>JAUMJL010000186.1:0-600000 GCA_033558185.1 Dromococcyx pavoninus
CCCGCGTGGGGGCGGAGTCGGAGGAGCTGTTTAACGGCCGAAGGAGCCGGCAGAAGAGGACGTGGTTGACAGAGGCTGAACGTGAGCTAGCAGCGTGCCTAGGTGGCCAAGAAGGCCAGTGACATCCTGGCCTGTGTCGGAAACAGCGTGGCCAACAGGACTCAGCAGGACCGAGTACAGAGGATTGCGCCTCTGTACTCGGTGCTCTTGAGGCCGCACCTCGAGTATTGTGTTCCGTTTTGGGCCCCTTAATACAGGAAAGACACTGAGGTGCTGCTGCGTGTCCAGAGGAGGGCAACGAGGCTGGTGAAGGGGCTGGAGAAAAAGTCTTACGAGGATTGGCTGAGGGAACTGGGGTTGTTTAGCCTAGAGAAAAGAGGCTGAAGGGAGACCTTATCATTGTCTACAACTGCCTGAAAGGAGGTTGTAGCGAGGTGATCTCGTCCATTCTCCGGTATGAATAGGGTATCTTCAACTTGGATCAGGTTGTTCAGAGCTCGGTCCAGCCTGACCCTGAATGTTTCCAGCTATGGGGCAGCTACCACCACCCTCATTGTAAAAAAAATTCTTCTTTGTATCTAGTCTGACCTACCTTAGTTTATAACCATTACTGTTTGTCCTATTGCAACAGGCCTTCCTGAAAAGTCTTGAAAAGGATGAGGGGAGACCTTATCACTCTCTACAAAAGGAGATTATGGTAAGATGGGTCTTGGTGTCTTCTCACAAGTGACAGGTGATAGGATGAGAGGAAATGGCTTTGAGTTGCACCAGGGGAGGTTCAGATCAGAAAAAAATTCTTCTCCAGAAGGATTATCAGGCGCTGGTACAGCTGCCCAGGGAGGTGGTTGAGTCCCATTCTTGGAGGTGTTTAACAGACAGGCAGATGAAGTGCTTAGGGATCTGGAGAGGTATAGTTGTACTTGATGATCTCAAAGGCCTTTTCCAACCAGGCAGTTCTATATTTCTATTCTATGAGAGGCAAGGTCTCTGTTGGCACAGCCATTCCTAAGGGGCACAACCATCTCGGGCCTCAGCACCTCTGCAGGGGCGGGAGCTCCACCCGGGCACGGCGGGTGTTGCCACCCATGGCCCCGGAGCCCTCCGATTCGCACATGTGCGTCAGGCCCGGGCCGGGGGCGTCGCTTGCTGCACTGGAAATGCTGGTGAGACAACAGATTCCGTAGCGCTGAAAGGTGAATGGTTAGAAAAGAGACGGTCACCTGCTTGGCAGTAGCACATATCGTGCCCTGTGGGACTTCTGGGGCTCTGTCCTTGTCACCTACAGAGATATGGAAGCTCAAACGTGAATGGTTTGTGTAGGTTTGAAGCTTTAATTTGGTTTGAGACCCATCCTCGTCAGTGACGGGCCCTGTGCTCCAGATGGCAGCATCTCTTCGCCCTCCCGACCTCTCCTGGCTTCAGCTGTTCCTCACCTTTCTCTTCCCGGCTGTCGAGCTCTCTGATCAGAAGTAGCGGGGTAGATAACAGGTCTAGTAAACACGGAGGACCCACTCTTCTGTCATACAGCTTCATCCCCGCGAGAGGTGTTCCCGGAAGTTACTGATCCCAGTTAAATGAGAAGCACTCTGCTGCTACGTTTAGTTTGATGCAGCTCTCTGGCTTCGATTCCCATCTTGAGTAACTGGCTTGCAGGAACCTAATTTTCAAGGCAGGCAACGTTAGCAGGGCATGTCTACATAGGGTTATTAGTTAGTTCACCTCCCGTCCCCCACCTCTTTCTCCCCTGTTTCTTAGTGCTGCCTCTGTTATAGAGGAGCTCAAACAATTGCATTTCTGGTGATCATTTGTCTCTTCAGTGCTCCTGGCTTTGTGGACTTGAATGCTTGGCACATCTTTCCTTGCTATGGCTGGTAGCTTGAGGCATTTTTCCCCGTGTGACAGTAGTTTGTTGCCTAGAGAGATTAATTTATCAACTGTCTCTGTCAACCTGAATTTCTTCTGCTTGCAATGAGATGTTAGTTTTTACCTAAGAAACATGTTGTTCATAACTGTATTTTCTGCTTACACATCAGGTGTGAAGGGTGATATGCATCATCCACATCACCCTAAGTGAAAACATCAGCCAAAGGCTTTACTGGTGTTTGCAAGGGCATGTCTCAATATAAAGCTATTACATGGCTTCACAGGTGTGCAGCTAGGGTGCCTCCCTGACTCTGTCTAAACCTTTTAGGATAACAAAACCCTGATCTCTGTTTGTACCCTGATCCTGAACCTTCCTATGGATCTTGAATTAGACTGAAGGAACTATTAGATGTAACAGTGCCTCATCAAGACTTTTGTGGGACATTGTAGTTGTGAGACTCCATGGCCACTTTGAGTTTGAAAAGGGGTGCTGTTAAAGAGAGATTGCATTTGCAATGGCTCTTGGCTCTTAGGTGAAGGATGGGGACCAAATGTCCACTGAAGATCATCTTGCAGTGAAAGTAATTCCTTGCAGCAGGACACAGCTTGGGTCTGAGGAGCTGAATTAATAATTCTGATACATTATGAACAATTTTGTTGCAAGATTTGTGTACCAGTGATACACTGACAGTTCACTTATGAGAACAGACAATCTAGGGCTGTTTACACGTAAGCTACAAGTCTCTTAGGAAAAAAGGCACAACTGAGAAGAAAGAAAATTCTGTAACATTGGCAATACATTATGCAAAAAGGTGGTGGTACAAGACTTATGGGACAGGTAGAGAAGCAGAAACAGTTTACCATCTTTTTGATTCTATAATACAAAAGGTTTCTGATACCTAGTTTGGCATGCATTACAGGGAAACAAGAGCTCGCAAAATCCACAAAGGCTGTAAGCCAGTCACAAATTCTCAGCCATAACGTTGCCCAAGTGGAATTCTCATTCGCATACATGCGTATATATATATGTGTATATATATGGAGGGGCTACAGAAACTGGGAAAAGCAAGATTTACAGACACATTTGTGTAAATATTTGGGAGATTTGTATGAGATGAATACTG
The DNA here is from genome assembly GCA_033558185.1 of Dromococcyx pavoninus. Taxonomy (NCBI): domain Eukaryota; kingdom Metazoa; phylum Chordata; class Aves; order Cuculiformes; family Neomorphidae; genus Dromococcyx; species Dromococcyx pavoninus. The sequence continues at coordinate 2,988 of JAUMJL010000186.1, forward strand.
TTTCTGCAGTGTTCGTTCTGTTTGTGTTCGTTCAGCTGATTTCTCACACGCTACATAAGCAGGTAAATGTACCCACCTTGCAGTTTGTATGCATAGGTGTGGTTTGTTTATTCCCCTGTGAATAATGATGTTCTCTGTGTGCAGAATAAATCAAGGAGGTTCAACAGTTAGCATGGAAGGTCACTAGGTATCCTTTGTTTCTATCAAAGCAATTGAAATAGAATGTGTTACAGGATATTTTTAAATAAAGGGGAAAACTTTCCATCACAAATATAAGCATTTTTAAAATAAAATTACTTTTATAGTCAGCAAGCAGTTGGATTCCGCAGTAAACCTTGCTTCAGTTTAGTCTCTCAGTATGAGGGATCAAGTACAGTAACTTAGTTACTCTTGTAAGAGCAGTATGTGACTTCCCTGGCACACCCCAGAAAAGACATACAATCAGTTTTAGCACAGAGGCGATGTTTTGCTCCAAATACGTTTGTTACCACTGCACATTACATGACATTGGAATTATTATTAAAATGTTTCTATTACTTCTATATCTGATGTAGCAGAGCCTACAAGGGCAGATAATTGGGAAAGCATCAGACCTTATTGTATGTTTTCATAGTGAAAGTAATTTTATAGTGAATAATTCATTTCTTATAAAAGATAATAGTAAGTTAAGAGCAAAGAATCAAAGGTAGTGTGGTCTTGATTTGATACTCCAAATTGTACTGTGGGTAACAACTGTTGTCTGGAATCAAATTCACCAGGAAAAAAAAAGTGCGTTTTGTATTATTTCTGTTTAGCTGAGCTTTTGCATAATTTTATATTGTGGTAATGATTCACAGTTCAGATGATGCTTTTTTCTTCGTTTATAAGGCTTTCTTCTGACAATAGCAACAAGAATCACAGTGGTAGCATTTGTATGTATTCATTGAGTGAAGTACTCCAAGGGTAACAGTGTTTTAATAGGAACAATGTTATTGTTAAAGAAGAAAATCAAAAAGTTAATTGAATCTGATTTTATTTACATTGATATCTCCTTACAAAGTAAAGTCCCACCTTTGAAGATGCTTTGAAGAAGAACTTCAAAGAAGTTAGTCTGTACTTCATATTGAGATATGCATGCAAATAAAATCAGATTATTCTTTTTGAAAACCCTGTTCAGTTGACATGAGATGGGAAGTTGATTCTAAAGGCTTCCAAGATTGTGATGAAAGCATCTTGTTCTTTAGCTTCTATAATTAACCTCAGATGTATTTCACAGGGTGGCACCTTGTGCTCACGGAAGCATGACTTTGCTGTAGCATCACCTTCCAAAAAAGTGTAATATCAGAGATAATTTTTCATATGAGATAAAGTTCTTCTGGTTTATGACTATCAGCCAGCTAAGTGTGCAGAACAATGCAGCAAAGTTGAAATAATATATAAAGAAAATTAGATAACTGGATAAATATGAATGTAGAATCATGTGGTTGAAGCACACGTTTGTTCTGCTTTACAAAATAATGACAGATATGCCCTCAAGAAATGTCACTGAAAATGTGTCAACCCGTATACTTATATTGTATCTCTGTATATTTATAATTATATACACATTATGATTTGGCTATCTAAGTGAATGAATAACGAAGCATATATAAATACTTAGACTTCTGTATTATTACTGTTCAGTTTCTGCATCTCTAACATGAACAGTCCACCGAAGTCAGCACTATTACACATGACAGCAAGTCATTTAAAACCTCCACCATTATTATGTGTGTATCCAGTGTCAGCTTACAGCAAACAATCAATTCTTGGTTAGCTGCCAAAATATTATAAATATGTGACCTGCTGAAAAACTAAATAAATCTTTTGCCAGAATGTGGATGTTGAATAAACCACCTCCTCGGGTCAGCAGTATGGCAATTTGGGCACCCACAATGTGGTAATGAGGGCAGGAAGGAGGGAGAACAGAAGGGACTTGATGACTCACTCAGAAAGCAGAATCTTTTTGGTTACGTATAAGCCTACCTCTGAAGCAGAATGGCTGCTCAAAGCTTTTCCCTTCAGTTTGCCCTAGTTTCCTACCATACCACAATCTTGTCAACTACTTGCAAATGTCCTCCTGGGACTCTTCTGGTCAGTTTTGTTCCAGCCTTCCTCGCTTCTGGGGCTGTCTACTCTAGTTGTGCTCCAGTTACTTCTCTTTGCCAAAGTATATCTTCAGTTCTCCTCTCCAGCCCTGCTTTGGCCCCTTGCTCTTATAGAACCTCAAAGACTGGAATGATGTCCCTAGGATCTAGGAGATCTGTAGGAATGAACACTGATTCTTCTATCATGGGAGTTTTCATGAACTGCACCAACTATAGACAGTTCTGCTGGTCAGAGCAAAGGTCTGTATTACCAGCAGCCTAACTCCAAAGCTGCCAATTGCAAGTGCCTACAAAAACTGTAAGAAGCTGCAAACGTGAAGCTGCCTGTGAGTACTTTCCAGTCTACAACAGGTTTGTGGTTTGAATGCAGTTTCTATGCACATAGCAATGTTATACAGCAGTAACCCCAAGAAGTAGGACTCTAGCGGCTGAATGGCCCTGATTAGTCCCACCTGGGACCCCCTCAACCCACTGCCCAGGAGCCCCATGTCAGCTCAGCCTGGTGCCTTTCCATCCCTATCTGAGCTCTGTTGAAAAAGTCTCTGTCTCTCTCTTCAACTCCAAGATGGACGCCCGGAAAAACAGAAAAAAAAACAACAAACAAAACAAAACCCAAGCTTGTTTCTTTTTTATACCTGTAAAGTTATGTTAAAAGAATATTGTTAGCATGTCTACTAGTTAGTCTGGATTTCATGTCCACAAAATCACAGAGGTAATAAAGGTTCATGAGCACCTCATGGGGTAATAGTATCATAGGATACTTCATGTTGGAAGGGGTATTGAGGTCTCCAAATCAACGCAGAGTCAACTATGTGCTCAGACCAGGTTGCCCAGGGCGTTATCCAGCCCATCTTGAAAACCTTCAAGTATGAATATTGCACAAATGTCCTTTAGCACAGCCTTCTGCATAGAGCAGGGCTGCTGCTGCATCAGGTCATCTGTGGCTTTGTCTCACTGGGCCCTGAAACCTTCAGGAATGGAGATTCCACCACCCTTTCAGGTAACTTGTTCTAGTACTGAAAAAGTTCCTAGTGAAAAAGTTGCTTCTTATACAATTTCTAGTTACATAAAAATATGTTAATATTCTATATGTGTTCAATCAATATAGAAGTTATTGTACAGTTACATATGCCTTCCTCTAAATATTTAGTTTAAATAGTTGTAACATGCATTAAGATCCTCCAAGGAAAAAGCACTTTGGAACCACACAGTAGTTGTTTTAATAACCTGATACTCCAGCTGGAAAACCTCAATCATTGGTTCCTCCCACACACCCAGTATTTCAGGTATAGTCCCAAACTTCATACAATTTTTCAGACTCTGTCAGGGATACAAAACCCAGATTAGTGAGAAATGCATTGGTCGTTCACAAGTGTAAAATGCATTCTCCTTTGGATTTATTTTCCATGTTTTTAGATGCTAGCATGTTGTAAAAAGAGTAGGGTTTTCTGAAGGACAATGCTGTGAGTCATGTAAAGCAAATGTTGTGAAGGGAAAGCGGGGAGGGAAAAGCCTTTTTGTGCTGGATGATTGCTAATCTTCATCTCGCACCATTGTCTTGCTTGGACAGTGCTTGTTCACATGTTAAAATACATTATAATCAAATGATTGCGTCTACCAAAGTGTTTCACTAATTTATAAAAAATAATCTTTCTCACAGGACTTAAATGACCCACTGATAGACTTGAGAAAAGGCTTGGATAATATGGTGCCACTCCTTCAAATGTTTCCATACATGGTCAATATTAGGCAGCGATAATTTTCATATGTTCTTTTAACAAAAATCAAAATAAACCTTGAGCAGACCCATTATCCTTGGGCAGCCTGCTGAATGATTTTTGCAGGTACTCATTGAGCTACTCACTGTAAATGTAACAATGTTTACAATCCCTCTTAAGACTGGCAATAAGATTTTTACAGAATCCCGTCAAGGTCAGCAAAACTGAATCCTTGTGAACCCAAGTGGGAAGTAAATTCTGGAAACGAGACCAGATCAGAAAATATGTGACAAAGGCTTTTCTTCTGCACAGGTGTGGTTGTATTAACACAGACTGTGGTTTCTGATGGATATTATGGAAATAATACACAGAAAGGATTGTTGCATTTTATCTAAGCTTAAATTTGTAACACTTGTTCTTGCCAAGCACCTGCTCTTTTCCCCTTTTAAATATTTAAATTCAAATAATGTTTATGATTAATTTAGTACAACAAGATAGAACGTGCAGCTCATGCCACAAAGAATCAAGGTTCATCTTTGTTTTCAGTAGCCTGCTTTTTAAATTGTTCAGTAATTTATCACAAGAGGATCATAATGGAGTAAAACCTTGCAGAAAAAAAGCAGTCTTAAGGTAGCAATTACAGTAAAATGCTCGTTTTTTCTAATAGTTTGGCTGAATGTCTACAAAAAATGTTTTTTCTTTGCCAGTGTTTACACTTAATGTCAGCAGGAGAAAATACTATTCACATTCTGTCAGTGAAATGCCACTGGATGGTGACTATTGCTAGCACAGAGTAACCCAGGCATGCCAGGGAAGGTCCAGTAAATAAAGTTTAACTTTTCAAGGCAATTTCAGCCTCAGCTCTAGTGTGCACAAACACGGACTTGAAGACATAATCACCCACACACCTCTCTGAAGCTTCAGTCATGACCAAGAATCCCAACAGTGCAAAACTGTGTACAGAAAAAACCCACAAAATAGATGCATACAAGCCAAAAGAGAAAAAAAAGGGAAAAAAAGAGAATGAATTAGGCAACCTGATCAATCAAAGTTTAAGCACAGCACCAACCTAATTTTTGTCAAAGGTTCTGATGGCATCATGGGCAAGGATGAATTAGTAACTTACAGGAAAGAATTTGTATGTCAATGTTGTTGATGGACCCTTTGCCTTAAAAAAACCCCAGGCAAATATAATTTTATTCTCGAGCCACACAATATAAAACTTACTCAAATATATATATATTTTTATTAGTAACTCCATATGCAAAATTATAGGCCTTGTTTGGAAACTTTGATTCAACTCAGGAAAATCCAGTAATTTTTCTAGATGAGGAGATTTGTGAAGATTATACCTGCAAAGAACTGTGAAGGCAAGCATGTAGAATTCCTTTAAAGAATGTGCTGAGAGCATGAACTATTGCTCTCATAGTTACAGTTATAGAAATAGAGTTATGTTATTGAAATACATTATAGAAATATATAGTTATATTCTAGAAATATAAGTCAGTTATCTTAATATCAAAGCAGGACAGAGAATTATTTGCAGTCTGCAATTTTTCCTGATTGGATTTGTAGTTGGCCTCAAATCACTTCTTCATGTTTGTTGGGAAATGAATTCCCTTCCCCCTCTACCACATTGTGGCTCAATATAAATACAACTGCTACAATATTTTAAAAGCATCAGGTAACTATTTTTTTCCAGCCCAGAAGATACACTGCTGAGAAGTTCCACTGACTACACGAAGGCTTCTCCCAAACAGGCATAGGAAAACGTTTGAAATTTCAGACTTTGTTTTGTTAGACATATACAAATCCAGAAAACTCAAACCAAACAAAAGTCCATTCCCTAAAAAGCATAAATGTACATAGAAATATTTGTACAGAAAAATGTTTCTAAGCAATGCATAGACTAAATGGTACACTAGAGTTTTCTTTTTCATATGATTTTGCTGCAGTAACCCTAATTAGCAAAGGAGATATTAGACATTCAAACCATTTTCCTTTGCATTGGAAATGCTAAAAAGAAATAGCAGCAAGAGGTTTTAAGTCCAAACAGGACACCTGTGACTGTGTGCACTGTACTCCTGTAGAATAAAGAGGGCCTCTCTAGTAAAACATTCAAGGCTTAAATATGTGATGGAATGAATATAATGACCGCACAAGTGGCACTGTTTCACTGAAGGCAATTGTATATAGCCTAATAGTTAATTATAGTATGGTACAGTGGATGCTAGCGAGAAGACTTCTATTTTAAGGTTTTTTAAAATTAATCTTAACAGAATAACAGCTTTAAATGAGGCCTCCTTATCAAAGTATACTTAAAAAACAACCATAGGGAAAGCACAGTGAGAAGTTACAGACTTCAGTGGAAAATAACTGACTATAGGCATGTACAAGTTTTGGTAGTTGATCACAATAATTGTATTAGTATTCAAAACTGCACTTATGGCTGTCATTAAATACAAAGCAGAGAAAAATCAACACATTAAAGTACAAAAGTGGCATCATTGTGAAATTTGCAAACATTTCTGAAAGAGACCAAAGGGAGGTTCCTGGAATGAGCCTCAGACATAGTCAGCAATTTTTTTTTTCTTCTAAAGAAGCTATTCCTTGGGCTGAAATCCTTTATGCTTTCTTTTACTCTGCTTTTAAGAAAAAACAACCAGAACTTTTTTAGCTGAATTTTACTGTATTTAAACATTCATTCCTATGCTATTAAGTGAAGGATTTGTATGTTTTTTCTTGATCTAAATAAAAAATTATTTTGCTAGAAATCTTAGAACTCAGCATGTTCATAGTCCTCTGAGAAATGTATACTCTGCCAAGTCTGAAAACACTTGGAACAGAAAGGTCTGAGTAAATCTTGCATACTGTCCTACATATTTTTTAACTGATTTATGAACAACACACTGATGCCTTGCTTGTACAGTTTTTCTATTCTATAGAATGAAATAAACACAGCTGCATTTATTACAGTGATTGCATAATCACATATTTGGTACCCACAAACTTTTGGGAATATTCAGAGAGCAGTATGTGGTAAAATCCTGATTTCCTTTACTTTCTCTAATACCACTCAATTTATTTTAAATTTAATGCAAGGTTTTGTTTGTAAAAGTTATAAATTTTAATAGTAATGTTTCTGCAACACCAGTAATTCATATCATTTATACCAGTTGTAAAGCAGTGGTGTTACCACTGCACAGGTCATTGAAAATACAAACATGCCAGCTGTCAGAGATATCACTTTGAGTTTCCTAATTGGAGGTGTATGGATCCTCAACTGTCACTCTATTAAGTCTAAAGTTCGCTACTCGGTGTAATTTCTAAATAGCCATAAAATAGCTTTTACCTTAACTGCCAGTCTTCCAAATTATTATTTTTGAATTTTAAAATATATTATTAGATTTTTTTTATTAGTAATATGCCAGTCTCTGAGACTGACTGGGTATTTAAACAGAAACACTGAGCTTTGCAGCATGAACACACTGAATTTCATCCCAGCCAACCATCAGGCAGATGAAATTACGCAGAGGAACATCAACAAGGCAGCCAGAGACCCTTAATGATCTACCGCAGTGGTAGATTCTTCTCAAATGAATATTTTTAAAAAGTCAGCTTAAAGCCAAAAGAATATTTTTCTGGCATACTGTAAATGTCCAAAATGTTGATAGTATGGTAAATATAGTTAGGAAAAATTTTGTCTTGTTTTCTTAATCTGAAAATTTCAAGAGTTATCCAAAAGCTTTAAGAAACTGGAGAGGTGAGTTTAGACAGTAGCAGGGTCTGTTGCAGATCACTGCACACAGTCCCACTATGATTTCACCAGCAACCATTTAATCCATGGTGTAGATCACAGTGACAAACCTGTCAAGGAACAGGAAGGGTGAATCTGTGCTGGTTGATAGATGGTTTATCACACCCTGTGGTTTTTCCAGTGACCAAAGCCTGTATTTCATTTATGAGGCAGGAGCTGCTGCAACATATCAAATATCACTTGAGACTGACTGGTGTACCATCCATCAGTGTTCATCAACTGATGCAAAATAGGATGGCATATTTTTAAAACAAGTTTAAACAAGTACTTTGCTGTAACTGTAGTTACTTATGGTGGGAAGGGAATACCTAAGGAGAAGCTGAGTTCTGGTTTAGTGACCAGCAAAATCTGCATGTCTGGAAAGCAATTAAATAGGCTCCTGTCCACTGGATGTATTGTTTGCTCTGAGCACTGAAGCATTCATTTGAGAACATAATCAGCTTTGTTAAAGGAGTACAATTTCAAGTCTTGTTTGATTGAATTGCTTTTTAAATGGTTTTAGTTGGTTTTTTTTTGTTACAATATTGAGTTCATGACTCAAAATGTAAACTGTAATTTGTTCAAAGGAGACCACACATAACACAATTAGTGAAGACAAATGTGCTCAGTGTCTTAGATAAATAAAAATTTCATAAGGAATTTACAAAAGCTTTCAATACAAACTGATCTTGTTTAAGCTAAGGACAGCTACAGAAGATTTTGCTCAGCATTTATAAAATCTCCATATGTTGAGTCTGATTTTCAGCCGATAGTTCCTCCAGCCTTTGTTTTTGAAATCAAGGTTTTCTTTCACAAATAATGACTCCCATCTTCCTGTCGTACAGTCACCTGCTGTATGCATACCTGTAGCTATGTAACTCAGTAATAATTATAAATTACTTAGATTAGATTTAGATTAGGTATAAGGAAGAATTTCTTCACTGTGAGAGTGGTGAGGCACCAGAACAGGTTGCTCAGGGATGCCTGGAAGTGTTTCAGGCCAGGTTGGACAGGGCTTAGAGCAACCTGGTCTAGTGAAAGATGTCCCTGCCTAAGACAGGAGGAGTTGGACTAGATGATCTTTAAAGGTGCCTTCCGACACAAACCATTCTGCAATTCTATTATTCCATGATATTTATATGACTTAAGTCCTTGTGAAGCAGAAATCTAATCACTTTATCTATTAGGAAAATAATATATCACAATTTTTATCTGCCACAGAGGAAGTGGAAGTGAGAAATACACTTTGTTCAAAGACACAGAAACACCTCAACCAAATGAAGAAAACTCCAGAAGCAGTAATATTGATCCATTGAGCTGATTTCTCAGCAACTTGGTTGCTCTATGGGGAGATACAACTTGGAGTTGTTTCCATTCTCTAAGTATTTGAGGGTTGTCTCTCAGCTCCACACTGCCGTAATGACTGTCAGTCTTCTCCAAACCTCTCTAATGATGACTACTTGCTTTGAGCTCTGAGGGGGCTGTAATGCTATAGTCATTTTTACATAGGCTCTATGATCTCTTGCATGTTTTCTCTTCACAGCCTATATTTCCCCTTACTGTTCTGCTCCCCTGAGAATGGTACAACATACTGCTGTGTCATGTCTTGAGGTGCAGAGAGCAGATTTTCCTGCAATTTCTTCCCAGCACGTCAGCTGCCTCACTTTATGCTGTAGAGCTGCAGTAGTTTTACACCGAGGACTTAAGATGTTTGCAGAGCAAGCTATAAACCATGCATCTGTGAGCAGGAATGGAACGAAGGAAGCAGGTGTGAAAAATCTCCTCTTTCAGTGTCAAAGAGCTGTTACACCTGGTTGGTGTGTGGTTGAGTCATATCCTAAGGCCATCACAACTACTGCTTTCTCCATGGTGTCATTCCTACTGCAGATAGCTTTGTTTGTTTCATTTCACTGATGCTAGCATGCCTTTTATCCAAAGAAAACTGTGTAAAGATAGAAAAATAAGAAAGTGTTTGAGATATTTTGAGATGACAGAACACAGTGTGCTTATTCTTGCACTTGTGTAGATATGTAGAGCTCCGTAGGTCTGAAAGGCTCAGGGAACAGCTAAGACCAGCTAGCAGAAATAAAAAACAAGGTCTAAACCACAAGCTGGAGAGACTTGAAGAATCAAGCTTTAGCTTAGTGTTAGGACTGAGAAAAGAGAATTGGGACAGAAAAATCACAGGGACTGGTGCAACAAACCTTTAATACAATGTTCAAGAAAATATTAAACTCATCTATTATGAAAGTGTGGATACATCTTCTAAGTACTTTGAACAACAGGGATGAAGGTGTTGGAGTTACACTGCTGCCTTTGTTTGAGGGTGAAGATAACATGGTGAAGAAAATCAGCAAAATATTACAGGACTGAATAGAAAAGGGAGCTCAGCTCCTGGCTTCAAACAGGTGCGTGACTCAGGGACAAGCCAGACAAGGAGTGCTTGGGGCTGACAGAAATTTAACATGATGAATGTCGAAGGAAACAGGACTTTGGAAGCAACCTGTGTTGGAGAAATGCCTGTCATCATCAAAGAAGTTCTGCTATTAGTTTTAAAAGAATATCCACAGGACTGCAGTGCTGGACAAAGAGACGGGTTTTTGAGCCATGCTGGGTAAGAATTCCACTCTACAAAAATACCAGTTCCTGGTACTGGTAAGCTGGAAGAAAAGTGAAGACTGGAACTTCTGATGCATCATGAGGTAAAGATGATCTTCAGTCTAACCTAGTGGCATCTAAATTTAAAGAAACCCAGCAAAATAGCTATAATTTGTTAATTTTTATATAAAACATAAAAAAGTATGCAGTCTTGAGACCAGAAAAGAAATGGGCAAAATTCTGGTACTATTTAACTATGTCAGGAGTCAGATGTAGTCCCAATTTCTGTCTATCTTATTTGGGTTTATTTGAAGAAGGTTTTCAATTGAAGACAGAAAAGAAATGTGTGATGATTACAAGAGCCTAGTGCCCCAACAAGACCCAGAGTATCCACATACTTATGGTTAACCAGGAAAGAATAAAATGTCAGAAGACATCCTTCTCTTGCAAAATTGCCTCTATTTTAAGCCTGCACCAAACTTCTACAGCTCAACAGCCGAAGTAACTAAAATATATAGACGCTGACTATGTGCCCAGAACATTGAGCTTGCTGTCTAAATTAAAACACAGAGCTCATTAGCACTGCTCTGGGAGCAACCCAGAAACATCCTCCTCCATCTCCCCCAAGCTGTACTGTTATTTATTCCTATGTATCAACTTGGCTAGGTTTTATAGCTTGAATCTGTGGGCTAAGCTACAATGGATGAGCTTGGTGATCCCAGTGACCACATCTAAACTACTCTCTTGGCAAGTAACTACAATTTCAGGAAGAGATATCTGATGTTTCACGATTTGCCATGTGGCTCTTACATTACTGCTTGCCATTTGCTTCTGAGAGCCCAAATGGACTGCAGAAGCAAGCTGAGGGAAGAGCGGCATTCGTTCCACAATAGGTGATGAGTAACTCCCACAAGACTTGTCCTCTGTTTCTCAAACTAGAACACGAAAGTTTTCAGGTCCTTAATTTGGTAATTTAACTTGAACCTTGAAATGCCAAAGGAAGAAAGCTACAATTAAGATGCAATGAACTTTTCAGTGACCTTGGAACTTTCATTAAAAATTAAATCAATATTGACTTGAAATATTTAGTAGAGTCTCTACTGTCCCTTTTTCTGCCTTCCTCCTTTGCATCTCAGTTTTCTAGGCTCTGTTCCTGTTCTCAGAGGATCTCCCACTTCTGACTGAGGATATTTGCAGGTGTGAGACCCAGAACTCCAGGCCATAGCTCTGCCAGGCTTAGCTGCACAAACGAAAGTGACTGCTGCTCACTGAGCTCAAAGACCTCCTTCTCCAGCAGATGCAGCTAAACGGAAAGCAGCCGCTCACTTCCCACCATTTACACACCACAATTGCCACAAACTGCATTGATGTGAATGTGTGGGGCTGTGAGCCACAGGGGTGGCTCACCCAAGGGCGGTGACCTGATGGAGTACAGAGGGGCAGTCACTGCCCTGCCAGGCATTGCCCCTCAGCCGGTGGTGCCTGCCCAAGTATAAAAAAGGGGCAGGAGCATTCTTACAGTTCTGCCAGGAAAGGAAATATTTTCCATCCCTAACTGTTTGAAGTAGAAAATATGCATGGGTAGCTGGGGGGGTCGTCCCTAAGAAAGTCAGTATTTCCGCTGAAAGTAGAAATGTTAAATGCTTCCTTTCCAGCACGATGAATACTTCAAATCCCCAAGTATGTAAGTATTTAAGCTCCATTTCCCTTCCTAGGTCCCTTCCTTTTGCATGGGAAGAAACATGCTCTGAGACCATCCTTTACAGATCTCAGTTAACGGATGTTCACATTTGTCACTCAACATTTAAATTTTTTTCACACGTTTTTTTTTTTCCTCAGTATTCCATGTAGTAACAGCCCATCCCAGAAGAATAGATCCAAGTAAATTAATGAGAAAAAAGTATTGTTCTGGAATAAACATACAGACACTGAATGTTTCAAGAACGTCAGTGCATTTAAAATTCAGATTTATTTCTTAACTTGGTTTAACTGTCAGTCCTAAAACCACCTTATTTTTTTATGAGTTATTATTACTACCAGAAATATTCAGGCTTTCACAGTAGTTCATTTTACAGTCTGCAAATATAAGAACCAGTAAAATAGGTTAAGCAGGCTTCATTGGCAGTGAAATTCTACTCAGAGTAGCTGAGGCTCTTTACTGCATTTCAGAGTTGCCTAATATTTTGATTTCTTGTCATTATTCTCCCTGTGCTTGAATGTTTTAAATACCTTTTCCTACTTAAAGATAAAACATGCAAAACTATTTGCAGTATCAGGATTTGAACTGAATTTTCTCTTGCAATAAAGGGTATTACTGGTACATTTATAATTTTTAAACTACCTATTGTTTAAACTTCAGCATAAAAATGAGTAATTCCCAACCAAATTTAAGGTAAGCCTCAGCGGATATATTGCTGTGGGTTCTTTTCAGCCAACACCTCTTTGCTTGTTTTCTTCCACCTGTGTTTTGTATTTAAGTTCCCCTCATACTTGGTTTCCCCATGATACTCCTATGGTTTAAACAAAACATATGAAGATTACTCCCCAATTCAAATATGCCAGTGATCAGGCTATAGTTTTTATTAAATGACTGTCCCAAACAAACATGTTGAAGAACTAATGAAGACATTATGTCCTAAAATAAAACCAGAAGCATTCAATATGAGAGCATGACTGCTTTCCATCCTCTGTTAATCAATCCTGACAGTTTCCTATTGCAAGACTATTGCTCAGGATTCCTTATATTCTTAAAACCCTGATTAAACACCATTTAGCCTGTTTGCACCATGTTCTTCTCATCAGTTTCTGCAAATATTGCACATATGCACTCAGTAGTACTGGCTGTAACAGAAAATCAGAGGAAGCATTCCAAGTTGCGAAGTTACCCATTGGTAACCTGTTTGGACTGAGGTCTAAAGAAAGGTAGGCTTGTTCTTTAATTTTTTTAATGCTAGATTTCATTGGGATTTTTTTTTTCCCCAAGAAAAACATATTAAAAAAGCCTTTTTAGCTTAATGTATGAGAAGAATTAGTGAATTGCAATTTTTTTTTGCATGAGCATCATCCCTAAATGTGTTTACTGTAGATATTAACTCTTCTGTGCTCCACTGAGTCTTTGTTTGCATTGCACGGCCTGTGGCCTTGTCCCCAAACACCTCCATACACCAAGGAGCTTCTGATACACTCTAGTGGAATTGTTTTCTTCTGGTTTCCCTTAATTAATCAAGGCTAAAATGACATGTGAGAATTACTATGATGCAGAATATTTTGTTATAAATTGTGTAGTCCCAAGACGCTAATGGAAGGGTATAGTGGACATGTTCCTGCAGCCTTCCTAATCCAGCTGGTTCTTTTTCCTTTCATCATGTAGATTCATCAGCTGCAGCTGCAGAGGGAACTGGAGCAGGCAGGAAGGGACTATACAACTACTTTTCCCCAGGGCCCTTTTCCATAAGAAAAGTGAGATTGGGTTCCCTTCTTTATCATATAGCAGAAGCCCAGGGCCAGTAGGCCACTGCCCAATTAAAATTAAATGGCAGCTGTTGACAGTTGCTAGTGGACTAAATTGGTTCTGTTGGGAATAGCCCATTAAAGCAGGCATCTCAGTGAGGAACTGATGGTGTCTTACAAGGGCAAAAGCACAGGGTCTTCTAAGGCTGGAACCTGCCTTCAGCCTGTACCAGAATTACATGTGGGGGCAACGTTTGTCGCTGTGACACTCGATATCACGCTACCCAGTTCAGACTTTGCTTTTCATTCCTTGTTGTCAACCTTACTGAAAATTAACCACAAACAACAACTACAACTCCACTTGCTCTGTGACCCGTGTTTCCCAGGCAGGCTGTTCTTCCCTTGCCTTTGAGCAGCATCTCCTGCCTGACTTGTGGCAAGGTAGGGGCAGAGGCCAGCGGCAACCTTCCCCATCTCTGCCTTGGTTCCTTTTGCTGCAGCGGAGGCGGAGGGGACCGGTGTCTCCCGGGGGGAGCCTCGCTGGCCGAGGGTCTGGCAGTGGCCGCCTTGGCTCTCGGCTGCCCCGGGCGGGCGAGGCTCTGGCAGAGGCTCCAGTTCGGGGAGCTACAGGTAGGCGGCGGCCTCTTTTTCTTTTCCCAGGTTCGTGGAGACCTTTCCCCCCCCCCCTCTCTTTCCAGCTCTCGCTTTCCGGGTTGGGAGTTTGGTGCGTTCACAAAAGCGCCTGCAAACGGCACGGTGTTCCCCAGGTGGGGCTGCTCCGGGCTTTTATCTCTCTCTCGCCTCCTTCCTCCCTTCTTCCCCCTCTCTCCCCCCCCGGCTGCCTTTCCTTCTTTGTGGCCGCATCCAGGGCGCTTCAGTCCCCCTCCCACGCTTCCTCCTCCCCTCCAATCCCCACTTCGCGGAGAGAAAGCCGGGCTCTTTCCTGCCTCCCGGCCGCAGGGCAGCGCCGTGGGCTCTCCCCGCTCCCCTCCCTCTTTCTCCCTCTCCCTCCCTCTCTCCCTCCCTCTGCCCGGGGCCGCTCCCGCACATGGATGCCGCGCGGGGCTCCCCCTCCTCTGAGCCGGCTGCTCCCCCACGGCCCCGGCGCGCGTAGCCCGGCCGCCCCAATTCATTTGTTGTCGTTCTTCCCTCCCTCCCTCTTCTCTCTCCCCTTTCCCAACTTTTGTCCCCGCTGCGCGCATGAAGACTTTTAGCAGCGGGGACGCGTAGCTTCTCCACTCCCCGTGCCCTCCTCCTTCCTCGCGGCCGCGATGCCGTTCCCGCTGCGGACCCTGGAGCCGCTGAAGCTGTGCAGGTCGGAGGAGGCCGGTCCGGCGCCGGGGGACCCTCCCGGGGCGGCGGAGGGGGGCGGCGGGCGGCGGCGCGGCGCGGCCCCGGTCTTCGGGGCGCTGGAGCAGGTCAGCTCGTACGCGCTGGTGTCGCTGCTCATGCAGCTCTCCGACCTCTCCCGCTGCGCCGGGGACATCTTCGGCGGCATCCTCAGCGAGGCGGACTCCCTGTGCCACCGCAACGCCCGGCTCCAGCGGCGCCTCGGCGCCCTCGAGGAGCTCCTCGCTCGCCTCGACCACCGCAAAGTCAAGATCCGTGAGTGCCATCCCTTCCCCGGGACGGGGCGGGCTTTGCTTTGGATTGGAGAATTAACTAGGAAAGTACTCAAACAAAGATAAGAATTAGTCTTTACCTGTGTTTGTACAATATTTGCTTGTGTCTGTATTTTGTGTCTGCTTAGCGTTACAGAACAAAACCACGACTCGCAAAGAACAGGATGTTTTATTTGCGTTTCACTTTATTCATTTCTTTGCTTAAAAAAAAAAAGAAAGAAAAAAAAGAGGGGACCTAAAGCATCCACCCTCTCGCCCTTCACCAGTTCAGGTGGCGGAGCCCCTTCCGGGAGGAGCTGTGGTTGCTGTGTGTAGTTGATTTTTAGTAAGGCTAACACCAAGGTATGAAAAGCAAAGTCTGAACTGGGCAGCGTGACATCTAGTGTCGCGGGGCAAATCATTGCCCCCACACATAATTCTGGTACGGGCTGAAGACAGTTTCTAGCCTTAGGGAACCCCAGCGCTTTGCCCTTTTAAGACACCATCGGTTGTAGCACGGCTGCTCGTCCCCATCCCGGTGACTCCAAGCCCCGGGCTCTGTCTCGGCGGCTCCGGGGCTGTGGAAGTGTCAGCGTGCGGGGCCGGAGGCTGCTGGTGTTTTCCCAGTGCCTCTGTCTGGCAGAAACGTAATTCGGTGTGGAGAGGGTTGACACGGGGGCGGAGGGGAGTTGCCTGGCTGTCAGCGCTTCCAGCGTGGGGAGGTGTTCGCTGGGAGATAGCGTGGTAATCTCGAGGGGGGGCTTGTTTGTATGCTTATGCCCGGTTTGCGCTAGACTTGGGATCAGCCGGGCTTCTGACAGTTCAGCCCACACGCCTGGTTAGTTCTTTTGTATGTGCATGGGAAAACCTCGGTAAATAGAAACCTGGATGTACTTTGCAGCTGGTTTTGTGTCTCTCGCATCTCCTGAGCTTCTTTCTGTTCTGCGTGCAAAACTGATCCTGAGTTTGTATTTTCAACCTCCCAATGGAGCACAAGCAGCGAGGTCGAGGTTCAGCCTCGAATTCCTAAGTAGTGGCAGTGTTGGGAGGTTCTTGTGAAGTTTCTTTCTGAGCCTGCAAAGTGGCCCTCAGAAGGGGCTAATTGTACAGCTACCCAGAGCTGTAGGAGAAGGTTTTTTCTGAGCTTGATCCAGCTTTGGAGAAAGGATCCCATAAAAAATTGTCTGCTATGTGGAGTTTCATTTGTGCATGTCCTAGTTCCCCACAGAGTAACTGAAAGATGGCTTGCAACACCAGCTTAGCTTTCTCAATGCGTTGGAAAAATTCGGGAATCTCAAGAACTGTGTTGAAACTTCTATGGCAGCTATATAAGGTATAAACCTAGCCTAAAAAGGGTTGTGGCTCTGAGACCACTGATAGTTTCCTTTTAAGTGGTAATAGAAAGCTTGCTTTGCTTTTGGCATGCTTATGAATGAAATTGATAAGGAAGGCCTTTCACAAATAAGATTCAAAGAATCTGATTTTTGTATGGGTAACTTACCTATTTCATTGCAGATTTGCTCCTTATGGTATAATTCAATATACAATTCTTCCAGTGGAAGAAACCATCATGACCCTTATCAAAAGGCTATTTCTGTGGTTTCTATGTGTTAGGCTGAAGTGTTATAACCAGTTTGACATTTTTGGTACTTTGTAACTGTTTGACAAAAAATGAGCTTTTCTTCTCCCCCCAAGACAGACATATACTTCTCTGCCGATATAGTTATGCTAGTTTGGCAGGGCATGATGCAGTCAGACTCGAAACAAGAATATTATGTTCATGCCCTCATAGGAAGCAGTATTTATTTCCCTCTATTTTAAATGGTGAGCTAATTATTACCATACACTAACTGATGATGTGCCTCTAAAGAGAAGGGTGAAATGAGGCTGGTGCTGCACTGTGCAAACGCTGAAATTCTACATGCGTCAGACTTTTAGTTATTGTATTCTCTCTTGATCATCCCTTTGCACAAGTTATATAGTTACTTAATTTTTTCTGTTATGACTTGGTTCTTTGAGCTAAGCCTGTTATTGCTTTTAATTTAACGATCTTTCCTGTCGCCATTGCGATTCCCAAAACTGGATGCAATCTTATGTTTGGCTTTCTCCATTTGGCAAGTGGTATCTCTTCTGTCAAATTTAATTTTGCTACTTAACAGCTGCATTCCTGCTACTAATATTTACTTTTCAAAGATCTCATTTATTCAAGTCAATGAGAATTAAGATGATGTATTTATATTTTTTTTTTCATTTTATGAAGCACAGCCTTTTTGTAAAGAAAGATTATTTTATTTGCCTCTCAAGTCGCAAATAACTGATGTGTAGGCTAAGCACATTGACATTAAGTTACACATAAAGAGCTATCAATTCTCTTCTTACATGCTTTCTACCTATCATAATCTGGCCAAGGAAATTGGGTGGGATGAGTGGTTGTAGTTAGCATCATGAACATCTCTGTAATGCAAGCTGTCAAGGCTTGTCTGCAAGTTTAACCCTATTGCTGGCTTTAAAGGGAAATACCTGCAAACCAAAAAAGAATAGTTTAATAATGCTAGCTTTGTTTGGGAATGATAAAAAGGTGCTTTTTTTTCCTTTCCAGTTTTGAAGATACAGAAGCTTCATGCAGAAAACTGCTTGCGGGACTGTAAGATCAAGGGTTGTAAATGAATTTAATTGCTTTCTCATTTACTAGATTCTTTTTGTTCAAACCTTTTCTTGTGGGGAAGAGTAGTGTAAACTAGTGCATCTACTGTGCTGCACAGGCAGATGCAGCATAATGTTGTATCATAGAATCATAGAATGTCCTGAGTTGGAAGGGACCCACAAGGATTGAGTCCAACTCTTCTGCCTGCACAGGACAAGATGACTCAAGTATTTTGCTCTGGCTTGCAGGATGAGAGCAGATGACAGTGTACATATGCTTTTCAAATTGTGGGTAATTTCTACTTGAATAAGTAGTTTCTATTTCTTTGTGGGGTCCAGACAATAATTTCTTCTTGGAACTGACAGTCCTAGGGTGACTTTTCTGGTCCCAGCATGATATATGGGAAGGACCAGAAAAGGACTAGCGAACTTCGAATCTGGGTCACAGTCTTTTCTGGGGAAGTAACTGCAGACTGGCAGCTGGTGTAAGCTATGCTGCATATGTCCCTGGAGCTTGGGAAAGTGCATATTTTGAAATTGTGAGGAGGTTTTCTTCTGTATACTATCATAATTTTGTTTCAAAGTTAAGTTTCCACGTAGTATCCTTCAGATAACAGATGTCCATTAGTGTTTGTTCCTCACTGAGCATGGGTGGGTGTGTGAGAGAGGGAAAGCAGGCAGAACAAAGCCCTTTGTCTTCAGTCGTTTGTTACAGCCATGGACTGTGCTTGCTTGACTGGCTGTATGGTGTATCCTTGTGTATGTGTGAGATCTGTAGGCTCCTAGATGTACATAGTGGAATATTAGTAGGTAAATGTGTCTTGAATGATGTCTGCTGTTTCTCTTCTGTTACATACTCTTTGCTATCCTGTAGTGAATGCATTTGTTCAAGTACATCCATTCATTGCACACAACATTGCACACATGCGAAACAACTTTCAGATGTGGCAAACTGATCCATGATGTGCTGCATTGCAGTAGGTGCAACATCTTTGCAGCCCTTACAAGCGGGAAACTGTCTCATCTGTCAAGAGTGGCTGGACTTCTGCCATGCCCTTCAGTTGGGAGGCCTGCTTTCCAAGGGTGTTGTATCGATGTGCCACACATACTTAGAGAGTTTAGTTTCATGTACTTCAGGATATTGAGGGTAGCTTTCAGCTGATGTGATCTGGGTTGCTTTTTTAGGGTTTGCCACTGACATTGGGATTCATTGGAATGTTTCAGCTCTTTCTGGTATGGTTTGGCTGTCTTAACGTTTACAGGGGTAGAGAGGCTCCTCTTTGTCTCCCAACAGAGAAACTTGTGCCCGATTATTTCAATACAATGATATTTTTAAGGCCATTTAGTAAAATGCTTTCCTGACACATATTTGAGCTTTGCATGATGAGCAGGATGTTGTGCCATAAGATGGGACATGAGAATATAATGAGACATGTCCCTGTGGGGCGGATGACTGGTTTGTAACTCATGGTGGTGGTAGGCATTAATAGCTCAAAGTGGTTTATAAAATTCAAGTGCAATATGCAGTATCTGTGACCTTAGTTTAACTGCACTAACCAGGTCTAGAAAATTAATTAGACTCAGTACTTTTTTTTTAAACAATCTTTCATCAGGTTTTCATTAAACTTATGTGTGTTGCTGTTTTGTGTGGTGGTTTGTTGTATGTTTCCAGCATCCAGCTGCTCTAATATGGTTTAAACCATGAAACTTGCCTAGCAGCTTTTTGTCTTTTAGGAGCTTGCATCTGTGGCTGTGACCTAGCATTAGGTGATATACTTTTCATCACTTTCAGTTCTCAAATATCAGGGTGGGTGAGGACAAGTGCCTCTTTGAAGTGAACAGGGCTCATCAAAACACATATGATGGCAGCAAAGAAACCTTGTGTGAGTTACAAGGCCAGCTCTTTGGAAATGCTGTGAGGCATTAACAGTCGTTTTTATAGGGGATGAAGGACATTTTTTCCCTTAATACTTGTCTTCTACCAATGCAAAAATTAATATTGCTGTTCTTTTCTGTAGATCCTAGTGGTTGGGCAGACTGGAAGGCTGTCCTTTCCATCTTCTATGCTCTTTCTGAAGAGATATTTTAAAAGAAATGCTGGGAGGTTAACCTAATGACAACTTCTGGTTCAGTTGCTGTAGTAGTAGGATGGGGTTTGGCCAGTTGTACCTCCTATTCTAACAAGAAGAAACTGATCCTGTGGGAGGGAGGAAATGCTACCTCCTAATTAGTGTTGTTGTTGTTTAAAATCCTTCAGTGCTGGATTTTAAAGGTGCAGCATAATAATTTGATGTTCATGCAGAATGTGTATACATATGTATGTATTTTTTTCACATTTAAGCACTTTAGTGGAAGAGAGCTGGGTGGATGAGTAGTATGGCTTTCTGTTTGTCTGCATGATGTAAGGACAATCCAGTTTACACTTCATCTCCTGCTATTTTGTTTAGTAAGTATTTTCCACTCTTTTGTGTGTAAGGCAGTACTGGAGCACATTTCCTGCTTTAGCAGAACAGGAAGTTTTTTTCAGCTTATTCCTAGGAAAACCCCTCCTCCATCCCTACCTACCAAAAGTGAGCATTTTTTGAGCCAGTAGCAGAAGCAGGCAGGAGATGGAAGGGCTGACTGACTTTCTGGGCTTTCTATAGATTCTGGTGTAAGGAAAGAGTGTTCAAGAAATCTATCATCTTGTAATGAGAAAAAGAAACATTTGTTAGACAAAGGTTTAGAAAAAAAACAATGAAAACACCACCCCCAAAAACAACAACAAAAATACCTAAACCAACCACCAAAACCATGGTGTGCTGCTGAGGAAGCTTTGGTGAGGAAGGAGTGACTTTCAGGGGAAAAATTCCAATCTAACAGTATTTGGGAGCTATAGTTTGGCTACAGTGTTCTATAGATGCTTCGGGCGACTGTGTGCAATGGTAATTTTCTTCTTTCTGTTGCTGAATAATACGAAGATTCAATAGCAAAGTTCAAACCATGTTAAATGGTTAATTGCTAAGTTTCCCCAGGAAAAAAAAAAGGTGTTTTCTCTTTTTCCCTATTGTGATTACTCAGATTGCTGCTCAGAAGCAATATAACTCTTGTTTTATTTAGCTAGTGCAAGACTAATTATCTGTGGAAATTCAACCTGATCCAAAGGAGATTCTGTTTGAAATAAGCAGGAAGAAGTCTGAGTTAGGAAAAGATTTCCCATGGGGATGGTGGGCCAAGTCGCTGTCCTGCTGAGTGGCAAAGCTCCAGCTGAATTCAGTTTGATGAGGGTTTGGCTTGCTGTTTTGAAAACAGTTGACACTCTTTGGCTGAAATTTAGACCTGCTTTGTACATTGCTCAGAACCTATTATACACCACCTATGAACATTTATTTCTGTAGATCTTGTGATTGGTTTGATTGTTCAGTAAAACGGCATTTGAGAGAGGTAGTTCATGAATTAAACATACTTGTATTTAGTTGTTTTCAATTAGGATCTATTTTGAAGGCTTCTAGATATTTTAGGATACAGTAAAGTCTCCTCAGAAGTTTCTTTTCCTATTAGTATTGGCACAGTCTCAGCTTGGTTGAGTGCAAGTTAGTAATCTTGGTCTTGTGGGCTTCTCTCCTAAGATGCTAATATGAAGTTCCTGCAGAAGAGGCATTTTTTGGGTGAAACTATTAACAAACATAAACCAACATAGTGGAAAACCACTGAAATTCCTCAAAACCTCTATCCTGGAATTTAAACCAGCCTCTAATGAATGGAGAGTCTGATGGTGCTTTCAAAGGAGATAAGGAGCAGCACAGGCTTAGTGATTCCTGCACCTTCCTCTGAAATGTTTGGTGCCAGCTGCCATCAGCAACAGGATACTATGCTTAGTGTTGCTGAGGCCAGATTTACTGTGGTAGTTCCTAGCCTTTTTCTGTATTTCTGCGTGAAGAAGTGGCAATTTCCCTTTCTTCATCTTTCTTTTTTTTCCCCTGCATGTTCAAATAAATGATATGATAAATGAGGGTACGTGCTTTAGTTCTGGTTACTGGGAGCATTAGGGCACCACAAACAGAAAGTGAGATTGAGAAACAGAAGGAATTAAAAAATGCACATTGAAAGCTTGGCAATTATGCAAAGTCCCAGTTGCTTTTGTAGTAGTAAACCAGCTATCAGCAGGCAAGATCAAAGCTGTCCACCCTAACAGTTAACAAGATGAATTAAATGTGGTAATTAAATGTTTTTCTCGGCTGTGGGTTGAATAGGAAACCTGCTGGTTGGATGGCAGTCTCCAGAGAGCCTGGATGACATGCCATTTAAGAGAATAGAAAAAATGTCTTTCTACCTGTGGGTTAGGTGCAGATTAATGTGAGTGGACTTTGCAAATTGTTTGGATTTGTATCTTACCGTGTTTTAGTTGGGCAGGGCCTCTTCTGGCTTTAGTCTGTCATGTTTTTTTTCTTTGTCATTTGTCAATTATGATGTTTTAAGTCAGGTTCTATTTATTTATTATTCAACCTCTTGTGCTTTAATCAGCATTGTGCATATGAGATTTTGTTGCCCTTTGAGAATTATGAGTACTTATAATATGCATGTTTGAGGTCCTACTGAAGCCTGAGCTTACATCACTGGGAGGCCTGAGGCAGGACATTAATGCCTGCAGAGAGAGGCAGTACTGAGTAATCGCTTTGCCATAACTCCTCTTGGTAATTTCCTCATTGGAGCCACTGGTCTATGCACTTTTCATGTTAAAGCCTGGGTTTTTTTCCTTCCCCTTCCTTTTTTCTTCCTCCTTTTCTTGAGTAGTTTAGGCTTCCCACCCCAGGTGTGCTCTGAGCTGCCTCTCCATCTTCAGTGCTGCCTGCTCTGAGGGATGACTGTTTCACTGTCCACTCTGCACCTTGCCACCTGTATTCTGCCTGATAAAACTGGTCTGGGGCATCTCCTCTGCCTCAAATACAACACATGTCTGATGGTGATTTGGGAGGAAGGAGGTGAGGGGATGGGAGACAGAGACAGGAAAGGGTGAAATTTAGTGAAACTTCTGGCTTTCTCATGACAACTCCTTTTCATCTTTCCATTTTGTACCCCTCAGTGTTAGCCCCAGTGTCAGGCCTTCCCGACTGGGATTGTGGCACATTGGATAATACAGTACTAGTAGTCTAAATCCTGTCAGAGTATGTCCCTTTATTCATTCATGCTTCTCTTTCAAGCACAGATATGTCTATTGCTCTACTCTAGGAATATAAATCAAGAGCAAAACAATTTACACCATTACAGTGGTGGAAGTGAGAACATCCAGGCACTACGTGAAATAGAGTGAGTTCTTTTGAGTTTTTTTTTAGTGTATATCTGTGGCTAAGTTCTTGTAACTTTTGAATTTAAAGAGCATTTTAGTGTTTCAGTAGGTTTAATTTCCCTAATCTACGTGTGAGTAGCAGTCTCTTTTAATCTAAAATTTAACATCTTGACAACCAGTCAATTTGTTAAGTTAGTTGATTGAATATTCCTTTTACTGTATTCAGGCTGTAGTCTGTCTAAGCAAATTTTGATTAATCTAAGATTGTAATTTTTTAATTAACTTAGCTCCTACTTTTCAGAGATTAGGACTATTAACAGATGCCCCCGAAGTAAATTGGAAATACGGATGCTATCTGAAGAATTAAGCTACTTGTTTTTTCTACTGACAGTATATATTAATGTAAATTCTAATGGGAAACTGATAAAGTAGAGATTTCAAGCATACTGAGTAATAGTGACAGTAGTGTGTTTTTATTTTTTTCTGATTGAATAGCCAAGTGGAAATGAAAAAAAGAGACTCCCCTTGAATGTTCTAAATGGTAGCATATTGTACTTGCATATTTTTCTTTCTCCTTGCTCCGCCCAGCTTTTTTTCTCCCCTTTAGTATTGAAATATTGGCTATAGATGAGCTCTCATCAACTTTGAAGTTGTGGAATAAAGTAGTGCCTCACTGACTTACATATGTTCCTCTGTGTCTGGTTGTTACATTGGTAAGCTTTCTCAGCAGCTTGGGTTTGAGTAAGAAAGCGAGCTTAGTCTTTCTCCTGACAAATGGACATCTGTCTCCTGTTTTCTACTTTGGTGAATTTTGGTTTTTGGCAACAGATGGAGTTTGCTTACTGGAAGCTCAGCAGGAACCCAGAGGAGTGTTGTGTGGGTTATCTCTAGTGGCACCTTTTGTTCCTGTTATATGGGAGGAAAGAGCACCCAAGTGAGGAGTGTTGGCTTTCCCTTTCTATTCAGTATCTAACTGATGCTAAGTAACTGAATCTGCCTGAGTGGCTTGAAAAACCGAGTGGTGTTTGGCCAAGACAATATCTTTAAAAGAAAACCTCAGAATGTTGTTAGCCACATTGTACATAGAGGCAACTATCAGGAAATGGGAACAAGCTCTTACAAAACTTATCTAAAATGTTCCCTTTTTTCTTAGCTGTAATACATAATTTTCAATTTAGAAGAAAGATGGCGCAGGCAAATCTTAATTGATTACACAGCAAGATCTTTTCCCCACCCCACTTATGCTGGACATGATGCAAAAAAATCCTTTTTTTTCTCAAATTTTGAATGATCCAAGAAATTCTGCACATAATCACTCTTTAAGATTGAGATATATGTTAACGTGTATATGAAAAATAATTCAGTGAAGTATGTAGTTATCGTCATCTTTATACTATTCTGATTTGTAGTGTTGGAAAGACAAAGGCCCTGTATTGTGAACATCAGCGTTTTAAATAGAAGGAACTTAACTTTGTTCTATGTGTGGTATGAGGGAGAAAGAGAATGAAAATAATGTAACATTCATAATATGCCTTGATGCATTAGTTTAACAGGTTTTAGAAAACTGCATCTAATGAAACTGTTTCCTTTTTCTGTTAAAATGAAGGTAGGTAGTTACTGTGTGGTTCCTCATGATAGATTTATTTTTAATAGCATGTGTACGTGATAGCATATCAGGAGTATTATAAAGTGTAGGCATATTTATCACAAAAAAGTCTGTTTGTGTGCTGAATGCATGCTGTAGGGAACTGGTAGGGTAGGAAATAGAAGGGCAATAATAAGGGAATAGCAGGGATTTGTACCAGTTGTGTTTGGGAGGTTGATGGAAGCCCAGATACAGGAAACTGGTATAACAGCTGATCTTGACAGGGCCAACACCCTTCGCTGTATCTCTGTCCACCACCCTCGCAGTGGGGAGTGTGTGCAGTCCTGTTGGGCAGGCTGGGACAGCTCAGAGCTCTGCAGGGAGCAGTCCTGCAGGGGCTGGGGGGGCTGGATCCTGTGAGGCTGCAGACGACCTCATCCCTGGTTGTGCAATGTGTGCTGAAGTGGCTCTGCCTCCACTCTTGCTGAAATCCCATGTAGCGTTATGTATGGTTTACCTTGTAATGGGAAGGCAAACGTGATCTTAACAAGGGTGGTTTAAATATAAATAGGTTATTATAGTTATTTTTTAATTTGCGATTGCAGTTATAACAACTTTATTACAAAATATACAGAATTGTGCTCTATAATCAAGATCTTTGCATTCAAGACAGATAGGAAATCTGGAGAAAAGGAAGTGAGAGTGAGCCAGTTTTCTTGTCCTGCCTGGTCTTTGTTGTCAGCTTTAAGTCAGGGCTGCCCTTCAGCAGCAAGTCTACTGTATGGAGAGCAAGGAGGCTGTGCTTGCTTATCATGAAGGAAGGTGAAACTGCAATGTTGGCCTACTTGCGATTACGAATTTCCTTTAAAACATTAGAAAGCACTTACTTAGCAGAGCCACAATACAGATTTAACTGTGATCAAAAGGCTGTTTGCCCTGAGAGTCTAGTCTTAACACATACAAGTCAAGCTAGAAGATGGCAATTTAAGGTAAGCGTGGTTTAAAAAGATCTGTTTTGAAGAACCCAAAGTTTCACACTAGTTATGGGCCTTCTTGAGGTCTAGAAGAAGAGAGGTAATTAGAAATCTATGGAATACTTGCCTGAGGCAAAGAATACCATGCAAACATACAGCTCTTGGTGTGTTTTACTTTGTCCTAAAAAGACCAAAACCATCTGCAGTAGTTATTATCTTGCCTGCTCCCACTCGTTGCAGAGTTTGGCTTGAATTCTGTAATTTGTGATGTCCCATCTGAAGAGTGTGGTGTGTAACCTGGGAGGGAGTGCTCTTTGAGGCTGTGTTGTTTTGACCCTGTTGCTCTAACACAGCATGTTTTCTTCTCCCACTCCTTTTCCCAACACACAAAACACAGTAGCTTTTTCCTTACAAACTATTTTGTTACTGTTAGTAACCTTGCTGACAAATTGTGAAACTTGCTGCAATCTGGAGATAGATACAGCTTGTAAATAGTAGGATGAAGAGTAGGTTATTTAGCATTGTACATGATGTGCTGCAGGTTAACACATCAAATACTTAAATGATTTCAGTGCCTAGTGTAGTGCAACTGGTGGACAAATGAAATATGTCGTAATAGACAAAGGCTTGTCTTCATTTGATCTCCTGTCAGCTTGGCATATTTGTATTTCGTTGGGCTTTATCACTAGTTACAGCTGTGCACATACAGTATTTCTAATTTAGATCATTATTAGTGGCTTATAAGAATAAAATATGAATAAACTTAATCTTGAAGGCAAATGAAAGCATAGATATATTTCTAGTAGAAGTTTGAACTTACCAGGGAGTATCCCAGAATATATGAGCATTTAACAGAAATAGCAAATTGGGAAAATGACTGACTGAAAAGGCAAATACCACCAAATAGCAGGCTTCAGTAGGTAAACACTCAAGTGACCAGAGTCTCTCTCATCACTCAACCTGAAAGTCCTGCATAATCTCAGTTAACACAATCTCCACTTACAGGGTGTTATAAAAGCATGCTGTTGGCTGCAGTACATTTTTTGATTTTTTTCCTCCTGCTTCGGTGGTTGTTGTTAAGGCTTGTAACTGTGTGAGTTTGAATGGAATGAAACTTTTCAAGGAAAAGTTCTTGAGGCTGCTTGAGCCGTCACTAAAAATCATATATTGAAAGCTCTGTAACTGAAGGCTAAATGGTCTCTCTGTGGTCATTGAACTCACAGAATCCCAGACATGGGATGGCACCTCTGGAGATCACAGAATTGTAGAATGGTTTGGGTTGGAAGGGACCTTTAAAGGTCATTTAGTTTGCCCCTCCTGCAGTGAGCAGAGACATTTTCAACTTGATCAAGTCGCTCAGATCCCCATCCTGCCTTTACCTTGAATATTTCCAGGGACAGTGCATCTACCACCTCTCTAGACAACCTGTTCCAGTGCCTCACCACCCTCATAGTAAAAAATTTCTTCCTTATATCTAGTCTGAATCTACCCTCCCTTACTTTAAAACCATTACCCCTTGTCCTATCGCAACAGGCCCAGCTGAAAAGTCTGTCCCCATCTTTCTTACAAGCCCACTTAAAGTACTGAAAGGCCACTAAGGTCTCCCTGGAGTCTTCTCCAGGCTGAACAACCCAAGTTCTCTCAGCCTTTCTTCTTAGGAGAGGTGTTCTAGCCCGCTGATCATTTTAGTGGCATCCTCTGGACATGCTCCAACAGATTCATGTTCTTCCTGTACTGACCATAACTGAACACAGTATTTCAGGTGGGATCTCACAAGAGCAGAGTAGAGGGGCAGAATCACCTTCCTTGACCTGCTGGTCACAATTCTTCTGATGCAGTCCAGGATATGGTTGACATTCTGGGCTGTGAGCACACATTGTTGGCTCAAGTTCAGATTTTTACCTACCAGTATCCCCAGGTCCTTTTTGGCAGGGTTGTTCTCAATCTCTTCATTTCCCATCCTGTATTGATACCAGGGGTTCCCTCAACCCAGGTGCAGGACTTTGCACTTGGCCTTGTTGAACCTCATGAGAATCACATGGGCACACTTTTCAAGCTTGTCCAGGCCCTTCTGGATGGCATCCTGTCTCTCAGGTGTATCAACTGCACCTCCCTGCTTGATTTCATCTGCAGATTGGCTGAGGGTGCGCCCAGTCCCATCATCTGTGTAATTGATGAAGATATTAAACAGTACTGGTCCAAATACGGACCCCTGAGGGACACTAGTTGTCACTCATCTCCCTCTGGATATCAAGTCATTGACCACTACCCTCTGAATGCGACCACCTAATCCAGTCCCTACCTTGAATAGGGTGCTGAGTTCTTTATCTATTTGAGTTTTGGATATTTACAAGGACAGAGCATCCACAGCCTGCCTGTGAAACCTGTGCCGCTATTTGAATGCTCTCACAGTAAAGAAGTTTTTCCTTATGTTTAAATGGAAGTTTCTTGTATTTCGGTTTGTGCTCGTTGGCTCTCATCAAAGCATTATAGGTGGGAACACTAATATACTTTTCTAACTGGAAGGCTGTATGAGAGGGGTGCTAATTTGCACCCAAGATAGACAACTTGATCAAGACAGCTGGGATACTCTGTGGCCTTAGGTGCATGTCTTAGAATATTTCTCTGAAAACGGATGGGTAAGGGAAGGTGTTAGTTAATGAAGTAATGAAACTGGCAGCCAAAAATCACATTATAAAAATTATTTTTGTAATATTATTGTTATTTATAATATTTACTTGAAGACTTCTGACCTTGCAGTGCTTCTTTGGAAGAGCTTTAATGCTCTCAAAAATACCTACTGCTTCTGTAGAAAGGCAAGGTAATAAATTTGGTCTCAGAGAGATGGAAACTATCTCCAGTGGAGACAGGTGAGACACTGGAAACAGTTTTCACTTACGGATACCGTCGGCATTGTCTCTTGGAATGTGAAAAGCATTCAGTGTTTGCAGGAGGAGCCCTGAACAACACTTCTGCATGCTTAAGAATTTCAGCAGTGGCTTCTTTTTGAAATTCTGACAAAGGTTCTTGGCTAGTTTTTTGGGAACTGTCTAGGATGTAGGTTACATTAATGCAATACCCTGTTTTTTTTCTTGTTGATGGGAGCTTTATTAAGGAGGTTAGAAAAGATACTATATATCTCTCTTCATCTTATTTGGGGCAAGCAAATGAACTCCAATGAGAATTACAGGAAGCACTTTTTCATCATCCACAGCAGCAGTTGATCAAATAAAGTAGTTCTCTCAGTATCCTGAGTTGCTGCTAATTAAACCAATTTTCCTATCCTTCCGCTAAATAAGTACCTTTTTAGGCTGAGTTAATTGCCAGGACTTTGTATGCATGATGGTGCTTTAAATGACACATGATCTAAGGGCTAAATGAAAGCAATTGGAGAGAAATAACTTTTAAAAATGTTTTTATTAGACTGCAGGATTTATCTGGTATTTTACCTAACCTATTACTTATACACACGGATGGCAAACTATTATTATACATTCTTTTTTTTTTTCCAATGCAAGGTCGTAAACTCTTGTTAAAGTGTCCATACTCACATGGAAGAAGCCAAACTGGCATTCGATAAAGCTTTATTTAACGCTCTTGGCAGGACTTTTCCCATATGAAAGATGTTATATGTAAGCTCTTGGAATAAAACTTTAGAATTGTCATGTCAAAACTTTTTAAAGACTACCAGATCATCCTAAAATTAAGATATTTAAATATGAGGTCACAGTTTTGTGTCAAGAGTTCTCTTGTCCTACACCATCTTTGTATTGTACATGTAAATTGATTTTTGTTATAGCACCTCTGGGAAATATCCACTGGATAAGCTTGTAATTTCAGGTATTTGGCACCTCTGTTGTTTTCTGCTGCAAAACCTTGCAAAAATGGGGTTCACTGAAAAGTCTGGCCTTAAGTATTTGAACATAATGAATGGTTTTTTTTTCCTCTATTGTGTTTCTAAGGAGAATAGTTATAGTCTGCAGAATACATCCTGTTTTCTCTGCTGCAGTGGAAACCCTTGGTTTTTATTCATCGTACCTACTATTTTTCTTCTTTGTTAAGGCTGCCCATATCTGACCCAGGAATTCTTAAAGTCAAAGGCTAATAGAGATGTGTTCCTTTGTTTTTACCAGAGAGGAAAAGGTTGGGTTTTTTAAAACCAGTTAGTTTTCCCTGTGGTGTTTCAGTCAAAACTTCTACTTCTGTGTGTCTCAAAAAAAAAAAAAAAAGAAAAACAGTAAAACCAAACGAACCAACCAAACCAAGCCCTCCCCCTTCCCCTCCAGTTCCCTCCAGATGAAAACAACTGGTTGACTTTCTGCAAACTGCAAGAAAACCAAAGTACCAAAGGCATTGTATCATATATACGTATATTCTTGTTTTGTTTTTCTAATCTGTATCATTAGTATAGATCAAGAACCTAATCCGCAATCATTTTCAAGTTGATCATATTCCTTGATATACATTTTTATATAAGTAGGTCACGTAGCTAAAATTTATTTTTGCCTGTTTCTTTTTTGCATTTAAGATCAAGAAGACAGAGAGGGATGAATGTCTGGGTTTGCGTTTTCCAACAGCAGTTTTGACCTGGAGTTGCTAAGTATGAACTTGGAACAGAAGAGCTTTATAGAAGTGGTTGATGGATGGGTTGTAATATTGAAGTTTCCCTCCCCCATGCTCACATCCTTAGAGCTCAGTCAGTCCTTAGACTGAAGCACTGTCCTTGCAGGGAAGGGTCTGCTTGCTTTAGGAGTTAAAAAATGCTGAGGCTGGCACTTTGGGAGTGTGTTTGTAATAGTGAAGGTTTAGGAGAGAGAAAAAGTGAGAAGCGTGTAGGTATGTTGTGGGGTTTTTCTTTTTTTTCTCTTGGGGAGAAGGTATCCCCCAGTGTTTCCTAATTGGGCAAAATGTTGATCTAAAACAACTGCCTATGCGTTGCACAGGAAATGCTATTATATTCCTAGTATCTTCTCTCTGCAAACAGCTTGCTTTTTGTGTGAATTATAGTACTTTTTTTAATTAAGTTTTTATAACAATTTTTTTAACCCTATCCCTCTCCAGCTCTATCTCCATTTATTTCAGTAACTCTACCTATCGCAGGTTGGTGTTTCGACAAAATTGCTGGAGTTACCCCTCATTCTTCTTCACTGAGATGCTATAAAAAAAGAGAGGGGGTGGTTTTGGGAAGAGAGGGAATTATCAGGAGTTGAAGTAGATGCCTGAATGGTAGCATATCCAGGAATCCACTGGATGCTGGATTTTGCTGTATTTAAATTTGAAAACAGAGTTCCTCTTGGCTGAGGACTGTCCTTGAGTTTTTAATCAAGATTTAATAATAGTCAAAGCTTTATTATTATTTAGTAATCAGTACGAGGTAAGAGCATGTCTGTGGTAGGGTCATAGTGGGGTGGGTGAGCAGTGCCTTGTCTGGCTGGCACTGTGGCTCCCAGCTGGGCTTCTGCCAGCAGTCTAGGGTGTCCTAAGATCTGAAAGTGAGGGAATTTGCTACCTGTGCTGTCATATCCAGTTGATATCTCCTTTGCGTTTAATTAATTAATCTGTTCTGCTGTGGATGGAAAAGGTAAAGTGATTACAAGAACAGGTGGCACAAATGGAAAGGGATGGTTAGAAGAGAAACAAAATTAGTGTGAGGCAGGCATTGGTCCCATAGAACTACTGAAGTTCTGTCCTTTGCAGCCATCTTGCAGTCAAGTTAGATTCTCAGGTGTTTTGTCTTTCTGTTGCCAGTGAGGTCGGGTTCTTTTTTTGTATGTGAAACAAAAATAAACAGATGAAGAGGAGGGGTCAAAAGTGTCACTGGTTTTGCTGAATGGAATTTTAGGGAAAAAAACCCCGCAAATGAATGTGAAAAATCAATAAAAGTTAAAATGCTATGGATGAAATCCTATGAGTGCTGCTGATCCTTAGAGTGCTTATGGCTGCCAGCATCCCTATGAGACCTCTAGTAATGACCAACACTCTTGTACTGTTAGGTCGCAAGGTCTCCATTAATATGATTTAAGGCTTGCCTGATGTTCCTCTGCAACTTCTGGAGAGAGATCTTGATTTTGGAAACTGGAGATACTGTTACTGAATTTGTGGATACAGAAGAATGGACTGATGCTCAGTCCATACAGATGGGAAACCTCTGTATGAAAATACCACCACCACAAAAAAATCCTTAAATGGAAGAGCAGCATCCCTTTTTTCAAGGCTGATGTTTCAAAGTTAGCCACAGCATAGATGTGGCCATCATGATGTGGCCATAGCTATACCTAAAAGACATTCTAACTCAAAGATGTCAAAAGGGCTTTGAAGATGACGAAATTCCCATTTTACAGTTAAGACAAAGAAAATTTAGCAAGGTTAAGTGGCGTGTCCAAGTAAGTTAGTATCACAGCCTGCATCTCAATCCTGATGAAATAGGATATCCCAGTGGATTAAGTTGCTCTCCAATTTGTAGGTTGCACAAGCTTTATCTGGCTGAAAGTGGCTTGCCTTCTGTTGAACTTCACTTTGATCAATTTGTCTTTGATGAAAAGGACATCTGTGGCCAAACCTATCCATCCACCAGATCCGTGGAAGAAGAGAGTAGGAATGCTTGGTGTTTTGCAGACTTGGTCTGATTGTGATGATTAAGATGACTTTAATGGTAAAGGAAAATAATTACAGTATTCTATATAACATTCCATAGACATTTTAATACAAGGCATTGCTTTTCACCCCAGCATTGTATGAAATTAGTGTTTTTATTATCATTACATTTTGTTTTGGTGTGCTAGGAAACTCACCACAAGAGTACCTTCTCTCATGATCAGTTTTACAGTGGTCCAAAGGTATCTTGGATTTCCTGTTCGCTTGCTTGACTGTGTGCATGCCCAGAGACAGTTTTTGCAACACCGTGGTTCATGAATGCTCCTTCAAACCTGACTGGCACTGGCAGCCTTCTTGCTGGTCTGCTTGTTAACGCCTGGTCTAAAAATCTTTCCTTCTGCTTCAACAAGCCTTCCTCAAAAGTCCCCCCTTTTATTAATTCTAACAAATTCTTGCCAACAAATTGAAGAATGGGTTTACCACATACATTGATAAAGGTGCAAACCAAAATTACTTCATGAGGTATGTCTGAGTATTTCTGTGGAAAATGTCAAATGCTTTTGACTTCAGTTAAGTAAATTTCACAAAAGATATGTATGTGATATCCCTGGTGATTAATTGCTCTCAAATACCTATCCCAGCTAAGTTATGTAATATGACTCTGAAGGATTTGTAATAAAAAGTCTGTGAATGGTAGATGTAAATGTCTGCAGTGGCTTTTGAAATTTTAGATGTGAAAAGTGCTAATAGGAAAAATATTTTACATAGCTCCTAAGATAAAGATAGGGTGTAGAATTTTTTAAGGCCTTGAGTTTCACTCCCACTGATTTAAAAATTTGTGGCTTTGCTATAAATTGTTCCTTGTATTTCTGGCAGAACAAAAGTTGGGTGTATTCAAAGAAATTTTACTTAGGCTCAGAAGTGGGGAAAAAAAAAGGTATGTACCTAATTCCAACAGTTGCATGTGAAAATCTGCTGTAATACACTTAAGATTGCACGATAGGGTGCTGTTTCTGAGTCCCCTGGGTTTTTTTTGGCAGAAGGTTGATTAACATTTTTTTCTTGGCAAAGTGGAATCCTAAATTTTTCAGAGTACTTTTGCTGGCAACCCAGAAATTTGAAATGGACAAATGCTGAGCTGAACACATAGAGGTTTTCCATAAGTATAGAAAGTTAAATTTCAGCATTCACAGTACGTGTACTAATATCTGAAGATAACAGAAAAAATTAGGAATTTGCTTGAAAATGGAGTTTGCAAGGGTGTAGCTTTCTTGAGATGGTTGGAGGCAGGAGGGAGTTACCTCTTATGCCAGAGTCCTGAGATCAGAATTGACTTATGAGCCCTGTGCCTGTTGCATGCAGGGGAAGGGTAAAATGAACGGTTTCTCTACTTGGGTGTAAAGGAAATACAGTAAAACATCTGTTGTGGTAAAGGAAAGCATACCTGAACAGATACAAATGTGAGATCTCCAATCCAGATAGGCACACAGCCTGTGCTTATCTTGCCTGTATTGCTCACACTCACTCTACATGAAAACCAGCTTCTAATGGTGAAGCTGCCAACACGCTGACGTTTCTCTGTATGACGTGCACTACTGTAGTCACGTTACATTGTGTTGGGCTTTGTCTATCACTCGTCAGTGAAATTCTTGAGTGGTGTCATGCCACCCATGTTTTTTGGCCGCATTTATATGGTGATGGTGTTTTTCAGGTCTTAATTGCCTGCACCCAGCTGTGGCAGAAGTTTGGTCTATTTATGCTGTGTCAGTGACAGCTCTTTCCTAGCTCACAGGAGCCCCCCTCACCCACCCTCCAAGTACAGACAGATTTCTCCTGTAGGCTGCTGGTGGAACCACTCCCACTTCAGTTACGGACTGGTTTCTTCTTGTATGCTGGCAAGATCTTGGTGCAAATACAAGTAAGATCAGAATTAATCTGTTTGTGCTCAGCTGACCAGTATTAAATGCAGTGAATGGATCTGCTGGTATTGCATTTTCCCTAGAAGGCCATAGCACAGACCTTGAGATACTGGGATGCTGTAGTAATCAGGCTTGAATAATTATTAGAAATAAAAAGGGGAATTTTTGCTAATCTAAGAATGTAGAGCAGCATTTTTGTCTGTTCTGTGAATTTTTTTTTTAAGGATGCCCACGTCTGCAGTCCATCAAGCGAAGCAGTGCTGCCCTTTCTGTTGTAGGGGAAGATGGATCTTTTGAAATGCTTCAGCTGGTGACCAGTAGCTGTAGTGTTTTAGTTGGTTCTTACCAGAATCTGATGGTTAGATATGGAGGAGGGTACCAAGAAGTGGGGAGGAAAATATACCATCATTGAAATGATGTAGTAGTGGTTCCACCAGCCTTGAGCTCTAGGTCAGAATGCTAAAACAAACTTGGATTTCAGGGAAGCAAATGTTATACAGAACTGGAGTTAACACAGCCCTGAAAATCACGTGTGGGTTTTTTTAATTCTGAGGTGAGAGACATTAGTCCACATTTGCGTTAATTTAAAAAGTCATTGACTTTATACTCTTTTTGTATATGAACACTAAGACAGCAAAAGGACCCAAAGGAAGTATTCTCATGACTCCACGGAAGGATGGGCAAAATGTCTGGCTGGCATGGAAGCAGCATAGGACACGTGGGGCATCTTGCAGCTCCTGAGGGTAGCAAAATGCTGCCATTTGGGGCTGCTGCTGGTTCACAGGAGATAACCCTGATTTAACCAAGAGTGCCCCTAGTTTTGTGGCAATAGACAAAAAAAAACCCCAACAAAACAAATGGGAGCCAGCTCTGGTACTTCGTTGGCCAACCCGCCATTGCTTTATGACTACTTGGTGGTGGTAGTACCTCTTTCCACCTCTTCAGTGCCAGTGACAGCATTTTGAAAAAAGTATCCAGTTCCAAAATAAATGTGCTTGTGCAGATTTGCTGAGAATTAACATGAAGTATGAAATGAAAGCAGATTTATTTGTGTAATTTGGTTTGTAGTTCAACTTTCTAACCACTCCCAAAGGATATATTTAAATGCTTCAGTATTTATTGTAAGGCTTAATATTTTCTCTAATAAATGTTTTTTTTGTAAAATGTCCTGAACTATTGTTAACTCTGTAGAGCAGTTAATGATATGAGTAGGTTTTCAGAATTTTTGTTTGACTTATGGGTTGGTAGTCCACTGTTTAGAAGAAAGAAGTATAGCCCTGTCTGTTTATAAAGGCATTAATCTAAGATAGATTTTTAAAAATAATACTTACCATTAGACAATAATTTACTGTCTTAAGATCAGATTTATAGTGGTCCTTGTAGTCCTTAAAATAAAACCTGCTATACTCTCTCTCCCAGCCCCTGTCTCTCACAAAAGATGTCTTAAGATATTATTTTTAGCTCAGAAGTAATTAAAAAATTACAAGTTGAGTTTTATTAATGTCCTTTCCAGCCCACTGCTACCTATAAGCATGTGTGGCCTCATCTCCTATATGGAGTCATTCACGCTATTGCCAGCTGAAATCTCTTCTGGGTAATGTAATTACCCAAAGTAATGCTTTTTTATTTCTGAAACAATGTCTCAGCACCATGTGTTTATGACAATAGTGATAGTTTCAACCATAACACTGTTACTTTAATTTACAGGCATGAAATGACACTCCATTTGTAATCATTTGAAGCACTTGGTCTTATTCTTCCAATAATTAAAGTTCAGCTGAATAATTATGAAGACTAGTGAAGCTTGTCCTTACTTTATGTATTGTTTCCTTGTTTTTATGGTTGCAGCTTATGTTTTTGACAACCAAACCCTGAAGCAGAAATGGCAAACAAGCTCCAGTTGGCATATTTCTAAGGTTAACTAAGCAGCAATAAAAACCATGACAGCTATCAAGTAGTGGGAGTAGCAATTAAAAGGGGGTTAGGGTTATTTGAAGCCATACATTGTGTTCATTCATATGTGACAGTTCATCCATGTTCTGCATGTAGTTGTATTAATTTGTTTACACTGCGTTTTGAAGAATGGCAGAGCTTCAGAAGTTATTTACTCACAAACTTTATTTCGAACAGAAAAATTACAAACTTTTATGAAGAAACTATAATGAATCTGTATAATATATATGTCACTGATCAGTACCATATGTCTAGTACTGATTTTTGTCATCAGCTTTACTAAAGATAGTGAATATTCTCAAGCTTTTGGGAATGTTAGTATTGTATTTGTAATTCTTAAATCCTGGAGATGACACCTTAAAAAAACCCTTAGTGGTCTGAGTTTGTTTTGCTTCAACATTTCCAAGTCTTACTTGATATGTACCGCCGGGGGGTGGAAGTTGGCTTGCTTATCCCCTTCCCTCACTTACTGGATGAGGTGTGTATAGCTCATCTGACTGTAACTGGAAAAAACTGCTGAACTTTCATCTGTTAATTACCCATTCATTGAGGACTACACTGCTGTAGCATCTGTTAGGCATTATATCTTGTTTAAAAAGAAACCAGTAGGAAAAATGTAGGAGGCAGGAAAACAGTGAGGTATTGGTTTAGAGCAGAGAACTGATAAAAAAATGTTCTATTTGTGGTATCTTTGCTGCCATGGAAGCCTTGTACTTTTATACAAATAATATAAATGCCTTTCATCACCTGTTAAATGAAGTCTGTGCCTGCTGCTTGCAGGTGCTTTGATTATTTAGTTTATGCATGTATTGGTAGAAAGCTTTGAAAATTCTGGGGTTTGCTTCTCATTTTTTCTCCCTGTGATGTCTTGTTTCTTTGGGTTTTTTTTTTTGTTCCAGGCTTAGTTGTTATCAAGCTTTTCTCTAAGTGACTTTTCACTTTACTTTTAAAAGCACAGCAGCACAGGGAGCACAGAGACGCTCCAGCGGTGGAGAAGTTGAAACATGCATTGGAAGGCTGTGGGAGGTAGCACCAACTGCTCTCAAATACAAGCTTGAGCCTTGTAACTACACTGGTGTCAGCAGCTTCTTCTGAGCTGCCTCCAAGGATCTAACAAATTCATAAGATTGACCTGGGATTTTTAGAATAGTGCAGTGATTGTGTGAGGGTTTTGTATTTTAATACTTATTAGTTAGGCCTAAAATATAAGGGGCATGGTTGCTGCTTGTTCCCAAACAGAATAATTATCTCACCCTAATTTATGAACATGTCTTTCCTGTCTGATATGATATGACAGAGCCGTGAACGATGTGGTGTGTATGCTTAGTTGTTGGAATGGTGCTCTGCATAAAACTACAGTGCACTTCAGTCTGTGCTGGTTTTTGCTTCAAACTGGCTTCTGTGCCTTTTCGATAAGTTTTATCTGTTAGAGCATCTAAGATATGCCCTGGCATAACCTGTCCAACCATACCTAATATACCAGAACAGCCTGATGCAGTGTGTGTATGTGTAAAAAGCAAGAATAAGTGAAATAACCACCGAAATGTTCCAGACCTCCTCCAAATGCATTTTTACTCCCAAGAAGCAGCAAAAGAACGTGAATGCTGCGTTTGATGGTGACAGCAAGCTGGTACATGGGCTCAGCCCACCACACTAGGTGACACCTATCTGTATAACTGCAGGTTGCTGTGCCTTCCATTGTCCTCTCCTGCTGTCCCTGGGCTAGATTTAGCAAACCTGCAGTGCTAGTTCAGTCTACTGATCCAAGGGGAACCTTTCTGGCAGAGAGGACAGTGCATGGTTTTACTGAATTAGGAGTAATGTCCATGTTGGAGGTACCATAGTGTGTTTGCTTTGGCAGTGTCCACCTTAACAGCTTCTGCCCTCTCTCCAGTGTGCTAGCTTGGCACCAAAGTAATCACAGAAGTGAGCCAAGTTGAGATAGCTGTGAAGAAGTAAAAGAACCCGGTAGAAGCTCTTTGCCATTTGCTTACTGTAAAACTCTACATGAGTAACCCTGTACCTGGAAGGTTGCTGGGCCTGGGAGTCTGGACTTGCTGTCCAATAGCCTGTCTTGTAAACTAACGCTGAATGCCTAAGTTCAGTCGATACCTCCCTCGTTGTTTTTTTTGTGTGTATGTGGGTTTTTTGTTTGTTTGGGTTTTTTGTTATTTAAGTTCTTCGAGGACAGCAACAGGTACCTTTCATGAAGTGTTCTCTTCAGAATGAAGACAATTGAATTGCATGAACTTCAGTCACTGGGCTGGTATGCAATAGCAACATTTTGTATCCCTCTTGCTGAAGTGAAAGTCATGGGACCAGAAAGGAAGAAATTTGGAAAGTAACCTCCTAGACTTTGTAGCCTGTGAGTTAGGGCACTTGGCTGGTTTGGATTAATGTGGATTATAGTCTGCACTCTGGGATTTTTTTCTGCTTTAGTGCAGCAGGGTTTTTCTTGCCTTTTATTAATAAAAATTATTGTATTGTTATTAATAAAAGTTCTGCGTATCCAAGTCTGGGTTCTCAGTTCCATGTAGCTTTTAAACCTAACTCCTTTACCTAAATCACCAAGTATTTTTGGTATGTCAAAATTGAAAATTTTGCTTTCTATATTTCTCTAGAGTATAGCTCCCTGCTCTCTCACCATCTCTCGTCTTTGTCTGTATGGACTGGAATTTTCACGTAACTGAAATTCCTGTTTCTCTCACACACTTTGAGTATTCATTAGATTCACCTATTGAAATTGATGCCAGACCTGTGTGGCTTGATCTACTGCTGTAATTAAATGCAAATTAAACCAGTTTTGCTCAATGTTAGTCTGCATTACAACTCACTAATTAAAAATGCTTAATGTCTTGAAAAACCTCAGTCACTGAACTTTTCAGCCTGGTACAACAGTCTTTGACTGACTTTGCAATGGCACAAAGCAGCTGGTTTGAAGTTCAGAGCACTGCAGATACACCTCAGATACTAAATAAGTAGAAGACAGGATAATATCCCTTCCTCTTTGCAGCTGCTTTGGTAGGAATTGAAAAAGGGTTTTTTTGATGGTTATTCACAAATTATGGGTTTAATTCAACCAGAAACTAGTCCAAAAGGCAGGTCTGTTCTTGTCATTTTTTTCATCTGTTCTGTTTTGCTGGAAACTCAGGGCTTTTAGGGTGCTCCCATAATCCTAGTGGGAGGACTGTTGCTTCTCTATGTTCACATCTGTCTGGCTCTTCTTACGTTCATTGGTATCTCATCTCCTTTTGCATTAAGATCAAGTTTCTCTTCCTGCTTGATTTCTCTCCTGCTTTGCACGTCTTTACCCTGTTTTACTTTGTTCTGTACATTTGCCTTTAGTATTGAAGCTTCCCAAAAAGCTCTCTTGTTCAGGACATATTAGGGTTATAACAGACATGCCACTTAACATTAGCTCCCTTCTATGTAAGGTGCACATGGGGCTGGATTTTGAAATTCCTCTTGTGGGGGGAGATTGCTGTCACTCAGCGCACTTTCCCTTTGCAGTGTTTGTAAGCATGGCCATATGTACTGTTTAGCTCAGAACACTTCATATGATAACTAGTAGACATACATGCTGGTAGAGTAGGTATATTGGTGGGTAGCTGTTAGCTGCCCACAGCACAATTATTACTTACTTGCTTTCCATTAGAGTTGTTTTTTTTTTTTTAAACTGGTTCCACCTCTCTATATGCGTTTGTTTCTTAAGCTACTCTTAAACAGCTTGGGAAACTGTCTTAAGAGCATGAAACCAGTGCCACTGCACAGGCTGTGTATCTGGGATGTTTTGGGTTGTGATCACTTTTTGGAAATTTTGTTTCCCCACAAGAAAAAGACCTTTTCCAAATCAGCCCCAAACCACAATCCAAATACTATATGAAGTTCTTACCTTGTTTTCAGTGTCGCTAATTGAAAACTGTTTATTCAAAGGACATGTTTAAAATTAACAGTGGTTCTTTTCCTTGTCCCTAATGTTTGGCCATTTCTAGCACTGATTCTGAGTGCTCAGATTGTAGTTTCTTAGTAATGCAGTTTGAGTCACGATTTCTTGGATATTAGGATGGCCTGGACTCTGTTTTTGGTACCAGCTTCATTAAAGGACAGTAAATGTTTTTGCCTTTATTTGGCAAGTGTGAATTTATGATGCCTATCCAGTCTGTAATTATAGACACGATACCACTGAGCAAACTGATCAAATGTTGCCTCCACAAATGTCGAGGTTAGTGGGTAGCTGGTGTTACAGTAATTTTGACCTTTGGTGATCTGTATTGGATCTGAACCAGTGCTCTGATAGTTCGTGTTGGTCAGATTGCTTGTGCCCCTTGGCTTTTGTGAAATGCATTTGTTGCTTGCCTGTGAGCACTACCATAGAAAGAAGGCTGTTAGATGTAACATACAAAAATGTATAAGTATATATAAACAAAATAAAGAATAAATATATAAAAATGTAGTAATACTTTGTCTTTTAATGTGTAAGTAGAGTACTATGTATGCAAACACAGAACCAAAAATGCAAAGGGCTTTGGGTTCGGGACTCAGGCTTTTCTTTTGACCTTGCCTTCTGTCGTTGCACTTGTAACCTTCTCTCTAGCTTTTTTTCCTGACTACACTGGCAGTAAAAATAATGCCCATTTTGTAAGTAGTAGAGAAGCATGCTATCAAAAGCTATTTTAATCTTGCATTGTCCAGTTGGTTGAGCACTGGAGTAGACTCACAAGACTTGGACTCCTAATACCAGCTGTATTATTAATCCCCTCAAAACCAGGGATAATTCAAGGGAACTAATAGGAAGCATTGAACAATCCAGTGAAGAGCTGCATGTCTTTAGTTCTTCCTGTTGAAATCAAGGCCTCTCTCCAGTTCCTGTTTTAGTCTTGTTACCATTAATAATCCCTCCTAAGCTGGTGTGGTGACTCACATTTCTCTGCTGTGGCTGAAGACGATGCTGGGAGGAGGAGGAAGAAGAGGATGCATTCTCTGCTGGGGCAGTTTCCTGCCCCGTGTTTCCCTTTGCCTGCCCAAGAGCAAGAGTTAAATCATAACAAGCAGGGAGGTGAGGGAGGACAGAGGTTGTCCTTTTAATCAGGAGTGCTGAACTCAACTGCTTCAGCTGCTTCTCTTGCTGCTATGTACCTCATCATGCCCCAAATCAAAGTTTTAAGTATGGTACAGCAGAAGAAATAGTAACCAAAAGCCCCTGTCTTACTTAAGCACATGCAAACAGCAGTCCCCTGTGCAGGCAGGGCATCTTGGTGGGGTGTGGGTGGAGGGGTCTGACGGAGGGATGGGAAGCCTGAAAGGAAGGAGGTATCGAGTGGTAAGAAGAGATAATGGTCACTGGCAGGCTCTGGGACACATGGGAGTGCTGGAAGGGTACTAGAGGAGAGAGATGATAAAAGAAGGGATCAGATACAAGTAGCAAGAGTGAGAGAAGGAAGAGGAGGGTATTCTTGTTTGCTTTTAAGCAAACTTTTTTAAACAAACAAGTGGAAAATCTGTTATGAGATGGCATTTGTGGAGAGAGACAAATTGAAGCTTGGAGCCTGTACAAAATTCTGTGGATACATCAGCCACTGGGCTTTTAAACATGGCAACCAGTGCCTGTGTTCCTCTGTACAAAACCTGATACTTAGAGGGAATGCTGCAGAGGTTTCTGATTTAGACTTGGAATGTTTTGGGTTTTTTTTCAGAAAAATCAAGTGTTCTGCTGTACGTGGGTATGTCTCTTCTGCTACCAGAGGGTTTCTCTGTTGCCCTCTCAGTTCCTTGTCATACTTGAGGTTGGATAAGATCTTACAGAAGTAAAACCAAAGTATACTCCGTTCATGATGAAATGTTTGCTTCCTGACCCTTCTAAAGGACTGTTTAAATTCCAAGGACTGAAATATAATTATGATTGTTTAGCATGCTCAGTTTTACTTATTACCCTTTCCCAGTAATGGTTGCTGTATGTTTTGGGATGTTTTTTCAAGATTTGCATATTCATACTGAAATATAAGTTTGATCTCTTCCACCAAATAGTGAAAGTCATTAGGAGGGGAAAAAAAAGAAAAGGAAAAAAAACCCCAGATAATCCCACAATCGCTGCTCTTTCCAATACAGTGTCTGTGGAAGTATCATCCAGCTTATCTTTGCTCGAGGGTGTTTTCTCCACTTTCAGATGCTTTATGAAATGCACTGACTCCATAAAATCATAATAGGCAATCTCAAGGGAGGTCAAATATAGAAATTATACTTAACTGTATAACATGAGTCTGCTTAAAAGCTAACAGAAATAGAACTCGGCCACAAATAATACAATGCCGCATAAGTAATGATACACTGTATTCTGGTTTTTTTTCTTTTATGTTCTTCCCTGTGTACAGTCCCCAGTAGTTTGGTTTTGGGCATCAGCCCTGTGTAGCTCCAGATGAAGTGTGTTCAGAAGAAGATGGTGGTTTTTACCACAGGATTTCAACAAGGCGTGCTTAAAAGAATAGAAGGATTTTTCTTCTCTCAGGTCAAAAGTTCTGGTGTGGAAAAACTAATTTGAGATCAGTTCTTATCAAGGAAATCCAAAAAGAGTCAGTTTTTATTTCTAGAATTTAGTTTCATTAACTACAATTGATGGAAACTTCCAATAAAAAAATAAAAAGGAAGGAAGTTACTAGATATTTTTGCAATCAGTAGACTGATAAAAAATAAAAACTCTGCTAAAAATAAAGCAAATTAGAGACTGTCATTACGTCTTCCAGTTTCTCAAGTATGCAATCATATGAGCAGTGTTCGTATGGTAAGGATGAGCATGTCTTGACCACAGTGATATTATGGGCAGTAGATTCAGGATTTCATAACATAGAAAGTGAATGGCTGAGAAAAGCATGGAATCCAGTTCCATGAGTCCTAGTTCTACATTTTATTTGTAGGTCTACTGACGAAAAACTGTGGATCTGTGGTCTTGGTGTCTACTGTGAAAAGGAGCTTTGCATAATGTGTGATTCCTTTTGAAATTAACTTGAAATGCTTCTTAAGGGTGCTGTGCTGTCTTGGGGGATTGACTTGTAAAGAATTACAAGCACCAGTTGAAGAGCTGCAGAATATCTGGTTTCAGAGTCTTTACTCCTATACTGAAAATAATATTTCTATGTAGTAACTGTGTAAGCAGAGTGTGATGGAGATCTGTTGTGTCTACAGCAGTGAGGCAGGTTGAAAGCTGAGAAGCTGCTGTGTGACAGTGAGGGCTTCCCTGGTTGCTATCAAATTGTCTGTATTTATTTACTTGCCTTAGTTTTTGCTCACAGCCTGGCAGTCATAAATTTTGCTAGTTCAAAGTGGGAAAATTTGACTGCCAAAGGAACTGGGGTTTGTGCATGGTGGGATTTGAACACTGTGTATGACATTGCATTTAACAGGAGTTTGCTCATTGCAAATGTGCTTGTGTGTTCGTTTTGTTGGGAACAGAAAGTGCACTTGCAGCTCTGCCAGGGAGGGGAGAAGGAGGGAGAGGCAGAAGTTCAGAAAATGGTAAGTTCTTGCCTGTATATAGATGCTGTTTTCTGCTGTGAACTTTTGTACCTGCAGAACTCTTGAATTCAGCTTTCCCAGTGGGAACAATCAGCTGCTGGTCAAGAAGCACGTGCATGAGAGCCAGGAGGAGATTTCTGGGGAAAGAACTACAAAAGCAAGGAAAGAAATGCACATTAGAAACAGATTAGATTATTGAATCTTTGTGAATTGAAAAATCACAGGATAACCTTAGCTTCAAAAAGCCTTCTGGAGATGAGCTAGTAGTTTTTGCAAACTGGAATGATGTTAGTGTTTCTTAAATTGCTTCTCAGTGTGAGAACAGAGTTAAAACAGGAGACTAAAAATGAGCAGAATTCATATTCCTACCTGCAAATCAGCTAGCAAATGCCACTTTCCACGCTTGGTGGGGAAAACAGTCCAAGAGTAGTGTTGAGAGGACCCCAAACAAATCAAGCAAGTATGAAACAAAGGATCAGCAAAATAATCTTGAATTTGGAATTGTGGCAGTAAGCAGCATGGGCATGACATGTGAAGTACTTGGGGTTTTTTTCAAGTTCAATTGAAGCTTTAATTTGTGGTGAGATGTTTTTTGAAACACTGACATTATCAAGAATTGGCACTACAAGCCAGTCAGATGTATAATGGGGACTGGAAAATGTTGAATAAAGTAGACAATAACTGTATTTTTTTGAAAAGTGTCTCTAAATTCATCCCCTTGGTGGAATTCTGTATCTCTTTCAATCGGCATTTCAGGTTTACCGACTGAAAATCTCTGTGGCTTGACTGGTTACGAATGTTTTCATGCAAGCACATTAGCTTTAAAGTTGGTACATAAGCTGCTTTTTTTTAAAGATAGTGAATAAGCTTGTAAAATAGCATGTTGGAAACAAAAAAAGTCTTTTTTTCATACAGACAGATCTGATTCATCAGAGAGCATCAAGATAATTGTCACGATTTTCATTTTAAAAGGAAACCAAGAAATCTTGGCACAAGTGTAAAACTTTCTGTTGCTATACTGGACTGTTGCCTGGGGCTAAATATTTGCCTCATGAATTTTCCTTTCCCTATTAGGAACAGGAAGCAATGTTACAAATGAAA
The DNA here is from genome assembly GCA_033558185.1 of Dromococcyx pavoninus. Taxonomy (NCBI): domain Eukaryota; kingdom Metazoa; phylum Chordata; class Aves; order Cuculiformes; family Neomorphidae; genus Dromococcyx; species Dromococcyx pavoninus. The sequence continues at coordinate 47,818 of JAUMJL010000186.1, forward strand.
TGCATTAAGCTTTGTAAGTGGTGCCTGTTATTCAAAAAAGAAAAAAGATGCTGTATGTGTTAACGTGATTATAAATGAGATAAAATGATTTTTATTCTGGCTGAAATTTGCCTGGTCACTTGTTTTTTGTGATGCGAGTACAGTTCCTAATGTGGAGAATTTTACCTACTTGCTGCAAATTTTCTTCATCTAGATTTATTACTGGAGTTCTTCAAGACGAGGTTGGATAAGGCTTTGAGCAAACTACATGATCTTTAAGGTCTCTTCCAACCCAAACCATTCTATGATTCTTTGATAACTAAAACACGTATTAGAGTCATGTTTAATTGAACAGTTTCAAACACTGTTGACATGACTAGACATATTTTTCCTATGTATTTATCTTCATTTTCCTGTTGTTTTAATGAGCTCAGCTATCAGCAAGCACATGAGGTTCTTATTGCTTCTCAGCCTTTAGTGCTTCTTGTAACTTGTCTTCCCTTTCCTCCCTGTCACTGGAGGGGCGCAAAAGTGGCCAGCGGTGAGCAATTGCATCGTTTCTCTTGCATCGCTCCCAGGGGACACTGCAACATCTGTGACAGGCCCTTACCTGGAGTAAAAGAAAGAGGAAACCAATCCTGTCAAGAGATCAGAAATCTACAGAGGCCTCAGAAATATGAAAAAGTCATTTTAAGATTTTCTGTTTTCTCCCTTCCAGGAACTTCTGAAACTGCAAAAAACCCTGTATGCTAGGCAGGGTACCTTCCTGCATCCCAGGTGACATACCAAAGGCAAAATCTTAGGTACATGGTGTATTTTACCAAACATAACAAAGTGTCAAGTAGCTTACCTTTTCCTACTGACTGGGACAAAGTAGAGGACAAGCAATTGATTCCTGTCCATATCTTAGTCATAAGGGAAATCAAAACTACCACGCTACACATACACAATTAATAGTGCAGTGAATGGTTCTCTAAGGTTACAATATCATGTTTTTTCTCCATACTGGGAGTTTTTGAGACAATAAGAATGATACTACTAACTTTGATTTTCACTGAGACTGATGAAAAGCTGTTTGCTTTAACTACCTGTCATACAAGCTCTATCACGTGTGGAAGATATTAGAGATGTTTAACAGTAATAAACCATTCAAGTTGTATCTTTGTTGAATCTGCAAGGACTTTACTTTTTCTGTGGTATTCTTCAGCTTTGTAAGTAACAGTTGCAGCGTCTTTTCCCAGGGATATCGTTGTCTAATGCTTAATCATTTGCCTTTCATAAAGTATTGTAAAGTAAGATTTCTGATCTCCAGCTCAGACTTACATATTTTATTCTCTTTATAGGTAATTCTTGAAAGTTTTCCTTTCATTTTTCCTACATTATGCAGCTGTGAAAGGGCTTCTCTTAGCTAATCGTACCTCGCATTAACCATTCCCTGTGTATGTCATTACTGTGTCTTTATAGTTCTTGAGTTAAGCTAGTTTGAATGAGAGTTGGGCACACAATGGAATTTTGGGAAAGGCTTTGCATGGTAATAAGCACTGCAGTTAACTGAAGTGCTCTTATTTCCTAATGAAATCTGATTTCTGTGGACCTTTGAGGAATTGTTGGAGGGCACTGTGGTAGCTGTGGTTTCTATCTACCTGTGTGTTATCATATACCCTCGTAGCAATCAGCGAGAATAATTTTAGAAAATTGCTGTGCTGTCTTTTATGTTTACATTTCTAGACTGTATAGCCTTCCAAGTATCTTGGGCAGTAATAAAAACTCCACTCTTACAAGGGGCCTATCCATTAGCTTTGCAATCTATTGACTTCACTGTTAATAAAAAATGTGTTGAGATATATGCTTCACTATCAATTAAAATGTGTTGAGATATGCTTTCAGTTCCCGATTCATATTAGAAACAAAAAAATTATGATGAGAGTTGCCTATTTAACTTCTTTTTAAGTTTTACATTGCATAAAAGCACCAAAGTCAAAAGTATAAAATATTTTTTCTCAGCCATATTATTTGTCTGTTAAAAATAAAACATGTGTATGAAGTCACTGATCTGCTTAAATCATTACAGTGTAATAATTGCCCTTCATTTAGATGACTTTTAAAAAATGTGTATGTATAGAGAAATTAGAACCAAACTGGTACAGCTCAACCCCAAGAAATACCTGGGTCTGTGCAAGAATATGGATGACCTGAATTAGAGGCTTTGAATGGGGAGCTGGAGGAGGGGGGAAGAGAGGTGGTGTGTTTAGGTAAAAGAAAGAAGATGGCTAAGAAAAGCACCCAGGGAGAGACCAGGAAGGAAATTTTGAGACTCAGCCTGGACAAAGCTCAAGGTGTGTGGCATTGGGATTGTACCCTGTGTGACAGTAGGTTTGGGCAGCAAGCAAAAGAAGCGTCTCCTTTTTAATCCCTCATGCACACAGGGATGGTGTGGGTTGCTATGAAAACTTCCAAGCTCTCATTGTGAATTCTCTCCAGCTACAGCAAATTATCACACACAGAGATTTTGTCTGGCTGTTCTAATGCAAATGGACAACATTGATTCTTCAGTTGCAGAAAAAGTGATATTTAACAAACCGTCTGCATGGACGTTTTGCCTGGTACACTGCTGGGGAATATAGTTGTTTCACTCTAGCAAGGTTTTATTTATAGTAGATTTAAAACTTTTTTTTAATTTAATTTATGCCATTTAAACTGTGAAAACGTTGACTCCTGTTTTGTTTCAAAAGGTATTTGCTAATAAGGAGTTGATGTAATTTTGTTTTGGAAGCCGGGCTCTTTCAGACACTGAGTGGTGTTGTATGAATTGAGATAAAATCTCTGATAAATGTGGACTAAGTTAATGATTCTTAGCCAGTCACCACAATGATATTTACTGTTTGTAAGTTGTTTTGGCTTGTAACGAACCCTTGACAAACCAGTTGAATGGCCTGTTGTGATTTGCAGCAGTGTGTGTCACAGAATGCGCTTACTAGTGCTTTCCACCCGCTATTCAGCTTGCTCTTTCCTGCTTGTTTTCTGTTTTAAAAAGTATTTTCATTGTCAAACAGCATCACAACTATTCAGTTGGAGCAGCCCATTTGCTGGTGCTCAGAGACGCTCCTCTTTGTCCCAGCTGACACCCAATGATGGATGCAGAATATTCTGAACCAAATGGTAAATATGATCATGTCTTCTACTTATGTTGCTGGTTTTAGAGATATTGTTTTTATTTAGGTTCAGCACTTGTTTTATGACTGTGATTAAATGTGGAAGAGGTCAGGGTTCTGTTTGGAGCTCTGAATGACAGCAAAAATCTAATGGATGTAACTATGTAGAAAACAGACAAACCATGTGAAAAAAACCCTCTGTTCTTAGAATGTTGCTATGTTAAAAAAGGAAGATTTTTGTCTTCTGAAATCATAAAAATCTTACGTAAATTTGTAGAATCTTAATAATATTTGGTAGTGAATAAGGGTGTTTTGTGAAATCTGACTTTATAGGCCATTCAAAGCTAAATAAGAACTGAGAAGGAACTCACCAGAAAAAGGCTTTTGGAATGTCTGCATTGGTGAAATAGGAAAAAAATGTAGAAAAGCTTGAAACTCTGGGTGTATGTGGAGTACTAGGTTTTGGGAGAAGACTACACAAAAGTCTACAGACACTGATGAAATAGATATGAAATAGTCTGTGCACTGCATCTTGCATTCTTTGCACATTTACTTTATTAAAGGTTTTTCTGCTCAGTTAATGTCATATCAAATACTGAAAATTGGGATTGACAGAGTCCTTCAAAGCAACCTTTTTGATGAATTTATTGAATTCTTGTTTGCATTTTAGCAATTAATGCAATTATTAAGACATGCTTCTACAATTACGTAGAATTTATCTTTGATTGTGCCACATAAAGGGAACTGCTCACATGGTCAATCAAATGCGTAAGCCTTTGTAGGATTAAATCTTAAATAGTCTAAAAAATAATATTTATAAAATATTTTTATGCTTTTAAATGTTTTTAAGGCATAAATGTAACTGGTATTTTCACAGGTGTGTGTGTCTGCATAATTTCTACAGTAGGAAACACCCACTTATTTCTTTATGTTTCTCTCTCTCAATTTCTCTCTCTCAACTCACAATTTTTATTTTTTAACTTGACAAAAATATGCTTTTAAAAATTTGTCACTTCTAAAAATCTAGAGGACCTCCAATGGTGTCATACTTTAAAAAAATTTTTTTTTTCATTTGGATGTTGGAGAGCTTTTGTTCCTATTCCTACTGTGCAAGTGTTTACATTATATGTTTTAAAGGAAATTAATTTTGAATGATTTCTGATTAGTGGCTTGGCCTACTTTATTGTCATGCTGATTTTCATATGGTTCCTTTAAAAATAAAGTATCAGCACGGGAGACATGGTAAGGAGGGGAGAGTCAACAGCCGTAGATGTTTCTGGCCATCTTAACATGGGGAAAGCCTTTGAGGTAAGAGCAGGAACTGGGGAGCTGGGTCTTGAAATGGTCGTCCCAGGCAGGGAATGAGGGATAGTGACGAGACAGGGAGGGAGGCAGCAGTCCAAGCAGCATCTGGAGAGATAGCTGGAGATAGTGCAATAGAACATGCTGTCTTTTTCTCCCAGATCAGGGAAATGAAGCATCTGATCTATAGCATTGCATAGTGGGCTGGAATGAAGGGAACTTAACTGAGAGCAAAATTGCAAATACAGGACAAACAAGCAGCTGAGGGCAAAACGCTGTGTTACGGCTTCAGATGCAGCCTAGTGGTGCAGTTTACCTAAGGCTGGGTCTGAAGGCTGTGCCAGCTGTGCGTGCTGCTGATAAACAGAGAATTGAAGTGGGAGAGTAGTGCCCGGGTGGGATGTTCTGTGCTGGCTGAGCCATGCTGGGACACATCAGCACTATGACCTGATCTTTGCTAGGTGAGGAGCACATGGATCCTCCGCAGTGTCCCTAATCCAGGTTGTTCCCTGTCAATGCTGAAATCTCCCCATTTGCAGGACTAAGATGTGTTATATTTGCTGTTCCACCATTCATTACTTTCCTTCATTCAACTTGAAATACGGGAGTGCCTGGCACACAGAAGTGTTCTGTAATATGGCTGGAGATGTGTAAAAGATTGGAGGGGAAAGCACAAATAAAACATAATTTCCCCAGCACATTTAATTTTGGGTATCCTTACATGTAGACGACCTAATTGAATTAAAAAAAAAAACCTCATTCATTTACTAAAAAAGAAGTTTCTTAGTGACGATACAATCAGTGTCTCTAAATTTATTCTCCTACTGCTATCCCATGAATTTAGAACTTGTTTAAGCAGGGGAAGTCAGGCTGCCTCTTCCTCACGACAAAACAAGCAAAACCCAATTCTGTTTTATTAACCTTCCTAGGAAACTGTGAAACAGGGGGGTATCCAGTTTGCAGATATTCCTCCCCATCATTTGCTCTTTACCATTGCCACTGCCGAGTAGTCAGCAGCCCTGCGCCCTGCACACAGCTGCCACCCTGGTCGCCCTGTGTCAATTTTTCTCTTCTTCCTAGATTTTCTATAATTGTATTTTATTATTACCTAATAGAGAATTGTATGTACTGTTCCCCTCTCATACATTTGCTAAAATGCTTGTATTTATTTCACTGTTGATTTTTTAACCTTGCTGGAATAAATGGGGCTTTGGAAAATGACAGTGGAGAATTTAGTCTAAGGGATGGCTTAAATCTGAAGTTGCTTTCATTTGTGTCCTGTGATATAATATGTAAACTCTTGTTTTCTTTGTCATGTTATAAGGAATAGGTGCTGCTGTGGTTGCAGCCAAGTCTCTAATAACACAGCTGATGAGATGAAGGGCAGGATTGCAGCACTCTGTACTCTCAGCTGCTCTGGTAGTTGCTGTGAGCCAGGGTGGCAAGTGGCAACCTGTGCACCCACACTCAGGTACAGGACAGCCTCTGCACTGGGGCTCAAGCTGATTGCTTGAAGATGCACTTGAGCATGTGTAGCAGTCACTTTGGTGGGGACCTGCCCGCAGGCTTAGCACCCAGGGGACAACCTGTGCAGAAATTAAATTTACTCTTAATTCTAATGATTCCTCTACTCATTTGTTTGTTGTTTTTATTTTCCCCAACAAAGTGACTGTACCTGTTTTTCAGCTGGCAGAAGTCTGTCAGCCTGGTACTTTGATCCTGAACCTGGTAATAAATTGTGATTAAATTGTGATGCTGTTCTTTCCATTTGCTGAAGCTTGCAGTAGCTGCTCAAGGGAAATACAATGCCCTGCTAACTCTGCTGTGTCAGTGTTGGCTTCATCACAACACCAGAAACTTCTTTTGTTCACTACTAGTTTATAAAGCTTTCCTGATTGTTTTAAAATTGGCGTTACCACTGGGAGAAGTTCTAGGTGGTTATTTTTTTTGGAAGAGCATGAAGGCATAAATGTGTCTCTACTTACTGTGTGTAGGCTTAAGTGAAGTCTGAAAAATTTGGAGGGAGAACACACCATTATTTGATGTTAACAGATTTGAGAGTAAACATTTTTTTTTCTTTAAACTGAAGACTGAAATTTGTATATTGCCTGGAGGTGCTTAAATTCCCAGGTAACAGATGGCAAAGGAACTACAGTCACTGAAAAATTGAATGTAGAGATGTCACATGTAGGATTGTAGAGCTCAAATAAACAGCAGTAAAGTTATTTATGTGTTTGTCTATAGACTTTTAAATTAAATAATTAATAGTCTTATATTTGGGAATAAAATAATATAGTCTTTTATGGAGTCTGAATTCTTTTTCCATGACTTTGTCCCTTACCTTCAGTATAGACAAAGGGAAAGTATCATCAACCTAAGATAGTACAAAGTTAAACTGAACTATAGAGCTGTAGTGGGAGTTTCTGTAAATTCTGTACATTTCATCTATTTGTGTTAGGACAGGCCAGAGCTGAAATTTCAGACTTTTCTGACTATTTCAGGTCCTGCTGATTTGACTATGGGTAATTCAGAAGCAGTCTGTCTTGAGGGTCTTGTGCCTTCTGTGTGCTAAGTAGAGATGTTCCTGACCCTTTCTGTGATTTATGTGAAAGAACCTGGCTTACCTGTTGACCAAAAAGAATGAAATTCTGTTTTCTCTTAAGTGGTAAATTACTTCTGCTGCTTTACTTCTTCAAAATGATTTAAAAACTTCTGGGAGGCCCAAATGAAATTGCCTTTTTTAAAAAAAAAAACTAGTGCTCTTCAAGTGTAAATTGCTTGGAACTGAGGGTTATTGTCGTTTGATGTTTCTGCTAGCACATGAAATCTTTGATCTCAGTTGTATTCCAAATGGCCACATCGTTCATATTTCCTAGGCATCACTATGGTTAGCATAAATTTACAGGCTTTTCAGTCTTACAGGAGAAACACAAGTAAAAACTTTTAAAAACAGGTATAAAACTTGCATTGTAAACGAGTGTAACTGCTGACATATGTAGCTTGGTGGGTTTCCCTCGCTCCCCAGAAGTGAAATAAGAAGCTTTATATATAATAGCTGGTACAACCACACTAGACTCTTTCCTATATTATAGTATAGTACCATATGGACAGTGGCACCCCCTATACCTACTGCAGTGCCATATAGTTATAGCCAATGTGCCTACAGTATTAACTGTGAAACAATGATCATTTTTAATTTACTTGCAGCTTATTTTTAGTAATCTTATGCTGTGAAAAAGTAGGAATTGAAAGACACTATTGTTTTCCTTTTCCTTCTTATCATTGCTTGATACCAAAATGTCAATTCTGATCTTTTTCTTTTTTTGTGAAGGCTGTGTGGTAAGACTTTAGGGTTTTAGTGGTGAAAGAAGCACAGTGTTTCCTTACCCACTATATTAGTTTACTTTTCTTGTAAAAAATTCTGTCACAAACTTTCTGGCATCCATTATGTTGGGTGTCTGCACTCTTGATTTTGTTACTCTTGCAGTGTCACCATTTTGCAAACTCTTGATCTTCCAGACTAGACAGGATCTGCATTTCTAATACAAAAATTCATGTGTTTTTACAGATCAAAATAGAACAAAAGTAGACAAGTTTCTCCAGAGCACTTTTGCATGAACACTGATTAATTTACTCAAAATTTTCCTTGAAATGTGAACTACTGTAGTATCCACAAATTTTCAGTTTTTTTTTTTAAAAAAAGCATTTCCAATAGTGCCTGAGGACTAAATTTTGGTAGCTTAAATATAATTCTGGGTTTTGTATAGTAGTATATATGCAAAATACAAAGGTTGTTCAGGAGCTTGCACAAGGTTATAAGGTTAGAGGGTGAAGCATGAAAAGTAATGAAATCAGATATTTTATTTGAATAAGCTGCTTTAAAAATATTTTAAGTTATATTTGGTGGAACATTTTTTCTGATACTTCACTGTATGAAAAAAATCCAAGCGTGCTAATACATTGTCAGTGTTTTCTTTTTCCACTGTCTCCAACTAAATTGAAGCCCAGATCCATCGTGATTTTATTTTCCCAACCTACCCTCTTTATTCCTAGTCTGCGAGAGTATAATTTGAAAAACACACCTATCCCCTAGGCAAAACGCAACAAAGTTTGACTTGTTCTACTAGATGAGCACTTCAACCAAAATAAAATGCTTCCAAATTAGAACTGGGATTGCGTTGTTGAAAACAATAAAGTGAAGACTGAGAACTTGCTGATACTCTCATTTCCCATACCAAACTCAGTATTTGTGACGAATGTCACCATTTGTCTTGCCAGCATTTGTCAAACCAACCACCATTGGAATCAATGCAAGTTTAGCATAATCATAGAAACATAGAATGGTTTGGGTTGGAAGGGACTTTAAAGATCACCCAGTTCCAGCCCCCCTGCCATGGGCAGGGACAATTCCCACCAGACCAGGCTCCTCAAGGCCCCATCCGACCCAGCCCTGAACACTTCTAGGGAGGGGTCATCCACCGCTTCCTTGGGCGGCCTGTTCCAGGGCCTCCCCATCCTCACAGGAAAATATTTCTTCCTAAAATCTCATCTCAATCTCCCCTCTTTCAGCTTAAAACCATTCCCCCTTGTCCTGTCCCTGCGCTCCCTGATCAAGAGCCCCTCCTCAGCTTTCTTGTAGCCCCTTTCCATACTGGGAGGGTGCTGTAAGGTCTCCCCAGAGCCTTCTACCCTCCAGGCTGAACAACCCCAACTCTCTCAGCCTGTCCTTCATAATAAATCTTGCCTATAAGCGACAATGACCATAGGAAATTTTTGGTGATGTTTTTGGTAAATGCTAGATTTTGGTGTGCTGCAGAATGGTGGTGAAAGTTCTGCAGGACTGTGATTGAGATATACATGCTTTTGTGATCATAGTTTATACAAACAAGTTGGTTAAGAAGAATGCTGGAAGTTGCTTTGGGTTAATAAATATTTTGGAAGTTGGTTTTGGCTATAGAGTCGTGTTTATAACTGGCTGTTAAAACATTTAATTGTGGTGTTCACAGCTCTTGTCTAGTTGGAGGTTTCCTTCTCATTTCTTCTACTGTTGGGTAAATTTCACTGTGTGTGATTAAAGCTGAAACCAAATATTAATGTTAACGTATATCATGATTGATTTGAATGTTACAGAAACGCATATTGAATAGATATTTGAGCAGATTCAAACAGACTGTTATTGAAATAGAAGCAATTTTAGCTGGAGGTGTTGTGTTGAAAGCAGTGCAAGAGAAAGTTGGTGCTATAGTAGGATATCCTTTTGAATTAGATAATAGATATATTAGATAATGAATTTGAAAATTTTAGTATGCTTCTCTTAAATCTAATGGTGATCCTTTAGCTGGAGACCTCCTTATACTGCAGTGCATGATATAACAACAAGGAACGTTTTTCCTTAGCCTCAGCTGCCAGAACCTGGTTTGAAAAGTACTTTCATACACAATTCGGTCTTAGGTCTTTTGGAGCGATTTCCTAGTGCTGTTGGCTGGCTCTGCCATGGGAAACTATTTGGAAGTTGAAAACAGTGTTTCATGCAGAGGCTACAACTGGCAAACTCTTCCGCTTGCTCCTATGCAGAAATCTACACATTTTAACTGGACATATACCAAGGTAAACAGACTCCGGTGTCTGGAATGGAAACTGCATTTGTTCCCGAGCTGATTCATGTGCAAACCAGGTATCTTTGCCTTGGGACAGGGTGTGTGGTTAGAGATAGGTGCAACTTCACTTGTTTGACTTTTACTGACTGCTACAAATCTGTCAGAAACCTGATGTGAGTTTTGGTGTCTGAGAAAGGAACTGCCACAGAGTTTAGGGAGTTCCTGCCTCAAGCCCTCTGCTGCAGGTTAGTGCCCTGACAGCAAGATTTTCCAAAGCTTATCTATCAAGTGCTTTATCATAAAGCTTCTTCAAAAACAATTACCCTTCATCTACTTTGAGGTTTCAATGTAATGGAGATGTTAATAAGGCAGGATATTTTCATACCTATTTTATAAATTGAGAAACAGTTCAATTCTCTGTAACCTGCTCCCATTTTTAGACAAATTCTTTTTAACCGCAATTTATTATAATTAACTGCAAGGCAGTAAAAATTCAAACCAGATATCACTGTGACTCTTGGAAATTTGCCCTCTCCAGAAGGTATTTGACTTCGTTAAAAAGCATTAAATTTGTCCGTATTTGCTGTTTGCCTATTTTGCAGTTAACATGTGCCTAAACTTTTACATCTTTCCCTGCTTTACTACATTGTGCAGGTGCTTCATTGGAGTTATAGATGAACGTTCAGGAAGTTTTGGGGTAATATTAGAGAGTCAAGTGTTTTAAAAGTGAACTTGGGCTGTTTCTGGTTCTCTGTCTTCTATGCTTTTACCTTTTACTCCCTTTTGTCTGGGCTGTTCCTGTGCTGTTGAGCCGCCAGTTCAGGGGTGAGGGTAGGAGCTCGCCGGAGCTTCTTGCAAAGCCGTGCTCTTAACACGGCTTGCTCTTCATCAAAAAGCAGTAAGTACATCAGTCTTCCCAAATATTGGCTATTATCCTATTCTTCCAAGCTTTGCTGCCTTCTCCTGATGCTCTGGTAGTTTGGCCCCTGTCCTTAACATTATGTATTAATTTTACCTGTCAGTGAAATGATTGCTTCATTTTTTGTTGTCCTTGCCAGTTCTAATGAATTGAATGTCTTCCCTCTGACTTGCTTGTTGTTTTATTTTTCTTTCATGTCATACAGCATGCATGAGCTTTTGCTGAGTGATATATGCAGAATTATTCATCTTAATACAGAAAAGCTTAATACATACCTGAGTCTAATGAATAAGGGAATAATTGTTTAATCTGCAGTATTTTATTTATGACTTGTAATTCAAAATAAATAGTACAAATCCATAGGCTCCATTCCAACTAACCATGCTTGTGACAGTACTAGGAAGATGCATTTGGTTTTCTCACTATTTCCATTCCTCTGTCCCTCGACCCCACCATTTGTTTGTTATCCCCATTTTTTTTAGTTTCTCTTAAGGCTGTAAATGACTTGGAGAAAACATTTTTTATTGTGTATTTGTACAGCTCGGGTTGTAGTCTCTTACTGTAGGCAGTGGGAGTTTTCCATGGGAGTGATGCAGGTGAAAGACAGCAGTTCTGGCACCAACATTAAAGTAAAGAGGTGGGGCCAATTTTAGGATGAGCATAGACTCCAAATTATAATTTGGATGCAAAATTGGGGTAGCCTGTTTTTCTGTTCTGTGCGAGTCTGTAGTTCCATACTAAGCTTTTAGAGAGCAAAGACTCTGGGAACACTTGGTCAGACCTCCTGCACAGCTGATGGAGTTTCATCCAGGAATCTCTACACCAGACTCTATAACGCGTGTCGAAGCCAATCATCTCTCTTAGACATATGTTAGACAACTAAAAGAAATAAAAGATAAAAATATTTTTCATCCTAAAAGAGAAACATTCTGAAAGAATAATTCCAAGTCTGTTCCTCTTCCCTAAGAGTTTGTACTCTGAAACATACGTGAGAAATACAAATTTTGATTATTTTCAGAAGAGAATAAATAACTACAAAATATTTGAGCTTGAGTAATAGCTTTTTCTAGTAAGTCTGGGTTCCCCTTCCATTACTTGTGTATCCCCATATCTATGGAAATGTCAAGTTTGCCATTAATTTGCAACATTTCAAGATATAGCACCAAAAGGACTAACAAAGGCCACATACTCAGCAAAAACTTCGTACGGAAAGAAGCTCAAACACTAGCAGCTCTGCTGGAAATAGTGGCTTTATCTGCAGTATCCGTCATACAGCTTTTGACCAAGTCTATGAAGTTTTCATCCTCACCGTAAGGAATTTTCTAATGCAAACAGTTTTTACCAAACAGAATTCCAATAAGCATGGCTCTGCATCAGTCCATGATGTCTTTCTAAGAAGCCAGAAAAAAAAATCTGGTTTACTACTTTTGTTTTCCATCTGCTACAATCAATTAGTTTTGTTAGACTTATTTTACAAAAAATGCATCCTTCTACAGAAGTACAGTAACTGTGCCAAACACAGTGTATTCCATGCACTCTGAGGAGGTTTTGTGAGCCGTGCAGGTTTCCTGCAGCACCTGCAGTGCATTTGTGTGCTAGTGGAATGCTCGGGAGTCAGAGTTCCTCTTACTGTTGTCAGAGCCTAAGGAAACACATTGTTAGAAACGTGATTCTTCTTGGTTTGTTTTTTTTTCTGAAATACTTAAATGGGAAGAAAATAGCTGCTAAATAGAAATAAATGTAAACCTGGGTAAAGTAGGGGAGAGCTGATAATATACCTTTTGTGCAAGTTGAACTACTTCATGTACTTCCGAATCTGATGACTTTTATTCGTCTGCATACCATGGTGTAGTGCCAGGAGCAGGCTTTGAGAAACCCAAAGAGCTACAGGTCAGGCTTTGCAACTTAACTTCTAAGTGAGCTGAAAGCTTCTATGTGTTTGTACTTGGGTAAAAGACACTTCTTGGAGTTGCCGTGTAGTCCAACTTTCAGGTGTGTATATACTAATTTTCCAGATTACTATTTTATAAAAATAAGTGGAATATGGATTACAAAGATGCATAGATGCATCTGGGAATTATACCTTTTGTCTCTCTGCTAAGAAAAGGCAGAAATTACCCTTTTTTGCCTAAGTAATCGTGAGGTTTGCTGGGGTGGGTACTGTTACCTATTTCAAATTATTTTTTTCAGTGCACATAAGTTTTATATATAGTTACATTATTCTCCAAAATTTCTCTTTGCAACAATTACTCAAACCAATGACTCTTGCTAAGTTTCTCTGCTGAGTTGTTGAATGCATGATACTTACTGCACAAGGCTTCTTTTACATTCCACAGAAACCTGCCAGTCTTTTTCCTTCTGTTTGAAAGCAAGAGTTCACGTCTGAATGTTTTCTCACTCTAGGAGGGGGAAAGGTCTGTTTGAGTGCACTGTAATAACTCTGCAGAAGGGTTAAAACCCAGGGGAGCAGGAATAAAGCATTTGAGAAGATGGGAAGGCATTTGTATTCCAATAAAAGTGATGTATATTTTTTTGCTTCAGGCATGAATATGGTTTGCCTTGCAAATGAGAATCTGATAGTTTTCTCAAATCTGTGCTTATTTAAGCAGTATGAATGAAACAAAATGCAAAAATAATGCAAATAAATGAGAAATTCTATCTTTTTTAAAGTTGAAGTAAATTGGGTTCAGGGTATTTGGAACTGATATGGAATAGAAAAAACAGGCATTTGGCTGCATTCAGAACCCTGTTTATGACACAAGTGTTTTAGCATCTACATTTTTTGCTTGGATTCAAAGCTTTGTTTGATTGCAGGGATTACTGGCACTAGAACACCAGAGCATTGGCTTTTACAAGTGATACTTTCCTATGTGCATTTTCTTACACATGGCTGTTTAGTGAGCGCAGGTGATAGGCTTTGGATGGTTGCCTCTCTTGGGACTCAATTTCATTATTTGTCCTTTCAAGACCGAAGATCTGGATTGCAGCCTGGGTGTGCCAGCCAAAGGAGGTTCCTTCAGCAGGTTGCTCATGTCTTACCCTCTGTAGGGGACTCTCTTCTACAGTCTTGAGACAGCAGATGTTGTCAGTGACAGGGAGTCTTTGGAACGTTGTATTATTTCTTCATCCCTTGAAAATGCCTGTTGGTTTCATGGTACTGTACTGCATGAGGTATAGCCTTGTCTCCAAAAAGGCTTATGTGGGTAGATTTTACTTGCTCATTTATAAATTCCTCTAAGCCTAGATAAATCTGTCTCTGGCAGGGAGAACTGGCTCAAACTGTGTTTTTACAAGATGAATTCATATCCCGTGTCCCCACCCCACGCTCGCATGCACACCCTTCTCAGTTGTTCCAGCGCAGCTGTACAGCAGTCCTGTGACCCAGAGTGTGGACTGGGTCTGACTTAAAAATGCAAAGGGATGGGGGAAGAAACCCAACATGTTTTGTGGTTTTTGTTTTGCTCGGCAAAGCCAGATCTGATTCTCAGTGTGGCTGTATAAACAGGCACGCTGGCATTGCTGTAAGACAGGCAGCAGCATTTCAAACAAGCCCTACTGTGGGAGGCTCCAGTGGATGAAATCGTGTCATGAGCTTATGGCGTGTCTGTGTGTGGGTCAGTCTGTCCCCCTGTCACCGGCATAGTCATGCTGATTTCTTTTCCTGCCTCATTGAGACCTCTTCCCTTTCCTTGAGGTAATAAGTAGCCTTGATTAATTTATAAGCTTTTGGAAAATCGACACATTCAAATATGGATAGATTTATCCAGATAGTCTCTCCAGTTAGTGGTGTTGGCACTGTCAGTTCCTTTTGAAGGTATGTCTATGAGACACTTACCTGTTTGCTTATTTTGCTTTTTTCTGCTCAGATGCTTAGCAAGCCCTTTATAACTTTCTTTGCTCTTCACTGGGGAAGCAGAGGTATAAGTAGAAGAGAACACCTGACAGCACCGATTCCCAAAAAGCATTTATCTACTTCTTTGCAGCTTCTGCCCTTTACCCTGTCCAAGCTAGTCTTTAAAATTTCTGGTGCAGTAGCTGACCAAAATAGTTAAATTTAGATACTTCAGAAGAAGCCTCCATCCTCCCTCTGCTTGACTTCCATTTTTTTGTAGGCTGATTATACCGGTTTGGTCTTTATCTCTGCTGGGGTAGGTTGCAGATACATCTCTAACGTGAGAAGGTGGCAGAAACTGCCACTGTTATTACTGGAGTTTGAATACATTGTAGTCTGGTATTTTCCTGCTTTTGGAGTTCTTTGAAGAAAGAGCCTGAGAACTGGTTATGTGTGCTTTTTGAAGTCCTTCCTCTCTTGAGTGAGGCAGGAATCCTGACTGGCTGTCCCTGCTGATGCATGAACCTGAAGGCTTTTCCTTAGGAATGCATTCTGAAAAATGGATGCAGTGA
The DNA here is from genome assembly GCA_033558185.1 of Dromococcyx pavoninus. Classification (NCBI taxonomy): domain Eukaryota; kingdom Metazoa; phylum Chordata; class Aves; order Cuculiformes; family Neomorphidae; genus Dromococcyx; species Dromococcyx pavoninus. Next base: position 63,171 of record JAUMJL010000186.1, read on the forward strand.
CAGGCCATTCTGCTTTGTTTATATTTTCCTTTATTCCTTCTGCTTTTCCCAACTCACTGAGGAGCAGCATGAAGCCGTGCAGAGTTATCTAGCGTTGCTAGAACTGGCACTTAAAAGAAACTGTAGGTATCTATGTGTGCTGAAGTAGCCCTTCCTGTAAGGATTGGTGGTGGTCTGGTTCATACTACAGTCAGGTTTCAGTGCTTGAAAGACCTAAGTTGTATAAAGTCTAACATAAAAATTTGAATGAAGCAAGATAAAATCAAGAGGAAGGGAAACAAGACCCAAGGGCCTTCAGCCTGCCCTTATTACGACTGTAAACAAAATACATGTAGAAATTATAATTAAAGATCAACCTGAGTCTATGTTTACTCCTCTAATCTTAATATTACAGTTCCAAAGGGAAGGGATTAGCTTGACTTCTCAGTTAACAGAGGAAAGAGAGGTGGAAAAATGTCTGATTCACCAGCTGGTGCATATTCAAAGTTGTCTTGCCATGCTAGGCTTTGAGTTATTTTGTATATGCATGTTTGCAATTTCCCTTTTGCTTAATGCACAGAAAAAAACAGTGTTTCAGGAGAACTGGCAAGAAGGATGGGATGTGCATTGCCTGCAGGGTGTCACTGCTGTCCCTTGCATCAGTTTATCCTCCTCCTCCTGGATGTGGTAGCCTGGTGGTGGGGCAAGCTTCAGTGCAGGAGGACCACACGTGTGCATGGCCTGTTGACTACTCTGCTTTGAACTGACTTCAAAAGAATGTCAAAACCAGTGTGGTTTTGTGATAGATCAAATGTATATTCTTGATGTAGTCTGAATTTTTGACCAGAGAGATGTAAGTTGTAATCTGTCATTGGAGGTATGTGCTGTGCTCTATTCTCACCTCCCCCTGCCCCAAAGGGATTTTGTTATTTTTCAAAAACACAGATATTTGACCCCTTGGATATTTTAAGACTCTGCTAGTGCTGTGATACATCAGGAGCCCCACTGCTGTGGATATTCTCTTTATCCAGACCATCATTCAACTTTTGCAACAAATTATACATGGCTTGTTATGAACACAACAAAACTTTCCCCTGTAACTTGCCAGCCCTCAAGTGCAGTCAGGTTCAACTCCACCCATGAGCCTGTGTGGCTTAAGAAAGTCTGTCTTTGTCTGATGGTCAGGGGAGACGCTGCACATAAATCACCCAGGCGCTGACCCCTCATGTCTGTGTAACTGAGATTGTATTAATTGTGCTTACATTAGTTCTGCTGAATGGAGTTAGCCTGCCACAAAGTGGGGCGATGTTGGCAGCAGGGCTCTGGCTGGTTCCAGTCCCTTCCAGCTGGGGGTAAAGCGTTCGTGGATGGGAGAGGCACGTTTTGAAGCACGTTTGGAGAGAGGCTGTATTTCAGAGCTATGTGTAGAGCTGATGGGAGCTTGAGTGGTTGTAATTCTGGTGGATGTGGGGCAAAATGAAAGAAGGAAGAATGTAAATGGTGTGTGAAATGTGAGTATGCAGGCTCAATCATCATATTACAAATCCAAATATAAATATTTAAAATCTTTTATTTAACATCATTGTGGAACGAAATCTGTGTGCAGTCAGAACATGAATGCAACTTTATATAAATAAAGAACACAACAGTCATTTAGAAAATAATCCACATTTAGTCAGTTTGGCAGTTACCCCATCATGTGTCACTATCTTCCAGTCTAGTAGCATCGTTTTTCAATATACTTTCCATAGGACAGTTCTGTAACGTTCAGTGGTCCCAGTTGTGCCAGCCTGTAACAGAGACATCTCACAGCCACTTAGTTGTCCAGTCCGATTTAATTCAGATTCTTTGACCAAGGCCTAAGATAAGGAGTACTCTAAAGGTAATGTGGAGTGTATTTTGAAGAGTCGAGAAAAGAGTCCTACTTGAAACCAAGCAATAGCTCTTGGAGAGAAATTGCTATGTAGGCTGATATTACTGGCATTGAATATTCAGTCTTTTGAAGGAGAGATATCAGTTGGATGGGTATGTCTTGTATGTGTTGCAGTATGTCAAGCAGTTATGCAAAACTGATTTACCACTTGATGTTTGGTTCATGATGGGAGGTAAAGCTTGAAGGTAGGAGCCACTTAGTCCTGAGTTTCCTCCCTGGTTACTTTTCCTTTATTGCCTTTCTGCATTTTATTACAGCTGCAAAAATGTACATTCCTCCAATAGAATTATAGAATGGTTTAGGTTGGAAAGGGCATTAAAGATCATCCGGTTCCAATCCCATGACAGGGACATCTCCCACCAGACCAGGCTGCTCAAGACTACATCCAACCTGGCCTTGAACACCTCCAGGGAGGGGGCATCCACAACTTCCTTGGGCAACCTGTGCCAGTGTCTCACCACCCTTATTGTGAAAAATTTCTTCCTAACATCTAATCTAAATCTTCCTCCTTCCAATTTAAAGCCATGCCCTCTCATCCTATTACTACTTGCTTTTGCAAAATGTCCCTCCCCAGCTTTCTTGTAGGCCCTCTTCAGGTAATGGGAGACTGTTAAGAGGTCTCTATGAAGCCTTCTCTTCTCTAGGCTGAACAAGCCCAACTCTCTCAGCCTGTTCTCATAGCAGAGGTGCTCCAGCCCTCTGATCACCTTCGTGGAAAGGCAGTGACTTATATATAATTGAAGTCCATCCTCAATTACCAGTATAATAAAAACAGGTGATGCAGCAACCTTTTATCAAAGCTGTAAATAAACAACAAATTTAAAGATCTACTAAATGTGATCATTTTCTATGCAAAGATCCAATTGTCTTGTACACGTACACAGAAGCTGCGAAAGTTCCCAATGCTTCTGGCATTGATGGTGATTGCCATGGTGGTAAGCAAGTTGCATCACTTCTCCTCTGGCTTCTGTGTTAAATAATTTCCTCTATTAACTGGACGAATAGCTTTATTTCCTCTAGAGTACTTCATCAGGAAGCTGCCAAACCTGACGTACGGCAGAGCCTGTCTTATTCTTTGACTCGTCTCATTGAAGTTAGTGGATGTGCTTGTTAGGCTGTAATTAAACTTTGTTATGAGTAAGCAGCATCAGGCTACATAACCTTCTGAGATGAATGCTTGTGAAATATTAAGCAACCATCTGTTTTGTCTGTCCACTCTAATTTAAGTCCAGTAAACTTTCAAAATGAAACACTGTAATATATGGCTCTAATAATTTCCTGTAAATAGCAGCTACTTCATATTGCATTTAGACCTGCCTTATACTTGATGAAAGAACATGTGCACTTTGTCCTAATGTTTCCTTTGCTTACTAATGTATACTTTTAAAATTCAAATATCTTTCTTTTGCAAATTAGTTCTTCCTGTGTGCTCATAGCCTACAGTACTTATTCTCATCTTGCATATTACTGTTCCTTCCAAAGCAATTATTGCTCAAATTTTTTGCTGTATTTGCAGTACAAATATTTTCATATGTGATGTAAAATAAAATAGAGTTAGATATTAAAAACTTTGCATCAGCTAGACCTGCCTAGGGAATCCAGTTTCGTTTCTTCTTGAGTTATGTCTTCCTTTTGCTTTCCATGTTTTATCTCTCAAAGCTACTGAATACCTTTTGCGAACCTTGTGCATTTTCCTAGCGCTTGGGTTAGGAGGTGGGTGAAAGCCATCAGTAAGACTTGGGAGTTGATGAAGTCCCACAGAACATGATCCTGTTTATAGAAATGCAGTCTGAATTGTTTTGAATTAGAAAGAACTAGAAGACATCAAAATGTGTCACTTGAGCTCTCTGCACTGGGTAGAGCCTTGGTGGTGGGCTGGGAGTGGGATGCTCAGCCGCTGAGGCTGTGATCACCCCTTCAGCAGCGCTGCCGAGACCAGTCCCTTGGTGCTGCTGCTGTGGGGCTGCGTGAGGGCTGGTGCCGCCACACCAGGGAGGTCAAGTAGGTTCAAAGAAGGGTTCTGAATGTGAGAACTTGCCTATATTGCCAAAAAGTTGTGTATTTATAGTAGTTGTTTTGACTGTGTTGGTTTGTCCTTTCTGTCCCCTCACCTGCCACATTCTTTTCTCCTTTGACTGTGTGGAGTTGCAGCATGGGCTGCTTCTGCTGGTGCCATAAGCTGTTCATCTCTCCTGCTAGCAGGCACCAGGAACTGGGCTGTTGTGGAAAAGGCAAAAGGGAAAGGGGGCACGCATTTTTTGTCAGTGTCAGATTCTTACTGGGTATGACTGTTGGGGAAAGGGAGGATGAAGTGGCGAGGAATGGAAATTTTTCAAGCCAATGTGCCGCTCTCATGTTAAGCAGTAAAACGATGGTCTAAGAGTACCTCAGCCAGTTATAAGTGACTGACTGACTGCCAGTTTAGATGTTTCCGTGTGTAGCCTCAGACCCTTCCACTGTTATAATGCTTTTAACAAAGTGAATATGGTTTATTTAATCTTTTTTAATGATGTAGTTGGGACTGCTCAGGACAATGCGTGGTTGCTTACTAACTCTCTACTAATATGTTTTAACTTTTGAAGACACATAAGATGGAAAACACTTTCATTTCTGTGTGTGCTTCCCAAGGAGCTGCCCTACCATCTCCTCCTGGGGTGAGCTCAGGTGGTTTTCTTTAGGGATGGAAATGGGAAAAAGTGAGCAAGGGCAGGTCTTGGTGCGCTGTTTTCCATGAAGGGGGAATAAGGCATGTGGAGGGTATTGACTTCCCCTGCAGCATTTGGGGTGTGCGCATGGATTGGATCCATCATTTCTTTCTTGTGTGCTGAGAGAAGTTTGCAGTACACCTCAGGAGGCACTGTGAGAAGGGAAGGGTAGGGGAGATATGTTTTACATGGATTTCAACTTTCCCCTCGAGCTCCTTCTGAACAGAAGAGCAACAAAACTTCCCCCCAGAATGTTTTTCCTTAAGTGGTATAAAAACAACCACAAAACAGTCAGTGTTATGCAGATAATTTACAGAGCATCTTAAACACAAAATTCAGTTGTTTGAGGTTAGTTTTCATTGAAGTTGTATGTATGCCTCTGAAATTTCCAGGTGATTAGGTATTTTCTTTAAAAAAAGCTTGTTTTCTTTGAGCTAATCTGAATACCCAAGATTTGAAAAGAATTCTTAGGTGAAAGAGCCATCCAAAGACTAATTACTGAGGCTTTCGGTTTTCTCAGGAGTCTCATCCTTTTGGAATAAATATTGTATTTTCAGAGCACATTTCTTTGCTTAGGGTTTCACTTCTTGGGATTATCTATTGTAGTGCTGTCACCTGCCCCGTGGGGTTGCTCCTGCTTGGCTACACAGGGGAGAAAAGGGAGGAATTAGTGCAGTTTGCAGAGATACTTTGCCTTACTTATTACTCTTCCTTGAGGAGCTCAGTGCTGATTGCTAGGAAGCATGTGTTTGCAAAGTGTCAGGTATAAGCAAAATTTCTAATGCAGCTGCTTCAGGTGTAAGTTTGCTGGTTTTGGCCCTTGCAGGTCTTCATGTTTTTTTGAAAGGGTAGGGGAAAGGACTGAAGTTTCTTTTTATTAGGTTTAGTAAAAGTAGTATGTCAGTGCAAGTACAGTCTGCTTTTGGGACAGTCAGTATGGCACCTGCTATAATTATGCAGTTAAGGGAACAGAAGCAGTCTGTTTTTTATTTTCTGCAATTTAAGCACACTAAAATGCTGTCAAATAAGGCCTAGCAGGGTCCCATAGATTTGATGAGGCCCTTTTCTTGTGTTTTTCTTCCCTGCTAAGCTGCTCAGTATTCCAAACTTTTGCATGCTGTGAAGTAACGAAGCAGAACATGAAATCTTTTAAATCCAAAGAGTGCCGGCAATCTACTCAGCATTTCACAGTGCTGTTGTCAGCTAAGAATGCATGTGTGTATTCTCTACATTGTAATCCTTCGAGTGTGAAATTAGATCTGCTACTAGTTTATTTTTCCTTTTTCTTTTCTTCTTTAATGCTTTTTTATATCAAATATAATATAGAGTTTAATCATCCTGTCTGTTTCAGGGTATATAAAGCAAGGGATTACCATTTGTTAAGTAGATTTACACTTTTTTTTAGTAGTACAGCTTAATAGCACAATTTAAATAGAATGAATGGTAGTGGAAAGAATTTTAGTCTTCTTTCCTCATTATTTTTACTGTGGTAAATATTCAATAGGAGCCCCAGTGTCAGTCCTATATGTACCTATTTATATTTAAAAATTCTGCTTTAGCCCCATATGGCCTATTTATGATGGAAGTTGAGCTTAATAGATGCTTTCAAAACATTACTGAACATAATTGTATATCAACTTAAAATGTCAATAGCACAGTAATATCACAGTGTTAAATAGTTCTTTTTCTTTACTGTGCTTTTGTTGATTGCAACAAGTGTTCGCTTGCAAGCCTGTTTTTTATCCCCTTAGTTTAAACAAGTCAGTAACATTTTTTGTGTCTGTGTCTTCAGCTGTGGAATGAGACCTATGCTTACCTGGCACGTCATGGAGTGATGTGAAACTGGTTAGTGCTTGAGACTTAGAAAAGGGCTGAGGGAGCATGGAAAGTAAGCAAGTGACTGACATTAGAAGCTGGCACAGATGTACAATTATCTGCAAGGATAAAAATATGCAGATGGCTGGAAAGACATGAATGAGATTGAATTGTATTATTTTGAATAAAGGGATCCACTGGTGTAGATGGCTAAAACAGCGAAAGTTGTCTGCTCTGTGCTTGCCAGCATGATGAAATCCTTACCAAGGGTATGGGAAGACCCTGTGTTGTGAAGGATGGAGATGATTCAGGTTCCTTTATGGAAAGTTGAGGTACTTGGAAATATTCATCCAAGAAAGCAGTGGGTAATGCTTGTTGTAAATGTGTTTTGAGTTAGCAGATCTGTTGTGAGTTTATCTGGAGAGAGAGTTAGTTGATAGGTGGGGGGAGGAAAGTACATGTTGTGTGTTGTGCCAAGGGGAAAAAACATCACTTATGGGCAGCTTTGGGATTCCCATTTGTTAGAATTGAGACAGACATGGGGACAAGGTGCCAGTTTCTGTCTCTTTGTACAGGTGTTAGTAGGGCCATTAAATAGGGGGTTATATTTTTTACATTTAGCTGACTAAACAGAAGAGTGTGCTTTCGTGCTTGTGAAAGAACAAGTTGTCCTTGCTGTCTTGTACAGTGTAGCTTTTTCATCTGAAAATGAGTTAGTTTAAAATATTTGTCAAAGCATACAAAATGTACAAGATCTGCTGCTGTAGAGACACGAGTATTCTTTGCTTTAAATTAATATATTTATTCACTCATTTATCTTTGATAAAATTACAGGGATTATAATATGATGAAGGTGTGAGCGCCTTCAACGTAATGAGTCCTGGAAGCTCAGGTGGGACTGTGGAAGACTTAAACTTCCTTACACTGATAAGCTCACAGGGGCTGCAGAGTAAGACTGCAAAGAACAATGGTTGTTTTTTCCTTAAAGCAGATTTGCAATAATATTTCCATATCTTTTAAAATAATAATTAAAAGCTTTCAGTACTCACAGATATCCTTGTTTAACAGCAGTCTTCTGTGATCATGTAATATGAATTCTGTGATTACGGGCAGGATAGAAGCTGCATTTGTTGAAGTTGTATACTGTGCCTTGCTGTAGCCTTGGATGTTTTTAGTGAAAAGTGTGAACACTTGAAACACTGGAAATTCTTTTAAGCAGCAGCACTTTGGGCGTTTGCTTCCATTCTCTTTAATCTGGGTGTATGTGTCTGAACAGCTATCCTGAGATGGCAGTCATCATCCAAATGTTTATGTTGTGCTGCAAAATAGAGGAAAGCTTATGAAAATAATTCTATTATTTGAGATTTATTTTTATTTAACATACAGATATGTGTGGTTTCAGGATGCAGTTGCATCCCTTGTTTCCTGAAGAGTCCTCTGTTTGATGTAATAATTGTAGCATATTTTTCCTGTGTGAAAATTGTTGCTGTTAGCTATGCTTTTTTTGGCTTCCAGAGGTATTTAACAAAGGCATTCTCATTAAAAGCCTGTGAGAAATACAGCAAGATCAGAGCCACCTGTTCATCACTTTCCATGCAGGGAGAGTCGTAGATGCTGTGCTGACTTCTTTCTTGCTGCCTGGTACGGCTCACAGAAGTGATTTGCTTGTGACCTTTCCTGAGAAAGCTGCTGTAGTTGTGTTTGTTAGTGTAGTTCTTGCTCACACTTAGTGCAGGCAGGTCCTTTGATGCTGTTGGCATGATTCTCTACTTGAGGGTCCTCAGCTGCACCAATCTGGCCTTAGTTAACAGTATAATGAAGTCGTGCTTGTTTGCTGACTTGCTTACAAAAGGCTTGGTAGGAACCTGTGTATGCCTCTGTGTTAGGCATATCTCATACTCAGGATATAACTTTTGCTTTAAAATTGAGCAAAGAAATATTGTGGACCCCATAATTCATGATCTTTAGGATATATTTGTTCCAGCGTGGAACACTATGTAGAAAAAAAAAATCATAATTCAAAAAAGAAACAGGTGAGTCAGGTGCAAGGAACTCTATGTCTGCCGTACTTTACAATCTAAACAATTTCATGTTAATGACTTGATCTAAAAGGCTTTGTGAAATTGTCTTTCCTCCATTTTGAGGTAGTTAATGATTTTTATAGTGAATACAGCAATAATCTTTTTGATTGGATGAATCCTCCAAATCTTGTATATTACCATTTTAATTGGAAAATGAATGAAAAGCTGTTATAGCCAGGGGCAAGAACAGATATGAAAGAAGTGAAAATCCTCAGAGGGACTGTCCCATTCTGGAGTGGCCTTTGGTATGCACTTTAGCAACACATTTAAATTATTCATATAAAAAATTTCAACATGAGTAATAACCACTCAGTGCTCCTTCAGTGAAGTTCTTCTGAAAAACAAGAACTTAAAAAAAACTAGTAGCTTTTGAGCCCAGGGTTTGAGTGCTTTAAAACAAAAATTGTTCTTGCATAGTAATACTGAGAACTCAGGAGTGCCTTCCAGTGATCACAAACGCTTTATAAACACTTAGTCTAGTCTTGCTTCTATTATACTTAATAAGAGTTTTGCCACTGGCTTCAGTGGAAGCAGGCAGCATCTTTTTAATTATTTGAGCTTTGACTCCACTGAAGTTTGGTAGTAATTGTAAAGTTAAAGCACAGGCGTGGAGTCAAAAAAACAGACGTGAAATCCTGGCTCCATGGAAATTAGCTGACTTCTATTATAGGTTTCCTCACAGAGCCTTTTAATAACCTACTCAACTGACATAACTGCTGTTCTGTAGTTGTTTCTGTTTGTAAAGTGGAGGAAATGATACCGTAAATCACAAGATAGTTAAGGGGCTTTGTGTATTAATAGTCTCTTACGGAGTGTTAGATTGTTTTGGTTGAAGCATGAGGTGGATATGTAGATAGATATTGAGTCTCTTGTAAATAATAAAGTTGTCTCTTCCATGAACACTCAATCACTAGAGGAAACACAGCAGAAACAAATCTCCTTTATTAGGAGAATGTATATTTAAGCAGGTACCAATTAAATCTTTTACGGTATCTGTAGCTGGATGGCTGTTTCAGACAAGGGCGTCTCCTCCTTGATGATCCTTTATGGTGGCTTTCTTTGTATTTTTTTCCACCTCCTTCAGGAAATTAAAGAATTGTGGCCCCACTTTCATAGCATGAGCACATAGTGTATGCTGTGTTTCTTTGTGGAAAATACCACGCTGTCACACACTAATGATGACAGGTTGTGCTGGCTGTGTAACATCAGAATGCTCCTATCAGAGAAGATGAACAGAGATTCAGCAGGCATGGCAGTGGTGGCGTAACCAAAGATGCACTGCTGGGAATTTGAGGCTTTGAGGCAGGTGTATAACCTGCCCCTCGCTCTGCGCCTGACCTGAGAGCTCTGCTGATCTTAAGGAGTTGTGGGAGTTTGAATGATCCTTCAGAGACTGGACTTCTCTCAGGGCTTCCCTCAGCCTGTGTTAAGACGCTGTCTCCCTTGTGTCTCACCACAGCCTTTCTCTGTGGCTTTGAAGAGGGAAAGTCGAGGGAAGTTCGATTGATTTTGCTGTACAGGTCTGGGAATTAGTATGCAAGTTATGAGACCCATAGGAATCATCAGCCAACCCTTGCACCTCTTTGACCTGCTTTGGAGCATTGCGGAGCAGAGCTGCGGTGAGGCCTGTATTGTCTGCAAACCTGAAAGACACAAAAAGTGTTTTCAACATCTGTTAACTTAGCTTTAACGTAAGTCTACAGAGCAAAGGCAAAGCCAAATTAGAAATATGGGTGTTACAAAGATTTGTGACAATGCTGAGTTACACCTAAAAGAAGACAGTAGGAATTGCTGCAAAATGATTATTTGATATAGGCTGTGAGTTGGCAGCAGCCTAAGAAAACCTCTCTGTGAACTCAGTAGTGTCTCCTCCACTGCTGTGGTCGCACCCTTCCCTCTCTGCTGAGCCATTTCAGTAAGCTGACAGAAACAAACCTGTGGGATAACATAACAGGAAAAAAAAGATCATTTTCTGTTGGGCAAGTGGCTCAGGAGAGGGCAGCTGGGATGCTTGCAGACAGCAATTAGAATAACCTATGAAAGTTGCCTGAAATTGAGGCCTCAGGGCTTCCCTCTGCTTCCTTTCTCAGCTTTGACTAGCTGGTCTCTGCCCTTGGGCAGGGCTTGCGGCAGGCGCTGCCAGCTGGCAGGGCTGAGCTGGGGGTAAGTGCCAGTGCATCTCCCAGGAATGCAGCAGCTGGAGTTACGTCTCAGCAACGCCTAGTACCTGCTCTTCAGCTGCTGGGTCTTCCTCTGCTCTTCACGGACTTAGCTGGAAAGCAAATAAAATTTGAGGTGTGTTTTGAGCAAAATGTTGGCACCAGCGCACGTTGCTGTGCCCTCCTTGCACTGCCACTTGTCTGTGTGTGATTGCACAGGGGTGGAGAGGATGAAAAATGGCCCACAAAGCTTTGATTTGATTAACTTGACATTGTGGGGTCATTTTTTCAGCTGGATCAATTTCTTGGGCCGGTTGGCTGCTGTGGCAGCACTGATTGCTGTCCTGCATGGGTGTGGGCAGGAGCAGTGGCTGGTGGCAGCTGCTGAAGTGGTGCTGCTGCCAGACATCAAATTATGGCTGAAATGCAGCTTGCACTGCTCTAATACTTAATTTGTTTTGACTTCCCTAGAGAAAGTCATTTGTTGTGAAAACTTAAATGTAATAATATCGCTTGACTAATTCTCCTCCCTCATTAACGATATGATGTCCTATAGGGAACCGAGTGATTCTATTTTGCCCCAAGAATGCTGAATTTCAGTAACGTGTGAGGCTGTGCTAGTACTGTCTCTATTTTATTAGCCTGCACTGAAGCGTTTAGTAAAGTTGTAAAGGAATGTTTGTTTCCCATTAAAATTTCACATGTGTATTTTAATAGAATCATAGAATGGTTTGGGTCGGAAGAGACCTTAAAGATCATCTAGTTCCAACACCCCTGCCAGCTTCCACTAGATCAGGTTGCTCAAAGCCTCATCCAACCTGGCCTTGAACACCTCCAGGGATGAGGGGCCCCTATGAGTTCTCCGGACAACCTGTTCCAGTGCCCCACCACCCTCACAGGAAAAGAATTCTTCCTAATGTCTAATATAAATCTCCCCTCTTTCAGCCTAAAATCGTCGCATCTTGTCCTATTCTATTAAGTAGAAATACTTAAATATTCTAAAGTACTTTGAGGAGATCTTTTTGGAACACAGCTTTATTATTACTTTAAAACTCAGTGCCACCATGCCTTACAAAATGAAAGTTACTTTAGAAAAGTGAACGTTTCCCTTTTTTTGTAAAGCAAATGTCTTCATTTAGTTGTAGATCAATGGTAATTTTTTTAATATATACTTGAAGCAGAAAAAGAGAAGAAACACAACTATGTAGAGTTACTTTGGTTTTGAAAAAGCTTACTATGAATGTATTTATGCCATAGATATCAGTAATTGAAACTGGCCTCCCTTTACAAACATACTTTTGTTAGGTTTTCACTTTGGCACAGATGAGTCAAATTATTGTTCAGTGGTAACTATATTAATTGGAAAAATTGAATAATATTGGTCATAATATTTTCCCTTGTAATTATGGGAGATACATGATCTTATTTGTGGTAGTGGTTTTCTACCCATATATCTAGTAATTATAATTGTTACAAAAGTAAAACAAACACTTTTTTCTGATGCTACATGAATTTCATTGGAAATTGGTAACGATTACAATGAACATGGATTTTTGAAGAAGATTAAGTAAACAAACAAAAAGATAAAAAGGTTGGTTGGCAGGCTGACAACTCGCTAGAATTTCTGCTGACTTCTGAATTTCCACTGTGATCTCCTTCCTTTGAAAACAGGACGAACGGGTTCAAAATCATCTGGCTATGCTCTCTAAATCAGCCGTTTTTCACTGTCACAGTAATGGATTTTGATTAAAGAGATGCTTTGAGCAACAGTGTTGACAGATTTATGTTCTGCAAAGCTTTACCTGGTGACCTGAGTCTCTAGGGCTGGAGTTATTCTATATTTAGAAGGGAACAATTAAATACAGCAGGAACAACTAAGGTTTTTTTATTACTACCGTGTAGCATTTATGATTGCTCAGATAAAGGCCGCACTTTGGTTTATGGATCAAAGCTTTAGACTTTTATTTTTGGTGTGTATGAAAGTAAGGTCAGAGCCCATGTGCACAGATTCTAACCTCAGTATGTGTCCTTTTGATTTCTTAATATGTTTTAAATCAAGCATAAATAACAACAGAGAATTTTGCTGAGTAAATGTAATTCACTGAACGCTTGGAAGCCAACCGTTTTATTGAAGTGATTTTAAAGCAAAATACTACTGAAGTGAACCTTTACGTGGAAGTCTTCAAAATTCAGATTTACAATACAGTCAAATTAGCGTCGGTGTTCTCACACTTGTTCACTGCAGATGGAGCAGATTAATAAATTGAAGTATATGTAAGAACATTTTTAAAAATGTGTTTTAATATTTTTATACATTACATTAGTAGCATCTCTTTTTGGATGACTTTGTAAGCTGCTTTGTATATAGGACTTCACCTACTGGGTAGATTTAAATACTGTGTAATATGTAAAAAAAATGGAAAGTGTATGTATCCGTGTATATGTATAAAAAAATACAAGCAGATACATCGTGGGATTAATTTCCTGCAGAGAGAAGATGCTGGCTCTGTTCTTACACGTTGATTTTTTTTTTCTGTGTGTGTATGTGTTCTGTAAAACAGTAAAGTGATCTGGCTATTGATTGCTTTCATATCACTTGAAAACATATTCATGAACTTATTCTCAATGATAAGAATAGTGAGCTGCCAACAGTATTTTCTTACTTACTGGCAGTTAAAATAATTTAATTTATATTAGTAAAAATGTGCAATTTTAAGTCCTTTATCTGTTGCTAGTATCTCTTCCTATTGACATTTTTGTTTGGATTAAACATGAATTTTGGGCTTAAATTTAGGGTCTCAAAATGAAATACTTCTCCAATACCCCTCAGTTTTTCAGCAAGGAGAATTTCAGGTACTTGATTGGGGATTTTAGCTGGGTTAGGTCACCTTATACACAAAGGCTTTTTTTAAAGCAGGAAATTGCTACATTTGGGAATTTAAAAAATTAGTATTCATTTCAGGACTAGTACAACGCTCGTGAAAGTTTTAATGAACGTGTGGGTTAACATGCTGCATGCATGAGGATGTTGATATCGCTGTGCAATTTGTCCAGATACTGTATGCATTCACTACCTTGGTAATGCCCTTACCGGAACAGATAAGAGTGAGAAGAGATGAGAGATGCAAAGAAAGCAATGAAGCTGCAATGACTCTAGCAGGGAACAAGACTTTCCCTGTGCTGCCCAGAGCTCTGCTGCAGCTGGAGGGGTGCCCAAGTTGGTCATTACATGGGGAGGTTGGCCTCTGTAGTGCTATGAGAGATACTTGCTTTGTGTCTACTTGGAGTCTGCAAGCAGGTCCCATGTTCCTACTACTATCTACCTAAATTTAAAACCCCTGGAGTTCCTCAAGCCCATCGTTTGGTAAGAGGACAGACTATTTTTACATACAGTGTATAAAGCCAATATTACATAGTCGAAGAGTATTACAAGAACGTGTTGGTATGTGTAAAAAAAATACATATGACCAAGTTTATATTAATGCCTTTATGTGAAAAGTTGTTTTTAAAAAAGAGTTCATATTGCATCAAATCCAGGTTTAAATAATGAGGTCCAAGATTCTCCCATTTCTGGTGAGTTTTGTACATGGTGCTATTGTAATTTTTGGAAGAGAAGCAAGAGTGACTTCATTCAAATCAAGAGGTATGGCTTTTTTCCACCATCTCCTGGAACTGGTCTGAGAGAGAGAAACACATGTGCTTCATATCGCTCCACAAAACTACCGAGGGTCCACATTTACTGAGCTCATTGAAATGTGCTAGTCCTCAAATAATTAAATATGAGGAATGAATCACCAAATGTACAAAACTGTATGCTCTACTCGGCAACAATTTCTTTCTCTTTAGCATGGTAAATTTAAAAAGAAAAAAAGAAGCCAGTCTGGTTGACAGTTTCTAGCAATATTCTAGGCCTTACTACAAGAAATCTGTTCATTTTATTTACACTAATTTTCCCCAGAAGGGAAAAAATAAGCATCACAGTGCTGTGTTAGCATAACCATGCTTCCTAGTGCTTCTGCAGGTGGCAACAGCGATTTCCCTCTTCCTCTCCCTGTAGAAAATGTGTTGATAACATGAGTGATCATCTCCAGGAGAAGTAATGAGTTAGGGGAAATAGTGATGGGCAGGAGGGAGGAAATAGTATGGGGGATGCTAGTGTCAAGAAACCACTGACAGGTGGTAAAATGGAGTCTTGTTTGGTAGAATTTTTGAACCAGTGGTGAGGAGGCTGGTGCAAATGAAGCTTCTGAGGGGTGGGAAGATGAAGCATGAAGGCTAATGGACACAGTGCAGCTGACCTAGAGAAGCAATGATATGTATGGCCTCAGATATTTGCTCTCAAGCACACAGTTCCCTCCTTGCTGCATCAAGTGGGCTCTGGGCATGTATGCATCAGGAGTCCGAGAACTTCAGCTTTGCTGGCTACAACTCATTGTTGGAGAGTAGATTTTATCTCCATGATAAACTGGATTTTAGTGTCATGTTCCTTTGCATGGACTTGCATGCTTTTGCTGGAGGCCAGCTGAGTTCAGGGAGCAGGCTGCTGGCTGCACTAATAGCATGAGAGGGAAGCCAATGAAATTGGTATTGTTTCAGGTTCCTTTATAGGCAAGGGCTTGTTTGCAGCTGTGATGGGTAAATGAAACTGTGCAGCATCTTCCTTAGCCCATGCCAGGGAGCATTCACACCATGGGGCACTGCAAGTGGTTCCACCTGTAAATTTGCCCCAAATGATGGCAAAGTAATGTTGGACTGTTTCTTGTAGGCAGAGGTAGGGATGTACTGCTGAGAATTTAGAAAAAGGAATATAATAAAACCAGGCTGAAATGACATAATCCTTTTCTGTTTCATAAGCACGTGCTGCATGTGTGGACAGTGAGCAGATGTTTTGCTTTGATAACTTGCTGTGAAGGTTTATGGCCTTGTAACATCAATAATTAAAGAGGCTGGTTTTATTTTGAACTGCATCAAATTCTGTGGAAGCATGTGCCAAACTTTGTTACGTGTCTGCAATATTTAGGGTGTTCTAATTATAAAAATTCACTATTTCAGTACTTAGTATTTTAAGTATGATTTTTATTACTCTTCCTTCTCCTTTTTTCAGTTAATTGTTTCCAGACATTTTTTTCACTATGGTGATGACCTCTGTTGATATTTTCCTTTTCTTTATTTAATGTGTTTTTATTTTTTTTCTTTTTTTAAAGTGCAATGTGTAGGGAGATGTTTTGATTTCATCCTCTTGCTAGAAAGTTAGAGCAGTAAACATATAATGTTTCTTGCCTAAGGATTTCCTGCCAATGGTGTATGATACCACAAGAAAAAAACAAAGAAAAAAGGAAATCTCTGGAGAGCTTTCTAATGGTTTGTCTTAGTTTACTCTTGTATTCCAGACTAAACTCTATTGTGTCTAAGAGCAGGACTGATGTATACTGCCTGAATCTGCTGATTGCTGGAGAACAGCTTTGCTAGATGAACATAACACATTCCGTAGGTTTTTCCCTTCTATGGTCTCAGTTACAAATAGTTTTTAGCTCCAGTATGGTTTAGTGAATGTATTCTGCTTTTAAACAGACATTCAACATATGTGTCTGCTTTAACAAAGGGCCAACAAACCATATATCAGATCAAAAAATAATTTTTCAGTTTGACTGTATAATATTACTAAATGGAGTTTATTTTGCTTGTATTTTTTTTCTTGTTTGCTGAAGTTCATGTTCTTTAATATTATCCCCAAGTTTCTTGAGAACCTCCCAAGCAAATGACCAGGACCCTGATTTAGTCTTTTGTGATGATGATTCAGAAATGCCATAAATCAAGAAGAGGTAATTAAGTAGTAAAATAAATGTTTCTTTTTATGTCCTATGAAGAAATCTGTGCTAAGTTCTCACCCCATCCCCCCAAAACAAGGACAAAATCAAAACAAATCCATGTCCAAATCCCCTATACTTGTTGTAAAATCTTCTCCCTTCAAAGATGCTTTAGGTTAGAGGCCTTATGCAAGAGAGGGAAATGCTTCCCTCTTCCACCCCCAATTTGTGGCATCTCTCCTGTGGGCAGAAGGTCATTTTGTCCTTGTGATGGAAATGTGAGCTCTCATTCTACTGATTATTTTATTTCATAGCATAGAATCTTAGAATGGTTTGAGTTGAAATGGACATTAAAATTCATCTAGATCCACCCCCCCTGCCATGGACAACTTCCATTAGATCAGGTTGCTCAAAGCCTCATGCAACCCGGCCTTGAACGCTTCCAGAGATGAGACAGCCATGACTCCTCTGGACAATCTGTGCCAATGCCTCACCACCCTCAAAGGAAAAAATTTCTTCCTTAAGATCTAAATCTCTAATATCCTAAATCCCCATTAGTAAGCTTCCGTGTTGTCCTGTACTCTCATCATTGGTTATTTTGCGTGGCAGAAGCATGTGATGTTTGTTGTAAATGTTCTAGACTATTATTTAGTAGTTGTAAAACATTATTTGGTTTGAAGGTATTATGATTTGTTTGGAATAACTGACTCTTCTGTATTACATATCAGCTGTCTGTTAATTTGATCAGAAAAACAGAAAAAGCAGTCTGCGTTCATCACTCTTACTTTCAAGTCAAATCTATCAATTGATGGCTTAGTTTATTCAATTTCCATAAAAATATTTTCAGTATACTCTTGATTTATCTAGCCAGTCATTAATGCTTCTTCTTAGCCCCCCTAATACATTGACTTAATTTGCTCTAACAAAAGACAAAAAAAAGAAAGTGTCAGTCTATAGCAGATATAGGTCACTTGGCTATATGGGTAGGCATATTTCATCTTTAGATAGAGTGTTAAATGTTGATTTAGTCCTATCTTGTTTTTTCTGAGGATAAAAGCAGCTTTTTTTGGAAGCTCATCTGCAAACTCAGTAGTAAACTGTCTCTTAGATGAAAATAAAGACACCTCTGAAATTTTTCAATAGGAACTTGTGGTTTAATCTTTCACACCATGCAATATAAAAATTTGTAAGCTTATTTATTGGTGAAATTGCTTCAGTAGGTGGCAGTGATTGAATTTTTAGCCTTGTGTTTTTATTCTAAATTAATTACTGATGCAGAAAGAATGAAACAGGAGAGGAAGAATATAGATGAAGTATAAATCTTGTGACAGTAAATGATAGGTAGGTGGAGGCATCTGGAGCTGCGTGCTTGCATTTGTACACACCCAGCTTTGGGTGATTCAGAAAGAGACTCGTTTTACCCAGAGCTAGTGAAGAAAGGAAGGGAGGTGGACTTGCTAGTGGTGATCCCATTCTGGTCATCTCAGATGTTGCTTACTTTGTGTGTAAAAAAAGCTGTGAATTTACCCTTTTCAGACTCAGAGCTTTTAAACATAAAGTTGGATGATTGTTTTTTAGAGTTTGATTAAAATCCGAGTGTAATCAATGATGAGAACTTTTAAGAATCAAGATCAGATTTTCAGTAAACTGAATAAAATAAGTATTGTAGGACAAGAATTTTAAGTTTCATTAATTAGCTTCCGAGTAAAATAATTTTAGTCACTTGTGCTTATGTTGGACCGTGTGTTTTCTCAAGGAGAGTGTGCACTATTGGTTTGTACTGGCTAACGTCTTTACCATATAGAAAGCTTCCTTGTTTTCATACAGGTACTACCTTTAGTTCTTGCTTCTCTTTTAACACTTGGGATTTTGCACAATTTTTGTTATCATTCTTGTTCTAGCTACTTGGAGGCGAGCAATTACTTAGTAAACTGCTTTCACTACTGAGGGTGTGCACCCAATTATCCAATAATGAAAAGCATGTATTTTTCTTGCTTCCACCCTGATGGGGCATCAGCTTGACAGGAGTGACGTTAAAACTACTGTATGCAAACATTCAGCACCCTCCCCAGGAAAGCATCCCTTATCTTGCTTTAACTGCATTCCTGCAGTGTAACCGCTTCCCTTACAGAAAACTTGGCTAAGATCTTCCCACTTGTGGAACTGAATTTAACCTAAGTATTCAGGATCTTGAGTTCACTTGAAAAAATAATGAAATATGGGAAAAAAAGAGCATTTTTTCTAATAGGTTTGAACTTTTATGATGTTTTGGTTGTGTGAATTTTATCCATCCATCAAATTCAGTTTAGAAATTTTCTTTTTTTCTGTGAAGATAGAAGGTGAGACTCTTGCCCATATATATGACTCCCAAGAACTGGGATGTGGGAAGAAGCAGCACAAATATGAATCACTCTGAATTTTGCAGAAATAGGCAGCGCTGTGAAAGGCTGGGGGGAATGGGTGCACGTGCATGGTGTTTCCCCCCCACACCCCTTATGCAGAGCGGCAGTGTGGTTGCTCTGTGCCACCTTGACACCTTTGGCTTAGTTTCCCACTTGCACTATCCTGGGAAGCCTGCGTATGAAGATGGAATGATACTGAAGAAAATATTTGATGAGGTTAAAGATATTTTCTCATGTGTCAGTGTGTGACTCTGACTAAACGTGTCCATCACAGGAGAAGAAAGCAGTCATTATGGAGAGGCTGTGGGATGAGAAGAGAAAGTAGGAAGGAGGCCAGCCTTCTCTGCAAGGAGACGGCAGACCAAGTTTTACAGGCAAAACCTGTAGGGCAACTGCAGATGAACCTCTGCTGAAGACATGCAAAGGCAACAACCCTCTCTAACCTTAAAACTAGCTGGTAGTGCCTAAAGGATGAGTGTCTGCCAAGTTGGACGTGCTGCTGAAGGCAAGGAGGGTTTTCAGGCTGCATCTTGAGCTCTTTTTCCAAGAAGGGGTGTGTGCGTGTATGTGTTGAAGACTGAGCTTGCGTCCTCACCTTGGCTGCAAGGCAGTGATGTCTCTTTTCCATCAGGGCTGGAGGGCCAAGGATACCTGTTCTACCTTCTGCTGTCATGAATGACTTGTCTTTCCTTGTCCTTTTTATTTTTCACCTCTCTATGCATGCTTCTCTAGCACAGAAAGGTGTTTTCTGTCCTGTTCCATTAAAAAATACCAGAAGTGTTGAAAGCTGAGCAGCAGGCAGCTATTTTGCCAAGGGGGCCTAGAGTTAAAAATTTGTGGAGGAAATAACGTTCCCTGGAATTAAGGTGGAAATTTATTCCCACTTAATTTCAACAGGCTGCCCTAACAAATTGTAATGCCTATAGTTGGCTGACAATGTAGAAATAACCCATGAACTAAAAGAAAAGTTTACTTCAGAAGGTGACTCTCTTTAAATTATTTACTTTGGCTTCATCCTCTGCCCTACTGGGGAAACACTGTTATGTTTTTCCTCTCTTGATCCCTGTCTTGGCTGCTTGATGAGATGTTTTTGGATATAATGAAATCTTAGCACAGTAGAGAACTTCCAGCATAGCAAAACTGATTGCCAAACCTAAAAAAAGTCTGCATCCAGTAATAAACTTCCTATGATATTGGATGCTATATCCCTTTTGTGCTGTGGTAATGACTTTTCCACACGTTTTTATAAAGTGTTCTGAATTTTTTTGGTGCTATAATTCACATAAATGGTCTGAGCACTCTCTTTGCCCAATCCTGATCTCACCCCACTATGGAACCTCTTTTAGTATTTTTTCCTGTGTTTAAAACTACCAAGGACTTGAAACATCACTTTCCCACATGCTGTGAAACACTACTTAAAAAAAGAACAAAAAAACCCCCAAAAGCCCCCTCAAACCACCCCACTTCTGTGAACAGATTTTCCCACAAAGAAAAGTTCTTCTGTCTGAATATCGAAGGGATTTTTTGGGAAGTACAAGTTCAGTAGGGATCCAGGAAAACACTGCTCTAACCTTCTCCTTATCAATACCCTCAATTGTCCAGAAGAGAACTGGAGAGTTTGTAGAAACCTCTGGACAGAGGTAGTCTTGGGGGGTATAGTTGGTGGACCTGACGCACTCTGCTTCTGATGAAGACTCTGTTCTTTTAGTGCTTGTGTCCTCCCTCTCCTCCAGTTGTGCTGACACAGCTGTATGGGGCCTGTAAGTTGGTTCACTGCAGAGATCTGTATTAAATCCCGGCATGTCTGAAAGGCTGCGGTTCCAGCGGTGTAGTGCCCTGGGCAGTCCCCGAAGTGCTTGCATGGGAAGAGCCCTGCTATGCTGCAGCACAGGAACAAGCACGCAAGAATGCAGGGAAAAATGGGAATTCTGTTTTCTGGCTTTGCTTGAAAGCAAAAAAAAAAGGGGGGGGGGGAGAAATCCCATTGACTACCCAGGAGGGCACTCTCCTGAGCGCTGTCGTAACTTTTTTTCTGGAGATGCTCACAGCAATGCCTGGAGCAACCCAGAGTTTGGGAGCCATAAAGAAGCTGTGTTTTCTGTTTGCTTAGTTGTTTGATAAGTGTCTATAAAAGGCACTTTTTGCTCCCCACCCCCTTTCTTTTTAGAGAATCTGTGCAGGTTACTATCGTGACAACTAAACTGTATTTTGTCTTTCAAGATGGCCCATTTGTTGCTGAAGAATGCTGGCAGGTACCATATATTTTACCCAATAAGTGATTTGTTGTTTTGTTTTTTTTTTTTTTAAGTTGAGTGATCTTTAGAGCTGTCAGTCTGTTGCCTTTTGCTGGCCCTAAACTAAACAGAATAACTCAGGATCCTGTAACTGGAGCAGCCCTTCATAAATGAAGGTCAGTTGGGTGCAGTGCTGTAACAACAGCCTGCAGAAACAGTATTAGACCAAGGCATCTTTTGTTAAGTAGAGAAATATTAACTACAGCAAGAGTTCCTAAAAGTGGGTGGTTTCTGCCACCACGCTGAGTAACTCGTAATGAAAAAAGAATGTTGTCTGCAAGTAAAGATTGAAAGTGTCTTCTCACATCTGTTTGTCTAAGCTTGGGAAGTGGTGCCATTGGATGAGATGAGCAAATCCTGCTGTAGCTGTGCTCATACTTGAAGGAAAGGCTTTAAATGCCAGCAAATACCAAAGCATCGTTCATTAAGTTAGTTTTAATTTAGTTTTAGTCTTGATTAATAGTTACTGCAATATTTGCCTTGCACATTTTTTAATGGAATGCTTTAAAAAACTTGCTTAATATGTGATCCCTTCTGTGTAATTGTGCTCTCATACAATGTCTTTGGTGAGAATGAACTAGCACAGTTTTACCCAGAATTTTGTAAGACACCAGTGTGGAAAGCAGAGATGACTCACAGTGCCCTGGAGGAAGAAAAGCTAAGCAATTAACCACAGAACATGGAATTATCTCTATGCCAAAGCTGACTGAGAAAGCCAGCATGTTTTCCACTTGGCTATTTCAGGAAAAAAAGTACCGCGGAGAAATATTGGCTCTTGAAGCAATCTTGATAATCTTGTCAACTTGATGAGTTTAGAACAGGTAACATGGGAGGCATGTGAATCAAAAGAAGGTGGTAGTTCCCATCTAGAAACCATTGTTATTTTTATATGATGAATAAATATGAAACATTCTCCTTATTTGCCAGTGGACTCCTCCAGGTGAATAAACTTGGTTGCATAACAAGAATGTGGTATGTGATGGAGCACATGGTTACATAACTATTTCTGCATGCATTTTGTTCTATATAACCCCATGTGTCTGTACTCGTATTTCTGTAGGAATATGTATATGGCATCTGTTTCTACTGCTGATGACTTGCCAGATGCCTGTAAATAAGGAATGTTTATTGCAAGGGAAATAGTAAGTATCTCTTATTTCTCAATGTTATTTGTTTTCCATTTGCGTTTAGTGCAATAGGATTCCTGGTGATGAAGGTGGCTTGACTTTATAGGAAGAACTAGCAATTAAATCTTCATTTTGATTTCTTTAAAATAAAAATCTATCTTTTAAAGCGTATGTTGAATATTTTTTTGTGGTTGTGTTTTATTTAAATTTAATTTGACTGTTCTTTTTATGTCTAGTGGGCTTTACTTTCGCTTACACAGAGAGTACAGTAAGAAAGGGGTTAGCTTCCATTTTTGGTCCTGCCTCTTTTCCTCACCCCTCATTTCCTGAAAGGTTTAAAGGCATCTTGCTGTTGTGGTGCGCTGCCCTGGGACCTAGGCTGGGTCTTGTGGAGATCTGCTGCTCCACTTCTTCCTACCTAAGTGTGCAAGCTCAAGCCATGTTCGGGTTTTTTGCCAAGAAGAAGGTGAAAGACCTCATGAAACACTGGATTTGGCACATGGGCTGCCAGTTGTGCCAATTGCTTCACTCCATTTAGTAAAAAGAAGAAATAAACAGTATAGATAGGAGCAGTGTTTTGGCATTGCCCATGGGAGAAGTCATGTTGAAGGAGGCATTTAGGAGTTAATGATGCATTGATACTCAGTTTCCAAGCATCTGAAATGGAAGCCTTTGAAGAACCTGTCTGATTAAGGAGCTTAGAGTTGCTTTCAGGCTAGCAGGGTAGTGCAGGCAAAAAAAAAGCCCTAGGTGAAGAGTGACCCTGTAATTTAGTCCACTTGTTAATAGTGAAATATCAGGGTAACTTCATTTAAAAATTACTATCAAGGTGTGAATCTTTGCCTTGATGAAACCACCTGAAATAGCGATTGGTGGCTGGCATTGGCTGTGAGAAGTTGTAAGTCTGCTCTCTAAACTCTTTCCTCCTTGGGAGATGTTGATTTAGGGTGTTAGTTTTGTGGGAGACATCCACTGAGCTCTCAACAGATTAGTATCTGATGAACAAACAATTTTCCACCTATAATTTCAATAATACGTGATTTCTCTTTCTACTCCTCCCACCCTATATTTCACCAAGTAAGCAGTATGCCAGAAGATGAGCTTTCTTTAGATATGTAAACAAGAAGCTGTGGGTGCAAATTACAGAAGATTGCAAAGCCTTGATTTGGTTTTCTCTGTGCTGTGGGCAAAGAGCAACGATTAAGAATTGACACTTTTTTTTTTAACTGCAACTAAACAGCTGTTTTGTTGCGGCTGATTATTTCACTTGCCAGTGGTTGAGAGGCAGTGTCAGATTATTCTTGCTGCTAGTGTGAATGTCCTTATTTATCCTGTCTTCTTTTCTACTGAGGATAATTTGGGCTTTCATTTTATCTCCTGTTCCCACCTTGTTTTGGCAGCTGATGAATAGGAACCCTTCCTGGGTGTCGAATGGTTTATACAGGGTCTGCTGGAGGAACCATACCCTCTAAGAGAATTGACCCTGCATATTACTTTTCCCACATAGAAACTGCTATTTATAGGGGGAAATGTAAAAATGTTTCAGGGTTGCAAAAAAGAAAACAAACCAAAAAAAATACCCCTCAAGTTTGATTTCAGGCCCAAATATGACAGAAGGGGAAATTGCGGGGGGGAAGGAGGGGGCAGAAAAATGTCATTGGTCATAGTTGGTGCTCCTGCTGAATACAAGGATATGTACATATGGAGTGGGCACATGCACAGGCACTCCATGTAGAGAGAGCGCATACAGATAGTTAGGCCATATGTTTGTTATTTTACAAATTAAGTTTTCTCTTGCTTTTTTATCAAGTTTTTAACAGAGCTATTTTATTTTGGGTTAAATATAACTTTGTAGGGCAGTAACTAAGAAGCAAACTCTGTGTTTTCTCCTCGCTCTCTGTGTGTCGACAATATTCTTTGTACTCATCCTCTGCCTAGAAATGAGTTTCTTTTAACTTAGAGCCTTTTGTGAGGAAGAGAGGAGATTGCAGCATTCCTCCAGGCGTGGCAGGGCTGGGTTTCATTTACAAATTTTGTCCAGAGTTGCAACACACTCCTCTGTACTTACCATGTGTCTGGCTGAGCAGGCATGCAAACTTAGAAATGAACTGAAAAAGCATGACGGCAATCCTGTACCTGTGTGCAAGCATGCAGGAGTGAGCCTTCTGTCCTTCTCCTGAAGTTTAGTATTTATGCATGGTTTACAGAAACAGTAAATTCTTAGCTTGGCTGCTGAAAGAGACATACATACAATGTCGGTAATGTCAAATATTTTTGCTCTTTTGGCTGTCAAGTAGGTTTGAAATGCATCTTAAAGATACAGAACTAAAGACAAAAAGATATGCACAACAGCATTTGTATCTATTGGAAGAAATAGTTTCCTGTGTTTTGCATGTCAAACTGTGAGACCTGGTCCGGTTATAACACACATTTGAACTATGTTTTCAGTGTTGGTATGGTCAGGTCTGCCCAAGTGTTTCCCTGGATTCTAAAGTTCCTTTTTGGCATCTGATTATCACAAATACCTAGTAAGAGTTATTAAATTGCATGTTTTGTAAGTCCACAGAGTGTATAAATACAAACATGAAAAAAAAATGAAAAAAAACTTTTTGCTTTCTTGGGCCTAGTAAATAAGATAAAGAATGAGGATTTCTGAGATTGCTGATGGTTCCTCTCTGCTGCTTTAGCTACTCTCCTTTCTTGTTCTTTGTGGTTCTGTTATCTACAAAAACATTCAGATTAGTGCATTAATTAGTTTATGTTAACCAGCAGAGGGCTTCCACCTCAAAGCAAACAGCCATATCTCCTCTGCAGTTTCCCTGGTATCCTCTTAATCAGAGAACTGGGAAGTAGTAAGACAGACTAGAAAGTTGTCTAGGGTACTTTCCTGCTGGCAGAATGATCCTCAATTGCGTTTCAATAATTTTTTTTTTATACAGTTTGTTTTTAACTGGCTTCCAATTGTTTTTAGAACACCTGTCAGCATTTCCACAGGAAACTTGGATGATCCAGTAGAAGTTTCTTGTGCTTCACCAAAATGTCATATTTCTAAATTTCTAATCTGACTGGTATATTGCAAGGTTCATGTGCATATTTAGGTATTAAAAGTGATT
This sequence comes from Dromococcyx pavoninus, assembly GCA_033558185.1. NCBI lineage: Eukaryota > Metazoa > Chordata > Aves > Cuculiformes > Neomorphidae > Dromococcyx > Dromococcyx pavoninus. Next base: position 88,586 of record JAUMJL010000186.1, read on the forward strand.
GGAACCCCTTTTTAACATGAACATGATATATACTGACTAAAGTAGTAGCAGAGAGTAAACGGATCTTGTGGCTTAGATGAAAACAATGCAGGTTGCATTTATAAAGTCAGAATTTGTTTAAACTCATGTGTTCATTGCAGAGTGTTCGAGAGCAGAGAGGACTATATGTGAAGTAGAGAGAGGGTATTACAAAAGCACACAGTTTTCCTGGGAGGTAGGAGCCACTTTGTGAGATGCAGAGGGTGGTTTGATTTGGAGCATCTTTCATGTTCAGCTGGGACAGCAGTTTGGAGGGGATGAATGCCTGGGGGAGTGTCAGTGCGGTGGGAGATGCTGAATGCTGTCTGACTTCTGTGGCACCTCTCCAGTTTCTCTCCCAGGCCCTGTAAGCCACTTCTCGTATTGATCAGAACTGTCACTAGTAACTTTTGATGATACAATGAACAGACAAGAGCCTGGGGAAAAAAAATCATCTCTTCATCAGACAGAAAACTTACTCCCTTCTCAAAAACTCAATAAGTAGATAGTTAATCTCTCACACTATCATCAACACTTGGGATGTCTTGGCTAATAGCTGAGTGGAGTACTTCCCTGGCCAAGCCTCAGCTTTGGAGGAGAGGTGACGCTATGGCACAGGTGGCAAACTCGCAGCCTACAGACCGAATCCAGCCCTCCACCTTGTTTTATCCAGCCGGGCACTTTGTTTCTACCCGGTGGCAGCACTGAGTTCCTTGCCCCTACGCTCCTGCCCGTGCTGGTCTCGTGTGCAGCAGGTTTGACACGTGTTATGCTGCAGGAGCAGGCTGATGTGCCCCCAGTGAAAATGAGTTTGACACCCCTGCCCTATGGATAAGAGATTTCAAAGAAGATTTTGTGTTATGAAAGCAGAACCCCAACAACTTAGGAAGCCTCATGTAGGAAAGGAGGCGGTGGCTACCGTTAGTGGGAGCTTTTAGCAGAGCTGCCTTAATTAGTGAAGTTGTCATGCCTGAGTGAAAAAAACACTACAATTGTTAAATTACATTTTAAGCAGAGATAATAACAGCTTTCTACAAGCAAACGGCTAAAGCAAAATCACAAGTGTGTGTCACCGTAACTGGGTGGCTGTTTGCATCTCTCGCGGGCCCTGGCATTCCGCGGGAGGAGGCGGGAGCCGGCGTGGCTGCCGGACGCCTGCATCCCTGCTGCCACCTGCTGCCCGCTGCCTGCTCCGGGCAGCGATTCCCTCTGCTCCTGGCGAGGCACCTGGCAGCTCCTGTGACAGGGAGTTGCGGGACCTTAATCTGCAGTGCTGGTGAGGAGGGTGACCTGTGAAATATCTAAGGATTTGCACATTGTCTGAATTCAGCAAATTGGGCGGCTGCAAAGCTGCCCAGAGGAAAAGGGTGCTTTTTGACAGCCAGCTGATCGTGAGCCAGCAGTGTGCCAAGGTGACCAAGAAGGCCAAAGTATCCTAGCTTGGATCAGAAATGGTGTGGCCTTCAGGAGCAGGGAAGTGATTGTGCCTGTGTATTTGGTGCTGGTGAGGCTAAAATGTGAATACTGCATGCAGTTTTGGGCCCCTCAGTACAGGAAAGACATTGAGGTGCTGAAGCGTGTTCAGGAAGTGCAGTGAGGCTGGTGAAGGGGCTGAAGAACAAGTTTCATGAGGAGTGGCTGGGAGAGCTGGGGCTGTTTAGCCTGGAGAAAAGGAGGCAGAGGAGAAACCATATTGCTCTCTACAACTACCTGAAAGGAGGTTGTAGGGAGGTGGGTGTTAGTCTCTTCTCCCAAGTAATGAGTGATAGGATGAGAGGAAATGGCCTCAATTTGCACCAGGAGAAGTTTAGATTGGATATTAGAAAAAAATTCTCTACCAAAAGACTTGTGAGGTATTGGAACAGGCTGGCCAGAGAAGTGGTTGGGTCACCATTCCCAGAGGTGTTCAAAAAACATGTAGACAATGGCTCTTCAGGACCTGATTTAGTAGACGTGGTGTTGGGCTGACAGTTGGACTGGATAATCTTAGATGTCTTTTCCGACCTTAATGATTCTATGATTTGAAGGCCTGTCACTCATCCCTTTAGATTGTATGATGACAGAAAATCTCATGTCAACTCCTGTGTGCTGGTAGAACAGAAGTTATTTTACCAATAAATATAACCTACTTTATTTAAAAAAATATTTACTAGCTACTATGAGGTAAAACCCATCTGTGTATGGGCAAGGCTGAAACTTATTAGGGTTCAGGCCCTTTCCTTCTGTATCCCTTGGAATATCCATCATACTCTCACCCAGCAAAGCTCAGTACCTGAAACTGCTCCTACAGTCAGTTGTTGCCAAACTCCTTGCATATTTGGAAGCAGATTTTCTCTGAAATTTTGGCTTTCCATCAGTTCTAGAATTGTGCTGATTAACAAATCCAAAAGCTTACAGATGTATTTGTATCCAGTTGAAGCAGTGAGATGTCATATGCGCTGTTAACTTGCCGACTCTTCTGGCATCAAACTATTTTAGAGAAAAGCAAGCTTTATTTCTGGGCCATTCTGGTGTTTGTTCTGCCTCCCTTACAAATACATTACTTTTTCTGTAATAACCAAGTTGTGCAAGCACCTTGTTCGTGTTCCTTACTTGACTTCTCTCTCACAGTAATAGCAAGTTGGTTGGCTGGGCAAGAGTTACTGCCATGTGCTGCTTACGTGGGGGGAGAACCAGGGCCAGGTTAGCCTAGTCCTTTATAGCAGCTGTCCCCCCTGGGTATTAGGAAATTTCCTTCCCAAGGTAAGCACAGCTATTAAATCAGAGATAATACTGTTTGGCCTGATGCAATGAGTCCTTTTTGGGTACAGAAGTTGAAGGGAAGGAGGATGGTGGCAGGTGCATTATACAGACTCTCCAAGAAGTGTTTTATCCTCTACGGTTGTCTGCCATGGTTTTTTCTTCCCTACGGTTCTAATAGAGTTGGAAATGTGGATGAGATTCTTGAAGCAGTCCTACAGTGCAGAACTCCCTTCTCTTTTAGGTGCTTGTTTATTGTATGGTGTATTTTTAAGTTGGAAAAAACCTCAAAAGGGTAAAAATGGGTAACAAAACAGAAAGAAGGTGTTCATTTGTAATTAGGGCAATCAAAGGTTCTGTGATGGTTGTGATAGAAGCAATTAATAGGCATTCCTTTTTGTGCAAGACAGGACCTATTTAAGTAGGTTGCAAGTCTGGTAGCCAGACCTACTTTCTTTTCTTAGCTTTGCTGCTTATCCTTTCTGTGATCCTGGGCAAGTAACTTAATTTTTGGTCCTTTTCTTCTTTTACTCTTTTTTCCTCTCTCAGGTCCATTCAGATTGGAAAAGAGTTTCTCATTGTGTGCTCTGCACATAAAGGGACGCAATTTTAACTGAAAGTTTGGGGCTGTATTGTAATACCAAAAGGCTCTCTTTGGGTCTTTGCTGTAAATAATCATGCAGGATTATGGATTACTTTGCAGGTTTTTATGTGAGCATTTTATAGCGTACTTGTAGCGTTTCCTGTACTCAGTCATGACAACCCCATGCAATGCTACAGGCCTGAGAAAGAGTGGTTGGAAAGCTGCCTGGCAGAGAAGGACCTGGGAGTGTTGACAGCCGGCTGAATGTGAGACAGCAGTATGTCCAGCATCTTGGCCTGTATTAGAAATGGTGTGGCCAGCAGGAGTACGGAAGTGATAGTCCCCTGGTACTTGGTACTGCTGAGGCTGCACCTCAAATCCTGTGTTCGGTTTTGGGCCTCTCACTACAAGAAAGATATTGAGTTGCTGGAATGTGTCCAGAGGAGAGCAACGAGGCTGGTGAAGGGTCTGGAGCACAAGTTTCAAGAGGAATGGCTGAGAGAACTTGGGGCTATTAGTTTGTAGAAAAGGAGGCTGAGGGGAAACCATATTGCTCTGTACAGCTGCCTGAAAGGAGGTTGTAGTGAGGTGGGTGTTGGTCTTTTCTCCCAAGAAATGAGTGATAGGATGAGAGGAAATGGTCTCAAGTTGCGCCAGGAGAAGTTTAGATTGGATATTAGGAAAAAATCCTTTACCAAAGGAGTTGTGAGGTATTGGAACAGGCTGACCAGGGAAGTGGTTGAGTCACCATTCCCAGAGGTGTTGAAAAAACATGTAGACGTGGCGCTTTGGCATGTGGTTTATTAGGCATGGTGGTGTTGGGCTGATAATTTGACTTGGTGATCCTAGAGTTCTTTTCAAACGTTAATGATTCTATGATTCTACCTGTATAAGAACAGGCAGGCTGTAAATAAAGACCTCTGATGGAGGTCAGGTTCACAAGCTTTCAATAGCTACTGAAATTCCCACCATCTTTGCCTGGAGAGGCTGAGTGGTGCTGCAGAGGTGACCATACACAGTGGATCTGGCCGTGTTGAGGCAGTTTATGGGATGGAAGGTCCCTCGGGGCTACCTGCCACCCCATGCCATTCGCTGGCTGCACAGTGAAGGGTTGAGTCTTCAGGCAAGGTGTTTTCAATGGGCTTTTTGACTGTGCTTAATCCAAAAGGCTTTATTACTGGCTGGTGATGAGTTGTTACCCCCTGAAGGAAAACATTCAGGAAGCCTGATAAAGAGACGTCTTCTCGGCTGCTGGAGCACTGGCTGCCCCAGGAAGCTGTACCTGTGAATCACTCTTGTTAAGTGTCTGGTTGAGTCATCAGAAATGATAGACTGGAAAATGTAGGAATTGCATAAACATGTGAATTGTGCCAAAACCCACAGCCCAACCAAAACCAGAGCATATCTGTGGGGTTTGGGGGTTGGTTTTTACTCTCTCTCTCTTTTTTTTTTTTTTCCACATTGAACTGAAACCTTTTCTGTGCAACAGATTTTTTGTTTGCTGGCCTTAGGGGAGTGCAATGGCTATGAGCCATGTATGTGTGTTATGTGTGTTTGCTCAACAACTTTTAAAAAATCCTTTGATGTTCAGGTTGTGATAGATGGTAAAAATTCTGATGGCATGTAAGTCTGTGCATTTGCTCTTGTTCACCTCTAAAAAAAAGGGGGGGAGGGGAACCAACTTAGCTTTCTATTTCAAACCCTGGGTATTGTCCTCTGTGATTCCTTCATGTTTTTTTACTGAGATGGGCTTGTGTAAAGTGAATAAAAAATAATGCCTTAATCTTTACATGCATAGCCTGGAAAATATGAAGCCTGGTTGCTTCTCTGATGACTTCATAAGGGAGAAGGTTGGAAAATTATCTAAGCTTATTAGAAGCGTACCTTGTTTCTCTTTAATGGCTTTGTAGCGTGTTTTACAAAATTAATTTTCCACAGTGTGTCAAATGCTAAAATTTCCACTCCTCGGTCTTGCATTTGGCTACTGATTAAAGCATTGATTAACCTGCATTTCCATTGGTGTTAATGCCCCAATGTGTATTGGTTTTCAAACAGTAATCACTATTTTCTTATGATCTTGGGAAGCTTTTGATCCACACGAGCAACAATGTATGCTGATATTATGTTAGTTGTCACCTACAAATAAAAAGCATTCTGTGGTAACGATAGTATCACGATGGAAACATAATAATACCGAACTCTAAGCAAAGCTTTGCAACACTTTGTAGTTACAGTAACAGTGGTAATATTGTGGTCAATCACCTGCAGCAATGTTTTCACCCTAGCATCATCAAGTTGTGACTCAGCACTACGATGTAAAGGCAGAACTCCAGACAGGTCAGGAAAATCCCTAAAACCAAATTGCTGCCAAGACTCCAGGCAGATCTCTGGGATTTACCCTGGCATTTTAGGTTAACCTGAAAGGATTTCCTTTTTGTTGATTTCTCTAATCTGTTTCTAAGTAGCACTGTGGAGAGGAGATGGCTATGATTCTACCTGGCTCTGTATAATTTAGCCAGTAACAGCCATGGAAGTTTATTGTTCTTTGTACTTTTCAGTACTCACAATTTCAAATGTTTGCTCTTTCTCAAAAGAAACAAAAAGTTAACTTTGAGCCTTTGATTTTTACATTAAATACTGCCTTTTTGAACATCGACTGCCCCAAAATGGAGATTTCAGTGTTTAGGTCTCTTGGGTTATGTCACCCCACATTCATCAAATCTGCTTTTAGGCCAAAGGTCTAAAGAATAAAACCAAACCAAACACCACTAACCCAAGTCTTTTGTCTCATCAGGGATGGGGGATGATATCTTTTTTTTAAGACAAACTCCTCTAAAACAGAAGGACTTGATGACATAGTAAGAAAAGCAAATGTTAGCACTACGTGCTCTGATTTATGCATTCCCTCAGCCCCACTCCCTAAACCCACTACTTCTGACTTTGGGACGTGGTGGAAGACTTGTGTGTGTACATATGCATTACATCACCAGGCGAGCCCAATTTAAATGCAGCCTATTAAATTATTTACAGAAGACAGTTGGCCAATCCATTGTGCTGTGTTAGTAGGAGCCAAAGGTCACTTTGGTGTGCCTGGTTGATTCATAGGGTAATCTGATACAGTACTTAGCTTTTTGCCTCCCAGTCAGTGGAGTAAACCTTATCCTCTTATTATGAGTCAGAGAACCATAAGTTTCAGAAAAAGCCAGAGCCTTTGTTTTTAATGGTTCTGAAGGGGCTGTGCAGCAGAATCCAGAGGGCTGGGACAGCATCTGCCAGGGAATCGGGGCATGTTCTGCAATAGTGTACATCTGACTGACAGCCTGGGAGCTGAAACTCTGTACCCTTGTTGTCTTAAGCTGCTTTTCTTTTTGCTGACATCATCTGCAGCCATAAGGATCTTGAGGAATTAATGATTATTTTACAGATAGATGGCACTTCTTTGGTTTTTAGTTTAGGTTTTGTTTGTTTCTTTTTTCTCTCCTGGATTCCTTGCTACCAGCATCTCCTTGAGGATTCACTGAGCTGATTTTATTTGGTATCTCATACATTCAAGTCTATTCTTTTGCTCCAGGATAGAAACCTTTTTGGTTTTGTCAGCTTGCATCTTGGTGAAAACTCCTGTCAAAAGCCATGGGTTTTGGGATGTCTTGGTATGGCTGACTTCTGTCTGCTTTAAAATGCTGTATTTGCCTCTCTCCTTTCCAGAGTTACTTCCTCCTGGAAGCAGCATTGGTGTTGGCATGTATGGCAAGTGATTGGCAGTGTAGAAGCTTTCAGTAGTGCCTGACTTTTTAAACCTTCACACTGTGAAGTGCTTTTTCCAGCTAGTTTAAAGAGAAGGTGGAAGAACATAGCATAGCTGGGAGTGAAACATGTTTCATGAACTATAGTCAAGCCAGTGGGAGTGTGGTCACTGACAATGTTGGCTCATGCACAGATTTTTGTTTGTGTCTATGCTCTTCTATTTATTTTTTTAAATGTATCACTAGCACTGATGTTTTCAGCACACTCTGTTCAGGATACTTGTGGCATTTACAAGCTCCAGAATTGTATTTTTCCTCTCTCCAGCTCCAAAGAGGTGCATAAGTACTTTTCTTTTTTTGCACACAGGGTTCAGAAGTTTGCACTGCCACCGAGCTGGCTGAGGAAAGGAGGAGTTTTGCCTCTGCGGTCGTGCTTTTAGGAGAGCGAGCCTATCGTATTTCACTCTAATCCTAAGCGATAGCTACGCAGTCTGCTTTATTGTTAGAAGAGCCTTCCTGGAGGTCTTTCACCAGGCTTTTCACTAGGAGAGAGAAGGGCAGCCAGAATGAGGAGGCAGAAGCTTGGTCAGTCCATCGTCCCTCCTGAGCTGTGCCACACCGGGGCATGATCTCTGCCTGCTTTTCCCCCATTGTGGGGTGGTTTTGATGAGCTGGAAGAGGGGACTGAATCACATGGGTGCTCCTGGGGAGCGATGCCAGGGAGAAGAGTGGAGCTACCGTTTTTGCTGTTCCGTGGAGAATGGGGAAAACACGTGTCTTAGTACAATATTCTGCTCAGCCGTTACACGCCTGCCTGAGCTGCTGCAAGGTGCCACTTTCTGCTGCTTTTCTCCCTTTTGTTTTCTTTGGCAGCTCTCTTAGTGCTGTATCAAAACAGCTTCAGGGGAGCTGTTCTGGCATAGTGACCTACCTCCATACTGGTGCGGGCTTAAACGCAGCGAGAAGAAATCTGGATGGAAGTGGTATTGAAATTGTTTAGCCTCCCACAAAAACCACTGAGAAAAGGGACAGGAACAATTTGAGAAAGGTCTATTTGGAACCAAAGACAGTGACTGGCTTAAAAGAAAATGAAAAAGGAGTGTGTTTCGAGATCTTTCAAACTCAGACAAAACCCAGGCTCCCTCTCGCGTGCTGTAAGCTGGATAAATTTCTCTTCCTTGTCAAGGCAGACAAAGAGATTGTTCCGCAGCGATGGTGAACTCTCCTCCATGTGTGTGCAGCAGGTAGACGAGGATGATGAGAACTGGACCTACAGGAGACAGCGGAGAAAAGGTGACTTGCTTTCTCTTTAACTCTTTGTGATTGCTGCTGCCGTGTCGGCCCCCTGGTCTGTGCTGTTGTCCAGCTGCTCAGGTCCTGCTGCTCTGCGGGAGCCACAGGTGAGGTAGGAGGAGGAGGGCAGTGCAAAAGTCTAAGCAAAGCAGTGCTTTTCCAGGTTTTTTCAGGTTAAAATTTTGTGAAAGCTTATAGCAATGAACTGGGAAAACCTTTTATTTCCTGTCTGGGCAACATAAAGGTGCTGATTGTGTGGTGGGTAGGTAAGTTTTGTTTATGCTTCTTGGAGCCAATAGTCACTCATGGTAGATCCTTTGGGCAGGTGCTGCATGAATCTCTCCTTTATATGGTACCAAAAGCCATTTAAAATTCCTCTTGTAACAGACTGGGTGGCTTTGTGGATGACTTCCTTGTAATCCTGCTGGAAAATTTCAAGTGTATTTTGTTTTATGAGAGCAGATTGAGAAGAGGTCCCAAATGCAATATAAAAGAGATGATGGTGATGGGAATTGCTCCACAGAGAGGAGAAAGGAGTTCTAGATTGTGAGATGGGCAGCTGTGAAGAAGCCCTTGAAATACTCAAACCTGGAGTATATCTTATGTGAGACTTTTTAAAAGTTTTGTGTTTTCATTTTTTTGAGTCAAGTTTGTCAGGAAGTCATATCTCATATTTACCATAAATCAATATAAATTCCAGAACTTGGCTTCTCTGAGATGGTGAGTTACTGTTACCAGTGCGTTTTCGGGCTGGTGGGCAGTGTTATGTGTGTGTGGTTAAAACTACTTGATAAAAGGATTTGATTGTAATTTCTCTAGTGCTGCCAGAGCACTAGTTTATTAACGGCAAGTATAAGGCTGACTCAATTCTCCTGTAAGGTCACTTCTGTAAGAGCAGGCAGGCTCTCCAAGGGCATGTGAACTTTAAAGGGATTTTTATTTCTTTTTATTTCTGGGAGCAGTTAATAGCTGTTTGACTAGAATTTCAGTTCTGAGTTAGAATAAACTGTGGTTTCAGTCAATGGCTTGGATGCAAGAACAGTAACACAGGATGTGTATGCTTGTGCTTTGCTCCCAGCAAATCTGTACTTTGAAGGTTGTTTTTAACCCCTTTTGCTGCTGGAAAACTTCTCAAAAGGGAGCTTGCATTTGCAACCAGTGGCTAATTTTTACTTTTGATTATTGGCATGTTGATATTGCACAGCAATGTCAGATAAACTTTGAATGCCTGTGGGATCTTACATGCTGTGGATAGGAAGAACCACGCAGTCCTGCTGCTGGTTGCTCTGTAACTTCCATGAAGTTTCTCATGTTGTCTTCCTTAGCTCGCACTCCTGCCACAAGGCAGAGATGGGAAAGGAAGCTTTACTGATGGCTTAGTGGTGTATTAATTTTTCTGAGTGATTTACATAAAGAGTCCATTGTACAGGCTGGAGGGGGAGGGCAGAATTCCTCCCATAATTGGGCAACAAGCTATGAAAGCCTCCCTTCCTGCCTATAGTAGAGATGACAATATGTCACTTTTGAAAGGAAGGTGGAGGGGAGGTATAGATTATGTAGAGCTTATTTCCCCTTTGCAGGGTACAATTTAACTCAACTTGTAAAATCTGCCTGGATCATAAATCTAACTGTGCATTTCTGTCTGACTGGGATGTTGTGCTTAGAGGGAGCTGACAAACTGGTGGTGGGTGCCAGGACTGAAGAGAGTTTGGCTTATATACTTTGGCAGGAGAAACATGTCATGGATGCGTTTCACCCAGGGCTGCAAGTCAGGTTTGCATGGTGTCAGAGCAGTTTGAGTATTGGTACCTGGCTGAGTCAATATCTTGCATTTTTGTTAAAAGGCAAAACATATGTGATAAATGAATACTTGTGTTCTCGAATTAGCTTGCTCCATTGAACTGTTGCGTTACTGCTTGCCAGCCTTTGTAAAACTGACGGTTCAAAACATGTTGTATTGTCTTTGGTGCTCGAGTTAACCACATTGCTTAAAATTAACACAGACTAGAAAAAATGGGATCCACAGCAGGCTAGAAGGATGGCTAGTTCTATATAGAAAGCCACAATGTTTATTTTAAATTAGCTGAAAAACTGTTAAGATTTAGTCTATCTAAATAATATTGCCTCTAGTTCTTCCTCAGGTAAATTGGTAAAAAGGTAAGCCTGACAAATCACAGGCTCTTCCTCTATCTTTTTATTTGCCTGACAGTACATGCAAAGGCAGGAGTGTTAGCAGAAATTGGAAATTAAGGAATTGTTTTTCTTTCGGAGCTGTTTCTCTTCCTGTCTTTTTAAACCTCTTATTCTTTTGTCGCTTCATTGCTCTTCCCGTCTCATATTGCATTCCCACAGGGCTGCTAGGTGACAGGCACAAGGCAGCATGTGTTGCGTGGTATTTCGCCAGCAAAGTGGCTAATCTGCATTGGCTGCAAATGGGAACTTGTAAACAGTGGCAAGCAGTGAGATTGGTTGGATTTGTCAGTTTAAAATGAGCAAGAAAAATGAAAAGTTACTGCCAGCTATGAACCTGGGGCACTCCCTGATGTCCTGCGCAGCTCAGCTCTTTTTGTGTGGAAGTCAAGTCAGTGGCTGCTGCTTTGCTCATTGTTTTTCAAAGGTACAGAGTTGTGCAGTGTGTTTTGGAACTGGTAACACCATTAGACTTCACATTTGATAAGGCAATTACTAAAAGAGACTGAAAAAGCTGATAGTAAAATAAAGATTATTTCTTGCTCAGCCCTCTTCCTGCTCAGTCAGCTGAAGGACATTTGAAATGGGAGCACACCGAAACTCTCATCTTTCTCCGTTTTAATCTGAATTTTTAGATCAGATTTCTTACTTTTTAGGGTAAGAATTTTCCTTTATTCTGGAGCATGTGTTTAAGTGTGAAATGATATTTTTTATTCCCTATGCATACTCCAAGTGTCCTTTCTCTTGTGTGCACTCCTTATTCTTTTCTGTTACTGGCATTCTTGGAAGTTTGCTCCAAGAGGACAGGGCAGGCCAGTGTGGCCGGAGTTAATCTGAATTCATCAAGACTGAGCCCACAGAGCTGGCCTTGCTTCATGTGACTGCATGTGTTGGGGCAGTGCTACCGAGGCAGCTTTGCTGAGGGGTGCTGCTGACTGGGGTTGTGCATCTCCTAAAAGCCACTGGAGTGGAAAACACCAGCCTTCTGCTCTGCTGCTGCTTTGGTCAACAGAGCTGGCTTGTTCTGCTGAGCAGGGTCCTAAGGGTGCATGAGGCAGCTTTGTAAGCACTGCATAACTTCTGTGGATGAAGGAAAACAGCTTGGTTTCCCTCACAGAAAACACCTGTGCAGTGATGCCGGCTGCTAGAACAGCTGCTCTGAAGAGGCAGGTGTAGGACCCCTCAGAGTTCAATTTTTGTAAAAGCTTTTTGTTGATAGACATTCTAGTTTTCATCTGCTTTACTCTTCTGCAGAACAAGACCTATGAGGAGTGGCTGAGGGATCTGGGTTTGTTTAGTTTGGAGAAGAGGAGGCTGAGGGGAGACCTCATCGCTGTCTACGGCTGCTCGGTCATGGTTCTTGGAAAACCAAGCAGGTTCAGGGGCTGTTCCCCATGCTTTTGTGCAGTTCTGCGTGTGTGGGAGGTGCAGCAGTAGGCACGTAAAACAGGCAGTGTGCTGCTCCTGCCCCCAGATATTTTCAGGCTGAACCTCAGAGCATTTTTGCCTTTGAAAAACACATTATTGAAAGAAAATTAAGTTATTCTTTGAAACTGAAGTTAAGGAGCTTGTGTGCATAGCAAAGGGTTTCTGACATGTGGAAGTATATTAACAGTCATTCACGTGTGCCTGTGCTATTTATCATGAGTATGACATAGCAAGTTAACTTGGAATAGAGATAACACAAGGCAGTTTATGGTGCAGATCTCTCCATATTTACTTTGTGCAGAAAAGGAGATTAGTCACATTTCAGCATCAGAACATCTTACTGAGTTTTGCTGACTTTTTGTTTTGTTGTTTCCTTTCTTACTTTTTTTCCTTTTTTGAGGGTATTGAGGATTAAAAATGAGAGCTTGTGACAGCAGCTCTGAGCAGTGCTGCCTTCACAGCTGATCCTATTGATCACCCCACCATGCTGGCTGGGTTGCAGAGAAAGGGAAGATGTTTCTCTGGAGCAGTTAAATATGCCTGAGCTAGTGACCTTATTTCCCGTTACTTCCTTCCAATAGTGATCTTCTGGCCAGGTGTTAGAGAAGCACAATTAGCAGTCAGGTCTGGCTGCAGATGGCAGTGCATCAAAAGAAGCTGTTACCCAGTGGGGTGTTTTTCCCCGTCTCCACACAGCTCCTGTCCCTCCTTATTGCTGTTTTTTTTACCCACTGTCTCCATTTCAGTTGGTCACTTTCCAGCCTTTCTGTACTACCTGGAAAACTTATTTGGAGTCACTAGTCAGAGAAACCTCATTTCTCAGATAACTGTGGTCTTTTAAAGACTGATCAAACAGTTCAAAAGTGGCAGCCACTGGCTTTCTGCTGGTGAAACCTCAGTCCTTCATATAAAAGTGTGTGGAATGCCCTTTTTTTCTTATATAAATAGTCTAGATGTGAAATTTTAATGCTTAAAGTCCTTTAAATTCATAAATAACTACTTGTGGGCTCAACCTTTCATGTCCTTGTGGCATGTAATCCTGGTGTCCTGTGAGGACTGTTACCAAAGCTGTTAGTTAACTTCCTAATCACCCATTGAATATCATGGGGTTAATTTTATACAAATGGAACAATTAATTTCTGCTGTCACAGGAGCAATATTAGCACTGCCTTATTGTGTCAGTAAAAATGATGCTCTTTAGCTATGCATATACTACCTGTGGTTGGTTTGATACCATCTGATGAGTTTTTCTTCACATTCTAGTGCAGAGTAAGGACTCAAGACCTTAATACTGAGGAGTTTGTATTTTCAATGCTTCTTCAAGAAATTCAGTGTAGGAATTTGCAGCTCTGACCTCGTCTAAGTACGCTATCAGAGCATCAGTTCAGTCTTTTTCTAAAACCCAAATGAATTTTTAAATTTGGGGTTTTTTTTTAAGTCATGAACACAGTTCACAAGGGGGTTTCAGGCCCAGAGCTGTTATTGCTTCTTTTTTAGTAATGAGATGTAAGAGTACCAAGAACTAGTAAGTTCCTACAAGCAAGATTATTGAATCTAGACTCTCTGTTTCCTATTCTCATGTAAAATCATTTAACAGGACTTTTTTTTCTGTATGTTTTTGCATGAAATGTTGTGTTCAAGGGGTGAAGAAGTCAAGTCAGTTACTACATAGATAAAGGCCCATAAACCCAAAGGGAGCTGTTAACATTTGTAGAAACAGTAATATGTGAGAGATTGTAGTGTTGGGGTGTGTGTGGCTGTGAAAAGGATTCTTGAAGCTTTGGGCAAGTCCATAAACAGTCTTTTATGGAAACCTCAAAAAGCATTTGCATAAGAGACTGTAGTAACTCCAAAACAAATATTATATGCTTGAAATATTTTTTTAATGGAACACTTCCTTTTTTCTTTTTTTTTAAGAAATAAGTGTTTTATAGACAGGCAGTTTTGTATATATGGGCACACATATACAAATCTAAATATTTAAGTGGAAAAAATAATGCAAGATTTTATACAAAGGCTGATTTTCTGTCTTGTCGTACCTTTTACTTTCCTATGTTGCAGGTTCTGTATGCAAAGATAAAATCAGATACAGTTATACACATCTTGCCTATTCGGTCAAGTTTGCATCTTAATATTTGTGGCTGAAATTGTTGGATGTTGTGCTTCTATGGAAGCAGCCCTCAGCTGGAAGTAGAGGTGCTACGTAATTTACTGAGGCGTGCACTGTTTGTCTTAGCATGTTTGTATCATGGCACAGCAGAGGGTTCTGTAAAACTTTCATGGCAATTGAAATTTTTCAATTTCATGGTAAAATGGTTGGAAATAGTCCAAAGGCCCACATGTAACTAAAACTTGAAGTAAAAACATTTGTATGCTTGTACATAAATGCAAATTTAATCAAAACCCTGCCTTCTTTCTCATGTCTTCTTCCATAGATGGGAGCCTGAAAGTAAGTTTCCTATGCAAAACTTTGTAAGCTACAGAAATAAATCAAGTTTAAGTCAGAAATGGGTATTTGTCACAGAATCATGTTCAAACTCATGTTTCTACTTTTGCTTTATCAAAAAAATGTATCCCACCATCGTTATTATTTGTTCTATAAAATCCTTGCAAAATTTCAATCCTTTGCTATCTATATAATTGATATACAATAATTAATATAAATAAATATATTATTTATTATTAATAATACAATTATTCTTTGTCATCTGATCAAAACCTTCCAAGTGAAAAGAGAAGGAAGAAAAAACCTAACTTGCTATGACTTTAATTCTACATACTTTTATACAGTACTTTTTCTTCTTCCCAGAATACTTCTTGTTTTCTCCGAAGTCCAGCTAATCCTCAGGCTGAGAACTTAGGCCACATATTTACCCCTCAGTAGATGGTCAAAACTGCTGTCTCCTGACCCTCACATTTTACTCTCAGCTAGCTGTATTTTATAAAGCAGACTGGACATTTTCCAGTGAGACATTTTATACACTGTTTGAGCTGAAAAAACGCCTTGTATGTGCTTTCTTACGCACTGCTCATCAAGTAACAAAATACATAAAAATCTCTGTTTCCATGCAGTTGTAAGCAAACTGTTTCAGGAATTGTCCCCTAAAACTGAGGAGACCTTTGTCTCCAGCGTGATCATAGCTCACCATTCTGGCAGGACATTGCAAATATTACAGCTAGTTGTTTTTCTCCCATCTCCATTACAAATGAAAAGAGCGAAGTTGAGAATGTGGTTTAATGACTATAGCAAATGAATTTTGCAAGGGTGTATTTAGCTTCTATTACAATATTTGGAACAATTAAAAAGGGTGGATTTGATAGTTCGTAATTTAAACTCTGAAATACATTTTCTTCTTTTCTTTTTAGCTGCAGAATCTCAATATAAATAAAGAAATTGAACTCTAGCTTTTCCCTCCACCTGTTTTGTTTGCTGACATTTACCTGTTAATTTATCTACTAGCTTCTCTTTCCCTTTCGTAGAAACGCCACTGTTGACTTTTCCTTTTTTCTGGAGAATTGAAAAAGAAACTTTATTTGTATGTGTATCTATTTGTTCCATAGCCTGAGCTGAAGCGTTCTGATAAAATTATACAGCTTAGGTGCTTATGATATTTGCGCAAGGTTATTTTCAGCATGTGAGCATGTATGCTGGACATATAAGAGTATGGCGTATTTTCTATCCCAAGGCAAGGTAATTAGTATATATGCCCTCTCTGCTTCTTCTAGAGCTTCTCTTACACACGGCATGGCACCTTCTGCTTGGCACTTTATCTCCCTGAAGCAGATGGATTCCCTGGACATTGAGTCTCGATGAACTTGCAATGTACCAAAGGCAGTTATGAGCTGTGAATTAAATGCATTGCAACTGGTGTATCACTTGCCCATTCACTTAAAACAAAAATATGTGAGAAGTGCACAGAAGGCTTTTGTAAAGTTGCTTAGAAGTTGTCAAATCAAACATCGAAGCAGAGGGAATGAGAGGGCTGCATATTTCTTAAGAATAGCTCATGGAGATGTTACATAGAAGTTATCCCAGCTCATAGTTTCTTCAAGATAACACAGGTCCATAATAAAAATGCACATGCATTTGTGTGCATGTATATTGGAAAGGGAGGGGAAGGAGAGACAGGACCCCTCTTCCCACTTCTTACATGAACTGTAGGCCACGCCCATTATCTGCGGTAGGAGAAGAAGGGATTGCCAGTTGACAGGTCAGGTTGATACGGATGGCTGCTGGAGGTAGGCATGGCTTAGCCTCCTCACTGCAAAAACACCTGCCCGCCAGGCATCGTGAGCCTGGGTGCACGCAGCACATGGCTGTTGGTCGGGTCCCATCATACCCGTTCCCGTTGCCTGTTGCCTCTCTATCTTTTTGCTTGCTTGCATGTGTGAATTTTCTTACTTCCCTCTGGCTTCGTTTTATTTTGCACATGCAAATTTTGCTCCCTACTGCAGCATGGATGCTTACAGTTTATGTATGTGACAATACTCTGAATCACACTCTTGCAGACACCTCACTAGTGACTATGTTAATTAAAGAGGGACCTGTGGAAAAATCAGGCTCTTAATTTTGCTTCTGTCATCCATGCCTCATTTTAATGCCTGAAGTAGGCATAGAGACTAATGAATAGGAGAGTGTTGCCTTTTAGAAACAGAAATTTGTTTGTACTTGCTTGTAATTTTCATGGAGTCTTTTGTGTCTGGTTTCCTTTGTAGCCAAGACTGCTGAAGAGTTGATGAGTAAGGGTGACTGATTACAGCATACGGTACACTTATATGGAAACTTTCATCCAGGAGTTAACTCAGTTTATTAGCCTGAGTAATGCATACACAATAAATATGGCATTTTCATTTCAGAATGAAAATGAGGTCATTGTGACATGCAGTGGAAGAATCGGGTATGAAATTATACATTTGACTTGCAGCCAACTTGCCCTGCGCTAAAGAAGACCCTCTGCACTTAGCAGCACACTTCCTTTCACTGGAGTGTCGGCTGGCCAAGATGGTGGAGCTGGACCAACAATGCGGGAGCTGCAGTTCCTCTGCAGTCTCCAGCAGATTGTAATTCAGCTGAGACTGTGGGGAAGGCAGCAAAATCTATGAAATTAATCAGGTCAAGTGAGAAATAATTCATTTTGTTCTCCCTGCTCTGTGCTGACACTTCACATGCATGTGCTGGAGCCTCAGTGAAGAAGCAGTCGCATTCCTACCCCAGGGATGATGGCAGAAAACACCTCGGGGCTGGCTCTGGTTTGTAGTGGGGAAAGAGCTGGAATAGGTAGGGATTCGAGAATATTTCCCATTGCAACACACAGGTGAAGCCGTAATAACCTACAAACTGGTCTGTCGCCCTGCTCTATGCAGTTACTGATGTGAGTGCTGGTTCAGTTTGGTACCCAAGGACAGCAAAGACGCAAACGTCAATTCTTGTCATTAATTTTCAAGGACTTGGGTGTATTTTGGCCCATAGCTTTAAATCAAAAGACAACTGCTTAAAGTACTGCTGGTTTTAGCACAGTGTTTCAGTGAACTCTTTCTAGTCCGCTAGGTAAGCTTTTTGACAATGTGAATGATATCGGCTCCCCAGCTGGTACTGATGGAATGCCTGCACAGTGGTACCCCTTAGGTCAGAAGACAAACTGATTTTTCTCTGTGCTTTTTTGTGTTTGTCTGGTGTGTATTTCAGCTTTGGGGAGTTTTTTGATGAAATACCATTACTCTGTTTATGGTGACAGTGTGCCATAGCTGTGAGTATTTCAGGAAACAACCTGTTCTTTTCTCCTCCTCCTCATTGGATGGTGTGTAATGGTACAGTGGTCTTTGGATGCCAGGGTGATAATGGAGGGGTAATTCAGGTGTCCTTCTTGCTGCCTGTGATTTTGATATTCCCAGTTACCCAAAGGCAGCCTCAGAGCATTCCTCAGTGACTTGTTACCAGGGTTAGTGACATTCTGATGAGGTCAGTCTGCAGGAGCAAGCCAATGTCATGCAGAACACCTGTGGCAATTTTCTGGAGCAGTGCACAGGTGAAAGTGCCCATGAGAGGCTTTTTGGTTTTGTTTTAAAGTAAACACTACTGACAAAGCCCTGTTGAATCCATTAATCAAAGATAATTTGACACACAACACTTGAAAAACAAATTTTTAAAAAATTATTATTATTTAGGTAAAGATCTTTTAGTGGCAGATTGAAATTGTTGGATTGCCTGTTGTTTTTCTTCAGAATTTCTGCTTTAGCCTCTGTTCAGATTTAGGACCGTCAATGACCGTTCTAATATAATTATTTTTCTCTTTGTCATATGGTAAGCCTCTATACACTTTGGTCCTCCTGGTACAAATAGGAATGCCTTCTTTGTTCGACTTCTGCGGCAAAGAAATTCCTGAATGAATTTGGAGAAGTTACAGATTCCTTTCTTGACCTACAGCAGCTCTTAAAAAGATTTTGCCCTTTCTGTGGCCCTTTGTCTGAAGAGTAAGGCAAACAAAAGATAAGGCAAACCAATTCATGACTTCATTGTATTTGTTTTCTTCCTCACTTAAGGCAGAAGACGGTCCATTCCTAAACTCATTTATTTTATTATTTTTAATGCTCAGCACTTTGCACCTGCAGACATTACTAGGTGTATTGCAGAAGATATTTTGTTTGTAATAATCAGAAACCATAACACAATTTCACAAATGCTGTGTGTAGTATCTAACTGAAAACTCCACCAGTACAGCTGTATCTAGGGTAGGAGAAGAAATAAAGTTGTTTCACCAAAAATCATCTTTTGATGAAAAAGCAGTCAAATAGACAAAGGGTTTTACTTTGCCTCCTAACTTGACATGATACTGATCCTCCTTCCAGTAAGAGGTCAGTGCTTTAGGTTTGATTCTCTAGGAAAACAATTTCAAATGGTTTCAGAAGTTTTGTTGAAAGAACATTGTTTTAAAAATCAGTTTTAATTATAGAAAACATCTTGAAATTTTTGTATTGGTTCTGTTCATTCTTGTTGCTTAGAAGTGCTTAAAATTCAACTTTATTCTACCTTTGAATAGTTAGAAAATTCTGTTTCTCATGCCAGTCTTGAAAGGTGAGACAAAGCCCTGTAGCTGTGTATCTGGGATTACATGAGTAGCTCTGTACTCATTGTTTCACTGATAATTTGAGAAGGTCCATTCACCACAAGTCACCTGCCTGTATTACTTTTTGCAGGACAGCACACATCGTTTTAACTCCTGCTATGGTGAATATTTATCAGTTTGAGGTATTTGAATTAATCATGGGGTTACTGTAATTATTCACAGTGGATTCTGCTTTAAATTACATACTTTCCAGCCTGATGATCTAAGTTTTGTTTCATTATGTTGGCTGTAACTTTCCCCAAAGTTAATTTCATCTTTTATAATAGTTTTTACAATATTTCTTTCCTTCCTCGCTGTATGAGGAAGCTCCACCCTAATCAGTGAAGAATTCCTCAAGTGGAACAGGTAACGTAATATGTGCTATCAACTGCAAGAGATAATAGCAAAATATTTTCTCTTGCTCTGTTACGAGGATATTTGGGTTTACTTATCAAAATAATGGTTAATATCTTTTCAGCCAGTGCTCAGTTTCCAAGTCTCTCCTGCCCATTTAAAGATACACTGGGGCTGACCTGACCTCCCTTTATCTCCTCCCTCTTATCACCAGTGGGACCACAGCCCATGGTAGGTCTGGCTTTCCTTAGCTTCAGCTGACTGCAGATTAACTGGAGTTGGGCTGTGACAACCTTCAACTTGAAAATTTTATTTTTACTACATCTGTTTTCTTTGGATAGTTTTTCAGGCTTGGGAGTTTTCTTCTTGTTTGTGATTTATGCACAGTCTGAAAGAGAAATGTGTCAGAGTGATTCAAGCTTTAGAAAAGGATCTCTTTTGATATAGTTGGCACCCATCCAGGGCATCAGAAATGTACGTCTCTGCAGATCACTTCGGTTCTTAAAGGAAAAAGGAGTTGATTAGACATCCCAACAGCCTTGCTAGCTGACAGTCAAATCAGGATGTGCTTTGCTGGGCGGCAACATGTGAAGCAAGACAGACCTTCATCCTTTTTTCCAAGGGTTGAGCAGGTCTGAGCTACATTTTCTTCCATGCTCATTTTAATGGTACAATCTACGATTCTATGATTCTATGAATCTTCAGTATCAAAAAATAGCGCAAGTATATAGATATTTTTTCTGTATTTATTTTCTTCCATCCTGTTGCACTTTCAGGTTAGGGCAGCTAAGAAAAATGGCACTAGTGATGTTATGCTTTTAACAAGGAAAAAATGACACTTATGTATTTCTTGTAGTTGTTCTCAGAGAGCTCATAGAAACTTCAGTGACTTCATAGTTTAGGGAAAGAATGAAAGACATGATTTGGTGCATCAAAATTCCTGACTTCATGTGGTTAAAACATTTCTACTTAAAAGACCGTGACTAGTCCTTACTAACCATCGATATACATGCTCAATTCTCCATGTCTGGATAAGTCTTCTCTATGGAGCCTAGTCTAATTAGCACCTACTCAGTAGGAGCAATGCCTCTATAAGAGGTGGTCATTGCAGTTGGCATTGTCTCCTCTGCTTCTCCCTTGATGGGGTAGATGTGACAGGATATGTTACTTAATGCTTGCGGTTGTCTCTTTGTATGCAACTCAACATGTAATGCTTTACACAGTCAGTATGTTTGTAATGTGACTTTTGGATGATGTTTCCATAGGGTCCTTTCCTGTACAATGGGGAAACCTTGTTCCCTGCTGTCACAGGCAGCAAACTGAGACGTAGGGAGCCAGAGAACTGGTTCCCTCACGGGACTTGGAGTCAGGACCATGTGTGACATCCTGCAAGTGTCACAGCTGCCAGAGAGGATCCAGGCACCTGTCTGGTTGCTGCAAATGCCCGAGCCATACAAGAGCATAACTTGGACCTTCTTCCTTCCTAGACAGCAAGGTCCATCACCTTTAAGTACTTGGTGCGATACTGGGCCTCCTTAGTTTTGCTGCTTGTAAAGCTGCACACATGTCTTCGGGGAACACAGAGAGTCCTGACACACTAAAAAAGGGTTGGAAATAGATGCTGGGGTTTGATAAAATTCATGAAGTGGAGTGGAATTTATTTCATTTATTCATTTGTATTTATATATTTTTTAGCATTCCATCATTTCCAGTGAGCATCAGGAAGGTGGAGATACAATTCAGGCTCCTCCACTCTTTTCCTGGTGAGGATGGGAGAGGGAGCCACTGAACAGGACAGAGTATCTCCCAGTGAAGAGATGCTGGCCTTGCAAAGGGTTACGTGCTGCCCTTGTTAAAGCCCAGAGCCATTTCTGACTCTTCAGTACTTTAATACCATTTTGCCTCTAAGCCGTGTCTAATTTCTCAGGCAATATTATTGTTCCATAGTTGGCTTCCTCTTTCTTGTTTTATTGACAGTTTTTCCCACTGCCTATGTGTAGATTTGACTGCTGGTTTTGACTTTTTTTTGTTGTTGTTGTTGTTGCTGTGGGGTTTTTTTCTGCTTGTGTTTGTGATTCCCCTAGAATCCATCATGCTGTTTCTCAGCCCCCAGTGGTGTGTTTGCAGCTGCTCTCTGTCCCCAGTGACTATCACTGATGCGCTGCTTACTTCCCCTTACAGGTATTTAATGAGTATACTTGACAAGATTGTACCTTACAATCCCTCTAGTATCCAAGTAACCTTTCTCCAGCTACAATATGTTTTTGTTTATTTTGCCTCCATGAAGTATTTGTTCCTGGATCCCCATGAAGACTTACAGTAGGAAATAGTGTGTGCATGCCTGGAGCACCGGAAAATGGAACTAAGGAGAAAGGACCCTTTGCTTCCCAGAGCATAAGGAAATCTTGACATTAGCCTGTACCCTTTTTTAGCAAGATTTAAAAGAAAAAAGGCAGACTAAGCTATAAAAACGCTGGTTTTGAATTTTGAGATACTTCATTGTGATGTCTCAGATACTTCATTGTAATGTCTCTACTTTTCTGCTAGAGCACCCTGCTTTTTGCCCACTCTAAAGTGACTTTTCTTACATGATGACAGATACTTGAAATGTGATACTTTAGGACCTAGGTATGGTTTAAGGGTACTCAGCATCTCATTACTTCTGCTTCATCTGGGGTCTAAACTGCTACTTTCAAGTTGTATTGACCAGGATTTTTCCTGGAGCTCCACCCAAAGATAACATCTGTTTGCATGTGTTCTTTATTTTCATTTGGCTTTGCAGGGGGGATTTTAAGACTCCTGCATTTGGATACAATTGCAATTCTTGTTTGTTTTGCGAGCTAGGTTACCCTGACCCTTGCCTTACTCCCTGGTTCTTCTATTTCTTTGGTGTACAAGGCCAGGCCTTATAAAAGTTAGTCGACACAGCTGCATTTAGACCCAAATATTGCCAGTAAGCACAGTGCTGGTGGCAGCTCTTTGTGACCCTTATAATAATAAAATGCTTACAAGGCTGTGTGCTTCTGAAGGTTTGTCTCCGCAAAAACAGGGTGTGCATAAGAAATCTTTTAGCCACATCATCTCTGTTTAACTGGGTAAGCAGTCTTAAGGCACACAGAAAGGAATATGAAGTATTCAAAAAAAAAGCATTTTCCCCTTGGACTGTGGAGAGTAAGTGTTGTGTTGTGGGAATTTGGTACCTGCAGATGTTAGTTAGAGGGAATAAATACACTTTCATGAAGTTCAGGCAAGCCCTAACTCTAGAAACTGTGGTATTCATCTTAATATAAGAAGTCAATTAAGACGCATCATGTTTTGACATCTTGTTGAGATTTTCCCAACTATTCTTCTTTGTGTGGAAAATTGGGTAGAGGAGTCCTCAGTCTCTTGCTAGTATTTAGGTAGAGATGAGCTGTCTCTGGCTTGACTGTTGAGGTGCACTTGCAAGATTTTCCTTAATTAAGCCTGTATGTGTACATGAAATAGAAAACTGCACAAACAAAATGCTTTCTGGAGAAAGACCAAACATATGTTGAAGAACAAAAAGAAAAGGTAGAGTTAGTAATTCATAACGAACAGCTAAGTGGGATTGAATTGATGTATTTTTCCAATGCAGAGCAACTGATGCCTGTAAGATGAATCCACGGTGGTGAAAACGCTGCTGGATGAGTGATACCAGTTGCCTTCAGGCAGGGAGGCTGCAGGGATGGGACTGACAATAAGGTGTGAGGGTGGTGAGCCACTGGCACAGGTTGCCCAGGGAAGGTGTGGATGCCCCTCCCTTGGAAGTGTTCAAGGCCAGGTTGGATGGGGGTTTGGTGGGAGATGTCCCTGCCAATGACAGGGAGGTTGGAACTGGGTTATCTTTAAGGTCCCTTCCCACCCAAACCATTCTATGGCTCCGTGACCGGCAGCCCCTTCTGTAAGTGGCGCTTCACTCGGAGTGGTGTCAGCGCCGCGGCGGGGACCCCGGAAAAGGGGGGGTCTGCGACCCAGCCCGGGCCCCGCTCCGCCCGCCGCGGGATGGGATGGGAAAGGCTGGGCGGGAGAGCAGCTGGCCCGGGCACTGCGGGAGACACGGCCCCGCCTCGTCGCTATCGGGGACGGCTGCACGATGTTCTGCCTGAAAGGTGAGGCTCCGATGGTGGGTGGGAGAGCGTATGGATTTTTCTTTCGTTCCTGCGAGCAGGGACGTCGCTGTGAATCCTGCGGGAAGGCGGGGGGCAGCTGCCCAGACAAAAGGTTGGGTGTGCACAGGGGTGCGGGGCTGCCCGCACCGGGGCTTCAGAGGGGTCAGCTTTGCATCGCAGGAGCTTCTGCAGTGGCTCATGGTGTGGAGCATCCTTACTGGTGATGCTGCATCAGGCGCTTATTTACCTTTGTTCGGGTTTGCCCCTTTATGGATACAATGTAGAGAATCGATCACGCTGCGGTTATTGCAGATCCTTGGTAGAAACTCCGGCTGCTCTGCCGGGTGATGCTTGCTCTCATTTAGAGGTGGTGCAGAGCCATCGGGACAATACGAGTCTGTGTGTCCAAAGAAATAGTTATTTTAAACTACCTGGAACTCCTAAGAACGTGGTTCTGAAACTAAAAGACTAGGAAAAGCTTACTATTTTTGTTTAACCCGTGTATATCTGTTTTTATTCGAAGTTGATATTATATTGCTACACTTCTTAAGGAAGTATAGTTGTTGAAAGCTGACACCAAAGATCTGTTGTAAGGAAGGGTTTAGGAGCTGTAAAAAACATACTTGCCCTGGGAAAGAATAGCAATTAAATTAAATACTTGAGTGCTTATCAATGCTTGCTCAGAATATTTTAGTCTTCTCACTAAGCCGATTCAAAACATTGTCTGCTTTAATGACTCCTGGTTGGTACAGTTGCCAACCATAAATTTAAGAAGGCAGAGAAAAGTTCCTTTCCTGCAAATTTCAGAGTAGTGAGTCAGTGTTTCTAGAGAAAACCTTAATAAATTGCACAACACAATTTGCTGGGTAGTAGTTTACCTTAAATGAAATTGTTACAGCATACAAAGTCAAAAACCCTGCAATATTTAATTTTTTTAACTGCACTACAGGAGGTTTTCAATTCATGGCAGTTCAAAAGATCACTGTAACTGAGAAACAATGAAAGGTGAAACTTTTTTTAAAGCATTAACTTAGATACACAGGATAGAAGTTATTGCTTAAATAAGTAGGTAAAATGTTTTCAAGCTGGTTAGGTAAACAGGCAGCTGAGAAGACTGAGGCTCTGTAGTCTAGAGCACCTGATTTAAAATGAAGCAAGGAGTAAAGTTTTCTGAAATGTCATGCAGCAAATTATTTTCTACAGAAGAAAAATATTTGTCTAATAATTAAATTGAGTTACACTTATTTTTTAATGAATCTTGAATGTGTGCAAAAAGTTGTTTTCAGAATTTTCAGCTTTTATTTCTGAATAAGAAAAGTTGCTAGTTACAGTACACAAAAACCTGTCTTAGGGCTGTGCTTCAAAGCAGTGGATAGATTTGTTGTGTAGCGATATATTTTGTCTTTTTTTTTTCCCCTCTTTACATGCACTTACATACTGTTTTCTGTGTGCTTTGGACTATTTTGTTAGTTTGCAATAGACTTTTCCCCCTACCTTCAGGAGCAACACTTGTGTCATATTATTATGCCCTGAAATTCATGATCCTGAAACAATCAGCTGGGGTGTTACCATTGATTTTTTTTTTTTAACCTTAACATGTGAGGGAGAGAAGTTGTTACACACTGGTCCTTTTACTGACTTGGTGGTAGCTTGTGTAGGGAGGAGGATTTGTTTATCTCTGAAAGAGCACAACAGGTTTGCTTTTCAGATGCTGGTTTGTTTGGGCTCTGAAGGCTCAGGAAGAAGCAGCGTAGTTTAGTTGTTTAGGTTGTGACCTGGCCACCAGCTCCCACCCTGTTTTCTCAAACTGATCCATCCAGTGAGCAGTCTTGATTAGAGGAATTAGTCCCAAGTTTGAGTAGGGACTGAGTCTGTGTATTTGGTGGTTATGGAGGTGCGTTGCATCACTCATGAAATCTCTGCTCTGAAACTTGGTCTCCATGAGCTTTGGGGGCTTGCTCCCTCTGATTTTTTCCTTTTTTAGGGTTACTGTTTCTGTTTGTTCTATAATAGCCTGTACTGTCAGCATGAAGCCTCTTGTCACTGTGCCCTTCCTGGCTGCTCCTTAAGATGCTTGGGAAAAAGGGGTGGTGGGTGCTGGACACCTCTGCCTGTGCATGATGGATGACCCAGCGTCTCCTGTGCACAGGAGAGTGACCACAGGCCGGGTGGCCCTTGCACCACACCGCCCCACGAGCAGGGCTCAGTTCTTTGCCATGGCGTGAAACATGAGTTGTCTTGGTCTTTGATCGAAACTGGGCATCTGCAGCAGAGGCAGTGCTGTGTACTTGATGCTGTGTGCTTGTTCTTGATCTTTTGGATGAAAGAGGTATTAACAGAAGATTTAAATAAATTTTCTTATGAAAGAATTCCTAGAAGTGTCATGAGCCAGTTCATTGGCATGTGCCGAAAAATGAACTTGTGTTTCTGTAATATTTGCCTAGAATTTCTGTTTCCTTCATGGTTTTTATAGAAGGAGAATAGTGCCAAGGGACGTTGTAAAGCAAGCATGTGAGCTTACTGCTTGCCTGCACTTGGGAAGTATTTTCCATCCTTACTAGTCTTACAGCTGTGGATTTGAGAGGGAAATCCTTTATACTAATAATAGCAAGAAGTTATGATAGAAACTATCCATGAAAAATGTCAAGCATGTGCTGCTTGCTCCGTGGAGAAGGGTTCCATGCTAGAAATGCAGATTTCTTTTTATTTGGTTTTTTTTGTGAAAGATCACAGGGCTGCTCACCAGTTGTCTCATGTGTTCTGTGCGCGTAAGGACATTCCTT
Source organism: Dromococcyx pavoninus (assembly GCA_033558185.1). Lineage (NCBI taxonomy): Eukaryota > Metazoa > Chordata > Aves > Cuculiformes > Neomorphidae > Dromococcyx > Dromococcyx pavoninus. Next base: position 114,950 of record JAUMJL010000186.1, read on the forward strand.
GGATTCCTTTCTTGGCAATGTTCTCATAAAATATCCAGTGTTTGAAATCAGAAACAGACTTTCTCTAATATCTTTAAACAAATGCGTTTTCCAAGTCAACTAGGCAAGCAAAAATTTGTACGAGCTGCTTTCTTCCTTTATTTTTTGCTTTCTGTTTAAAGTTTTATTTTTGCGTGTATGTAACAGCAGGCCAAAATGAGGGAGGGGATGTGTAGTAACCTAAATGAAGGAATCTCTCAAAGTGAAGATTCCTGGCAGAATTTAATGAGTTTAGTTTAAGCCTGAGATTGACCGAGTGGCATTTGTTCCTCTGACTTAATTTAATTTTTCTTCTTCTGTCTGGGTTGTGTGTAATCACAGTGGGACTCATCAGTCAGGCCCATTCTTTTTGTAGTTGCTTTTATGTCATATGCATTATTTTGATAGGGTGAGTAATTTTGAGGACATTTTTTATCTGCAATTATTCAAAATACAAAACCAGTTTGAACAAATACAGAATTAGTACAAACGAATGAGAATTAAGTATCACGCACATAACTTTGAAAGAAGAGCTCTGCTATTTTTCTTTTCCCCTGTATCTTATGGAGTTACTCTTTCTGCTGTGCTCTTTTGAGTTTTTTTTCTTTGCCATTGATTTTCCTGTCCCGCTCAATGTTGCCTGGTTCATCTCGGATACAGCTGCCACTCTTGCTCTGTCAGCTGAGTGGAAGTGTTCGCGGTTATACCTGTGTGAATCCTCAGTGTGCCAGAGAGCCACAGAGAGCTCTGTCAAACACACTGTTTTCACATGCTATGGAAAAAATTAAACTTTCACTTAATTACTAAGGAGATTTTAGTGTTTAAGATAACTTGAAGTTTGAAGGTTTTATGGGTGAAGTGACAACTTTATTACCTCACAGCGAAGGAAGAGAGGTATAGAAGTGAGAAAAGATATGTTCATGGTGGAGCGTAGCTGACAGCATCTGGCACAGGACTGGTCTCTCACTTGTCAGGCGGCAGTGAGGGGGAATCCCTCCTAGTCTGGAAGTATGGAATGAGGTCGAACAGAATGAAAGGAAGAGTATTGATTTGGATAATAACATTCTCATTGAAGCTGGCCGGCTGCTTGGAAATGTTGAGGGATCCCCATGTACTTCTATTATTTTTCTCTTAAGTAACATTCAACTGCTCTGCCTACGGTTACTGTCTTGTTGTGTAATGTATTTGAGCACCAAGTAAAACACTATTTCTCCTTGGATAAATTTACAGTCTAAATACATTGGAAGGAAATATGTTGGAAGGAGGGCAGCATATATAAAAGCAAAGTGAATTTCCGAAGGTGGTAGAGTGCCTGGGTGGCTGAGCTGTGACCATGCCCACACTGCCTACCCGGCTTGTTTCTTGGCCCTGTTTGCAGCAGAGGGGGCAAATGGAAATCTCCGAGAGTACTTTTGGCATGCCAATGCATTGGGGGAGAGTGGCACACCCCAACTCTTGTTTCTGTGGTTCAGAGATTGGTTGTAAATATGTTTGTTCACTGCATTGTGTAAGCATGTTGTTCTGCTCCTTGGACCTGTTTCGTGTGATTGCCTCCAAGGAGACCACCAAATGGCACGGGCACAAAACCTTCAGAATGAATGCCTATTGTTTGCTGTGGTTTTGCTTTGCTTTTTTTGGTCATGGAACAGGGTGTGGGCACCTATTTTTTCCGATAAATTTCTAAGAAGAGCTGTGGCAGTGGGTTAAGCAGGGTAAGCATAATTGGGCATTAGATAAAGATCTCTTCCAGCAGTACACCAGCCTTTCTCAGGGCACATGGGGCTTTCATCCTAAAGTGGACGGTGACAAGGCAAATCATATAGATTCAGCTGCAATATCAGTTAGTATTGAACCTCTCCTTCAGTCAGTCTTTAGCTGATCATTGGAAATGTGGTGGTGAGGATAAACTTCTGTATGTGCCCAGCTTTCAGTCCTTGAATTTGGCTTCTGCTTTACAAACATGGTGCAGTATAAATACACCCAAAGATACTTGATGCTTGTAGTCCCATTAGTTTACTCAGGTGGTGGTACTGTTCAGTCTTCAAGACTATGCAAACTGATTTGTCTATTCTCAGAGCTCTATAATTAACTCACAGCTTTTCCTTGGACTCTTAATTTTACTTTCACATGAGCATTTAATGCACACTCTACCTTTCTGCTCCGCATCTAGTTCTTTACTGCAGGCAACAACAGGAGCCATTTGCACAATTCACACAGCACTGTAGTCCTGAAGATGGCTTGTTGGTAGATGGAGCATGGGTAGAAAGATCATCTGCTATTTTTCTTGACCTGCTAATATTTGCTTTTGAACAGTATCTATTAACCCCCTTCATTATCTGGAGGGCCGCAAGTACAATGCAAAGCTGTAGTAGAGGGCAGTGAATTTCTGTCAAATTGCAGCAAGAAGCCAACACTTAAACAGCAAAAGCATGCATGCTAGATAATAGTAAAACAGATGAAGAAAGTAGCATGCATAGCTGATTGGATTCATAAGCATTGGAAGAATTTAATGTTGAAGTGGTCTTTGAAACAGCACACACATACTTGAAACCTAAAAATATCTTCATACATTTTTCAGTGGTTTAAGCATAGTAACAATTTCACATTGTTTAAGTATACTGTTACCACATTTGTAGTGTTGATGCATGTCAGGCTCTTACATTGGTTTGGCCCCCCTTTCCCCAACAGCATTTGTGCAGAAGGCCACTGGTACTTCCGGGGAAATGCCATAAACCTTGTCAAATGGGAGACCCATTCCCTCTGAAAGCGCATTGCCTGGTATTAAGAGATGGAAATTTTATTAATTTTTTCATTAAGAGTCCTGTCACAGCTGTGATCTTGCCTTTGGTTAATGGCTGGCAAAACAGGCTATAATTACCCCAGTCATCTTTTTTCATATTATCCCAATGTTGTCTGAGTCCCAGTCCTCTACAGCATCCCACTTTTTTCTATTTATATTTAAAAAAATAATCAGAAAAGTTTTCTGGCATTTGAAACTCTTGTGTAACTTATCTGGAACTTCAGACCTTAAAATATTTTAAACTTAATTGCTGGTTGTGTGCAGAAGGATTACAAGAGTATGGCTTATTTAGTCTAGCTAGGGAGGTAAATACCACAAGGAGGGAGGAAACCTGTTGAAGTCTAAGGAGAGTATTGGCACAAGATGAATGGTTATGAGTGCGTTATGAATTAATTGAAGTTAGACATTAAAAGCTCCCAAACCATCCAAGAAGGGAAGTTGTGGAACAGACGTCCAAACAGGATAATGTGGACAAAGAAGTGGTTTTTAGATGGTTCTTGATAAGTTTAGGGAGCCTTTAAGTCAGAATTTTTTGAACTGTTAAGGGAAGTTTGTGACAGAGGGCCGCTGAGCTACATGGAGACTTGGGGACTGCATTTGTACTGATTGTATCCTCCTAATCTAGGGACCTGTGGGAAATCTGCTCTTTGCAGCACAACATGCTGCCTCCTTTCTGTTTCTGATTTTGATACATCCCAATTTTAATTTAGACCCATCAATAATTACTGAAACAGAAAGATAGAACAGGAGTTCTAGCCACATCCCATAGTGAAGACAAGGACTAGTAGTTGTGGTGCTGAACCAAAGGCGTGTTTGGCAGTGGCAGAGCCTGCTTTTTAGGAGGTAAACGTTCTTTCTGCCTGCAACTCATTCACAAAGGAGTTTTTGTAGTTGCTGGCAGCCAGGAGCCATCATTTGTGCAGCACCCTGCAGATAGGTGCCCTTCCTCATTCAGGTACCTGCTGGGAAACAGGCAGATAGTGGGAACACTGAGTCATTCTTAAGGAAGAAGGATGATGTGAAACTTTTCTCCTTACAGGCAATGTGCTGGGCAGGAGGCAGAGGGGAAACTGGGACCGTGCATGGGGTAAAGGTGGCTGTCAAGTTAGGAGGAAGAGTATGTGCTTAATATCTTAATTGGATTTTTAAAAATGAAATATGTGCTTTCTTCTGGCTGTTATACAGCTATGTTCAGAGAAGTTTATAAGGAGCAAGGTCACTTCTGTTCACCTTTCCTTTTCAGAAGAGTGAATTAAAAAGGTAAATGGAAGCTGGCAAGCTGTCTCCTTTTCTGTGTTGCCTTCTGAATATTTCAGAAGAATGCTTTCCCATGACATGGACTTACAACTTACTCAACTCTTCCTGTTGGCAGCTGTGGTGAGACTTGAGATGGCAACAGTGCTCCTTGGTAGGGCTGCGACCTAGAACATATTCAAGAATAGAAAAAATGAAAGGCTGTTTTTCTTGTCTAATGGATATTTGGAAGACAGTTTTTCATGCTTTTCAAAGCCTTATTTTTCTTGATCTTCAGTGCGTCTGTGTGTATCATTATAACTCAGTGCATGCCCCAGAGCACCGTGGCTGTTGAGGGCACTGTCCCTGCCTAGTGGCTGTCCAGGGGATTGTTGTGGTGACAGATGTCCCACCCTGTTGGGTCAAACAGGTTGTAGCTCCACCTTGAAGATCTTCAAGGGTTTCTTGTGTTGTTCTCCTGTGCAGGGGTTCTGCTGGTTACTTATTGCTTCTCTTTTTAAAGGATTGTTTTCAAATAAGGTAAAAATAATTTTACTTTTCTGCTAAAAATTAAAACCCCCATTCTTGAATTATCATCCCAGTTTGTATGGCTTTACTGTCATTTTTCTCTTGAAAAGAAGTGTAGTTCGAAATATATGTAAAGGCTGAGTGACTCTTTTGAATAACAAAAATGTCTATAATGAACTGTTCAACTTCAGATTTATCTTTATCCAGTATCCTGAAGAGGGTCTATTCTGTCAAAATATGAAATTCCAGAATATATAATTCTGAAATTAACAGAAGCACAGATGGCTGATGGTGGGCTTCATAGCACCTGTAGCACCTGTGTTTAATAATTTTGTTAGAAAACCGGATACTGTAACTGTAAGAATGGTTGTCTTCAGTCAGTAACTTCATACTCTGTGTGAAACAGTAGTCCAGAGAGTTTGTTGTAAAGCATACAAAGGTGCCAAGTCAGTATGAATTTTCTGTAAAACTCTAGGCTATATAATGAATACAAAAAATTTACACAGCATAGGTATGTATTATTCATCCAGGACTCAAGGAGAACATTATTCCTATGGTGTGACTTTGTTTTGGATTGAAATGCTGCTACTTTGTACTGCTCCTCATTAGCTTAATCTTTTCTGTGGCAGTGGGTGCATATTTTTGTCATTACTCTTTCTAATGGAATTTGATTAATTCCTCTACCATGATCTGTAAATCCAAAAGTTTACTTTTTCTTAAAAGCCTTTACGTGACCTGTTTTAAAGTAGATGGGCTGTATTTAGCCATAATTCCTAATAAGCTAGTGCTAACTGGCTTATCTTGCATAAATATGATTTTGAAGCAAATGTGACACTTCAGATGAAAAATTTTATACCAAACCATTCCAGGTTAATATGATGATATTTAATAACAAGTATTGGTTTAGTTCTTTCCACATACTTGTGTTTGAGGTATAACCTTTCCCTAGGCTGCTGACAGAAGTGTGTGACAAGGCTCCTTTATTTTAATTGGTTGTACTTTTAAAAACAATAAAACTATCTTATCTTAAGCACACAGCAGTGATTATGGAAAGCTGTGTCTACACTGACAAGTAGTGGGACAGAAGGGAGAGAGGGATCTGTAGCGTGAAGTAGTTGTGAGGTCCTTGAGCCTGCAGTGCAAATCAGTGGCACAAGACATGGAGGTGGCCAGGGTTGTCCCTAAAGGGCCATCCCTGAGCTGAACTAATGTTCAGCCGAAATGTGTGCCGATACACAGGAAGACCTTTTCAGGCTGCAAAGCAGAAAGTACAACTGTTGAATTTAGTTAGGTTTGCCATTCTTACTCCTTCATCAACATTTTAATATTGTTGCCTTATACTGTAATGTATTTGTCTCATATATTAGCTGCTCCTCTGTGATATAAAAAAGAGTGAACGAATGCCTCTGCCTGGCAGCAGCTGACTGATGCTCTTCAGTGTTGAATGTTGTGCCCTACAGAGTGGAAAGTCAAAATAACTTGCAGGGGTGGGTATTGCCTAGCATTTCTGTCTAAAATGGGCGAGCAGCATATCAGCTTATCTTTTAAGATCTCAGATTTACTTTACTATACACTGAAGCAGTACTCTGTTAGCAAAACTGAGTTTTGCTGGTTTATTTTCCTATGTGGAAATTAAAAGCAGTTCTTTATAGGGCACTCATTGAAGCACTCTGACCATGTAAAAATGAAACATTTTTAGGAGTACCTACTAAAAATCATGAACTCTCTCAATATGGATTTGAATTCTTTTAATAATTTTCATCATTTTCATCTGGAAAGCCTTTTTGGCTGTTCATTACGTACCTGGCCAAAGCAGGCCTTCCCAGGAACACGTATGTCCAGAAGATGGCACTGCATTTTTGACAGCAGTGATGGTATACATGAACAACAGGTAGCCTCAGCAAAGTGTCTCCTCCAGAAGGAGGAGGGTTAGGATGTTGTTGCCTTCTTACTGAAGGCTGCTTTTTGACAGTGGCTTTTGCCAAGTACTGTAAATTACTTTGGTTTTGTATTGAAAATTTCACTGTGAGTGGACTCTTCCAGTGAGGTGCTTGGGTGGCAGTGAGATTGCTGCTGCTCTATACTGGAAAATTTTCCCTCTTCAGGTTTTAAATTCATAAAGGAATTGTGAGAGAAAATAGGAGTAGGGACATGATTTCTTTCTTTTCCTGTTACCATGGTAATAATTTTAATGAGTGCACCTGAAATGGGTAATTCTACTTGCAGCTCTGTCTGGATTGTGATTTAATATGAGTTGTAAAATAAGCTGGTAGAAATGTGACTCTTTTGCTAGTGGAGTGCCTGAGTGAACTAGTGTTACCACTGCCATCAGTACTGCTATTCCAGACTGGAAGCTGCCTTCTCCTCTAGCTTTTGGCAGCATCATCTTCTGCTCTATGTTTTTGGAAGGAGCAGCAGCTGCATGGGACCCAACCCCTGGCATAAGGCATCAAGAATAACTTCTGTTTGTTTGAACCACCAGCAGTAATATCCAATTGCTTCCTTCTCACTAATGGCTCTATCTTCTGTCCCAAAAATGCGTCACCTCCTTTCCAAAGGCAGTCTGGTTAACAGAATGCACTAACCAAAATACTTCATCCCTCTTTTTTGTACGGCAACAAAGCTAAAATGGAAAGGCATAGAAAGGCCTTTCTGAGTTACCTGCTGCTTATACAGCTGGCTTTATTTGCTTTCTCATTTAAATATTATCAGTGATCAAGAGTTGGTATCAAGCATGTGACATTGTTGCTCTTAAGAAGGCTTTATAATTCAAAGTAAACAAATAGATGGGACACGGAACTGTATTTTAAGTGCCCAGGGACTGCCAATAATATAATACAAAATGTTTTTTCTCCTTTAGTGTCTTACATATGTGCTGTTTATCAAAATTCTTATTGGATTAAAAAGTTACAGCGGGCTATTGCATAACGGCAAAGAAAAATTAAATCAAGATATAAAAAAGAGGGTAATGGGTATGTTCATAGTTGATGCTGTATGGAAATAAGGGGAGGCTGTTGCAGATCATAAGGAAAGACTCTCCCCCATGGTTGACACAAGTGATTTTTTTTACATAGAGACAGAAGAAGGCTGTTGATGGAAACAGGAATATCAGAAGTATTTGCAGCAATCTGTGGATGATTTTAATGGGAAGGATGTTAATTCTGAGCTTACAGCAAATATGAAAACAATGGAGCTATTTTGCTAGTAGGGTTATATTTGCCGGAGAGTGTTAGCAAGAAACTTACGTCAGGAGGGTTTGTAAATATTTTTCTGCTTTCCAACAAGGCATTGATTCCTCTCATTCCTTTTAGTTTGTTTTCACTTTGGGTTGTTTTCTGTTCTGTTATGGGTGCCTGCTGTATCGATTGGTGTCCCTGCAGAGGGCTGAGGGTCATCTAATGATGACACTTTGAATTTAAGGCTGGCTGTTTGGGTACTAGGAATTAAATTAGCTGAATACCTCAGCATATCCCGGGTTTGCATCCACTTTGTTAGCGACACAACTGTCAGCAAAACTAGCTCTAGCTTTTTATGAAGCATATCTGATTGCAAGGACTGCTTTTAGTTGTTAAGCTGTTTGAGCTCTTCTACCCACATATGACTTATTACTTAAATCCATTTTAAAAAAGTTAAAAGCTTTGATGAATGCTATGTGATTGCAAGCATATGATAAAAATACAACCCTGAAAGTAATAGGGGATAGAGCTAATGCTGGAGGGTGTGAAAATGGCCATGTGAAAAGAGCTTTTTGGAGCATCATGAAGCTTTGCGAGCCTGCCGGTGGTGCCTGTTGCCCCCACCGGGGTCCCTTTCATTTCCCCTGTGCCCTGATCTCTGCCAGTTTTGTGGGAGCTCATCAAATGTTGGGTTTGCTTTAAATGCTGTAAAGCTGATACCTCCCACTCCCTTCCTGTTTGAGAGATTGGTATTCCACTAAAGGACAAATTGCAATACCTCAAGGGTTATTTTCCCTTTGTTTTGAAATTCTTTAGCTTTTGACTGCTGTGTATGTTTAAGGAACATGAGTTAAGACTAAAGACACACTAAATGAATGCACAGGAAATGGAAGGTGTGTGTGCACAAGGTCCAGGAGAGCAGGACATGCTGTGTCCGAGGTGGCCATTGGCAGCTGCTAAAGATGCTGGGGTGCTCTGCTGCCACGGGCATGTCCTCATCCGTGCTGTGTTGTAAGTTGTCCATCTGTAAAGGGAGGATACCTTCTCTCTGAAAGTATTATTTTAAGGCTTAATTAATGTTATATGGCTCCTAGTGGAACGCATTTAAGATATATTTTTTTTGTTTGGTTTAAAAATAGCTGTTTAAATAGAATTTAAAAACTCCAGTTGATCAGCTAAAAAGCGCAGAATACATCAACCCATCATTGCTAAAAATAAACTCATTAATTAGGACAAAGTTTATCCCTGTGGATTTCTACAAGCTGTCTTTATAATTTCCAGTGATAGTTTTGTTGTGCATGGTGTCCATAAAATTGCTGTTATTTCACTACAATGTGCACATTACCATTTTCCTTCTATCCAGAGGATCTACAAATAAAGACTAATGATACAATTTCTCATGAAGCATATTTATAAAGATTATCTCAATACCAGAGTAGGACTAACGTGACCATACTTCATGTTTCTGAATCTCCCAAGTTCCCATTAGGTATATCCTGTATGCTTTTTAAACTCTGATGTGTAATAAGTCATCAGTATCACTGCAGTTCTTGGAGCTCAGAAGCATTAGCGCTTGTCTAATAAAAGGGCTAATGTTTTCTTTGTTTTTTTTTTTAATTTTATTTCTTGTAATCCCTGAGTTGGTCCCAGTTTTGATAGTCTGTCAAACTCTTAACAATCTTTTTTCTTCAGACCAAATGTTGTGTTCTGTATAACTTAATCAATTTTTTTCCATGATAGAGCCTTACTGTAAAGAGGTGGTCTAGCAAAAATGAACTATGCTGAAAAAAAATATACATATTTATTAGTCTGCTTAGAACATCCATACATGCATTACTAATAGTTCATTTTTTGAAATATGTGAAAAAGAACAATACAAGAGATAAAATGTTATTTTTGGGAAATCTTTATATAAATGATAGCCTAAGGCAAAGAAAAATGAACTCACTTTTGTGTATTTGGAAAAATAAAATAATGCTATACCTGCAGTAGAATAAGTGAAGTTTAATCAGTTTTATGGTAAAATTTTGGGTGAATTTTGACTTTCTTGGACTTAGAGAGGTTATTGCTCCGTATAGACACAGTATAAAGTAATTATTTTTGGAGGATTTTTGGAAGGAGACAGAGGTGAAAGAGACAGTGTACATGATGTCTTTCTCACGTGAGATAGTTCATCCTCTTCCTAACTCTTCTCTGCATTTGCTAATAGCTGAGACCATAACTATCACCAGATCCTTTGTAATATGTGTTACCAAGGTCTTCCAGGCTTCTGGGAAGAACAGCTTTATTCTTCCGAGTAAAAAAATTTGTGGGGACATTGATGCCTACCGTATGGTAAATATACTTGTTAAACTGGATTTTACCCTTGATCCCATTACTGTGCATCAGCCTTACTTCGTGAGCATGCATTGGAAACATGGCTAATTGAGTATGTCTGTAGTCTAGAGAAGTGCATAGTAAATGTCATGGGGACTCCAGGCCAATATGTTATCCTGTGTCATCTTTTTAAGTGTTTGGGAACATCTGAGTCTGCTGAACACAGAATTTTTGTCTGTCCCCCCAGTCTTTTTCCTCCTTTGTTTGCACTGCATATTATGTAATAACACTGGTTTGATGTGTACATCTGCACTTAACTTTTATGTCGAGTAATGTGATTTTAAGTCATTAAAATAAAAAAGCATAGCAGAATTAGAGCTGTATTCTTGTCTATTAAAAGATACTATTCCTATCTGCAGGAGAAATAAATACACACCCCAACACACTCTTTTATCAATAGCCTGTTGATGCTCAGAAGTTTCATGAATCACAGCTATGAGAGCAACTCTTCCTGAGATCCTGATAATCACAGAGAATTGAAAGGGTGAGACAGCAGGCATTGTGACTAGACAAGTGGGCTACAGAGATACCGTCCCATTAGGGAGGCGTTAATGGGGCCGCCTTATGAGCTGGTTCACTAACAGCACTGTCAGGACTTCGTCCCACCCAGGAGGACTGTCTAGACATTCATTTATTCTGACAGAGGCAAGAATATCAGCATGGTTGATGGGTGAGTTGAACTCAGCTAGTGTTAATCACAGTTTGTCTTTCTCATAGTCTGATGAGTAAATGTACTTGGCTTTGTGAATTTGCATTTGCCTCAAACGCCTGGTTGCCAGCGTTCAGTTTATGCCAGTGAGTTTCTGCTATATATACAGGCGAGACAGTGGTGCCGACTGCTGTCGCCCATACTGTTGGCACATTTTCCCCTTTCTATCTGTATTTTTTGAGATATTTGAAATTGTTATAAAAAATATGTAAAATTGCAGACCAGGCTTATTTTGTCCCTGTTTATTAAAGTTACCGGAAACGTTTCATGGTAAGAACTGTTTTCTTCTGTTTGCAAGTTTGCTGAGATTTGACCTTGCGAGGTGTGTATGAAACACTATATAGTGAAAATTACTTGCTCAGGTCACTGTGCAAAGAAGCAGAATGTTAAAAAAAATCCAAATCCCAAACAAACCAGTTTCTTGCTAATTTTTTACACTTTGCCAGGCCTGTTGAGTCAGCACTGCAGACAGTTTATTCTGGGTGGTGATCTGTTTTGCATGTTTGAATGCTGATGCCACGCTGGTGCAGAGTCTGTGGGCACCTGGGGTGCACACCCTGTTCCCAGGCTGTGGCTGCCAATGCAGGCAGCAGCAGCACCAAAGCAGAAGATGTGTGTGTGTGTGTGTGTGTGTGTGTGTGTCAGGGAGAAAAAGGAGATATGCATCTGATATGATTTTTTTTTTGTTAAATAGTGACTTTTTTCTAAGTCTAAACATTTATTGTAAATATCAACCAAACAACAGATAAAGCCTTTTATAAAATGCATAAATACTTACGTGACAGTGTTGTGCTCCTACATATAGAGCAGCCACTTTCATGAGTGGTATGGGCTGTGACCAAAGCTTTTATAAGGAAGAGTTAAGGAAGCAGAGTAAGAATTGGTCTTTGTTGTACTTAGGGTTTCGATATCTTTCCAATTTAAAAAAAATCCCATGTAATGTTAAAACCATTATAAAATAAAAAGCAAATTTTAGAAAGTTGCTGAAGACAGCAGTTTATGCAGGGCACATGTCTCTATGTGTTGTTTTTCCTGCCATCCCAATCTGACCGTGCTGTTGCAGCCCATTGAAAAGCCCAGGAAGGGCACACTTCCTGGATCCCGCAGAAGAACAGTATAGGGAATGTGAGAGTAGGGTTGACATGGTTACCAGCATGGAAACTTGCTTAGTAATGCAGTATTCAGGAGTGGTGCAATAGACTGCTGGCTTGCAGATGAGGCTAAAGAACTGAGAATACCTCAACTCTAATCCTGGCTTTTCCACTCTGTGGGCAGGTTACTAAATCCCTTGGAGACTGTGTCTTGTCTTTAAATAGGAATAATACCTACCCTCTAGAGGCAATGTGAGTATTTATGTATTTATGCAGTACTGAGTGTAAACTGATAACTGCTTGTGCTTTGTATTCAGCATCAAGCCAGTTGTAGTCTAACCTGGAAGATACCATCTTCTTTTGGTCACAATCAATTACAATTCTGACTTCGAAAGGGAGCTCCCTTATTAAAATCCAAGTATTGAAATCACAACACTTTGCTCTTTTTTCTTTAGTCTGTGTATTTTTCCCACTTTTGCATGCTAGAAAAATGTTCTTGTTACTGGCAGATTCCTGCCAAGTTAAGGTTGTCTAGCTGTCAGTGTCACACCAATTACAGTAAGTTAGCTTTAAGTAAGCTTCTTGGATATGGCCATCTGTGTATGGCCATAGTACCTGTTGTTCAGAGGGTGGCAAATAATCAGGGATAAGGCTTAAGAGAAGTAGTAAACCGCAGTGGAAGCAGGGAGAATTCTGAAATCTGTGGCAGGTGACTGGATTTCTCAGCCCTCTGCAGCCCATGTTTCCTGCTTGTGGTTTTGAACTGGGGCTGGGGCTGGCAGTAGGGCAGGGGCTGGGGCTGGCAGTAGGGCAGGGGCCGGGCATCCAGCCCCTGCAGTGAGCTGCTTAACCAGATGCTTGATTGTTTTGTTTTCCTTCTTTATTAAGGGTTGACAGAACCCTGTTAAAGGAGTTTCCAGCATAACTGAATAGCTTAGCTTGCCTAACTGCAGAGGAGGAGAAAATCTTTTCCTTCGCAGCCTTTTGAATGCATCCGTTCGAGGGTTATGAGCAGGCCACTCCCTTCTGCTCCAGACTAGCCACTGGGGACCGCAGGGACATCCTTGAGAGCAGCATCTCACAATGATTGCCTATGTGCACTGCCTGCCCGCCGACCCGATGGTCGGGTGCCTCGGCAGGAGCAAGTGGCAGCCCAGCTGCAACGATGAGGAGGAGGAACTTATCCCACTGTATTCCAGCAAAATGGGAAATGCTCACACCAAGCTGCCTGGGCGCTTCAAGAAAAAGTTACTGAGCAAAGACGACAACTCCTTCTGGCCAAGTAAGAAAGACTTGTTCCTTTTCATTAGTAGTTTTGGTCATTTAGCATTGTGTTGCCATTATTGGGGAAATAAACAAGTAAAACAGACTTACAAACAAGGAAGATACTTGTATTTCTCTTACTCTTTGGGAGGATGAAAGCACAGGGAGCAATTTTCTTATGAAAATCATGTAGTTCCACTTAAGGAAAGTATGAGTAAATATTGTATCCAGTGGGACCACAAAATTCATACACGATGATGCTGCCTTTGAGTATGTGATATGTCTATATTTGAGAGGTCTTGGGCACTCTTTTTCAGTTCAATAATACTGCTTTTCAGCAAAATGATTGTTTTAGATGAGTGGAGCTGTTGATGTGGCACTCTAATTGAAAGCCATAGAGACAATCAGTGGATGAAAAGGCCGGGAAAAATAAGGAAAAGGTCTAAGAGAATCAAAGATACTTAATGTAGTTGATGAGTACTTACTTTTTTTTTTTTTTAAATCTGCTTTTGAATAAGCTTAGGTCTAAGGTTATTTTCCCTCTGAATTTGAGAAGAAAGAATTCCTGAATTGCGATTACTCTCTTCCTTTTACATCTATACAGTTTCAAGTTTCACTAGCAAATACAGATGGGAAATAAGGAGAGAACAGAACAGACAATGGTAATGTTCAGCTGGTTTGTTTTTAGCCTTATTGCCTGCCTTCCCCTTTTTTTCTGTTCACCTAAGCAAAGGCACCCAGCTGTTCCCAGAATGGTTGTTCAGAAAAGTGCATTTAAGGGTGATGAGGGAGAAATTTCCCAAGACAAAGAAAGCTTTTCCTGCAAAAGCCAGCTGGCTGGCTGTCTTGCACAGACCTTTTTTTGGAGAAGAAAAAAAAAAGTACATGCATATATTTGCAACTGTATTGATTTGTCTTTCCCTTGCTTGTCTCACACTGATTATCTGACAATGGCTAGTTATTACCAGCAATTGAAAAATGACTGTCTAGTCACACATGCTAGCACTAATTAGTGAAGGCATCAGTATTTCTGTTTTCTGTATTCCAGTATTCTCCATCTAATGCTAAGCCAGCTTAGTTTGATGTGCCCTGCTGCAGGAGGAGTGTGATTTGCCACAGGGGCGTTCCAGGCCTCTTTCAAGAGGAAGCTATTTCTTAAAACCCCGGGGAAAGAAAAATCCAGCTCATCTCCTGAATTTTTTGTATTTTAGAGCACAGGTTCCATTCTGGCTTATTCAGAGGGGAAAATGAAAATATTTACTTCATGTGAAGTTATATAGTCTCTGTACTATAGGACTTGGGAAACCCTGAAGAGGCTGTGACTGCCTGGAGATGCTGGTCCAGGGATGCTCTGGGGGAGGAGGACATGGCCCCTCTGTGCCCCAGCCAACCATGTGGGGATGATTTTGTCTCTTGCTGGGTGACAGCTTAGTTCATTCCTGCATAGACATGACAAGCACTTTCAGAGCTGGTTCTTGTAGTGTCCCTCAGAGGTGTTACTGAGCTCAAGGTGTTGGGAACAGCTGCTCCGTTTGAACCTACTGCTCCGGAGTGTGGAAATGAGACTGAGGAGCATAGGCAGGGCAGTTGGAAATCTCTGCTCCCTCCCTGCAGCCTGTGTTCTTTTTCTCTGCGCTGTCTGCAGGGAAAGAAGTCCATACCCTGTCCTTCACTTTCTAAAATGCACTTGAATTTAAATTATAAAAATTTTCAGAAGATGTGTAGCAACAGAGGAATGGGGATCAGAGCAGTACTTAGTTACTACAGTATTAGAAAGAGATAGTAAATATATGCTGATAAGCTTGAATCTCCTTTGCATTTAAGAAGTTTGGAAATTGAAACACAGGGATTTTTTTATTGGTTATTTTTGTGTTCAAATAGCTGAATCACTTCAGGGCACTGTCCAGTCTCTTCTTGGATGAAAGCTTAATGACCTCTGAATTTACATTATGTAAATATGGATGCAAAGAAGAACCCGGGAAACTTTTGTGTAGCTGAAGGGTGTGATGTGGTTCCTGTATATGCAGTGGGAGTGCATGCTCTTCTTGTCCAGGTGCATTTATTTTTTATTGTTGCTTCAGCATATTCCTAATGGAGAGAATTCTGTTCAGTTATATTTAATATTTTTAAAGTTGTATTCATTCAGAATATAGCGTTTTAGATAAGCAATTGAATTGTCTGACTTGTGATCTACTAAAGCTTTTAAATGCAATTTCTGGTCCCTAACAATAAACTTTTACATGTTTCGGAACAAGTTTATTGTTAGTTCTCATAGCTGTTTACTGCCTTCTCACAAGGGAGGGAAGTGAAACAAGTGCTGATCTCTTCTCTCTTGCATCCTGTGATAGGACTAGAGGTAATGGCAGGGACATGTGCCAGGGAGGTTTAGATTGGATATTAGGAAGAGGTTCTTCACCCGGCAGGTGGTGGAGCACTGGAGCAGCTCCCCAGGGAAGCAGTCATGGCACCAAGTCTGCCAGCATTCGAGAAGCACTTGGAGAATGCCCTCAGTCACATAGTGTGAACGTTGGGAGAGTCCTATGTAGGAACAGGAGTTGGACTCACTGATCTTTTTGGGTCCCTTCCAACTCGAGTAATTCTATGATTCTATAAGGAGTTTCACTGACATCTGGTATGCCAGCATGCATTTTGGTTTTTCTTTTTGACTTACAAGCCATTGTTTCAGTGTTTAATGTTGAATCCTTGATATGATGAATCGCAAAAATCAGTTAACTTGCTTTCTGCCCTGACTTTTCCCAGGAGAACTGCTTGTGCTTCAGTAGTGGTGTCCCACAGTGACACAAACTGTGTACACATGGGACACCAGTGCTGCCCTGCTAGCTCCCCTTCCTTCTTACTCATTCCATAGAAACAAAAGAATGGCAACATAATTAAGCCATCAGTTAAAAGTGCTATTTGTGGGACAGGTACTATTTCTCTTTGAGGCAGGGAGGTTGCATTGCTTTTAAACTCTGTTAATGTTTATTTTAAGGAACAAAAGTGTTTAAGAGTGGAAGTGCTTTCTGAGACCAGGTCAAGTGATAACTGCAGAGCACAGCAGGGGATTATTGGCTGAGCTTTATCTCTGTTGATAAAGGCCTCCCTTCGGGGTCGTTATCGAGCGTCATGAGAACTGGGCTTAGAGAGGTTTCACAGTGCTGATGTGCTCCGTAGAAAACGCCCCCGGTAGTGTTAGGGCTATTTGAAAACATAATACAGTCAAATTATTGAACTTCCTGACAGGCTGGGGGAGCATCCTTGCTGAGGGGCTCTCCATGGTTTGCAGCAATAACCATTGGTGCTCCTGCTCACCTTATAGCATCTCTGCTGCAAAACACTCAATATTCAAAATATTTGTGCTACGATGTAGCAGCTGTGACAGTCAAGTGACTATGTTAGGGTTTGGGTGTTTTTAAACTGTAGCAATTGTTCTGTTAAAACTGTTAAGTTTGTGAAATGGAGGTTCTGTGTTACCAGGTCGGCCTCATTTCAGCATCTGCAATGCTGTTTCTCCGCTGTTCTTCACTGTCATATTGATTGTAAAATAAATAGACAATGTAGGATTGAAATAAGCCAGAGTTCAGCAATACATCCATCGTTTGACATCCTGTCTGCAAAAGAAGTGGTATTACAGCAGTAGAAGGACCGTCACGTGTTCATTCTCGACTACAGACAAACTCAGCAGCAAAATTAAGCTGAAGTCTTCCACTGACCAGGTTTGGCAGAAACTCAAAGGGCTTGGTTTGGTTTAAATGCCTGCTGACTTGGAGCCTATTGTCAGCCAGTGTTGCTGTGAGAGGCTGTCACCTCCTCTGGGTTAGAACATTGCCTGCCTCTTGTGATTCCCATTGCTGCTTCATATTTTACCAAATTCACAAAGTTTAAAGATGTGCTATTCTGTTGCTAAGCTAGCTAAACTATGGCATCTGTTGGCTTTTTGTGATGATAAAGTTCTGATAAGGACTGTGGAGGATTTCTCTTTCTTTTACAGATGTGGGTAGGAGCCAATGCAGTATCAGATTACTTATAATGTTTGTTAAACAGTAGCTTCAGTTATTGGGATTTTTTCCTCAGTGTTTTGTTGCCTGCTAGCTCATGAAAGGATGCTTTCTTCCTTTTCATTCATTACTCTTTCAAAGGACAACAGCTCTGTCTTATCTGTGAAGCTGAGACCCTTGTGTATGAGGCGTGTTTTGTGAAAAACATACAGAATTTGAAAGAATAATAACTAAATCTATTTATAAATGGATAGGAAGTTCTGAACGTAGTCAGGTATTTTATTACTCGCGATTTGCTATGGCTTTTTTGTTTCCAGGTTTCTCTTCTGATAGTGAGGAGATTTAAATTTCCCAATTAAAGGATGTTAAATAAAAAAAAACCCCACCAGAATCCTTGTGACATGGGAGGATTCATCCTTTGTCTTCTCATTTAGGCGTGTGAGAAAAAGACTGAATTGCTTTCCATCTCTGCAGATCCTGGGCCATTTTCAGCACTGAGTGAGCCTTTGTGGCCTTTCTTGCCCTTAGTGATAGAAGGGCGTAGTCTATCGCAGTGAATGGCCTGGACGGCTACTTACAGAGCCTCATGCAAATAACTGGCCATCCTCACTCCAGCTTTATCTACTGCATCCATCTCTTACTGTAACAGCTGACATGTTGGGTTGCATCAGATAAAGCTGGTACCTGGTTTGTTTTGAAAAGATAAAGTAACTTGAACATAATTATTTCCCATTTTCTTTCAGTGTTCTTAGCAAGGGCTTATCTTATGCCTGAGTTTTCTTGGAAGTTTTGTTCTTTTGGCCAAAATGAGCCACCAAAATCTTGCAAAGGAAAGAAATCTGTCCATTTGTACAAAATCCCTTCAGATCTTGGATAACTAACTCTTCTGTTGGGCATTTCAGTATGTGTCTTGCATTTTCAGCTCATCTTACTGCACGTTCCCTGTGTGTGCCATAGCAAACCTTGTGGAGATGTAGCTCTTGATCTCCTATGCCGTTGCCGTATGGCTCATAAGCCCTTTTGAGAGTCAGACAAGAGAGCACTGTGGCTGAAGGGAGGGATGAAGTGGAATTTGGAACATGCTGCATAAAAAGAGATTCATGTTGGGATGCTTTGAAAGACTTAATGAGTGAATCTATAGCATGAGTATGAAGGCCTTGGTATGTTGCCTTGTCAAAAGAAAACTCTTTGCCAGCCTGGCTGCTCACTGCTAGGTGTCAACATGCACTTGCTGCTGCAAGCACGTGCTGGTGGTAGATGCTTCATGCATTCCTCTCGGCCCACAAGTGTGACACTCAGGAGCACAAGGAAGGGGCAGGGAGGTTTTGGTGCACAGCTCATTAACATCACTCAAGTACATCTGGAAGAGTCTGAAAAAAAACAGAAAGTTTAGAGACGTCTCTTCTGTAGTGTTTTTGGCAATTGGAACAGGGAGAATGTCCTGTAATTAAGGAAATGGAGCAAGGTAAATGTAAATCCACATGTGAAACAGGTGAGATTAGAAAGCCTGTGGTTGAGGATGGTGATTAGTGGTAGACTGAATAAGCTCTTCAGTGCTTAATTTGATTAAAACTCCTGGGTTTTATGGATGGTGGTACAGTATGTTTACAGATCTTACGGGAAGTTCCTTTATCTAGAGCAGTGAAGTCAAGAAATGGTTTTGAGTGCTATAAGAAAATTAGGCTCAGATCACATTAAAGGTGGAACATCATGAAGAGAATGTGAAACTCCACAGAAAAGGAGCAAGCTGTTTAAGCCTGGCTAGTGGAGTCACACTAGTGATCAGAAATGGGTTATGGCAGCATTACCAAAATCCTTTTTACTATGCTGCGTTTCTTACTTGCATCCCATACTCCTCCAGGCCAACACTTTGAGATGAAGTGATAAAAGGTAAACCAGATTTTATAGCTGCAGTGCATTGTCTTGTACTGGTGGAAGCAGAGAAGAAAATTCTCTGATTAACAAGGCAGATATTCATATAATCCCTTCTAGAGCCCATTTTTCAGGACTGTGCAGATCAGCGACTTCCACCCATCTCCTGAGTCAGTCTGTGTGCCTATATGTACCAGGTTGTGGTGGCTTCTGCAGTTTTTGGTACATTTGCTGCACTCCTGCAGCAGAAATCCTCCTGGTGACTTGTCTCTTATGGTTAACTGCTACTAAACGTGAAAATCTTCAAAGGTTCCTTGCCACTCCCTTATTTTTTCTGTGTCAACTGCTTCTCACAGAGTGTTATTTCCCTCGTGTTTTCTCACACAGTTGGGAAGCCAGAAGCTTTAATAATCACTGTTTGGAAAGGTATGATGGCGTGTTGGCTTGCAAATACTTTGATTTCCCAAGTATCATGTTCAATGCTTTGTGTATGGCATATGCTGCTCTAAGGTGAATACAGGTAACCTGCTGTGCTGCTTTTGCAGAGCTTGTGGTAGGTGATAATGCAATGATTAGAATAGTATAGTGCCATTTCTGTGATGGGTATGATGACCTCTTGTACTGCTCAGCAGGAGCAGTACAGGCTATGCAGCGTTCCACTGGTGAGGAACAGCCACAACACGGCATACAGCCTCTGTAAGTACACAGGATCCTGCTGAGGGACACTGCACAGGCAAAGGGATCTGGCTCCAGGTGGCAGCTCCTGCAGCAGGACCTGGAGGGACCAGGCTTTCAGGGCATTCCTGCCACCCACCCCTGGGCCTCTGCCTGCTCTCAAATAGTTCAGGACTGTCCCTGAAACCACTTCTCCTCTGTATGGCTCCTGCATAGACCAAACTAACAGCTTTTAAAGGAAATGCTATTAAAAGGCTGATTGATTACAACAGATTTATAGCCCTCTATTGTTTCCCTGCCCTAATCTGATGAAAAGTCATTGAAAAAACATGCACGTTGCTTGATCCTCAAGATTTTCAGACCTCTACGTGGACACAGTTACAGATCAACTCTGCTTTTGCACCCCATCCAGAGCTGCTCATTCCCTCTGTGCTAGGGGCTCTGATACTTCAAGTAGAAGTGTGCTCGTTTTCTGAAATCTGTCACATCTCTCCTTAACTTTGCTTGTGCAGATGTTTTGGAGGTAAAGCAAACTTGCACTTTCTGGCATTGCAGCTGGCAACTTATAAATCTGGCTTATTGATACCTTTTACTGTTAATAAAAGAAGAAATGTTTAAAATAATTCCCAATGCATTTGTGACATCTAAGCATGAATGATGCTGTCAGTTCATCCACAAACAAAAGCGGTACATCTTAATTTGTCTAATTACTCTCTAACAGGCAGACCAGCTGCTGCTGTGAACAAAAGCAGTTGATCACACCATTTTATTAACTGCATATTAATTGCCACATTCATGTTAACCATATGGGAGACAGTGGAATGGAGTGAAGGCTATTTAGTTTTAGAACAGAGAAAATGAACTAGCAGAATGGTATCTTCAGAGAGCAAATCTCAGAATGATACCGTGCCTGGAACTTGCTGAACTGATGTGTTTTTTAGAAGGAATTTGTATTTTTTCCCCTCATACTAATTGTTGTATTTAAAAGTGAGAGGGATTTGAGTAGAAAGAACTGTGTCTTGCATGATGACTGTATATTTTGAAAATACTGCTGTTACCAGCAAGTTGGTACTGAATTTGTTTAGTAATTTGCTGAAGGCAGCCTTGCTGGCACGTGGCTGTCTGCCTTTGTCTGCTGTGCTGATGGATGCATCCGCACTACCTGGAATCACTTGCTACCAGAGCAAGGCTGAAAGAGCGAAAAGGAGTACAAAGCGTGCTGATTTTTATACTTTGTGCAGTTTTGCTACAAGTTGGTAGTCTTTTTAGATAACAGTGGTAAGTCTTGGGCTTCTTAGGGTGAAAAATAAAAACCTTGACAGAGGTGGGTTAGCTAGTGTAAAATACAGCAAAAAGCAAGCAGTAGTAGACAGGCTACTGCATGCAACATCAGATTACCTTGTAGAATGTTGAATGACGCTCTTCCTACAAGTGAGAATTTAGAAAGCTGGCCTCAGCTTCTCTTTTTCTGTATTATTTTTGTGCTGCGTGAAAGCAGCAGCCAGTCTCAGAGGATGCATGGCAGTTCTATTGGGTAGCAGGTGTAGGGTGGGAGTACATATGCAGGGACTTCTCTGCTGTCATGGCCAGACTGACATTATCACGGTCTATAGAGCAGATCTTTGGGTGGGGCTGCAGCGTTGCTGTCTCCCACTCCAGGCAGCTGCTGGCAGGCACCCACAGCAGGGACAAATGATATAATATGT
Organism: Dromococcyx pavoninus; assembly: GCA_033558185.1. NCBI lineage: Eukaryota > Metazoa > Chordata > Aves > Cuculiformes > Neomorphidae > Dromococcyx > Dromococcyx pavoninus. The sequence goes on from JAUMJL010000186.1 coordinate 136,395, forward strand.
GCAAAGGAAGCTTACTGAAACAAGACAAAAAACCCCACACAATGTCTACCTTGAGTGTATTTGCTCTCTTCTCCCCTTCACAATCCATTAGGAAGCTTTGTAAAGCCTAATGCGGTAATTTTTGAGCTGTTGAAGGGGCAGCAAGTTTGGTAGGAGGAAGAACCAAGGGCAGCTCATTGCTTTCTTAGAGAGGAAGCAATGAATTAATGGCAGGTCAAATAGAAATATGTCTATGTGAAAGGAAGCACAGGACTGGGCCTGGAATATGCTATGATTTAGAGAATTCAGTCCTGTCAGTTGATTAGCTCTGCCTGCTTGGGTTTTCTAAAGTCAGTAGTTCAACATTAAAGGCTTAGTCCCACCTCATTCCCAACAGATGGCATTTTGCTTGGATTTCCTAAATGCCTCCGAAGAGCTGGGATTGGGTGACATTGGCTATTCAAAAAAAATAAAAAGGGAGGAGGAACGCAGACTTTGTTTAAATTAAAATACTGTCCCCGCCAAAAAAACCCTCCTAAAAACATTTTCAAGCTATATTGGAAAGCACAAAAGGAGGCACAATTAAGAAATTACTCGTAAGCAAACGAAAGGTAGATTGGATCTGATCTGTACTAAGAATATGCGGTGCAAACCAAACAGTAATAGTGATATTTGTATGCCTAAGCCAGTAGTTTGGGCAGAAGAGTTGTTTTCTTGGGTTTTTTTAATCAGAAAAATGTTTTTAAGTGGCTCATCACAATTACATCTGAATTGGTGCTGTAATACGCTGCAGTGGGGTCTGGATTACAGGGATGATACATGATTGGAAATACGCAGCTTGAATTTTGGATTGCAAGCAGTCCCTGTCATTCCAGCAGTTACAGAAACAGCACATGATTTGTGAACTGACCAGTTTTGACCTGGAGACACTGGAAAAGAATAAATGTGAAACCCCATGACGCCAATTCTCCAGACACAGCAGAAGGGTAGTTAATCAGCCTCCCTGTGTCTCCTGTGCGTGGGCAGGCAGGCTGTGGCCAGACTATTACTAATTTAAAGGCCAAATTCCCCAAAACACTGATTGTGGCTGTTAGGCTATAGCTCCTGGCTTTTGTTTGGAAACTGTTTTCCAATGTGCTGGGAACCACCTAGGTTTCTGGTGAGGGCTTTCCCCATCAGCTGAGCATGAACGGGTGTTGCTGGATACTAGGCTTCTGGAGAAGAAAGAAAAGATTGTAAATATTGTAGTTGAAAGGCAAATTATCCAAGTGTGATGCCTTTTCCATGGGAGTGCTCGGCTACCTGCTCTGCAACAGATCAGTGGCCACATGCTGCTCATCCTGAAGGTCTTGTCCCTTGTCCATCTGATTTATAATCTGAGCCACCACAGCTTTGGAACACCTTTTCCTCCTCTGGTTCAGTGCTGTCATTTGTTTGTCCACTGGCCTTCAGCGTTTCAACAAGGAGTTTAAGAACAGTGAAGTTTTACGCACAAGGGCTGGAGAGCACATTTGTCATTGCCCAGAAGCATCAATGGAGGTCTGTAAAGCCATTTCTCTGCAGTTTCATGATCTGTTCCAAGGAGGGCTAATTAAACTTGTAGTTGGGTAGCATCTCCAAAGCAAGTTTGGCACCGATCCTAAGTGAATGATCTGGTTGTTCTCAGCATCAACTTTTAATTGTTGTGGCCCTGCTTTTTGTTTGTCAGACATTTGCCACAAACATGATGGCATGGCTAGACCAGGGACAGTGGACTGTGTTTGGTGGGTGCAAGCAGATCCCCAAGCAGATGGTGGTAGCAATGTTAGGTTAAATAATTAATAGCATTGGAGAAAAAGACACTCTTAAGTCCAGTAGCTGAAGGTGAACATGAGTTTTTTCCTGTGTGTGATGCTAACCTTGTCCTGTTGGGTTTAATTAATCTGAAGAAGCGAAGGATGCAAATTGCCCTGACATAAAAAGAAATATTTTCAAAGCCTATATGAACACAGTGTTTTTAATTTCTTCATTCCTGGAGCAGAGTGTATGCTTTGTAAAGAATATTAGACATTGCAGGGTGTGTCAGATACTTTTAATGGCAGCAGTTTCAACTACGTTCTTCAAACCAGCCATGTTTAAAAAAACAAAAAATTGCAAATTGAGTTTGATGTGCATCAATTTAAATGATTCCTGACATCCCTGAAAAAGCAGGGATCTTTTAGGTGATGCCTATGTCTAACTTAAGTGGATTGGAATTTACGTTTGTTTAGTGCACTGCAGCATCCTTAAAGGGTGGTGAAGTCTAGAACTGCTTGTATCATTACCCATAAAGACAGGGAAAAGGAAGAGGCTTTCCGTGCATATTACAGACTACAGAATAATTTTGGGAAAATGTAGTTGTGGTTTTATTGACTGGTTTTCCTGTGGGTGTAAGTCTTATGCACGTTGGCTATGTTATTGATTTCCCACCTCCTCCCTTACATTTGAATCAGATCTTCTGCGCCAAGGGTTAGCCCTGCCCTGGAGCTGGCAGCAAGTTTCCCACCTGACTCCTCCAGACTGTTTTTTGAATCAGACACCTCCTTTTTCTTGGTAACTTGTAATGTAAAATGCTGTCCTATTCCAGTTCTGCTTATAGCAAAAGCTGTCAGTTGTCCCCTGGACAAATCTGTAATCCAAAGTTGATTTTGGATTGTTGTGTATAGTTTAAAAATGCAGCTGCTGGGATACATGGTAGTTTTATCAACAGTCTTCAGATGGCAAGGTTGTTTACTTAGTAGTAGTTGACTACTGATATTTCTTTGCCTTGTTCTTACTGTCATCTTAATAACAGCTACTGGGAAGTTTCAAGAATGACCAAGTTGGGCAATTCCATTGATTTTTGCAAGCTTGTTGTCTGGACTGGAAAACCCATGGCATTTCTGCACAGAAATTTAATTTTAGGCTCTGCATGATTGACTCTATTTATTTGCGCAGTGTCTCCACTCTGATCAGATGTTGGAAATCTCCAGGTTGCAGTGTCTCTCCTATTGTCAAGATGATACATTTAGAAGCTCTTTCAAAAATATATTGGTAGTTTTAGTGTAAATGGTGCTGATTTGAATTGTAGATGTATGCTTGTGTTTCAGTTGTCTTCAAGTGAGATTTCATGGTTGGAAGAAGGTTACTCTGAAGACATGACGTCAGGTTATAGAGTGTGTGATCTGTTCAGAGCCAAAATGGAGGTGATGGTGCCACAATTGCATACTTTTGAAGGTTTTCACAAACAATGAAAATACTGGAAGTATTTTTAAAAGTAGCATTATATGAACTTTTCTGCAGTGTGTTTATGTGTGCTAAATGGACAAACCAAGGATACCAAAAGAGACATTTTTTTGCTATTGATAATATATTATCTTTCATTTTAAACAGTATATATTAAAACTCTTGTCGTGTTACAACTTTTGTTCAGTTTTCTGAAGTTGTCCAGCTGCAGCAGGGAATAACTACTCTTCTATGGCATGAAAAACCGTAGGTATCTGCAGTAGGGATCCTGTAGAAAAAAAGTAGGGATCTTCTCCTTTCCCTTTCTGACAGGAGGCGGAGGCAGAAACATCAAACTGCATGTTGGAGAGGAAAAAAAAATATTGTTTTTCTTTTTGCAGATTATCTGTTAATGAAGTAGCTGGTGATGCCTGTTGTATATGGGGATCTTAAGCAAACGTATCTGTTAAAACCATTGCCAGGATATTAAAAATTGTGATAGTTGATGTGCTCACTAGTGCTTTCTGAGGATGTTGGTGGCAAGGCACTTTGCTAGCTATCAAAATAAATGCAGCTATCGAGCTGTTAATGTTAACTGAGCATTATGAGGTTTGAGCTACTTGTTTGGGTATGATTCATAACAAGGAAGTTTGTGTCTCTGACACTTTTGAACAAACAAATAGTAATACAGTTTTAAGATGGCATCCACATTATAAATTCTGAAAGTTGAACCAATTAGTAGTATGAATTTAGGAGGCTATCCCTTCATTGTAAAGACTTTGAGAGCCTTATAAGAAAGTGCTTATCACACAAAGGTCATCTTAACATTCGTTTTAAAAATCTATTGATATTCGATCATGTCTGATCATGTGTTGTGCAGATAATCGTTTCAGGGGAAGATTTTGCAACTTTCTGACTAAGAAATAAACATATTTTTTTTTCAAGTTGCTGTGTTGAGACAGTGAGCAAGCGCTTGCTGCTTGATTTTGGCATGATGTTTTCCAAAGAGCTGAATTTTTTTCATTTATAGATTGAAAAATTCTTGAACCTGGAGGACATACTGACCTAATTTTAAGAGATATGTCTAGGCTTAAAGTAACTGACCTTGAATTTTTTTAAGACAGTCAGCAAAAAGAAGAAAAAAGAGCTGCCAAATCCTTAAACCAGGATAGTGTATATATAAATAACAGTATCCTGAAGAACAATCTTGGGCGTGGAGATGGAGATAAGCTACAAGAGTTCTTTCTGTGACCTTTAAATAAGTGAAGTGAGTAGAGTGCGTGTCCCCTTTAGGACACCCGTAAGGAGAATGCAGACTGAGATTAGTTGAAGATGTCTGGATATTAGTGTGGATCCACAAGTGCACAGCTGGCAAAGATGGAATTACAGGCTGAATTGGGAGACAGTTCGGAACGGAAGTTCAGAAATGCCATTTTTGCAGTCTGGTTTTATTGGTTTTGCTTCAAGTCCTGCAGGATGGATCAATAGCAGACTTGTCTGCTGGGTATTTTTACCATCACTAATTCAAAAGAGAAGCATCTTCTCTACAGTGCATTATCAGGGCAAATGAGAGTCAAGATTTTGCAAAGACTTCACATATTTCCTTCAGCCATTTTTGATTGGTTCTTCAGGATAAGCCCTAACATAGGTGGATTTGGGATTCAAATTGAGAATGTTTCCCGGTGGAATTTTAAAAGGGTCTTCCTAGGGAGAGAGAAAATTACTCTTTGTTTAGCTGGGGTTCAGGAAAGGCCAAAGGAAAAGCATCGTGCCCTGCAATTTAAAACAAAACCATAAAAGAAAATTGCACATTCACTAAATGTTTTCTGTTCTCCTGCCTGCAGTTACAGTGTGCGGGGAGATGTTCTAACCAAAAGAAACTGCTGCTTTGTCTGCAGGCAGCCCTGCCCAAACGCTCCTTTTCTCTCTGGTGATGTGTTTGCATGACAGAGGATCCTGTGGAAAGATGTTTTGAATTGTCAAAGGAATGAATTAGCTTTATTGTGCTGTGACCTAAATAGGATCATCAGATCAATCAGTCTGCTGCTTTTCTGTCCTCTCTGGCTTAGGTTGTGCTGCTTCTCCATCTCATTTTCCTCCCTATTCCCCCTGCCCCTGCCAGGCAGCCCATTTCCCAGACCTTGCAGCCATATAATCCTTCATGAGCATGAATCAAGGAGGGAGTATCCCCTGCCGGGGTATCCCCTTTAAAGCAATACCTCGATGCTGGCCTGTGCAGAGGCAGTTCGCTGGGGCACGGGTCCTTCTTGGCTTTTTGTTGCAGTGGCTTTTGGATAAAAATACATTTTCTCCTTTGTTCCTTCTCCCCCGTGCATTCTCCTCCTCCTCTTCCTCCTGATCCCAGGTTTAATGAATTGTAATTTCTCAGTAGCCGGGGAAGTATCATGCTTCACCAAGGGTGAGGTTGCCTTGAAAGAGGCCATTGTGAGGGAGCTGAGCTGGAGACAGGAGGGCAGCTGAGTGGAGTGCCGCCTGGGATTGCTTTTGTGGAGGGAGCACTTTTGTTCTCCTGAAAGATGCTGGACTGGCTCTGGAGGGAGGGAGAAACCCCTTCTGACCATAAATTATTGACTTATGTGGTCTGCGGGGGTGCCTTCAACTCCATTTAAACAACGCAGGTGGATTGATGTAATGGATGAAGTTGGCCAGAACAGGCATAAAGCTTGGGCAAGAGTTCTGAAAACACTTGGGATGTTTGGCATTTCTTATCTTAGGTGCTTGATGTTTCTTAATGATGGAAGTCTTGTGCAGAAATAAAGGTGCAGCTTTCAATGCAGGGTGGTGTTGGTCTGAGCTGGGCAGGTGGTTGTGACCTGCAGGAAGGAGTTCAGGCTTGCCCTACAGACACCTGGATGCCTCTGTAAAGCCTGGAGAGGAGTGCTCAGGGGTTACTCCCATAGCTGATCCCCTCCAGGCATTTTAGGGAGCAATCCCAAGCGTGTCCTACACAGACCCATCACTGCACACGTGCTGGAAACAACTGCCCTCCAACAGCTTCTACCCCGTGGGTCCTCATGCAAGCTGCTGGAGGTTGGCATGTTGGGAACTTAATTCATGAAAGCGACTGACGTGTCCATAAAAAGCAAAGGCATCGCTTTAATTATTTTGAGTACAACTGCTTGCCAACTTTTCTACTTTCCCTTTTGCTTATTGAATAGAGACTCACTGGAAGAGCTCTTGCAGCACATGGTTTTACTGCTTCTTTCCTCTTAAAATGACATCAGTGCTATACAGTGTTTAGTGGAGGATTTTTTCGTTGTGAATAAAGTCATTAAGGCTTACAAGTTGAAGTTTATGTTTTGAGATGGTGATACATGTTAGTAGTTTGATGCATCATTCCTGGCATGAACTTGATACATGTTTTGGATTTAGCTCTCCTTCATGAAAATAAGAGGTAAAATTTGTCTTGATTTGTGGGAGGGAGTAGGAATGGGTTGTTTTAACTATTTTGTGTTTTATTTGGGTTTTTTTGTTTTGGTTTCTTTTTTTTTAAACTTAGTACTTCCTAAATTCAATACTGCATGTGTGCGTAGGCTGATGAGCGGCAGTAGAAGGAGAAGAGTTGATTCTCACCAGTTTGTTAGTGTCCCTGACAGACAGCTGCTGCTGGGCAGCTGCTCTGACTGTGGGTGCGGACAACCCAAGTACGTCCCTTTTCAACACTTGCCTTTTTATAAAGCCTCAGCTTCTTCCATGGATCTTATGCGCTGGTGCAAAGTTCAGGACATTGGGTTGTGAACCGGGGGCTGAACAGGAAAGCCCCCCTCCTCAGGGACTGGCTTGAAATATTTCCATGGAAGCCGAATATTTCCAGATTGTTTCACAGGCGCTGATGTTTTATGTTGCTGTGAATGTGGAGGGGTTGCTGTCCCAGATGGCTGTCACAGAGTAGGTCAGCTGGAAAGCCCCTCTAAAGAGGGGAGAGAGCAGGGAGAGGAGTGAAGGAATGGCTGCAGGAGATCAGGCGGCTGTGCAAAAGCGACCACTGCTGTTCACTTCTCCTCTGGACGTACCTGGCCTCTACTAGAAATTAAAATCAGTTTAGGCACTCAGAGGTTAAAAACTATTATAATGTGAACTCAAAAAAGTCAGTTTTGCTAATGAGTGTGTTACACATTCATAATTTTGAGCATGCTGTTTGGTTCTGCATCTTGTGCCTCTCATTTTCTTTACTTCAATCTCTGACTTGTTAGTTAGGAAAGAGTTTCTTCTGGGCCAACTTTGTAACCTAAGTTAACAATCCCATACAGTATCAAGGGAGAATTAGCATTTGCTGAAAATCTCTTTATTTTTTGTATCCCTTGTGATAGTATCCTTGTGTGGTGGCAAGTGAGTGTGATCCCTACTTCTAAGGACGTGGGAACTGATGTGGTTGGTTAATATTAACTTGTCCAAAGTGAAGTAGGAAGTGTACCACAGAGCAAGGTCTCCTCAGTCTGCTGCCTGTCTCTGAGTCATTTGCTTTTAAAGAACTGATATCACAGTGTGTGCACACCCACTGTTCATGTTGGGTGTACACAGCTTTAACAAACTTAAATTTTTTTCTATCAAGGTAATTTTTGTTGTTGTTTGGTAGGGTTTTTGTGCTTTTGCCTGCTGGGTTGGCAATATAGGAGGCTAAAGTCCTTTATATCTTTGCATAGTGACTGCAATATGGATTTTTTCAAACTGCACAATCTTTTCCTTCTCAGGTGGAGAGGCAGGCTGCAGAGAAACAAACGTGTTTCATACTTTCAGCTTTAAGAGAACTGCCGGTAGAAGCCAATTGCAGTGACAGTTTCTTGTGACAGGAAAAGTGGTTTTTAAAAAGGTGTATTGAGACAACATGCCGAATTTCATGGAAATCAGTGGGTTTGTGTCAAGTGAGGAAGAGTTTTTGGTCATTGTTCACCTAATGCAGACTCTGAGAGATGCAGATACAAGTAGCCAGCTGATGTTGCCTTTAGGGTATCTTCTCAAAATAGCGATTTTGATGTTTGGCCTCTTTATCAGCATGACCCGAGGGAAGGTGGAAGCAAAGGGGAGATGAGAATGAAAGGCTGGACATCTCTTATGCATTGTTTGTTACTGGGCTTGAATAGCTGCCTCCATATTGGACATCAGGGCTTGAGGACAGCCATCAAGTGCTTGTTCTCAGGCAGGGGAAATGCTTCAGGGTGGGGTGAGGATCCACTAACAAAGAGCCACACTGGACCTGACACACATTGCAATGCATGATGAATGAAGGAAGGGATGTCTGAGCCATCCAAAGTACCCAGGATCTAGTTGATACACAGGGGCTTGACCTTACCAAGGGAACAAAATCTTGCTTGCCAGGGCTTGCAGACCTCTTTGAGGTGCCATGAAGACCTCAGGGAGAATCTGTCTCACTTCTGATAGTCCAGTCTCCATTACATGCTGGCTTGAAACTGTCACTTTCCCCCGTGCAAATGCACAGTACTTCCTTTCCTGCTTATAGAGACACTTCCCACATCCTAAAGAAGTTCACCACTTCATTAAAAAAGGGGGTACCATCCTTCTGGGGTTGCTCATGGATGGCAACACTGTTGGCATTAGAAATGGAGTGGTTCTGCGCTTACCTCCAGAGTGTGTCCAGCAAGTGTGTAGTTAAAGTGTTTTTAATGATGGGTGATAGCAAATTCCTGATAAGGGTATTATTATGTATGTGGGTTTTTTTATTTTTTTAAAAACGCACTCAGCAGTGCATAGTTGTCTTGTTATCAGAGTTTGATGCCAGGGTTATTTTTTTTGTGTAAGGTGCTTGATGGAAATGAATGCAAAAGCAAAGGTGCCTTTGCTGCCATGGCACCGTGATCTTCTGTCCCTTTGGAACACAATGTCTCTTGGAACAGCAGCTGCTGGAGAGACCTGCTGCTAATGGCATTTTGGTGTCAGAACTGTATTGTAATTGTAAATTTTTGGGGTTTGGAAAATACTGATAAAATGCTGATAGCAGTGTGTTCAGACAATGATGGACGCACTTTTGTTTATGGTCTGTTCTGCATGGTGCTGATTCTCATTTGGTGAAACTTGAGTGAAGTTCCTGTGGAGCATCTGTTTTTTACATGTTGTGCTCCAGAGGCTGGATCCTGCAGGAGCTTTGAGGTCAGCCTGAGCCCCCTGCTGCTGGCATTTTTCTTTTTCCTGAGGAAAAAATCCTTTTCATTGTTAACCCGAGGGAGTTTCCTAAGCTTGCTTTGTGAGGGAGGACTTGCTTCTTGAGCCTGAACATTGTGTGAAGGGCATGCCCTGCTGAGCACATTGATTTGGTGCTCAGCGTTTTCTCTTTAACATCTGCAAAATTACAGTTCATTCCTAGGAAGGATGGCCGTGGACCATTTTATTTCAAGGCATGAGGGTGCAACGTGCGTCTCAAAAAGCTGGACTATTTCATCTCTGTGCGCAAGTTTCATTTGATGAATAACAGGTTCTCTATTAGTCAGAAGTAACTCGATTTTGCTTTCCATGTATCTGCTCTGAGATGACGCTAATAAGAATAAATTAGGAGTGTTACTGAATGAAATTCAATAAGTGAAACTATTGGCTGATGTCCCATGCAATGGCAATGGCAATGATTACGGGAGGAGCAGTGGGTCTGGAAGGGCAGAGACTGCACGTTGCAGCCAAATAAACCCTTAGCTCTTGGGTCCTTGATAAAGAGCGAGCGAGGAAATAAAAGGGGGAGGGGGAGAGTAAGGGGGAAGGATGGGAGCTGTGGGAAAGCAGGGCATCTTGATTTGCACGAAAATGCAACTCTCATTTGCAGCGGGAGGGCAGGCACTGAGGAGGTGCAGGGGGCGGGGGGAAGGTGCCACCGCCGGCGCTCCCTCTGCTCTGCCAGCAGAGCCGGCTGCTGCGATGGGAGGGACAGCAATCACCTGCACGCTCGGTCTCCCTGGAGCAGCCAGCCTTGGAAAGGAAGAGAATAACTGAGAAGTAAATGCACGGGCAGCGAGAAAGTCTGATTTTTTTTGGTCCTGTGCGCATATGAATAACAATTAACTTTTTTTGTTCTCCTCCTCCTCCTGTTTTGCATGGTGAAACTGACTGTTTTCAGCCCACAGGGTTACATGTGAGGAGGAGAAATTCAGGCTAAAGAATTGTAAATAGTTTCGTGCATCAGGAAGATCCAGGCACTTGTAAAGCTGTGGCTTCAGGAGAGAAAGGCAGAAGGGAGAAGCCTGGAGAAGAGAAATTTGGTGTGCAGAGTTTGAACAGACTCATTCTGGAAAACAGTGACCTTTCTGCAGCTCCTTCTTTTTATGGGATTTTAAACCACGGGATCGCAATTCAGCACCTTGAAAATGGTGGTTTTCATCAATATAAAGCTTAAATCTCTCATGAAACTTTTCAAGAGAAAGAGTAAGTAGTTGTGCGTGCTCACTGTCCTTTCGGGACACAGCTGAATCCTGCAGGGAAGCGCAATTCCATTCGGCTTTGTGTCTGCTTTTCTGACACAGTTTCTCCTACTCTCTTCTCCGTTGAGTCTATTGTAATGTGCGGAGGAAGTGTTTTAGGACCTCTGCTTTGGGATACCGTGTTGCTTTTGGAGTCCTAAATGGCAGTGATTTTGAAGGAGCCGGACTTCCTGGTGTGAAGCAACTGAGTGACAAGGCCAACTCAGTGTGTCACCTGCTGCGGTGCAGAGGTGTCCTGCTGGGTGCTGGGACATCCTTTCAGCCTCTGCAGACATCCCTCTCTGCTTGTGCAGCTGCTGAGCGCAGGTGTAGCTGTGGGCTTGTCTCTCCAAGGGATATACACAAAGCTTGTTCTGAAACGAGTTTTGTTTTTTAAAGATGCTCGAGTTTCAGAATGGCTTTTAAAATCACAATCTTTCGCTTAATAAAGACAGACAAATTGCTGTAGAGAGAGTAGTTGGCAAACGTGCACAACACTTCCGTCAGGTAGTTTTGATGAGCATTGCTGTGATGAGCAGTAAATAATTTTGGTATGGCAAGACCCCAGCCGGAGCTTGGGTCTGGAGGCTCATGTTTTCCTCCTCCTCTTCCTCCCCTAGCCTTCGTACTCTCCAGCTCCCTGCTCAGTCAGGGGATGGCGAGGGGTGCTTTTCAGGTGGGTCATTGAATATATCTGTCACTTGTTCTCTAATACCGGATGACTGATGCTCTAACCAGGTAGGTGGTGGCTTGTCAGTTTGTTGTAATTTAGGCTTGACCTCTAGTTAGCAAGGACGGGAAAAACAGGCACAGACTGAACATGTATCTGCCTTGTTGCAACCGATAAGTCTGCGAGAGGGGAGGGAATGCAGGACAAAGCTACCTCAGACATGAAGAGACCAATCTAGAGTCTTTAAAAACCTTTTTCGAGGTCTGATGCTAGTCTAATAACTGTGAGGAGAAGTAGTTAAGAATCTTCTCCTCTGTCCCAAGTCCTTTTAGGACAAAACAGGCATTGAGCATTGGGCTGTAGATAAGTTTTGAAGTGAAAGGCATAGCTTATTTTCTTTAATGAGTATCAGTTATTTCCATCTGAAAATTGCCGTCTGAAATGATCCTGGCAGCTGCACAGTGATCTTAGGGAAAGAGTAATTTTTCAGATGACAGGAGGTTATTGCCTTCATTTTGGTTCTCAGTTGACACACTTCCTCTGCTACCACAGAGGCATCAGCCAAACTTGATACCATGACACTGCCAACATGTCAGGGAGCAGTGCCCAGGCAGGGAGGACAGTGAAGGGACAATGCTGAGCAGGTAGCAAGGCCAGTGCGGTGGGGACACAGCACAGCTGCTGTAGCTTTTTCTGCTTTGGAGAGCTAAAAGTAAGGGTGTGCAGCATTCTGGCTGAAGGCCAAAGGGTGCCTGGAGGATCATAAAATATGACCCCCAACTGCCCTTTTCCAGTTATTACAGAGTGGAGGGATAAGGCCATTCAACTGTAGAAGTTTTTGTTGATGATAAACTTTAAATAAAAGTTAATAGCTGTCTCTAGGGAAGCATAAATGATAAACAAATCTTAACAATATGTGCTTTGACTGATTCATTACTAGGCTGTCTGTAGGGAACTTTGAACTTGAGCAACATCAGTATTTTATTCTTGTGTGTGTATTGGCTGAGAAGAGGTGGCCAGAGCAATCTCTCTTCAGTGCTGTAGTGCTCTGAGCAGTATTTGCTCAGGGAGTTGCTGTTGTCCAGATCTGCTTTCCACTTATGGCAATGGGAAGTAGCTAATTTATTGGCTTCACTGGAATTTTTGTTCCTGCTTTGAGCTCGCATGAGGTTGGAGAAGGTTGTTTCCTGATACAGATGAACCTGTCATAATCTCTCATGGCGCCTGTCATGTTCCCAGGGTCACCTTTGAGCAAGAGGAAGCCATCCTGCAGCACACTGTGCCTGGCAAGATCAGGGGTCTGGGAAGCTGATCTGGTTTGTAAAGACTAGGAGCTAGAGGGGGGAAGCAATTCACAGTAAATTCACAGTAAATACAACAGCAAGTACAAACGGAAAGAGGGAAAGAAGTTTCCTAGATAACACACGAGAATAAATTTAGACTAGAAATGAGAAAAGGGTTTTTAATTGTCCTGGAAGTGAGGTTCTAGAGAGCATTTTGATGGGATTACAGTGGCAAACAATCTTTTCTGTTTTAAGATGATGCACGACAGACATTCATGTGGGGTTTCATGATACAGCTGTCCGCAATAGCATTTAATTTTCTTATTATTGTCTCTCTCTGCAGCTGTTTCCAACCTAGATGAAGAGAGTAGATGGACTGTGCACTACACTGCTCCATGGCACCAGCAGGAAAACGTGTTCCTGCCCTCCTCAAGACCACCTTGTGTGGAGGACCTGCACCGACAAGCCAAGCTGAACCTCAAGTCAGTACTGAGAGGTAAGATGCTGCCGCTGGCACTGACAGGTCCTAAAGTGACTGTAGTTTTTGCTGCAGTCTTCACAAACCTATCCAAATTGAAGGCTTCGGAGGAAACTTGTTTGTTCTTCTGCCTGCAGCACATCAGGAAAATTCAGTGGGGTTTACTCACTCAAATGTAGAGATAGGGGGGAAGATGCTTTTGCTATCAAGAGACAAGGAAACCTGTTACCTGGCAGAGCACTCTAGAAAAGAGGAAAACCTTGCGTCTTTTGGCCATTTCCATTTAGTGTTTGGAGGGTTCCCAAAATGGTTACTCCTTTGTACTTTAGCGTAAGAAACACATCAGAGGTGTTTCATTTGGTGATTTTTTTTGTTGTCTCATTTCCAGTGATGTGGCTACTTTTGAGAAGTCAGAAAAGGTGCTGAGGGCAAAGAAGGGAAATGAGGAACCGCGCCCTCATGAAGACTCTTTCAGTAGCGAAAGTGCTTTCTTTCAAAAGGGTGCCGTGTATTTTTAAGGACCAGTTTTTACCCTTCGTATCTTCACTGAGGGTGCACCCGTGCAATCTGGCATTGTGTTGTGCTAGTGCAGCCATGAGAACAGAGGCAGGCAGCCAGCAGGGAGGATGGCAGAGCATCTGTCCGTGGGCCAGAAGCAAAGTTTAAAATTACAGCTTAATGTTCATGTACTGGAAATGGTTAACCTAGATTTTTCTTTACATTGGCTATTTAACAAAGGGGATTACTCTGCAAAGAACTGGTTTATATCAAGTCCCTTTTTGTTTTCATCAGGAACTGCAGGTACTTGATACCTTGCAGAGTTAACCTGATTTGAAAAGACATTGTAGTTTTTGTTGGTTTAACATGACATTTCTGCTTTTTAAATGGGCGGAAAAATGTATTTTGTATGTTTGAATAAAGAAGTGTTTGGCTGCTGTATTTTTTTTCTCTTGCCATTTCTCCAGTTAATTGATTTTCACCGTCTCTTACTAGGTGCCTTTTGTTATCATTTAATATGGGAGTCTTGATAGCCAGTGTTATTAGCTCACGCATGGCTCAGCAGATAGCCTGTGTGTCCGCTATACTTATTATTGGATTAATGCATTTGTGCAGCCCTTTAGCCTTGAAGTGTTTACTGTTCCCTTGCAGGCACGCTTACTAATTCTTTACAAAATAAAAATATTTGCCTGCTTTAGATGAAAAAGAATACTGCTTGTGGTTAGCTTTTTGTAACCTTTAACTACTCATTCTTGCATTTTTATGTTCTCTGTTTGGGCCTGTTATCAAAGAAAACTGCACAGGCTAAAATGCTGCTCCAGTTTTCTTGTGTTTTATCAGAAACTTATCTACCGCAGTTTTATCTTCTATTTCAATACATTAATATATTTTCATGAAACTAAGTAATACATGCTACTTCCAGCAGCTTACACATCTGTATTTCAGTCTGCTAGGACTTTTCTCTCGAGCTACTGCTCTTTATAAAACAAGCTATTCAGTACTACTGCAACTCACCAGTTAGCCATTCGTGTTAAATAAATTGTGCGCATGATGTAGGTAATGAGTGAAATTCAGTTTCATCTTTCAGGGTAGTAACTGAGAGAAAGAAGAGACTGTGATGCCTTCACCAGACCTCAAGCTGCTGACAACAAAACTCTGCTATTTGTTTTATATATTTGTTTATTTTACCTCAGGCTCTTTCCCTCGCCTGTGTTTATTCCTTAAGAGCGATTTTAAAATAACTCCTTACTGTAGTCTGTAGCTATCATGAGTAGCTACAACCTGAATTTAACACCGTTTTCAGTCATTTTATTCTGGCCTATAGGGACTTCAAGTAGCGAAAGAAGCACTGACTAAAGTTTTATAGGTTTTACGTTGCTGCTGCTTCAACCAGCACTGAGAAATTAGGAGAACGGTGGTGCTTCTGATCACATTTGGATGATTAGGTTAACAATTGTGTAGCCAGAGTTGAATTTCTTTCAGTGTAAAAGTGTTGTTGATACTGTAATGCAATTATGTCAACTGATGAACTGCTTTTCTACCTGCTGCTTTAGAAAAGACAGAGTTTTTCAAAGCGTCTTAATTGTAGGAGGTAAATTCAGTGCTGTGTAGTTATAGTATAGAAGACCGTGAGGAGAAATAGTCTCTTTAGAAGCACTGTTGGGCTATCATGGGAGCTTTTAATTCTGCATTTTTTTGGCCTTAAGTTGAAGCTTGCATTTTGACATCTTTTTGGGCTCTCAGGTGCATTAGATGAGGTGAAGCATGGGTAGAATGGCTGTATGTAACCCAGTGGGCTGCCTGGGTGATGGGGAATGAAGTGTTGAATGACAGGGTGCACCATACTCTCTGCAGGAAGCAGAAGGACGAATCCCCTGTTCTCCATAAAGCATTGGCACAAACTGGAAAGGAGTAAAACAAAAGCAAAATTGATTTTTTCTTTGTGGTAAGTCAGGGATGGAGTAGTGAATGTGCAGGGCACTGAAGAAATAATTAGCTTTGGTGATAGGGGAAACTTCCTCGTGGTAAGGATATTGAAGTGCTGAAATAAATTTTTAGGGCTATGAAATCATCGGAGGTTTCTAAGAATAGATGAGAGAAACACTACTCAGAAATCGCTTGTGTGTATTTAATCCTACCTTTTAGAGGAAGTTGGGAAGGAAGAGTTGACCTGGTGGTCCAATCTAACTTGATAATGTGGTCCTAAGGGCTAAACTAGTAGCTGTAGTTCAGACCATTAAAACATACCTACTTGAAAATTTTCCAGTCCTGTTCTTTACGAGATCTGACATTGCTGGTATACAGCAACTTGATTGCAGACTATTAATTTGTTACTGTGTTCATTGCTCCCCTAGCAAATGGAAAAGTAAGTATAAAATCTAGGTGACATGGTAATTCTCAGGTAGAGCACAAGAGTCATTTAAACTATCTGTTAAGATATTGAATGCATGAAATCTTTCGAAATAATTCAGGCAAGGTACTCCTTTCTGTCAAGGTGTTTTCACCCATCTAATACTAACTAGATAAAATCTTGGCTGGCTTTAAGACAGTGCAAAGTCAAAGTTATTTATTCAGATACAATTTTAGCAGCAAATTTTTGACTGCGTGGATCTAGATAAAAAAAAATCTAGTGAAATAGAAAACAAGCTGTCTGTTGTCTAGAATAAACCTTTAAGCACCACTTAAGTAACGGAAAAGCTATTATTGCTGCTTATTGTTAAATTGGTTTAAGAATAAAAAGTTAGGAATAGAGGTATTAAATGTATAATATCTAACCTGTCTTGAAAAGAATCAGGTAGCGTGCCTGATGAACTGTGCATACCTTTAAAAGAAGCAGTGTTGTATTTGGAGGGGGAAGAAATTTTTCATTATATTTTTGTGCATTTTATTATTTTACTTTGTATATTCTATATTGAAATGTCCTTATCACTCTGTGGAAGTGGCTACAGCACAAGATATTAGATGTTGCATGGGAGATTTTTTAGATTTTTGTGCCTATGAACTAGTCTTTTACTGTTTTGAAATCAAGGGGAAATACTGTGCTTTTCCTTTATGAAGGTGCTTTCAAGTATAAACAGTGAGATCTTGCATTCAGATTTGTTCATAGCTGAGGTAAAGCTGTTTATCCTTCTTTAGGCATGCAGATGCCACCTGAAGTTTTAAAAATCAGTGTTGTCCAGTAATCTGAATTAGAAAATGAAGCCCTTGGAAGCTGGAAAGTTTGTGATGCACAGTATACCTGTTCCTGAGAAATGAAGCGGCTTTATGTAACATATATTATAAACTAAAGTTGTCATTGACTAAAAGTGGCTTGAAATGTTTAAGCGAGGCTGAATTTTAAATGAAAGCTCTCGGTGGCTTCATCTGATGGCTAGAGCACAATAGCAAACTCAGCTGCACCTCACCATTGTACCATTGCAACAGTACCATTGCAGTATGATTTAAATGTTTTGAAAATCATGCAGTTCTTGGGTTGTGGTAATAGATCCCTTTTTAAAAAATGTTTTATTTGTGTTGGATAAAAAGGTTCTTCTTTTCTTTGAGGAAGGGGCCAGGACCTTGGAGTGCCTGTTGGAGCAGGTTGAGTGGCACTTGCCATTCAAGGTACCTGTTTCCATACCCTCAGGGCTGAGCTACTGCTGGCCTTTCCTGAGAACCTGTCTTAAGTGGCCTCTTCCTCATGTTTTCATGGTCATCTTTTGAAAGGTGTTTTCCATCATATAGATGTTAAGATAGAAAAAAAGAACAGTACTGGCTATTGAGGAGTCTTGTATGACTCTTTGCTCCATGTCACTATTTCCTCCTAGGGAGCTGTGAAAGTAGGAGATGAAGAGGACAGATGGGAAGGAAGAGCTGAGTCTCTGCATGTGGTCAGGATCCTCAAATCAATCCTATCCCACTCTGTCCTCTGGTCTGAAGGGCTGCTTGACTTGTTTAGTCTCATGTTGCCAACATCTGCCAAGTGGCTGGACCAGCTGTGAGAGTCTGATTTGGACAGTAGCAGAGCTATGAGTTTAATGTTGTTCAGAGTAATGTTGGTTAATACTTTTTAAGGCAGACTGTTACCTTTGCTAAAGGGGCAAGTGCCATGTATTGCAGTGCTTCCTACAGCCTTTTTGGTCCATGAGGCCAAGAGGCTGAGTGTTCAACCAGAGTCAAGAGCAGCACCATAAACCAATCCCTATCCCTGACATGGTACATTGACAGATCTGGCTTGTTGCTGTGCAGCGTGGTTGTGTTTAAAGGACCATTGTCTGAAGAAGTCTCTAGAGTACAGTGGTCCTCAGCTAGGGGCACAGATACAACAGCAGCAGTATATAGCAATGACAGAAATATTTGGTAAGAAAAGTAAACTGAGAGTACTTGTCATTTTGTTAACTGTACTATAATAAAAAAATGACAGCCAATAAGGCAGGAAGATGTGGAGGAGACAGCACTGTTGTAGCGTTACTTTGCTTAACTGCTTGAAGTATTGTCATGAGTGTGCCTATCTACCTTCTGGACAGGTTTGCAGTGTTAGCACTGTGTTCAGAGGTGTAGGTCCAGTGTCCTAGAAAGAAAGCCTAAAATAAACTGGAATGCACTGGTCTTGAATAATCTTGTAAGCTGATGTAGTGAAGGAACAGAAGAAAATTTTCCTATCACGCACTGAAACTTTCTTTGCTTCTACAATTTTCAAACTATCCTGTATTCCCCTCAAATGTGGATAGAAGTCAGATGGAGTGATGGGAGGCAGAGCAGGGCATATATAGCCAGATTTCCAAGGAGCAGTTCTCACAGTTAGCACTGTAAAGTCTCACAGTTTCCACAGTTAGCAGTGTAAAGCACTTCTGATTTAAAAAAATTAAAAAATGGGGGAGGACAAGCTCCACTATTGTGTGTTGTCATTTGTCCATGAGTTGGGAGGCGACAGGCGTAAAGGGAAGGGATGAAATAACCATGTAGATGTTAAAGGGGAAACACAGCCAGGCTGAAATGATATCAGGCTGTCGGGAGACAGCCAGCTTCTGAAGGAAGGGTCTTGTGGGTGCTCCCTTTGCGCAGTTCAAGTTGCAGCTGAGTGGCCAGTGTCTTGTCACACGCTGCTGGTTACTGCAAGGCCAGGCTGTCCTTGCCAGCGGATAACAAGGTGTCAGATACATACTGAGGGAGGTGTACCTGTAAATAGTGGGAACAGTCCATATGCTGACTTTAACACTCCTTCCCAGACTATAGCTGTGGAGACTTCCTGCATAACTGGCTGTACATTGTATTTCCCCCCCAACCCCCCCAGGGTAATTGTGTTGATTCAAGCTATGTACATAATATAGGGCTCATTGTTCCAATGTCTGCGATGATTCATTTATTATCTCATCTACAGAAGAGCTGGATTTGGCTGACTGTAGCTTCTGTTTAGCTTTGTTGGACAGATTCAAGGAATGTATTTAAGCAGCAGTGATTGAAACACTTGATTTGTTTTCCAGAAGACATCTGGTTAGCATTGTCAAATAAAACCGGATTTAAGAAGTTACTCATAAAGCCTCTATTATGTCTTGCTGCAAGACCCTCCAGACAGGTATGTGTTTAGCGTTTGTTTTCTCAGTGCATCTGCCAGATCACTGTTCAGATGAGCAATATTAGGGTCAGCCCTGCTAGTCGATAATCCTGCTGAGAAGATTATGGACTTAAAATAATCTTATGTTTCATTAAAGAGCTGCAGAATAGGGGGAACCACTTCATATTAACAATAGGTCTGGTTCAGGTTCAGAGGGAAGTCAAGATGTGAGCTCTCAGCCAGTTGGAAACCTTAATGAAGTAAAAGACCATTAAAGGCTAGGGGTACACCATATGTTCCGGAAAGGTCTTGGAGCTGTAAAATCAAAAGTAGTAATGAACTTATTTCTCATTATTTTAGTTTCAGTAGCCAAGTTAGCACCAGAGGTTCTGCCCACGTATCCTCTTCTTTTTACTGCTCCTGAATTAATTCACAGTACATCTGTTGATGGTTTTGGCCAAGTTCCTTACTCCAACTGTCCTTTCTAATAAGGAATTTTAAAAAGTGAGTATTCAAATGAAACTTACCAGAATTTGACTGGGAGTCTGCACTGCGTGTGTTTTAAAACTGATCTTGTGCTGAAAAATTGAGTACTCAGAAGCATTCCCTATCTTTATGTTTAGTTATATAGTGCTAAGCGTAAAAACATACAGGGTGGTTATATGTAAATTGATTGTATGATATACATGATAAGTGAAAGCAATTCCAGAGAAAGGGTTAAAAGAAGATGAGAAATTTTTTTGAAAATAACACTAATGATGCTGGTTTTTTTCTTAAACCAGATTAATGTGTTTTCTTGATATTTTATTGTACTAGTCAGAATCAGTAGGAAGATTTGGCCAAAAGATTATTGAAACTCACACCGTTTCAAATCTGTGCCTTTAGTAGAGAGAAGAAATGTGAACTGTCACCATCTGTAGTGTAGTTTTCAGTGCTAGGTAAGCAACTTCCAAAGATTGTTTGCCTTTTTACTTTTCTTCCTCCTTCCTCTCTTATATTGGGGTGTTATACATGCTTGTTTACTACATTTTAGATAGCTTTAAGTTTAACGTTAAGTGTCCTAGGAGAAAAAAAATAAAAACTCCCTTCATATTTTTATATCAGCTATATTCAATTGTCTAAGAAACAACAAATATCTGTAAAAATAATAGAGAAAAGGCGAGAATTATTTTAATGCCAGCATTGAATATACAAATAAATTGTTAAACTTAAGACATTTTGTCACCACTAAATGTAGTTGTATAACACACTTGCAAAAAAATTTAAATTAACTCAAGACAAATGGTGATAATTATTTTGAGCACTTCCCAGTGACAGCTTGTTAACAAATATAATTTGCAATGCCTATCCCATTTTGGTGCCATTAGAAAGGTTTTCTGTATGGCTAAATCATGCAGACTACCTGGGGAGTTAAGGGTGGGATTAATCATGTTTGCTTTTAACAGCTTCAAGAAAAGAAAGGAAGGAATGATCAGGCTGTTTGCATTGACTTAACCCCATTAAAGGTACTTTCACATTGCAGAGTTCCTTTTAGTTTGGATGCTTCTTAAAGACTTGCGTCTAATTTGGACCCTTGAAAATAAATCTTAACTGCATGCTTACTTTCATGCCCCATCCTTGTCCTACTACAAATGTTTGTAGGGCTGAGCCCTGAAGCAGCCTGAAGAAGCCAGTCTGGAACGGTGGGGTTCCCAGCCTTGCTGGGCAGGTGGTTGCCATGTGAGGACAAGAGCAAGTACTTGTGTATTGGAGGGAATAGACCTAACATAAATACATTTGGTCACTTCCAGTAAGATTTCTCTGAAGTATCCGTTCAGTAGACTTGTCCATCACCAAATCTGACAGTCTTCTCGTAGGGTTACCTTCATCCTGTAGAGCCAAAGTCATCTTTGTTCCTGAGAACCTTTGCACAGCATCTGTCATTAAAAGCTACCTATGTGACAGGGCTTGGCTGCTTATTCAAGAGAGGGAACATAAATAACAGTCTTAAAGTCTGATAGACCTTTCTTGTTACTCATTGAAGGCTTTGCAGTAAATGATTAAGGATTGCTGGTGAATTAAAAACTTGACATATGGCATTTGGTTGTGGAAGATGCGTGTTGAGTGCTGGAGTGGACTGTCTCCAGAGTTATCTTATGCTTTTCTGTACATACTGGTAAAAATAAAGATCTGGAAATAGTAATACAAAACTGTGTTTTGAGGGAAGAGAAGGGAATAATAGGGAAGGTAATTGGTCTGATAAAAGCTGGTATTAGCCAAAACATCTAGATCGAGCTGTTGAGCCGAAATTTTTTCAGCTGGGCTGCCACAGTACTACATCTGTTGAAGTTCCCAACCCATTAAAATGAGAGCCTGAATAAAACCTCACACTGGATATATCACAGCTGAAGTTCATGAACTTGCTTTGCAGTCAGCATTGGTTACAGTTGAGTTGTTACACAAGTGCATCATTGCTGTGTCTTTGCAACATATTTTAAAGCTTTGATATAGAAGCACTCCCTGTGATAGTCAAGTTCTGCAGATGATACGGGGATTTATACATTTAAGGGAAATGGGATTTGATCCAAGCGGAATGAATTTTTGGGAGAAATATAAAGTGGTAGAGGCAAGCAGTCTGCCTCATATTTAGATGCAGGAACAAAAACAGATGCTGCATTGGAATTAAATTGAGCTGCTTTTTTTAAAGTCATATTTAGTATGAGATAGTTGTTGAAAACAAGATTGCCTTTGTACAGCTCTGCTTTTTATATAGCCTGTTTCATCCGCATAGCGAGGGCTGTGCATTCTTATCCCTGGTTTAGAAATTAGGGACTCATATAAAGAGGCACAAAGTGAAAGGCAGTAATTCTAGTTATCTTTACTAACCAGAGAGACCTTTGAACTAGGACATCTGTTTTAATTACAGGCCATAATCATTCTCAACAAGCTCTTTATTGTGAAAAGTTACCTTCCTGAATTTCTCTGGTTAACTGCATAGTCCAGAGTTACCTTGGTCTTCTCCATGTCTTGCGCTGCAAGTAGGCAGAGAGGCAGCTGCACCCTTGAAGAGATCCCGGTTTGGTAGGTGTACTCAGGGCATGTCTTGGTACACAGCGGTGTGACCAGTCCCACACAAAACCCGACTGTGGCTTTTAGGTTTCAGGTAGTAACTTTTTTGCCCAGTGTTTAGAGCACACTGTTAGAAAGTTGGAGATACAGCCTGTGCTTACACCATCCTTAAATAATTTACATCGGTATCTCCATGAAAAATACCCTAACTTGCAGCACCTTATTTTAAGCAACTGTTAGATGAAAAGCACATAATCCTCAGAAGCAGAGATGTGGAAATCTGCTCGTAGTAAGAGTGATGCCTTACAGCACTGAGCCTGTGTTGGTTCTTACTTGTGTGGCAAGGATGAGAGTTGAGGCACCCCAAGTTTCTTCCTTATTTGACTTTACCCTGAGTTGCCTTGCAATATACCCACGTGCTGCAGGCAGAGTATAGATACCCGCATGGACTCTGAATTTAAGAGGCACATATGTGAAATTTAAATTGTGTTGTATCTATCTGTAGATGTAAAGTTCTCGACTGGACCTAACCTGAAATGATGTGCTTGAATGCAGCAGTGCTGGATCGAGAATCCAGGTCTTTTGATGTCCTCTCCTGTCTGTCACAAGCCTGCAAGGTCTTAGTTGTCTCAGCACAGCTGGAAAAAGAAGTTCAAAATATGCATGAAGTAAATGAAAATGATATGTAATTATATATCAGCTCTGAAATGAAAGGCTATCTAACCCAAAACCAGTGATATAGTACATATTGTTATTATTAAAGTGCAGTGTGACCTCTAAAGTAATGTTTTTTTAAAAGTTTCCTTTTATGAGACAGATGTATATTGTACTACAGTGTCTGGATTTAGGTGAAAGTTTGAAAAGGTACTTCTAAGACTGTGTTTGTAGTTGTGACTTAGGGAGGAGCATGGTTTGTGGGTATTTGTAGAAAAACTGATTGGCTACAGTGTTTGAAGATTAAAAGAAAAAAAATTTTGACCTCAGGGAGTGGAGCAGTTTTCCAGTGATATGTGCAGTGAATGGATAAAGGTGCTTTAATATGCTAGTCAGCAGATTTATTTCTATAGTTGACAGTTCATCTGACTCTTGCAGTTAATAGCCTCTCTCTAGTACAGAAAAAAAAAAAAAGAAAAAAGTCCCACTCTACAAAATAAAAGTTACAACATGAGAAGCTCTGCCTGACTTTAGCTGGGATAATTTTTCAAGCATGCAGACTCAGCTGTCAGCTTGTCCCTTCTCACTGACAATGAGACAACAAGAGGTGGTACAAAGGCAAGCAAAGTGTCTGCTGGTCTTTCCCCTTTCTCCCTTCTGCACCAGGGAGTTTCTGTTCCAGCAGTGCTTGGCAGCTCTGCTGGGCAGACAGCGCATCTGCTCCTCCAGGAAGCTGCCCCTCGTTGTGCTGGCATTTTCTCTTTGGGTTTTTGTTGAGTGGTCTAGAGTTCTAGGTGCTGTTCTTGGATACGAGGCAAATCCAGATGTTTCTGGACTGTTATCATTTTGTCTTTCATTGCTTGATCCGTCCCATGGGATGACCAGTTATTCCAAGCAAGTTGGAACTTTTAAATGTCTGAATAACCTTGATGCCAAGTTTCTAAGTTTATACTTGTGAATATCATGGTAGTGCTTCTGTGTCTTTACTGATGTGTTTGCTGGTTACTAATAAATACTTAGAAACCCAGAAAAGTGATTTCTTTTTTATATTAAACTCTTCAATACATGCTCACGAGATTGTGTCTGAGCTTGTACCTGTGGAAGTAGACAGCTACGGAGCTTAAGGACTAATCCTCCAGCAGTCACGTGAGCAGTGTTTGCTTATACGAGTAATCTCATTAGGGCTAATTCAGTGAGCGATGGCTGCCTGTTCAGACCAGGGACATGGAGTGGTCCAGAGTGGGGGCAGAAAGCTGTGGCTCTATGCTGCTGCTAGGGCTGTACTATGGGGACACATCTCAGGCTCAGATGGGGTCCAGTCTTGAAAATCAGCATCTGAGACCTTTCTCCTTACAACAATGTCAATACCAGGTGCCCTGACCCTGGCAGACAAAGGAACAGTTCTATGAAGAAGCCTGTGAGAAATGCCCCCCCGTCTTGCACAATTCCTTTACAATTGGAAAACAAAAATGATTATGGAGAACTTCTGAAAACACCGCAAATCCATCTCCTTCTGACCAGTTCTGCTGCTGGCAGGGCAATGCATTTTCCTTCATATAAACTTTCAAGATACTGTGACTAGTTTTAGTGTTAGGAAGCTTGGCAGGTACAAAATGTTGCTGAAAGTTAAAGGAGAGGGAAGGAGCCGGTGCATGCAGTCCCCTCACAGCAAACCCAGCCTGCCTTCCACTGCAGAGCATTGCAGTATGTAGGTCTGACTAGGCAGACAAGGTAGATCTTAATCCATGGTTTTCCATGGTAATACCATGTCAGATGAATTAATGAGGGTATCAGTACTGTGCCTTCTGTTTGCTCCAGTGGTTTGTGGCTCAGATTATCATATAAGAATATGGTTTGCTGGAAAAGCATTAAATGACCTCTGCACGTGAGATTTAGTACTGTGTTACCAGCTCAAGGTAGAGCATGAGTTCCATGTATAAAATGGAGAGGGAATGTGAACTAAGAGGAGGCCATAGAGGTATTTTCATACACTTGGCCTAACTGCCTATCGCAGGGGCTATAAGGCTTACATGGAGAGGCTGAGGTATTTGGAACTGTGCTGAATTCAGTGCCCCTGGCTGAAAACTCCAGTGCAGAATCACAGTCAGCTCGGTTGAGTCCTTATTGTCAGCATGATACTGCTGGTACTCACATGTTCCCCTTCTTACCTAGAGTGAAGGAGGAGAGCAGAGAAGGGTGTGCACTCATCTACTGTCATACCCAGCACACTTGTGTCTGATGCCAGGATTTAGCAAACCCCGTGGTAGTGCAACCCTGAGCAGATACACGAGTGGGTGGGTACATGGCAGCGGCTCAGATATAATGGTGCTGGGCATCGACAGCTTTAACATATTTTCTCCTGTCATGTATCTCCTGAACATCACCTCTACCCTGTTTTAATAACTGTGGAAATGATAAGGTTTTTGACCACACTTCCCATGCACTTTCTTCATGCTTAACTAAAAACACCCTGTGAACAGCTAAACTCAACCTCAAGCAAAAGTTCCTTCTCTAGGAAGGGTTTAACTTGTACCACATAAGTGCGGATAAATTATATTATGATATAATCTCACTACAGTTGTTTTTAAGCAAATTCTATAATACAGAAGAGGTTTTCAAATGTAATATATGACTAGTATAGAAGGAGCAGGACAAGAACTAATCTATGTTTTTTCCCAGCTGTAGAAACACTTGCAGGGCAGCAGGAGAAGACGGGCAGCACCCCTGTACACTCAGCCCCAGAAGCAGTAGGGGATGAAGGGGAGGTAGTTCCAGCCTTTGTGCTGTGGCACTAGCCAGTGCAGCCACTGATCACAGTTGCCAAGGCAGTGGCTCTTCCTTGGTCCTCCTGGGCGGATGGTCAGTGTTTGTGGAAACAAAAATGGTTCATCTGGGGCACAGCAATATTATTGCACAGTTCACATCGGATACATGCAAGATTACGACTCTGAGCTTGCTCTGCGTGTGCTCCGGAGTGGAACTAGAGGACCCATCCTCAGGAATGGGTTTGCGTCTTGCCTGATGTAGTCTCCTGGGTTTTACCTTGGCAGTTCTTTGGCAGAAATATGGAAAGGATGTGCATGGTTTTGTATATTGGATAATGTGGGTAATGGCAGCCCTGCTGCTGGGTCCAAGAGTGCGTATGACCCATCATTGAGCTAGCACTAACACATTGTCACATTTCTAAATCCGAAGATGATAAGTAGCTGGAGTGGTTGTATACTTCTGTTATCTAGACAGATTTCTGTCTCAGAAATAACTTGCATAACTGTAAGAACTTTTTCACTAACTCAGTGTATAGTGCTCCTCTGCTCCTCTAGGAAGAGGGAAACATGTCTGGAATCTTTCCTAGAATAATTATTTCTCCCTGGGTATATTTTATATATGTATATATAAATAAATTACCTGAAAAATGCAAAGCTGCTTTCAGAAGACCATGTGCCCCTTTAATAATAGTGATGAAATGGGAGGGTGCACTCCCCAGCTACAATAGTTTTTAAACAGAAGTTGCTGTCCATGGACTGGCAGTGACAGCTTCAGTTAGATGCAATGATTTACATTGTGTTGCACTTGTAGGCTGTTGCAATGTGAAGTAAACGTTGGCTAAAATCTCTGCTTAGATTTGTTGGCCTCAGGTGCCGTCCACAGTGTGTTTCCTGCTGTGCTGTGAAATGTACTTTGACAGAAAAGCAGTTCTTGGGGACAAACCATGTTTTTGTTAGTGTGATTCACCTGGTGGTCTGTAACAGTTCTCTTGGCTTCAACAGCATCACTGCAATAACTTCTCGCATTACATGGGTCTTGTCTTGTGAACAAAAGAGGTTGCAAGCTTGATGAATTGCCAGTTTTTTGTTATCATTCCACTTGTTGAATTTGCAGTGAACTTGAGACCTTTTGTGTTGACTTCTTTAAGTTTTTGGAGCTCTTCTGCACTTCATGAAATGTGTTATTCATCATCTTCATCTCCTTGATTAAGAGAATAAATAAGGTTAAGTAGTTAATATCAGAGGGTACATCTGTCAAGCTCCTTAAGACCCCATTGCCCTTGAGGCCTGCTGTGATGCCTGATGTCAGAGAGTGGCAGAAGTGGCCAGCCAGGACTCTGGGTCTTATCCCAGGAACCGGAGGAAAAAAAATAACTGCGTTCTTACGTACCCCTTAGGTCGTCTTCATGTTTGTTTGTGGTTATTAGCAGCTGATCTGAAGGTAAAACTTCCAGTGCCTAAGGTGTCAACTCTTAGTGTGTTAATTCACGCTACAAGTTAACACAAGTCTTTGGACACTCTTGTTTTGCCACAGCCTGCTTATCCCTCTTGATTTGTATCTCAAAACAACAAACAGCCTGTCAGGGTGCTCACGTTTGTGAGCATTATGTGCTGGATCTGGCTGGATCCAGAGCCGAATTTGGAGGGGCAGTGGATGAATTTGTTTCACTGTGGTTGCTGGCAGTCGTTTTTCACACATGCACCCCTCCTGAAGTGCGGCAGCTGTTAGCCAGGTGTGTGCAGTGTCATGCTGCACACATGTGAAACAGGTAGTCAGGGTTATTGACCCTGCGTTCCTCAGATGGAGCAATCAATCTGGATCTCCAAATGCACAACACCACCCTTGGTCCTTGAATTGAGAGGGAAGTAACAGGTTCATGCTATACTGCCCTTTTTGACCCCATACAGAAGCATGTGATAGACTGGAATGTACATCTGGCTCTGATGGAGATGGATAATTGTCAGACTGTGAGCTTGCCTTCTTAATGTCTGCACTGATTAAATCCTCATAGAGCTATGGTTGCTCTAGCTCAGTTAACCCACCAGCACAGAGCCCTTCCAGACCTCAGTCTCAGAAGCATCTGAATATAGTGGGAGAAATGTATGCTGGAGTTGCGAGTTGTTACTCCACTTAATCATTTGCCAGGCAAAATCCTCTCTAAAACTTTGCCCTCAATTGAAGCGTTGCATGTTTCCCATTTTAAGGGGTGTTAAAAAGGTCAAGATAGGGAGACGGATGATGCATCTCCAGAAAGACTTTCTCCAGCAAGTGATGATGAAAGGGCTTTGTATTGTGATAATGCCTATGTATTGTGCAGAAATTTCAGCTCCTTAGATAGAATTGTACCAGATATTTAATTTTCTTCTTGCTTTCCTCATCTTTCAGCGGATTCAGATATCTGTCCCTGGAAATGTAAAGCTAACAGTTTGACTGGGCTGATGAGTTTGCTTGCCGCATCTTGAACATTTATTTTTTCCTTATGCTCTGGCGTCTGTTAGTCTTTAGTACAATCACACTGAATATCAATTAGGAAGCGGGAAGGTTGTTGTGGAAAACTTGGGTGAGGAGGATGAGATGCTGGCTGGGGTTTTGGCTGTTTTGCTTGGGGATGTGTTTGCTCTGAATTCTTTCCAAACTTTGAAAGGTCTTCAGTATTAAACTGTACATGCTCTGCAGTGACATGAGATTTTTTTTGATCCCTGTGAATTGCATTCCTTTCTCCAAAATCACAATAAATGGTCTCTTCCGCAAGCAGGAAGACAAGACAAATGGTCAGTGCCAAAGTTAATTAGCAGATGGTGCTTGAGTAGTGAACATCATCATCATTTTAAGTGTAAGGCACATAATGGATGTCTACCGACCTGGCAAATGAGACCCCCGGTGTTACTCACATGCTTCTATCTCCCATCTTGGAAGATGCTGCCATCTGTCAAGACACCGAGCCAGGCCTCAGTTAAATAAATAACACCATTTCCCCTTCTTTCCAAAGCTCTTGTCATCTCTGGGTTAATAAAAGCCATGTGTATTTATGCTATGTGTGAGCATGTGTATATAACGTGAGGAAGGGAAAAACAGAGATACAAATATAAGAAATGCACCTTTGGGTTCTGTTACTTGGAACAGACAATGTTAAGATATGGTAAGCAGTTTCAGGAAATTATTATATGCATTTGTAAGTGCAATGCACACCAAGCATAAACAGTAATGGCTCTTGTCATTAATTAATCTCTTTTTCTGCCTTCCTGCAGAGTGTGACAAGCTGCGGCGGGATGGCTATCGGAGCTCACAGTATTACTCTCAGGGCCCCACTTTCTCCTCATCCTCCAGCGCAATCTGTGGAAGTTACCAGGATGATTATGAAGAAATTGAACAAAAGGTAATGGGGGGGGGGTGGGGAGGGAAGTGCTGAGGAGAATACATGCCTGGTGCAGTTTAACTGTGTGCTATAGCATTGTTCAAATAACGTAAGATTTTTCAGAAGATTGTAAAGGTGCTTATTCCTCTTAAAAATCCCAGTTCTGCTCATGCGTTTATATAAAGTTCTCACTGGCAAAATAAAGGTATTCAAAGCCAGGAGTTTGATAACGTTCTGGAGGGAAGACCCCAGCAAGGGTAGCTGTTCTGAATCATAGAATGGTTTGGTTGGGAAGGAACCTTAAAGATCATCTAGTTCCATCACCCCTGCCATGGGCAGGGGCACCTCCCACCATACCAGGCTGCTCAAGACCCCATCCAGTCTGGCTTCGAACACTTCCAGGGAGGGGTTAAGGGTTTATATTCAAGTAGCAGGAAGAGCTATTAGCCAGCCATCAGCTACCTGCTTGTGCACACTTTGAATTGCTAATACAGGCAGTTATGCAGTTTCATGCATAGAGGCATACAGAAGAATGAAAGATTACCCACTAAGTTGGGTTTATCAGCTTTCCTTGTTTGCTTCAGGGTTTTCATGTTTATAGACCCACATCTCAACTACAGGTGTGCTTAGCTTAGAATCTAGAAATGAATTAAACAAAGAAGGAAAGAGAAGGGTCAGTTGAGCAAAAATCCTAAGAAAGTTTTCAAGACATATTGTTATATATACATCAATTTATATACCCTTCAGTTACGGAGCTAGTACATTACATTAGTGTTCTAAAGAAGAGAAGAAATTTACACCTCTGTCAGTACCTTGCCCTGCTGTGCCTGTGGCTTTTGAAAGAGAAGCTAACATTGGTGCTGGGGGAAAAGGAAAAGGACATTACTGCAGGGGTGGACAGCAAGATGCACTGAAGCCTGGCTGTGCAAACCTGAAATACTGGAGCTGCTGTGATTTTCAAGGTGGATAGTTCTAGAATACTTCGGCACAAACTGTTGCTCAGAGAGTGGGAGAACATCCTTGATTGTAACACAGTCTAATATCATTACTAAACCATATGTGCTTCTGTAGCATGAACCAAATAACTTTTTCTGTACTAAGTATGCAGATCCTGGGAACTCACTTTAAAGGGTACAGTGTTTTCAGTTCTATCCTCCATGTTTTTTAATCGCATAATAAAAGGTGTAATGAATGTACAGTTTCTCATCCAAGTGGTGATTGCATTGTATCTGTGTATTGGCAGGAAATGTTAGAGCATCTTGTTTAGCTGTGTGTGGTTTGTACTGGCAATGAACAGAGAATGTAAAGACATTCATAGCGTGAAGTGCATTATAATGATAATTTGAAAAACTTTACTGAAATTAATGGAATACCCCCCCACTGGGGAAAGTATTAACACATTGTTTGTTGCTGCTATTAATGTACTGCATATATATGCATTCCTATATGTGGCCAATGCTGTGCAGTGGCCATTTGCACATGTAAAACTAATGTAACATTTAAAAAATATAACTATATTATTTTAACCATTTCAAAGAGAGCATGTAAGCATGGGTGAGGCCTCTTAGAGACTAAGAACTGTCATCCTTGGTTAAGGGGTTTTTTGAGTGTTAACATAATGTGTTACAATTTCTGTACAGTCTGAAAAAAATTAGTGCAACTAATTATACTTCAAGGATAGGATGGCACTTCCATTTCAAATTGGAACAGGTTCCTTTAAATATTTTTTAGCTGAAAGGATGATTCAGAGCTGTGAAGAAAGATAGTTGCCAAACTGACAGTCTTGGATGTTACTGATTATCTCAGAACCTTAACTTTAACCCTGCCGCTCTTATTTGCAGCTCAGAAAGGCATTAATGCCTTGTAAAAAGGTAGCATGATTCTCCCTTCATATTGTACAACTCAGTGTTTAGTGGTGTCCTTTGACCAGTATCTTTTTTTAATTGGCTTTTTGTAATGGCCTAAAATTTTACACTTTATTTTAAGTGAATGCTTACCACAACAAACCTCTGAACTTGAATTATAATACTGCAGGTAAAGTGCTAAGTAATTCTAATAAGTTTTATGCCTTGAGCAAGTCGTATTTCAGCTGTCAGAACAGTTCTTCAGTAGCAGTGTGGAACTGAGGTCACTAAAATCCCACGATTCAAAACCTGAACTCCTCAACACTAGATGAAGACTTTGTAGCTTTGGTGTCTGTTCAAAGCAAAAAAAAAAGTCAGCTTTTAAATTCTATGCCTCCAGTACTTGGAGTTGAAATTTGAGAACAGCAGAGTAGGATGGATAGAGGAATAGCTATTTGCTGTTAGAAATTTGCTTTTAAGTTGACATAATTGCTGACTTGTAGAAAAACTATGTTTTGGTGCATAGTGATTTCACAGTGAAAACCATCTTTCCTTATTATTTGTAATCTGCTTTGAAAAAATGTGGGCAGATATTCCACTTGTCTGTCTTCACTGGAGACATAATATGAAAGTACGGCTAGATGGTGCGAGAGGAGACCTGGATCCACAAAGATGTTTAGTGGAGGTGGGTGTTTGTCGCCAGAGGGTAATATTCATGCTACAAAGCACATAGTTCAGCGCGAGTCCTAGAAAAAGTCTAAAATAAACAGAATGAGCTGTTTCAAAGGAAAACTACTAGGGATAAGCAAGCAAGTTAGCCCAGCTCAAAAACATGCAAACAAAATTAGAAATCAAAGAAACATTAAATCTCTGAGTGACATAAAATGAAGTTCTTGGAACTGCCCTTTTACTCTTTGGTTGATTCTTTCAAGTTGTATTAATGGAGAGCAGACCAAGGTCCACTGCAGTGTGTTTCTGCTGATCCTAATTGAGTTTGTTGGAGATTAAAATGGTTTACCTGGATTTTACATCTCAGCACTGTCACCAGTGTCCTCCTTTCTTATCTCTTACGTACCACTGTTGGTGATGCAGCTTGGGAGCTGTTTCTGTCCATCAGTATTACTCTGTTTTCTGAGTGTCAAAGATGTATTGAGATGTTGTTTTCAGACTCTGTTTCCCCTTACCTTCTGAAATGTATACATTATGTATATTAAATGTATTTGTCTTTTGTGAGGTTTTTTCTCATTCTTTTTTCTTTCCCTTTTTATCACTCATTCTCTTTGTTTCTTTTTGTCTTGCTCAACAGTCTAGTCTGTTAGACTGCATCTCTCAGTCTTGCATTAGCGTCTGCTGTAACTTGGTTCCCTGGAGCAACAAGGTACCTTGCCCATGAGTGGCACCATCCAGCTGCCAGGTCTGCAGCTTGATGTTACTTGTAGTGTTTAGCATATGTGCAGTCTTATTCTGCTCTTAGCCATCAGTCATTACTGGCTTCTGTTTTCTGTTTAAAAAAATCAACTGTTCAAGAGAAGAGTGCTATGCCAGGTTTGTTTCCTTTGTTTTTTCCTCATTACTCCTTCTTGTCTGTAGTCCAATATCCTCTGTTTATTTGTTTCACTGAGATTTTCTAATTCCTTTTTGTCTATTAACATTTGCCTCCTTTGAAACCCCTCCCTAGCGAACACTGTGTTTTATTTAATTGGCTGCTTCATTGGTTTTTAATGAGCCAAGGAAAACCTTTACTAATTTGGAATAATGTATTTTTCTTAAATGATGAATGTGAGCTACTTGCTCCCAGGCATGCAGTATATCTTGACTTTATTCCATCTAGAAAAATGTTTGTGTGCCAGAAACTCATGGTATTTTTCCCTAGGTCCTGTCATTTGACTTATGAACTTTGCCTTGATATAATCTGTTAGGCTTCAAGTGCAAAAACATTTGTTTTGCTTATTCATGGAGGGGAAAAAGTATATTTTTTGCCACTGTACTCAGCCAAACTGTTAGTTGTCTCTTCAATATCTGCAAAAGACCGTTTTATGTCTTTAGTAAAAACAAATGCATTAACTGTATTGGTTTGAGGGACTTGAAAAGGTCTAATTCAAAATTTGGCTTGGTGTTAAAAGGGGCTAAAGCAGTTAGGCACTTCAATTTGCAAGTGGGAATGCCTGAGAGCCTTGAGGCATGGGCTCTGGCAGAACTGTATGTACCTCTAGGTGATGGTGCCCTCAACTGGCCTCCCTGCCCCTCTGCTGCAATTGCATGGGGTGCTCTCAGCACATGTATTTTATACTGCTTCACATTTTTTTGAAAATACTGCTCAATTTACTGGAAATAGCACTACAAAGCATAAAATGCCAAAACATGTGCAAGTGAATACAGAAACTCTTTGAACAAACAGGAGAGGGTAATTCTTCACTCACCACATACCCACACTGTGCAATTGCTGCAAGAATTATGGATGCTGAAAGTTTAGATGGGTTCAGAAAGCAACTGGGTAAATTCTTGGGGGAAGACACTCTGTCCAATGCTTGAGAGAATGTTCAGGGAAATATCCGCTGTATGCATCCTCTGATTTAATTTCACCTGTGTATGAATGAGTGGCAGTTATCATAAGGCAGATAATAGGCAGGCATTTAGAGCTCTGAACTGATGCAATACAGCACTTCTTGTCTTTGTAGTTCCATTGCAACAGAGGAAAAATAAAGGAGCATTTTTGCAGTGCTGGTTAAGGTGATAACTTGCTTGATGGTCAGTAATTTCTGCCAACAACAACAACAAAGTCCTTCCTTACTGAGAATGAAGGCTATGAAGTGAAGGATTTGGTAGAATAGCAAAATTGGCTAACACAGCTGAAGATCTGTGTTCAGGAGTAATAAAAGGGAGTATTCTGTGAAATCTGGGGGAACTGGACTGGGGACCTTGGTCTGGAGGACACGGAATAGAACAAGGCATAGCTAATTCAGCTTAAGCAGGCACATAAAGTGACGTTCTCAGTTGACTGAGAAAGAGGAATTTAAGGGTTTGGACATTGGGGGATTTTTCCCTGTTACTGTTTGTCTTTGCATTGGGTAAAAGGGTACTTGAAGTCATCAAACCTAGTAAAACAAGAAGCAGAATGTTGGCAAATAGTAATAGACAGCTGAATTAGTATGGCTCTTGTCTGCAACACTGATTTTTTGTTTTTATTTTTCTCAATTTTCTCAGTTGTTTTTGAGAGAAATTATAACTTTAGAAGTGATTGCAGTAGACAGTGAGGTAAAATAAATTATTAGAAGTTTAAATTCTTTCGCTGAAAGGTAAAATTTGTATGGGTTAAATTTTCCTCTTGGAGGTCTCATCTCTCGTCAAACATTGTAGCAAAACTCCTGGAATATAAAAAGATGAAGAATAAACAGGGTATTTAGGCAGAGTGTGCTGCGAGATGTACAGCATATACTCACTTGTCATCTGGGACCTCTCAAATACCATGAATGTGCTGAGATAGTGAAACCCTTTTGTTGTATCTTGACAGCTGAGTAGGCTGAGGGACAATATGTCAACAAGGCAAGGCTCTGGGTTACTGAGCCGTGTAGCTTGTCTGTAGTGTATTTATAGGCCATTTCTCTCCTGGATTCTCATTTCAACTCCCATTTCAAAGTTCATGCTTTTTTTTCCCCCCTCTAATGCATGTTCATGGAAACACTGCAAGGTCCAAGGCTGTTGCTTTCACATCCCATCCCACCTTTCCTTCCTCCCTGGTCAATTAAATAGGATTAATTCCAAATTTTCCTGAGTGTGCTGTTGCACGGAAATTTGGCCATTTAAGTCAGCAATAAAGTTGTTACGAATCTGAGATACTTCAAAAATGGGACAAGTGCTTTCGTTTCTGTTATAAACAAAGTGTTTATGATCAGATTTGCTAATATGATACATAATCTCAAAGTACTGCCTAGTCCAGATCTACTTCTGATGTAACAGATCTTAATTGAGAAGACTTTCCTGTTATATAGCAGGAATTCTCTGCATCCTTAAGCGAGCTTCTGTATTGTAAATCTGGGAATGTTGGCTAAAAATATGTAAATCCCTGGTTTTATATTGGTTATAGAGGTAAATAATTTCTGTGTGAAGAAAGCTGAAAGCTGAGCTACTGTTTTCCTCTATGTGCAATAAAGCAGTGTACGTCTTTGTCATGCCTGTTAAAAGTATCTTCACATCAAAAAAAGCCCTACACCACTGTCACTGTGAATACTTTGGAAGAAAGAATGTGGAGACAGTCCTGCTTCTCAAGGAACTATGGACAGTGTACTTTCAGATGAAACGTGGACATTTCTTCCTACACCCAAAACTACCCACAATTCTTTTACTGAATTATTTTGTAGAAGTAGCCACCACTGTCCTATGGCAAAAAATCATTCTCACTGACGCAAGTGCTTTGATCTCAACTGCACAATTGGGTTTTCAATCGTAGTTCATTCATTACATGCTCACTGGGCTGATTCATTCTGTCTGTCTTCCTCCATCTGTCCCCAATTTTCTCAACTTTTAATTCTGCAAAATTTGTGATTGTTGCTCCACATTTTTTTTATATTCCCTTTTAGTAGATGCTTTATTTCTTCAGTTTTTCTATCTATGTAGTAGTGTAACAGAAATATTCTGCTTGATTTAAGCAATTTCCTTGAAAAGGAAGAGTGGCTTTATAACCAGTATCTCTGCCACTTGGCATATTGGCGTAGCCTGTGGTGAATGCTATTTGACAGCTGAGACCTGGCACTGAAGTCTAGTTTGCATGTGACAGATACTAATGTTGACAGTATCAACCAAGCACAATATCTGAAGGTCACTGAAGCTCATCTTCACCCCACGCAAAGTGCAAAACCAGGCTCAAAGCATCTCCCTTGGTATTCAAGCAGGAGAAAAACTTGTAGAGGGGGAAGAACAATATTTCTCTGCCTCAGCCTCTTATGACACCTTTCACTGCAGTCTCATATGCACACTGTGACTTTGGGCTGGCACCCCTGTGCTATGTTCCTTCCAACCTTTTTCTCTCTCAGCTGATTTTAACCCTCACTGGGGGGAAGCATGACCTGGTGGCAGCTTTCCTTGCTGCAATGGCATTTCTCTCCCAAATTGCTTAAGTTAATGAAGGTTTTTATAAAATCTGAGTGGTCTGAGGTGGGAAAGTGGTTGTGTTTGTATGTAGGTGCATAGATGTATGTGCCCACACTGTACATATGTATAAACAGTGGATGTGCACACCCCTGTAAAAAGCATTCCTGTCATAGGAAAGGGTTTAGAGCTTTTTAAAAACGATGTGGACCTGAAAAATTGTTGGTGTCTTCCAAGAAGCTTGTATTGGAAGAGCTGCTGGGGTTTTCAGAGGGCTGAGCCCTTTTCTTCAGAGCAGCATTCATCCCATCCTCAGCCTCTCTAGTAAAGAAAAGCATGACTGACAGAAATGGACTGTTCCCTCAAAGAAAAGCTCCCACATTTCAAAGTGGGGTTCCAAACCACAGGATGACATTAGTAATAATTTCATGGCCTGAAATTTTTTTTTTATTATTACCTGAAGAGATTTTACTTTTCTACTATTTTACTTTTTGCCTGGTAGTTGTTTTTATTTTTATTTTTTATTAAATAAAATGTTTGGCCCTGTCCTAAAGGAT
The DNA here is from genome assembly GCA_033558185.1 of Dromococcyx pavoninus. NCBI lineage: Eukaryota > Metazoa > Chordata > Aves > Cuculiformes > Neomorphidae > Dromococcyx > Dromococcyx pavoninus. The sequence continues at coordinate 172,785 of JAUMJL010000186.1, forward strand.
GTAGAGAGGAAGCATAATAGAATAAATACATAGTTGTTTATTTATAAACAGAGGGAGTGCCTCATAATTACAGGAAGAAAATTAAAATCAGAAATGATAAACAGTGGTTGTGGCACAGTGTCTGGGCATGTCTTTTGTAAAGCACTCTGCTTCGCGAGAAAACAGATCGCTTGGACTGAAAATGCATAATAACAAAAATCCATCTGTCATAAATAGCTATGGAGTTTCTTTCCACACCCGTGTACAGCAGTGAGGGAGTAACTACTGGGAGAGGCAGTGCTCCAGTACTGGCGGCCCTGTTTTGGATAGTATGCTGCTCTCCAAAGGGAGAGAGGAATAAAGAAGAGGGGGAAGGACTGTGACATTGGTGAGGTGATGGAGAGGTGCATCCACTGTGCCAAGCAGCCCAAGCGAACACCCCTGAAGCAGAGGAGTCAGGAGGCTGCTCCTCTTCCCTTGTTTTCTTCTCTTTTTTTTTCGTTTTGCCTGGGGGCAGGAGGAGGTGGAGGTTGGCTTTCTTCCAGTTCTTCCTTCCTCTCCCGCTTCTGGAATTTCCTGGGATGCCTTGCTGGCAGGAGTGGAGAGGAGAGAAGGCTGCTTCTCCTGGCTTGGCCTGTAGCTTGTGACCACCTGCTAGAAGCCCTGCTGATGTCTTCTGTGTGCCCCAAACCTGCCTGTCCTCTGGGTTTGCTATGGACTAGTATTGTCCTGTCAGTAAAAGGCTACATTGTGGCTTTCTCTGCCATTACTGGCATGCGGGTGGGGACCTTGTAATGAAAACAGAAAGCAAATGGCTTTTTTGGCTTATAAATTTGTCTGGTGGAAGGGTTTGCACTAGCTGTTGTAGCCTCTTTTTCTGTTTCAGGAAGTTTTTTGTTTCATTGGGTTGATTTTGGTTTTGGTTTTCTGGGGAGTTTGAGGGGGGGGTTGGCTTTAGGTTGTTCTTTTTTAAGTGAAACCCATCAGGGAGATGAAATCTGCCTCTTTTATAAGGAATGACTTTTAAATTGACCATTTTATGGGTATTGATATTCTTAACTGCTTCATCCTTGAAAAATGGGCAAAATCAACCTCTTGAAGATGACATGAGTTTCTCCAAGGCCAGAGAAAAGTTATTTTTGCTACCTCACTGAACCATGGCTGATGATTTTGTAGAGTGCATTGGCTTCTTCTTTTACGCAGGTCTCCCAAAATATTTCTCTTCATAACAGGCTTTCTGCTGAGACCTTATGCATCCTTACAACCTAATGGAGCAGGAGCAAAGCAATGGTCAAATCTTACCTTCCTAATAGGGCACTAGGGGACGGTTTTGCCACTCCAGGGACAAGGTGAATGTGTAAGATAATTAGTTACTGTGTTTTGCTCTGATCAAGACTACTCAGTTCTCTCTCATTGGTATATATTCCCTAGACTAATCAGATGCCTTGGATAAATACTAACCAGGTGTTTTGTTGTGGGATTACTTGCTTGATTGTTTTTTTATAATCATTCTTCATTCTTCATGTAAGGTCAAACTGTGATATTGCTAAGAGTGTTTTGCTCCACAAGCAATCATAGTGACTGCAGTGGCAGTGCCTTAGTAGTACCGCAGTCCTACCTTCTTTTTTTTACTGGCAGTGAACTTACATTGTTGCATGATTTTCTGCTTGTAGTGTCCTGCCTCTTCCCCAGAAGAAGAAAAGCTTATTACCATCAAAAGGCCTAAAACTCCAGTTTCAAATGAGTTATCAGATATCAACACCCAAACCAACTGGACTAAGTCACTCCCACTGCCAACGCCAGAAGAGAAAATGCGACAACAAGCACAGGCAGTCCAAACAGATGTGGTTCCGATTAATGTGACTGGTAGGCTTTTAATTTCAGTAATTACGTTACACTGATGATGAAGGGGAGGGATAAAAGGGGACTCGTAGAGTTGGATAGCATTTTGACAGTCATAAATTTGATGCATGAATTTTAAATTACTTATTACACCTTTCTTTGAGAACAGTGTTTTGTGTTTAATAGTCTCTCTACAAACTTAATGAAAAAACCTCAAAATCCCTTAAAATGATCATTAATGAAGGTAATCTGCACAACATGGACTTGAAATGGCATTAAATACTCATGAAAGAGAAGAGGAGGATTGAGAAATCGCAGTGTTTTGCTGTGGACTTCAAAGAAGTTATGTAATGGAAAATCATGCTTTATGGAATGCTAGTGATATTTCAGGATTTTCTTCTATCAGTTTTATGTCAAGAAGGTTATCAGGGACTTCTAAATTCCAAAGACTAAATGTTACAAAATTCAGGAAAAAAAAACCTCTACGGTATTATTTTTATCAGCAACAAGATGTTTAGGTGTCAAAGAGAGTAGGGTAAGAACAGGAAAAGTTAAAGGGACTACCTCTTCAAGTCCCATTCGAGTTTTGGTAAAACAGTCCACTTATGTGGCTACAGTCCATGTTTTGTTATTATGAACTGTGTATTAACTCTTCATATTGAAAATGCTCTTTGGTTTTACAGTTGCTGAACTCCCACACCGTGGAAGCTAAATTATGTTAAAACTTAATGCTGAATAGATACTTTGTTGTGTGTAAATAGAATTTCTGTGAAAAATTGAATTATCACTTCAATTTATTAATCCGTCTTCTTTCTGCACAGCAACAAGATTGTCTATTATTAGTTAATTCAAATAACTGACTGTTCACCTGCCAAAACCAAGATGATATTCTGTATCTGATTTATTTCAAATGACACACTGACTCCACTCTAACTCTTATAATCAATAGCTTACAATGTTTAGTTTTGTTTTGAAGGTAAATCAGGTGTACACTTTCCCTGCATGAGTAGCAATGACTTTTTCACCTATATTTTTATAAACTATTATTTTAAATAGTATTTAAATATTATAGGCACTGAAATTCTGTGACAAACATCGGAGAGCTTCAAGAAATCAACAAGAAATGTTTCCTTAAATAAACAGCAAAATATATTTGAAATAAATGCAATGTTGAAATGCTGAAATGTTACTTGGCAAAGTTAGCATTATCTAGGGAATGCAGGATACAGGGGCAGAAAGCTGAGTTATGGGAACAATAGATAATCTGACATAATTGATAAGCTTGAGCAAGGCTTAGATACTGTGACAGCAGGAACAGAGTATACTTACAGAAAGAATAATCTGCTGTTCAAGGTAATGACCCCATGTATTGAAAATATATGGGAGAAATAAACAGATGGAAAGAAAAATGACGTAAAAGAGATCCAACAACCCTTATAGGTTTAATTCAGTTTCACTGGGGATGGTACTGTGTTTGGATAAATTACACTTGTGACTCCAGGAAGCGTAGTTTGAGTATTATAGCAAACCTTGCGTCCCCTGAATTGTTTGGTTTGCACTCAGCGGTTCTCAACTTTTGTGATAAAAATAGTGCACATGCATATTACACCACCTGTTGAGCATTCATTCCATTATAAATGTGGTAATCAGAAGGGATAGAGAGGGAGAGTAGTAAAGGAAGACTGCTGTTGCAGTCTCTGGGATCCACTGTTTCCTTTCCCTTGGAATAATTATGTTACTACTGTACAATGAGGCAAGCGACAGTAACAGACTGTGATGCACACGCAACAGGCAAAAAAAAGCTGCTGTCCTTGTTCCTTTCTAAAAAGTCACAATCTGCTCCCCTCCTCTGCCCTCCCACATTGAGTAATTTTATTTTATGAAGTTCCCGATGTTACTGCATGAGGCAGGGAAAAAAAAGACCAAGAATTCAGTGCTATTTGTTCAGTGTGCCGTGGAACAAACCATCACCGTGGTTGGTTTTTTTTTATTTGGCTTTTTCTTCGCTTGCTCTTTTTTTCACTCTCCCAGAAGAGAGGTCAGAAAATTTCTCCTTTATTACTCCTGGCATGAAATAAAAGGTTAACCTCCGAAGAGACTGCTGGCAATTGACAGCATTTTCAGCAGTGCATTAGTAATGATTCTCCTACAATGACCTCTCATGTGACAATGCAACAAATGCTCTGCAAGTTCAGCTCTCAGGGCTCTTTGGTGAACAGATGCAACTAATACAGTACTAGTAAAAATCTGTTGGATAGCCTGAAGGTGCCAGGGCGTTGCATCAAGCTGACAAGCTGCTGACTAGACATCCAGATTTGGAAGCAATTTCAGTCTTTTGGAGTGCCTGGGCTGAGCTTATTCTGGGCTGGAAGGGGCTGAGCTGAATTTTCAGTGGTGGCCAGTCTTTGCTTTTACATATCCTGGGGGTTAAAAGTTGTATAATGGTCTCTGCTTTCGTGGATTTTCCAGAACTAAGTTTCTTTCCAGATGGAGTAGTCTGGTCATGGTGAAGGTGGTCAGCGCCAGGCTGGATCCTGCAAAATATTTAAGCATTTGCTTGAGTCCAGCTTAACTGATTTCAGTGAGATTTAAGCACACACTTAAATATTTAAGCACACACTTAAATATTTTCAGTGAATCCAAGGAAACTGAGCAAACTGCATGAGGGAAAACTGGAGTAACCTATAAGGAATGCCTAGATAATTTGTTGCAAATCTGTAACAGAAGGAGAAAAGTATCCTTAAATCTACAAAATATATTAATTGTTAATATTGATATTTTCTTTAAAAAAAAAGGAAGAACAAAAAGTACAATGAAGAAAGGGGAAAACCCTGAGATGTTCCAATTTTGTTGTTGGAATTTATTGAAGCTGCTACTTTGAAATGCCACAGATTTGCACAGTGGCTTTGAAAAATCCTTTATATATCAAAAACCACTGAAGATGGATTGGTTGACTTAGCTCCTGGGTAGCTCAGGGGAAGAAGTTACTGTGGGTCAGCTGACAGAAACATTTCTCCATGGTCGTCCTGTTTGTGCTGTCTGAGGCTTCATGTAAAAGACTCTCTCCTTGTTTGCACCCTCTGATTACAATTTACATTTTATTTCAGGGCATTCAAAGCTCTGTTTTAATTTTCTTGCAGCTCACCATCTCGGGCATAATTGTTGGCCTTTGAATGGATAAAGATATGTTTAGAGATGCAAAACTCTCTCTTCCAAATTCTCTGGCTTTGTTATAATGTGACTAGATTTATTACTATTCTGCATAGCAGGGTTACCTAATGGTCCTGACCCTGACCCCATAAGGGTCCTAACGTCCTAATAGTGGTAATGCCCCAGATGGTGGATAGTCATTTTATCTCAATATTTCAGGGCTTATAGTAAGCCAGGGAATTCATAGCTTTAAATTTTATAGAACCCATGGGTTTCCTTCTCCCTTTATCTGCCCTGACTTCAGTCAATCCAAAACTTGTATGAAACCGGCACTTCTCTGTGGCTGAAAGGATTCTGCTTAGCACAAGCGCAGCTCATGGGAGCACAAGGCTCCTGTCAAACAGAGTCAGAGTCTTTATATTTACAATATGGTGAATGAAACTGCTACATTTTTTTCCTTGCATTTTCACAAGTCCATGTGCTACACTTTAATATATGACTGTGTCTTTAACTTTTATAGAGGTACTGAGATTTTCTATGCTGGTTGCATGACACACATCATACTGATGTGCAGTCAGCCAGGGATAGTATTTATGACATATAGTTACTGTGCATTAATCACTTTTTAGAGGTAAATAATTTGGTCATCAAGTTTCAAAAAAAAGCATAAAAGACAAAATCCATATAGGCATAAGTCAATTTTTTTCTGCATTTAAGTTTTAAATGGGTCATCTAAAAGACATTTAGCAGTGCTTTAAAATGCTTTAGCTTCTAAAGATGGAACTTATGAGAGAGGTATGGGGGGTAGTCCCTGAAATTTTTAAAAGTGACAGAGAATTAACTCAGCTCACAGTCCATAGGGCAAGTTTAACTTGCTACTGGTAAAAAGGCCAAATTATAAACCTCTGAACAAAAGTGAATTCTTAAGGAAAAGCTGCTTAATGATAGTGGTGCTTCTGGGTCTCATTATGATACAGCACATGGTCATCATACGGCTTTGTCTGGCAATGTGCACTTACGCGCACATTTTTTCAGCTCTTGGCCTTTGTATGTATTTATAATAGTTTATAAAGTTTCAGTTTTAAGCAGCTTCTAGTCTGACTGAAATATTTATGAGACTGCAAGATAAGTTTGATCTTCGCATGCTCCATAGTACTTATTTGTATTCATGTTAAAAGATCACCACCAGAAATGTGGTACACTTGACAAGTTTAGAGCAAATTTGGAATGAAAAGGAAGCATCTTGTGTGATTTAATGATGGAGCTGTGCAAAGACACAGTAGCTGTTGCCAACAGCAATGTCTGTTCCTGTATAAACCACTGTGGTCTTTCATTTTCATGAGCAGATTTGCTTTTTCTGTTGCACATTACTTAAAAATAGAACAAAAAACCCCACAAATAAAAAAAGGCAAAAAGGGCCAATTTAAAGCAAGGATTCTGTTCACTTGTGGAATTAGATCTGCTCTCATCAGATCTGAACTGGGCTCAGGAAGTCAAAATTCCTTTCAAAAGCTGCAGTACCATATCATGGATATGTGTGTCTAAAAGCCTTACTGTGACAATATGCTGTATCTTCCTTCAGTGTAAACCTTCATTGTGTAGGACAAAGCTAACATCATTTATTAATGCCTTTTTTTCCATTTCTACAACGAAACTAGTGGAAGAAAGTGCATGATGTCAGTGTGCTTGGAAGTAATGTTGCTTTGCTTGTTCTACCATGTATTAGGGGAGAATTTCGACCGCCAAGCCAGCATTCGGCGGTCTCTAATTTACACTGACACGGTGGTAAGACGGCCGAAGAAAGTCAAAAGGAGAAAGACTATTACAGGAATCCCTGACAACATACAAAAGGAGCTAGGTATGGCTCATCAGAACTGTATTCCATCCACTGTTCATTGTCACTGCTTATCGTTACTCAACTAATAACATTATCAGTGCTCATGAAACCAATACAGTCTGATAGCCTATTACAGTTCCAAATACATGTGTGCCTCCTTGCCACCAGGCATCTGGGAATTAGGGCCTTTTATCTGATAACTTCTATCTGTTGAAGGGAGCAAGGTATTTGGGAAGCGGTGCGCTGTTACAATGGAAATCTGCAGGGGTGTAAAGTTTCTGATCTTTAATGCTTTCCCGGAGATTTGGCCCACCCCTCAGGATTTTCACTGAAGCAAAACTGAAGTGGACAGGCATTTGGCTTGCAAATTATTACTCAGTAGAGTAAAACAATTCATAGACACCTTCCTGAATCTACCGAGAGTTGTATCAAGAGTGAAAAACCTGTATATTTTCCAGTTCAAATTAGCTCTAATTGGCCACCCCTTAAGTATCAGTGTTTGATTGGGAGTAATTTACATGGGATCATTAGCTATTGCATATATTCCAAAGGAAAAATGCCTGCTCAATCATGTTTACTTCAGGCTGTCCTCTTTCACAGTTGGTAGCATACATGATATTTAGGGCTGATGAAACAGTCTGACCGTTCAGACACTTTTTTTTGGCAGAACTCTCTGGTCATTCTTATTTATTTTTAAAAAAGATGTTTCAGTTTTTCCCAAATGATAACTTCACAGATAAAATTGTGTTCTCCCTCCCTTTTTATAGAGGAAGAATGTCCCTTAAAATAATCTGGCAGAACATAATTTTAGGTACTTTACATGTGGAATCACCATATATATTGATGATTTCAGTAAGTTCTACCTTGCATTTTGCATCTCTTTCTTTCTAAATTGCCTTTTCCATTCTTGGTTCTTTGTCTAGTTTTTCAGAACAGGAGCAAGAATATGTAATTTATCTGGGTGGGTTTGAAATGAGCTAAAGGACCAGGCATAAAGAAAGCCAAGAAATGAGCAAGGATGTGAAGAACAGTTTGTGAGTGGAACTGTGCTCCTTCAGCATCTATAATGAAACATTGCCCTGCCATGTGAAAATTCACTTGCCCTAACGCTTTTAGGACAGCTAAAGTTAGGCAGCTTTAATTTTTGTTACTGTTGGATCTCACAAGATGATTTTATTTCTAACTGCTGCTCTGTGATTTGTCCAAAGCTGCCAATTGTCCTTGTCCATCTCGTCTTGTGGGAATAGATGCTGTTTTGTGCCTGCCATAGGGAACTCCTCCCCATAGTATGGGTTCAATTCCTCCCTCTTCACTGTCCATAGCGAGCCTTGCTATGTGTTAGGAGGCACTTTCAGACCAGGAGTCCTCTTGGAGGTCAGAATTTTTAATTCGTTGTTTCCTGGGAGAGAACAACACATCTATCAACCTTGCAATCAACTATAAGCAATTTTGAGGTTTAAATAAAACAAAGTATATTTGTTCTAACATAACAAAGATGAAAACTGGAAACAAAGTTACATAAAACTTCATTTTTAATTATTCTTAATTATTCTGGTTTAGATTTCTCTAAGGCTAAGCCCTCAGAAACTATGTTTACAACTGGTTTGAGGAATAGCAGAGACAACGCTCATCCTCTCATTTGTTCAGGTTGGATACTTTTTACGTTTCCTTCTTCCATTTTAAACTAAATTACTTTTCTTTTGGTCCAGAGCTAAGATTAAATGACTTGTGCTCCTTAAAAGTGCTTGTGCCCCTGAAAGGCAGAGCTGATACAGGAATCACTTAAACTGTTCATTTTCAGAGTTGTTACAGTGGTCTCGAGTCTAGTGTGATATTCTGAAAAATGACGTGCATGCTAAGGTTATATCTTTGACATATATAAGATCTATCTCAGGGGCAGATAGCAGACAAAAGCAGAGTAAAGGAGAATGTTTTGCTCCAAACTACCATTTGCCGCTTGCTGGGGTTCCTGATGCTCTTTCAGGCACATGAATTTTGAAATGGGTGACAATGTACTCAGATGGACGTGCGGAGAATGTGTCCTGCCAGCAGTGTTCCCAAAACTTTGAGGTTACATTTACAACCATTTCAGACAAATGTTTAATGTTTAAAAAACCCCATCAACTGTAGTTTACCTGGTGGAATAAACTGACAATGCAGTTAGCATCCATCTTAAAAAGAATTCTTCAATTAGAGTTTGTGACTTTCACCAATCTGTTTGTTAAGGGTGACAGGTTTTATGATCTTGATTTCAGTCTTTCATCTCTGTGCTGGGCACATTACACGTTGCACTCGTTGAAGGTTTTCCTTGGCTCCTATTTTAAGTTACAGAAATTTCAGGGCTGGCAGTATTTCACTGTAGGAGCTCACTCAGGACAGTTACCTGGCCTGCAATGGGCAGACACATAGAGCTTTAGCCATCTGCCCTATGTTCAAAGTTGTCTGAGGAGCTTGATGTTACTTCCGCGGTGGTAGTGTGCCATCCGGACAGCAAAACGTATGCCAGGAAGTCTCTCTGATGGCAGTATCCATCCTGGTAGGGTATTGCTTTCTATCACTAAAAAACAAAGTGCACTCAAAAAAGGAACAGTTAGTGGTGTCTGCATCTTATTGATCGGGAGACTAAGCATGCTGCAGTGAAGTGATTAGCTAGAGTCACCCACCAGTCAGCTGGCAAGGCTGGGAATAAATCAAGTCTCTTCCATCCTTGTTCTGTGTTTTTTCTGCCTTTTCTCCCCATCACTCCCCAAATATTTCTGTAACTCTCCATTCCCTATTTCTCTTACACTCTCCCAAAACAAACAGGAAGTTGTTTTAAAACATTCCACAGTTCAGTTGATTGGAACAAGTATCCGGACTAAACTCCAAATCAAGCAATTGCATTGTGCCTATTGACATTCTCCCTGTGGTTTCAGCTGAATAAATCTCTTTGTTTCTGCCCTAAAGCATTGGTGTGAATAGATATAATATTTACACAAAGATGAAAGTCCCTTGATACACCAAAGTTGCTCTGTGCAGGCTAAATAACAACTACATATAGCAGATTCTTCTTACCTCTTATTTATCCTTCAGAAGGAAGCAGAAACTTGAGAGAACCTCAAAGCAACGACCAAGCATGAACTGTTTTCATTTCTTGCAAGAGAGCTTCTGCCAAGCCAAGCTGCTGGGGTTCTTCCCTCGCTGCCTTGACTCCTTTGGAACCAAAAAGTCCAAACAGAAGAGAAGCCTTGCACTGATCACTGACCTGAGCTCAGCGACCGTGATACCTTTGTAGAATTTACCCGAATGTACTGAAAGGAATAATTAACTGCACCCTTGAAGCATGTACTGAAAGGATCTTTAAACATACTACTGTTGTAATACTGCTGTGTTTTCACAGGTGTGTCCAGCAATGAACAGGTCTCTCTGTGTAGCCTGTACACTTCCACATAAAAAATACTGCATAATAAAATGTGATGTGGTAGATGGGATTCTAAGACAGAGTAAGAATGTGTGATGCCTACCAGTTTAGAGATACCAGTTATTTTCTGAACAGTTATTTTTAACAGCGGGATGCTCTCAGTATGATTTATCAGAGCGACACCAAAGTACAAGGAGAAAGCAAAACGTTCCTCTCTCTGCCAAACACAGCAATGAAAGATTGGTTTTGCATATCTCTGAATTATCTTCATTGTCTTACAGAACATAGATTTTTTTTCTCTGTATTTAATGGGGTTAGTGTTGGATGAAAACTGCAGAAAGGGCAAGAAACTTGCAGGTGATGTTTTATTTCAAGTTTCTTTTCTCTCAGTTTCTCTGCTCTGTGTTGCTATTATCCATCACTTCTAGCTGAGAATTCAGAATTTGATAGAGATGAGCATCTCTCTGGGAGCACCTGTTCCAGGCCTTGCTCATTTTTTGGCTCTTGGTTATCTTCCGCTTCCTTCACGTGTTCCAACTCTTCAGATGAAATAAAGGCAGCAAAATGCCTTCACATTTCCACAGTCCCATCTCTGTGTCAGTGCTCTAGGGTCTGGATAAGTCTTATCTTTTTCTGAAGGTATCAAGTCGTGAGTGTTACTCCAGAGTTCTGCCCCGGTGCAGTCCCACGTAACCGACAGACAGCTTCTGGTGTCCAAGATTCCTTCCCTGTCTTGCAGGAGGAGCAAGTCCCAGACTTGGGTATAGGTTCCACCACAGTTCATCTTCCAAATAAACATACCTGACTATGGGGGAGGAGAGAGGAAACCATCTTTAAGTTTTCCACCTTTTGATTTCTTCTTTTTCTGCCAGATATTTTGCTTTTCTTCAATCAAACAGAAAGAATCTGTCCTCCTGGTTTTCAAAAAATGTCTTCTGATTTTATGCTTTGTGTGTACTTTCCTTGAATTATTTCAATACTTTATTTTTTTCCACCTTAAGGTGCAATGCAGGGCATTTGCAGCTCCTGTGATTTCCACTCCCCGTCCCATACACCTCTTTTTGTTGTTGTTGTTTCTAACCAAAAAGTTCGGAGGGTCAGAATGGCCTCGTGTAATTTTCTTCAGCTGATTTCCCCACCTCCCATTTTCAGTAGCTCACAATCAGTTTTCACCTATAAGACCTCCTGTCACTCGGCAGGATTGGTATGATTGACACCTGAACTGTCAGTCCCTCATTTGCTTTCTTGTAGTTCACTTCAGACCCCCTGTTGATGTCAACCAGTGTCCCAAGTATCATTTGGGACTGTTGAAATTCTCCTTTGACATGCCTTAGAGAGAACCATTCCATCTCAGCAACATGGGGGCACATAAGTACTTCTGACCTTTGGGAACTCAGCTGTTCTATTGAAGACTCCTCTTAATTGATACTCTTATCCAATTAGTCCCTTTGGCGCTAGCAGTCATTCAAGTTGTAGGTTCCATAGATATCCATTGCTCCTACAGAAATATCATGCAAATACCCAACTGTTCAACTCAAGTAATTCTGCGTCTTGCTTCAAGTTGCAATTTTAGCAGTCTTTGGAGAGAATATCTCTCGTTCAGAGTTATTGTGCCTTTTAACTAGTACTGGGTTTATAGCTGTAGCTTCTCAACTTTGTACATTTCCAGGGTTATTCATCCAGAGATCAGGGTGTTACAAAGTATGTGTCATTCGCTTCTTGATAATGGGGGATAAAGGACATACCAGGAATATAATCTTTACCCGAGGCTGTTCAGTTAGTGAAATGAATGGAATCAAGAAAGCTTAAATTCCCTGTTTTCATCAAAATTCTCCCTTTCAGGATGGCAGTGATATATGCAAGGATAATTTTTTTTGGCCGGCAGTAACGAAAAGTATGGCAGGATTCTTTGCAATATTTTTCTTCCCTCTTGAGAGATTATAGATGCTTCATGGGGCACAGTGAAAACTCCTTCAAATTACCATAAGCCCAAAGTACTTGTCTGTTTCTTGTTGAGTGTTTATTAAAAATCATTTGGTGTCTGTATACAAGGATGAAATAGATGAAGAATCTCTGGTTGATTGTGGGGAAAGTTGTGGTGCCTGCCCAGTGACTTGACCAGGTCACCAAGTTAGGAATGTGCCAGTGGCCCAAGATACAAATGCTTGTAGTGGAAATGATTAGTCAGAAGTAGTATGGAGAGATAACTTCTGTGTACTAGTTGAAACAAGTATGTTCTTTGTGATGTCAACGCACATACTTTTTATCCTCTCAAGGCACTGGTTTTCTGCACTCATTTCAGTGCAGAGGACCTTTTTACTGATTCTCTGCAGCATTTTACTGGTGCCACAAGACCAGCCAGAGTCACAGGGAGACAGGGAGTCTTCTAGTAGCTAATACCTAGCCCTAGGGTTTACATGCATAAACTTTCTTTTTTCCATCAAATTTGCGGTCAGCCTCTGTCCCTGTTGTCTCTAATGAGCAACACTAGTAACTACCAGAATCAAGGAAAAATGGTGTAACCTGTATATGTCTATCTTGGATCGAGCTCTTGGAGCTTAGGTATGCATTCAAACCTCTTCTCTGTGCTTCCATGCAAGAGATGTTAAATACATTGCATGTTTCACATGTTCCAGATAGTGGGTGTTCTTTACTTGCTGCTGGAGTCTACACTGAACATGCACATTAGGAAAGAGCATTTGCCCTGATATTTTCAGCACAGCAAAAAGTAGGGGAAAAAAGAAGAAAGGTGTGTAGATACAGGTCTCCTGTGGTGGACGTAGCTCTGGCTGCTGGGCTACAGGACCAAGGATAATTTAAAAAGCAGACAAGACAATTATTACTTTCAGCCACATTTATCATACCACCAAACTGCAGCCACTTATGACTTCTTAACGTTCAGCATCTGTAACCTGATGTCCAATTCTGCAGTATTTTTTGCTGCTGTCTGCACAGAAGTCATCCCTGCAACTAGACGGACTTGTGGATGGTATTCTTTAAAAGTTCTGATTCAGTTCAAGAATTTTGGTGTTGCAGAAATCTTGTAATACCTAACTGCTATGTATTTAAGTAAAGGTTTTCTGAGAGACATGGTATTTTCAGTGTCTTAATTAAAGGTTTGAGCTATCCCTTAGAATCAGATTGTTGATCTTCTAGCTGCAGTGCCAACAAAGATGGTTTGATTTTAAGGATTTTTTGAAAACTCTTGCTTTTCAATGTTATTCTGGAAGTGTGTGAGAGTTTTACAGTGCATTGTAAATTGCAAACAAAATACTCCTCACTGTCCTCCTCTGAATTCCCCTGAAATCTTAAAACCGTCAACATGTATCTGAATCTTAAATGTTCCTGTGGTTAGTTTTTTTTGAACCATTTTTCCTGCAGATTTCTGTTGTCTTCAGGAAACAGAACTGTAAAAATATTAATTGCTGTATTATAAAGGGCAAGTAAATCCTCGCAGATTTGCGTGAGATTGTGCATACATATAAAGCCAAAACCAAAATAGTTTCAGAACATGCTGCATTTCTACAAAAAAATATTTAAAACCACAAATTTGTGTTCTTGTAATAGCAAACACTTTGAGAAGACCCTTCTCTGACCATATCCCATATAATGGTTGAAGGATATAGCCCTGCAGTTTATAATTCTGAGACTGAGCTGACTTGTCCTCTTAGAACCCTGTGTTTATATAGGCTCTGAGCTACTCTAACTACAGGAGGCCTTGCACCGGTGCAAAGACCTGCCCTGACGGGCAGTACCAAGGTTGTGAAAGTTTACTGCATTGAGTCTATTTATGTAGTTTCCATGAGCGTATTAGACTGAGCCCTAAGTTATGTCTATTCAAATAATAAACACAGAGTTAACACTAATGCTCAACACCATCCTGCAGTTGTTTGTGTTGCACTTTGTTAGCCTGCTCCTCTGGCACTGCTTTGGCCTGGGCCAGCCAGCACTCTCCCAGGCTCTGTCTGTGCACGAGTGCCGGGAGATACGGCTGGAGCTGCTCCTCCACGCATTTTGGTACAGCCATCCTTGCCAGAAAAGAGCTTGGCTTGGATTGGCATAAGAAGGGTCCTTTGCCTCTCTCATTTAGTAGCTTAGATATAGCACCAAGGTTTAATTTGGTATCTCAGATGTTTTAAAGCATCGCTGTGCATTTGCAATGAACAGTATGTCCCAGTAATGCGCTCTGACACTCCTGGTTTTGGAAGAAGGAAAGGGGAGGTTAGCGAGTCCAGTGCTGTCCTGCTTTACCATCTACCTTCCCTAGCAGTAATGTTTTAAACAAGCATGAACTGTCCGTGTGCATTGCACTGCTTGTGGAGTGCACTTAGCTTCCTTTGTGAATACGGATGTATTGCATACTGAAATGAGGTGTTCTCAGCCACAGGTCAGTATGTGACGGTGTTAGATCCTTGCTGTAGTGCCGGCAGCTTCATTCTTTGCAAACCCCATCCTCTGTCTCGTGTGTGTGTGTGTGTACATTTCATAGTAATAGAGAGAAAAACACCCCATCTCTTTGATTATATAAATAACTTAGTATGCAGATTTTTTAAAATTATTTTTAATTGGCTAACAGTTGTTACCAGTGATATCATGGTTCCAGAAACATTTGTGATGTCTACTTTCATGTTTCTCTAGCTCTTAACCTGATTCTCTTGAAAAGATGCACATGGAAAACAAAATTAAGTTCTTTTCTTACTGTAGAGTTCCTAAAGACTATATACAGAATATGCAAATACCTTTCTTGATTGGCTGCAGTATTACATCTGTTCTGACAATATTGCTTATTAGATTATCCAAGATGTTTGCCAGCATCCCAGTATCTAGTTTTGCTGCAAACCTCTACCAGAAGCATAAGGAGGCTGCGTTTTCATGACAGTAAGAGAATCTACACAAAGCAAACTGAATAGGCTTCCAGGTGCTAAAAGACTACTTATATGCCTGGGGAAAAGAAGTAAACAATCTTTCTGTGTATGCTGCTTTCACTGTAGCCTTTTCAGAGCCTTCTTTTCCTTATCCTACATGCCTCTTTTGCCTGCCAAGAATAAGGATAATTATATGTCCTTTAAGTGGTGTTTAGAGCCGCATGATAAAAATACCTATCCTCCTGATCCAGCTCCATATAGTAAATATGAAAGGAGAACAATCCTATCAGGTGTGCTCCCGCGAATAGCTTTAAGGCGGATACTTGAAATAACCAATTTTCCTCAGCAGTGACACATGCACCATCCTTACAAGCATCTGTAGCAGCATGCCTGCCTCTTGTGTCTGCTATTTATACAGTAATGCAACTGAATTGAAAAGCAACAGCCTTCTGCAGACTATTTTTAAAGCAGTGCTCTGGTTTGTGCTTTTTAAAAGGCAGCTACCAATAAAACTATAAATTTATAAAAACCAGAGTCCTTTCTACTGACCCAGTGATAACTGTATTTCAAACTAAACTGTTTTTTCCCTTGTCCTGAAAGGTTTTTTAATGCCAATATGTGATTATTACTTCATTTTTAAAGACTGCAGTTATTTTTTCTTCCCTGATAATGCTGAGGATGAGATGACCATTGGTATTAGCTGTTTGTTTTCCCCACTTCATGGAGTTTTTCCTTTATGATAAATAGAAAGTAATTGTATGGAAATACGTTATTTAAATTGGTTTTCTTTGCAGTGTTTGATAATGTCTTTGTAGAAATGCAGTTATAGCATATGTCTTATTTGTGGTGAAACAATGCATATTTCAATGTATTGGCCTCCTTTCAGATGAACTGCAAGACTTGGAAATCTGTCTGTGTCCCCTGAATTTTTTTTTCGAAGTGTAAAAAGCAGAACTGATTATTTGCCTTAATCTCCCAATTTCCTTCTTCTTTTCTTTATTGCATGAGGCATTAGCGTGGAAACATGCTTCGCATTTCTCACGCTTTTGTCTGTTCCTGCTGCTTTGCCTACTGGAAGTCAAACAGTGCTACTTAGTTTCTGACATAACTGATTACTATGGAAATTATTACCATGTCATAAGCAGAGGATTTCATGTGTTGAATGTGCAGCAGGAACACAGACAATTCTGTAAGCAGAAGGTTCCTGATAATAAGGAAAAAGGGAAGAGAAATTCAGAAAACACACAATGCCTGTGCAAAATCCATTGTTGCAGATTCTTTTTCAGAAGGCATAACCTTCAAGAGCATGGGGATCAAGCAGTTTGGTGTGGGGGGGTTAATTTTAAATTAGTAAGAAGATAAAGGTGAATTTATGCTTCAAGGAATAATTATTTTATTTTGACTCCAGCAGTTGGCACGGGCCAAAGTGATTTCCGAGGGCATTCGATGTATGTCCCAGATCACTGTTCCACACTAGGGAGACTAGACAGCTATCGCTCTGCTATGCAACGCTCGGAAACCAAGGACACCAGCTGCCAGACAGAGGATGTTAAAGTTGTGCCCCCTTCAATGAGAAGAATACGAGCACAGAAAGGACATGGCATCGCAGCCCAGATGTCTCAGTTCTCTAGCTCATCTGGAAACATGTCAGTGATGAGTGATTCTGCTGCAGTTATATTTGCTTCTCGCCAAAATAGCGATATAGGTTTTCATAGCTTGCCTCGGGCTGGTGCAAGAGTGTCTCTGCAATCCCTAGAGCAAACACAGAACATCTCTAAGCAGTCAGAAGACATTGCTGATGCTTTGCCCCAACAGATAAGTAAATTGCAAGTGGATGATAGTGTTGTGCTTTTGAGAAATAATTCCACAACAGGGACTTTGTCAAGGCCAAAATCTCAAGAGGTGAGAAGCTATGATAGTGAAAAGTCCGCAAGCCCAGCATGTGTGGTCTCTCCTCATGCCACCTACTCAACCAGCATCATACCCAATGCAACACTGTCATCCTCCTCAGAAGTTATCGTTATTCACACTGCCCAAAGTGCTGGATTATTGGATAGTAAAATTACCAGCACTGTTACCTATCCAAAGCCAAGAGACAATCCTGTTGCCAGCAGTGCAGTAAGTGGTAAAGAAGATCACCATTCATCAAGTGGAAACTGGAGTGAGAGCAGCTCCACACGACACTCTCAGACTTCAGATACCATGCCAGCTAATACTGTCATGATGCTTTCTCTTGGTGACTCTGCTGTCTCTCTTAGCACTCCTGGAAATACAGAGACTGGGTCTCAGAGTGTAAGTTACAGCTGTAAGAACAATCTTGCTTTATCAAACCTTTCCCAGGACAGCGATGGTAGGAGTGAATCTAGCTCTTCAGGGGAGCGAGCGCAAGCAGCAGGGAACAGCACAGATCATTGGCTGCACAAGTCTGTGGAAAACAGTGAGATTCCTTCACGCAAGGTGGTTTGTACCACACCGGGTTGTGCCACTCCTGGTAGCAACCTGAGCAGCAGCAGCCTGGAGAGGACTTCAGTCAAGGATGATTCTACTTCTCTGTATTCTGTAGACCACGATGGTTATTATAGTTCCATGCATATGGACTCTGGACTGAAGTCAGACATTCCATGCAATAGTACTAATGGTTTTGGGAACCCCAGAGACAGCGTGATAAATGTCTTTGAAGGAAAGGAGAAGAAACATCAGGATGACCAGTCAGGCCAAGGTGACAAATCCCTTGCAAGAAACATCTCTCTGAAAAAGGCAAAGAAGCCACCTTTGCCACCATCCAGAACGGACTCACTCAGAAGGGTGCCCAAGAAAAAAGCCCAGTCCAATGGGCAGGTACTTGATGAAACCCTCATTGCCACCCTTCAGCATTCTCTGCAGTTGAATCTCAAGTGCAAAAATGGCAGCTCCCCTTCCCAGAGCCCCTGCAGTGACTATGAGGATCCCTGGGTGTTGCGCTCCCGCAGCCAAAGCTCAGTCAGTGCAAGCAGCAGCATGATCTCCACTACTGCTCCAAACCTGTACTCCATCTGCACAGTCACTCCCTCTCAGAGTGAAACAAGTAGTATCAAGTCAGAGTATGCTGACCAGTGGGGATACTACAGCGACTATGCCGCAGTAGCAGATGACCAGGTAAAATCCCCAGTGACTCATTCTGCCAGTACCTCATCTGCTCTCAGTGATTACAGCATCAGCCACTTCAGTGATGGTTCAAGGGCTTCTGTGCCACAAGTGCCCAGTGGACTGGCCAAACCAAAGAGCACTTCTCCGGAGAAGTCCCACAGAGTCACATCGCCGTCAAGTGGGTACTCCAGCCAGTCCAATACACCCACTGCACTTACTCCAGTGCCTGTACTTTTAAAATCTGTGTCATCAGGAAATGGGAAATCCAAGCTGAAGCCTAAAGTGCCTGAAAGGAAATCCTCTCTTCTGTCTTCAGTCTCCATGTCTTCATCCTCCACTTCTCTTTCTTCAAATACATCTACTGAAGGGAGTGTGAGTGTGAAGAAATTGGACCCCAACCTGAGTTCTCCTTCGGATTCTGGTGCACCTCCTCCGCCGCCTCCTCTTCCAACACCTCCTCTGCATTGTCCCGAATTTTCTTCTCCCTCTCCCCCTCCTCCTCCTCCAGCAGAAGTCATGGATCTGTCACCATTGCCAGCCTCTCCCACATTTCCCCCTCCTCCACCAGAAGCTGATGTCAATTCTTCCTTTACCCAGACTGTCCCATGGTTTCCACAAGAAGCCCTCCTCAGTTCATTCTCTTCCTCTGTTCCTCCTCCTTCTACTTCTCCTGTAGCTGTCCCGCCACCAGCACCACCTCTTGATCCAAAACTAACAAAAGGTGCAACAATATCCTCACAGTATTCTTCTAAGAAACATAACCAAGAATATTCTTGCTACAGTCCAGTGAAACAACCACTCCACAAGCAAGATGCTTCGAGACCTGTGATGCCCTTAGTAACTACCAAAGCATTGCAAATGGTGCAGCTGAGGTCTGTGAAAAAAGTGACGGAAGGTGAGCCATCACCTGGATCTGCTTCTGAAACCGTTTCTCAGGAAAAGGGTGCTGTAAATTCATCATCGCAGTCTTCCCTAAAGCCATCTCTCTCACTGAGACTCAATAACAGCTTAGGTGAAGAGGAAATGAAAACTCAAGGCACTTCATTTAAAATCTCAGTTCAAACACTGGCTCGGGGATCTCCTCTCATTCTCTCCGATAACGTAACTGCACTTGGCAATGATCAAAAGCCTTCATGTGCAGAAGGTCTAAACAAGTCTTTTGGAGCTGATTCACTGGGTACAGCTACTGAAGACACACCTGAGTCTTCAGTGCAGATTGAAGACCCCCATTCTGGCATGTCACTTCAGGGTTCACCAGCATCTCCCAAAAAGACTCAGGGTGTATTGCCAAGCAAGAAACCACCTCCTATTTCAAAGAAACCCAAACTGTTCCTCGTTGTACCACCTCCACAGTTAGATGTTACAGTGGAGAAAATAGCTGAAGTGAGTGATACTGTCAGAAGCATGTCAAGCCCGACTAAGAGAGACGCTGTGCTTGCACACTGCGAGGAGGCGAGAAATTGTCTTACAGATGGACTCAGTTCTAGTGAGATGGACTCTGGCAGCCTTGTTCCTGAGGGAGGAGCTGCGGCATTCACCTTCTCTGAGACAGTGGGAGCTAATGCCTTCGTGGTACAGCCTGCTGCATCACCAGTTCAAGAAGAACCCGGGCAGGCGGAGCAGTCCACTTTTGATGAAGGAAGCAGTTCAGGCAGCAGCCAGTACAGCAGCAGTAACGCTGACGGGCACGTATCTCAAGAGAACGAAGGTGGTGAGTCTGTTTTCCCTGACTCTTCTTCAAATTGTAAAGAAGCTGGAGAGTGAGAATAGGAATCCTAGCATCCAGATGGACTTCCGTAGAGAGAAGAGCCTCTTGTGATAGTTAAAACTAAAAACCTGAAGGAAGTTGCAGGGATAAGATTATTGCTTTTAAAATTCCTTTCTGACTTCTCATTGTTGCAGACATGGAAAGAAAATATGCTTTATATAACTGTGCTAGGATTAAAAGATGTGACGGAAATATGGGTAGCTTTGTTAATTTGGATTTTGCGGTTTAGTGGAAACCATAAGAATTTTCTTTCAGTATTGTTCTCTGCCTCTGTGTGTGAGCAGCATAGGCATTTCATGCACTGCTGTTACCTAAGAAAGCCTTGTTCTGAAATCTCAATAATGACAACGGAGCACTTGCTCAGTCTCTTGGAAGGCTAATTTCTAAAGGCAGGAAGGGCTAATTTCGGGATTGCATGCCTGTTGCGTTCCCACAATGGACTGACAATATTGTTCATTCTCTCTGCATAGTGGAGGTGTTTGAATCAGATACAGCAAAAAGTGCATTCTTGCCAAGCAATAGTTATGGGGAAGAGACGGACGGAATTGCAACGCCAGCGAGACCAAGGACTACCGAGGATCTTTTTGCAGCCATTCACAGGTACTGGAGAAATTGTCTTTTCCATATTGTCATGTTTGATAGTTCTCTCAAAAATTAATTTAACCTTGTTTTACTAAGACACCTAATTACAACGTAATTGCTTAGCAGAAAGCACACATTTATCACCTTTCTTCTAAGGCTGTGTATGAAAAAGATAAAGAAAAGAGCTTGCATTTTTGTTGTTTTACAAATATATTTAATCCATTCTGAACTAAAAGCTAGTGTATTAACTCAATGTAGATTATAAGTATCTTGTCCCTTTAGTATCGAGTTACGTCTAGTATTTATTGCACTGTTCTCAATCTGCCATATTAACTCTACTGTTGCTTTTTCTGTGTATCTTTTTGTTTTCATTGTCCTTCTCCATCTCTTTTTACTCTCTTTGCTGCTTATATGGTGCAGTTTGGGACAGAGGCTCAACGCTAATGCTTCATGGCAAGCGTGGCTGAAACTGGCAAGTAACTCAACATGTCAGTCATATGGCAATCCATATGGCAAATGCTGGATTATAGTTTGCCATAATCCAGCCTGAGGTCGGGTGTTTTGTGTCAAACTGGTTCATGAATGAAATGTGCAGTACTGGCTCTGTTATCAATGACATTATTCATTTCCCTTAAAACCAAAATTATCCTCAATAGGAAAATAGATTTTTCTGTTGGTCACATTAGTTTGTCAAAAAAAAAAAAAGCTTAAAACCACAAAATAAAATGTGTGCACCATTTAAACAGTACACACAGAAGACCGTTACCACTCTGAAATACTCAACTTGCTTTTAGACTAGACTCGACGTAGTGATAGTGCCATCCTGTGGCTTTGTCTTTTACTTCAAAATTTAGAGGGGCTGTCTCTTTTAACTGGTCATAGAAAGTGCTTGGCAGCATCCAGGTGTTTGATCAGTTTGTGCATCTGTGCGTGAGTTCTGCATCAACAGTACTGAGGGATAGGAGAAGGCTTTTGTGAGAAAATGGCTGGGAGCTGGGAGACTGCAGGACTTGAGGTGAAAATGTTGGTTTTAAATTTTGAAACGATTCTGTTTCACGTATTACAAAAATGACATGTGTATGATACTGACTTCTTATAACTTACATCATATACTTAAGGTTACCCGTTAGGACATGGCCTGTAGGAGCTGTTCTAAAAATAATCTGTTGCATTCAGGTTGTTGCATGGTGCTCACTAGGACTGTGACAAATCTATTTTAAAATGAAATATTCTGGTCAGTAGCCTTTCTCCATTATGTGTGCAGAAAGAGAGTGAATCTCTGTGTGTATGCACGTGTGAAATTCATGAGTTTATGGGGAAATGGACAATGGAACTGTATGTGACATAGTTAAAACTGCTTGACACATTTGTTATTAAGACCTTGCTTTTGCTGGCTTTAGACTGCTATCTTCCTTGGTTGTTAATGAATTAAAAATGTTTTGTTTTCCCCTCTGTTATTTCTAAAAGGTAGTATTTCAGTGATTGGCACTCTTGAATATTTGCTTTGGAATAAGACAAGAAATTTAGTAGCATCCGTGTTAAGGGCAGGAAGAACCATCTAAGTTTAAGTCAATGGTTTTCTTTGAATATATACCCTGTCTCTGTCTAAAAAGCCACCAAAACCAATCTTGTTTCTGAAATACAAGTTTCTGCCGTAATTCATACATGCTGAGAAAAGCTGGTTAGATGCTGACAGCAAACAGGCTGTTGTGCACTGCTTTTGCAGTCTTAATGAATTGCTTGATGCCAGGATACTAAGTCTTTCCCTGCAGATCTTCGCAATCAAATTTTGCTTTCTTTTTATTTGGAATTTAGTTTGGTTTTTTGGCAGCAATACAATCTCAGAAAGGTACCTATAGGCAAACAAAACCCTAATGAAGGGAAATCTTTTTCCCTGTAAGTAATCCACACACGTTTGCATACAGACTTGCAGAGCATCCAAGCACCAAATTCACTTGCTGCCTGTCGTACTGACACACAGTTAAATCTAGACAAGATTCTTACATTTGCTGCTGCTGAAGTAGTTATTTTATCCATATGCTAGCTTCTGGTGTCCATTCATCCTCAGGCTGAATGGTTGTTGGTGTTACATTCTTCTTCCAGAAAGGCAAGTGGAGGCAACAGCTGAAAATACCAGCTGTTACAGCTGCCCGTGGGGGGGGGTCCTAAGTGATGTATGCATAAACTTCACCACTTAAGAGAGACAGGATTGTTCCAAAGTCTTGGCAGAGTTTATGGCAATGTCTGTTGCTGCCACCTACTCAGCTGATGGATCTTGCAACTGTGTTTTCTGGATTGTCTTTTTTTTATATTATCAGTAGTCTGCAATGCATAAAGACATTTGAGCTCACTTTGGCAAAATCTCAAGGCCTATAAGAAAGTACAGCCAAAGATCACATTAAATAGAAACCTGTTTTACCCGGGGAATGGTCTGTGTTGAATACATGCTTGATAAAATTAATATGAAATTGTAGCATGATAATTTTGTGTTTGTAACAAGGCTGCTGACTTGCTTTAAACTATAGCCAAAATAGCATATGTAAAATTCGCCTTTATACAATCTTTATGAATTAATTCTTGCTTAGCATACAAAGAAGCAAAGCAGCTTTGCTACAGATACTAGGCATGTAATACATTTTTTTCTTCAAGGTTTCTAATAATGTGAAGGTGAGATGCTAGAAGTCCAGTTTCCACTTATTTCCAGTTCCATGATTGTTTCTTACTTTTTTTTTCCTTATCCCTCCACTTTACATTTAAATTAAAAAACACTCTGCCCTTTCATTTAAAATGGTAACTTTCATGTCAGGAAGTTGGTCTCTCCTTCATTTAGTCGAAGAGTTGCAATGACAGAGCACCAACAGTTTTTGCTATTCATTTACTTTTTGGGTTAGGGAGGGGATATTTTTAAAATAATAATTTAATCCAGAATGTGGCTCACTTTATTTCATCTTAACTTCAACAGCAGTGCATTGTGATATCCTTCCTAAAAGCAAGTGCACTAAACTAAATGAAATAGTAAAACAAAACAACCCAAATACTCTGGATGGCGTATTTTTAATCAGATCCCCAAACTGACAAACAAATGGCATTCATTGTAATTCTTATAA
Organism: Dromococcyx pavoninus; assembly: GCA_033558185.1. Lineage (NCBI taxonomy): Eukaryota > Metazoa > Chordata > Aves > Cuculiformes > Neomorphidae > Dromococcyx > Dromococcyx pavoninus. Next base: position 196,441 of record JAUMJL010000186.1, read on the forward strand.
TGCCTTCGTATTAGCAGTTGAATACTGGCTCCAGAAAACTTGATACATTAAATTCGCTGAAGTGCTTTGGACTTCTCAGATTTGCAGAAAAAGAACAATAAACTTAGCTTACACCTCCAACACCTGCATTAATGCCTATACAGTTTTGGTGGTGTACCTTACTCTTGTTTTCGATTTAGATTACTTCTCCTTTACCCCTCTCTCTGCTTTAGCTTAATTCATTGTCACCTCTTTAAGCTGAATTTAATTAGGAAGGTTAAAAGTTTCATTTTTTTGTTTAGTCCTCTTTTTTGTGTTTTTCAAACTCAGATCCAAAAGGAAAGTCCTTGGCCGTAAAGATTCTGAAGAGGACCGTACCCGCAACCATTCTCCATCCCCCCCCGTAACTCCTACTGGTGCTTCCCCAACCTTAGCTACCCTCAAACAAGCCGGATCGATTCAGAGAAGCGTTCGAAAGAGCAGCACCAGCAACGACAACTTCAAAGCCCTGCTGCTGAAGAAAGGGAGCCGCTGCGACACCAGTTCCCGCATGTCTGCGGCAGAGATGTTGAAGAGCACAGACCCACGGTTCCACCGGACAAAGGCAGATGCCTCCCCTGACCTCGCAGACGGCTCTGCCACCTGCTCACCCAGCAAGAGCAAGCGGGCCCAGGAAGAGTGGGCCAAGAGCGAGGGCCTGATGCCAAGGAGCATGTCCTTCTCTGGCACTAGGTATGGCCGGTCACGAACACCCCCCTCTGCTGCCAGCAGCAAGTACAATGTCCGGAATCGCATCCAGAGCAGCCCCATGACCGTCATTAGTGAAGGAGATGGGGAAGTGGTGGAACAGTCAGAGAGCAGGGTCCGAAGGACTTTGGAAGAGCAGCAAGAGAGGCAGCTTGATGTGTTTAATAGTGATGAAATGGACATTAATGACTTCCCATATGCTCAGGAGGCAGGCTGCAAGGAGACCTTGGATCCAACCCATCTAGACTTAATGACTGAACCAGGTACTTCAAGGGAGTAACTAAGCCCTTCAGCTGGACAAAGTGACAAAAGGCATTGGATATTAGTCTAGACAATGAGAGGACTAGATTCCAGAAGAAAGCCCAGACCATGACAAATTTACTTTGCTCAGCATTTATTCCATGAACTGAATGTGTGTGTTTAAATGCTAAGTCAGTGATAGTTCTGCAGGGTTGGGGAGGGAAGGACTTGCTTTGAATGAGTGGTCTGTGGCTTCAGGATAGTTGAACGGAATTTTTTTTGTGTAAAGCCTTAGAAGTCCTCTTTGGGGGGTGGGAGTTTTCTCAGAGCCTGTAGGGGTGTGAAGTTTTTCTTTCTCTTGAGACTACAATTGTTCAAAATTTAGGAATAAGCCTGAAAATGAGGAATAGGAAGGCTCCTGTGGTACAAGCTGGACATTTACTTCAAAAGCACTGTAGTGGTGCAGCATAGTGCATTCATTAAGCAGAGAGAGGCAGGGTGAGGCACATTCACCAATGAGAAGGTAGTAGAGTTGGTGCTGGGGTTACATGGCTTATTACTGGGGTGTACCCCAGTATTCGATGAGGCATGTCTTGCTAGAGCAATGATGTCACCAGGTTATGAATTGGTCCGTGGTGGTTTTTTTTCCTGAGGGAAAATGAAATATGTGGTTAACATGGAAAAGGGAGCCGAGTTTTTTTAACACGCTACTAGCTGCTATGCAGCTACACGTGTACGCTTAGTGAAACACCTGTTTCCAAGTGAATTGCTTCCTTGACTAGAATATTCCCTTAGAGATCTGGAACAACTGGATATGTGAAGAGGATGTGAGCAGGCAACAGAAAAGTGTGAGAGGAATTAAGCAGTGTACTGCCAGAATTTGGAAAAGTTAAGTTTCTGAATTCAAAAGCAAAATTTGATTTTGAGAACTTGTGCTACAGAGCTGTAGGTGGAGCCTGTCTTTCAAAACTGAAACTTGGGAGCTGTTTTTCTTCCGTTTGTGAAAATGGGAAGGTTATTACTGTTCATCACTTGAAATACATATACTTGCTAACTTTTGGTTACCAAAGAATAAGTTACCATTACTTTCCCTTTTGATCGCCTGCAGTATTTCTCTTCTTTTTTAACCTTAATAATTTAGTGATGTTCATTGTTACTGTATATTTTACAGATAATAAAAACATTTAACGGTTTTCCAATTGTAAAGAAGGCCATTAATTAAAACTGAAATATTGACTGGAGTTTTTGGTTCTTAGTAGGAATGAAGCTTTTAATTTTTAAGAAGAATTTTACATCATTTGATGGCGTGTGCAGTTTTTGTATTGTTTGTAAATATTGAAAGTTGTTAAAATATCTTTTGATCTCCCTACCGTAGAATTTATACATTTTTAGATTGCTTTGAAGAAGAAAAAGCACTCTTTGTAGATTATTTATTTTAGAAAAATATGCTTGTAATCTCTTTCTTCAATCCTTTACTTGTTAGTAATGTAAATTTCAGGGGCCTTTGTTTAACTCTTCCCTTCATAAGAGGGGAATAGTGATGAAAATGCTGTGACTTTGCTTCAATAAAGAAAAAGGCTGCCAGTTGCCATATTGTCTTTTGAATTGATTAAAATCTTCTTCAAAAGATGTCCCCCAGAGCGTATGGCAACCCACTGAATGCCATAAAACATGCATCCAACTACTAATCTCCAGTTTTCATTGCAAAATATACTAATTCACATCAGAGACAACTAAAGCATACTCATATCCATCCCACTTTAGCATCTCAATGCTCAGACTAAAAACATTGAAATAATACTAAGCTTTTTTAAGTGTCATTCGTGTTTCTACTACTTCTCTCTTAACTTGCAACCTGTCCCAGAAAACTAAAATTCTTGGAGAACCAGATTATAAGCAGTGTGGGTGAGAAGTGAAATGAAGTGGAGAAGGTGAATCCAGCTGCACTTACTGGAGCAAAGATGGGATTAACTGGTGCACAGCAAACTTTCTGCCGTTTTCGCGTGCTAAATGTATTTAAAGAGCACTGGATTTTTTTAATTAAATGAAAACCTAATTGGATGAAGTAGATTGTTTCAGTTATTATTAATACTGCTCTGAACTGCATACTGTTGCAAGGAGATAGTGGAAAACATTCTGCAGGTGCTTAACATCTCGTAAGTGTTGCTTTTGTGTTTCTCCCAGAGCTGATTACATGAAACATAGAGCACTGTGTCCTTTTCTCAGCAGATGATTTCCCTTTCAAAGCAATGTGTAAATACTAATTAGTCCTCATGCCACTATCCTGACAGGAAAATAGAGTCATAGAATCATAGAATCTCTACGATGTTCATCTCTACAAGCCTCCTGTTTTTGTTGCCTGACTTTCTTTTTGTTGGGGTGCATTGCTCCTGAGCTTGGAGGCTGAGGAGGCTGAGGGGAGACCTCATTGCTGTCTATGGCTGCCTGAAAGGGGAGAGTGGGTGTTGATCTCTTCTCTCAAGTGACAGGTGATAGGACAAGAGGAAATGGCCATAAGTTGTACCAGGGGAGGTTCAGACTGGATATTAGGAAGAATTTCTTTACTGAAAGGGCGGTCAGGCACTGGAACAGCTGCCCAGGGAGGTGGTTGAGTCACCATCCCTGGAGGTGTTTAAAAAATGGATAGATGAGTTTTTGAGGGACGTGGTTTAGCAGATGATGGGTGCAGTTGGACTCAATGATCTCAAAGGTCTTTTTTAAGTGGAAGATTCTATGATTGAAGGAAGTGATCCTTGAATATTAACCATCTTTCTTGGGCCCCTCTCGCCTCCAGGGCTATACCCCATGATACTTTACCGAGCAGATCTCTGAAGAGGCCGAAGTCTCTTCTCCTGAAGTCCAGGGTAGTGAGCTTGCTCTATATTCTCATTGCTGCCCTGAGGATCTTGAACACCATTTCACAATCACTGCAGCAAGACTGCCCTTGAGCTTCACATTCCCCACCAGCCCCTCCTTGTTGGTGAAAACAAGGTCCAGCATAAAATGTCTCCTTGTTGGCTCCCCTGTCACTTGATGAAGGAAGTTATTACCTTAATGGCATTAGGTTATCTTTGGTTATTACATTAATACATTCCTAAAGCTGTGTGGCATTTCCAAGCCTTCACTGTTTGTATACTAGAGAGAGGAGAATCTTAATGTAAATGAAGGATGGTTATGCAAGGAGCAATAGTTTGGAGCGAGAAGGTTTGGAAGGTTACTGGAAATTAGTTAAATGAATTGGGAAAGAAGTGGATTTGATGAAGACTGAGTATTGACGAACCAGGACTGGATGCTGGTTTAGGCATAAAACTTGGCCAGAAAGAAGGCACAGCATAATGGCAGAAAAGGTGAAGCAAGGGAGATCCCTGAGAAGAAGTACAGTGAATGCACAGAATGACAGTAAGGTATGAGGTGAGTAGGCTAATGCAGGTTCTTGAAGATGAAGTACTTCAGCAAGTACAGAAGAGAGAAAAAAGGCAAAGGAACAAAGGGGAAAGAAAAATTTTAGCCTATGTCTTTCTTCCCAGTTAAGAGGGTATAGAAGACCAAAGTCAGTGAAACATGGAAAAAAATGTTTTTGAACAGAAAAGATTCTAAGATCTTAGAGAAGCAGTAACAGGCTGAAATAAAGATTGCTCTAGGACATGTCAGAGAACACTGGGCAGGTGGTTACAGGCTTGATCACAACTCTTGGAAGGGTTCTGTACATGAAATCTGTGCCTGAAATCTGGAAATAACATGGGATCACAAAAACTAAAGCTCAGGTTGATCTTGCCTAATTTCTACCAACATTCCTGTGTCCAGTGATTTCTACTGACTGGCTTAGAGTTCCCTACAGGCACCTGAATGGTGGTAACTTGCTAAACCTTCAGTCATTTCATGGAATGAAGAGAGGCCACTTGTGCATGCAGCACGGAGATAATGTGTTCATAATATGGCAAGCAAGTGTATCTTATCAGATATTGTTTAAACCCCACAAATTTCTGGAAAAGCCATTTGTATTAGTAGTTACTACTCCAACAAAGCTGTTTCTATACTGCATTTATTTAAGTGGTTCAAAACATTGTATTCTTTGCTTCTATAAGAGAAGATTAGAAGGATGGACTTCAACAATAAAACAAAATGTTAAAAAAGCACAGTGGCAATGCGGAAACATTTTATCTATTTTATTTAAAAGAACTTCAGTATTCACAAAAAAGACAACAAAGTTACAGATTCATGCTTCATATTAGCTGTATAACGTTCAAGGTACATTATATTAGCTTTCTGAGTTCCTCCCTTATACTTTATTTTCTGAATAACTTTCAGAAGTTATTTCTTCTATGGTTAAGACTAGAAAAGTCTTCTAACATAAAACGGATAATTTCCTATGTATAAGGAGGTGTTATCAACTTTAAATCAGAGTGCATGATTAAAATCTTGCAGGTATTCAGTACTGGATCGTGACTGTGGCCATACTGGTGTGAATTAATAAACATTCAATAGGGTAAAATACAGAGATATCTGATTAAGAAGTTCCATGTCATTCATAGTTCTGAAAGACTGAGTAAAAGCCTTCATAGTGTTTCCTCAGCAGAATGAGTACATTTTATGCTGCAAATCTGGCTCTTTGCAGTTAGTTCTTTCACATAATGCACAACCAACTTTTAAAGGCCAATCAATTCTCCCAAGAATGCTAATGCAAAGTGTCATTGATTTTTAGTAGGAAATTGTCTGTTGATAGGGATCCAAATGTGTGTGTATGCATGTGTTGGAGTATATACAGAAGAGAGAATGGCCAATCTCAATGTATATGAGTTGATTCTGTTTGTAGTGTGATACCGAAACATCAGTAAATAAACTCTCTAAGACACATTTTGTATTTCCGTGGGGATGCATGAGGCAATGATTTCCATCACTCACGCGTAATGTGACAAGAGCTGGGGACAGAATATAATTCCCAATTACATGCATATATATAAATTCTCCCAGAAATCTCATGCATATTCTACTACTTTCCAAGGACTAACTTTAATTTTATTATGAACTTCACAATAGCCAAATCTCTGCTAATTAGAGGTTTGGAGCTAGTTCTCTGTTCGACCTTGCATTCTTAGATAAGGAAAGAAGTATTGTCTGGGAACAGCACTATTTAAAAAAACATACTTTCAGAAGAACAGTCTGTGTCTGTCTAATTTTCAAAAAATGCTGTTACTTAGAACTTAACTGAAGTTAGTTAGAAAACTAATTCTACATAAATCAAAATATTCCACTTTTTGTAATAGTAACTGCTTCTTGTATCAGTATGCACCAACTTTCAGTATAAAAATAGAAATTTGAACTACTGAAGGAAAAAAAGTAAAAATCTGTCAGGTTGTGTAGGTTGTAGAATTTTTTGCATATTCACTACCTCTTAAAAAAAACAGTGAAAGCTTAAGCTCTGTGTTTAGATGGTAAAAACTAATTTGTGGGGAAAAACTAAATAGATACAGGTATGTAAATTGCAAAAACAATTAGATAAAATCTGGCAACAAATAAGAAATACAGGAAACAAAATGTTCTATCTGCCATCTGAAGAAGAATGCATACACAGCATTTAAGAATTAACTCACATTCTTGTACGTCTCAGTAGTGAACTAATGTCTTCATTAGAAATCAGTGAAAGATATGTACTTTGTACACTCCTAAAGGCAGGAATTTCTGTGTTGATTTTTCTGCAACCCGGTGTAAAAAGACTGTTCGAACCATAGCTAGTGATTTCATTTGGAAAAAGTACACTGATTTCTAGGCAAGTTTAAAACTGGTGGAAGAGCATTATAGTGACAAGAGCATTCAGAGCCCAACACAGCATTACCAATTGAGAAGCTGCTCTAGTGGAGTCTGAAAGACTCCTTAATCAGGATGTTGTAATTGTCTGCCTGAAAATGGGCAATTGTTGTAAATGGCTGTGCCAACTTAGAGATGCAGTGTAGTCGAAAGGATTAAAAAAACCCCAGCGGTCTAGATTTATATAGTCCTTTATATTTACCTTTTTATAAAGTTCTAATACAAAGCAAAAGTACGTTTCAGCAAGAAGATCTTAAGACAGTAAAAACATGCACCAGGGAGCATGTGGCTGGGAGCAGAGGTTGTGCAGTTGCACAGAAGCTAAAAGTGTGGCTCTTATGTCTGCTTGAAAAACATGGGCATGATATGCAGTACCAAACTGCTGGTGATCCCAGGTGAGACTGGCATATTTCCACGCACATGTGATCTTTTAGGGCAAAAGTCTGTTATCCAGAATCAATCAAACTTAAATTCTAGAGAAAAGTTTCTGTGATGTGGTATACAGGGAAAAAAGTTGTACCTCGATGTACTATTCAAGAGAATAGCCCTGTGTCTATTCCAACATGGAACAGTGATAAGTTTTTCTGCATTTACTGATGCATCTTTTTGCAGAGTTTATCAGAAGTGAAGTGAAGATTGTGGCATGTAGGGACATGAAAAGCAGTTTATATTTCTGAGTTTAAAAGATCACCAACACCGCTTTGTTTTGTGACTGTTAAGCACAACCCTAGGCAAGCAAACTTGAGTAAAATAAGAGCTTTTTCTGAAGTGAAGCTCTGAAGCCCAGTACTGGCTATGCAACAAATTGGTCATTTAATTCATGGAATGAGTTTCTTGCATGACTTAAAAACTTCTGTAGACCTGGGCTGGATTTGGGGAATGTAGAATCTCAAAAATTACATGTTTATTTCATGCCACAAACATGCTCTGTCTCAAGTGATCACAAATGTCTGGGAAAATGTAGTGTCCCCTTAGAAGAGGAACTGTTAGTCCATGTTAGAAGTTATCTAAAATACATGCTGAGAAAAGAGGGAAGAAAGTATCTTGACAATAAACTGAAACTACCTTTCTCAAAAGACATTCTTGTTGTTACTTCTGTTTGTTGGACTTCTCTTTCTTCGTGTGAGCCACATGTCATGATCTTTTAATTTATGTTGACTGCCTTAGCAGTATTCTTTCAACACGTATTTCCTCGTGCTCCTTCAAATATTTTGCTAACATTAAGACTTTTTTGTGATACTGGTATATCTTTTGAAAGGCCTGCCAGTAGTAATCAGTATGAAAGGAGTCTAAGCTTGATTGTCCTTTATGCACTAGCCTCTAGACCAGGGACTTCCAAGGCAAAAATGCTGTCAGTGGCAGCAACTCCTGCTCTGTGTCAGTCCATGTGCAAAGAGCCTCCAACTTTGTTGGCTCTTCAGTTACTATAGACAGCTGAAACCTTTCAGTTTGCTAGACTGAAGACTCAGAGGAGAGTATCCTGCAGATATGTTTCTCTCACCTCTTTTAATACGATCTGCCAACACTTTGACTCCACTATCTTTCCTCTCTCATAGCATGTCTTCTTTCTGTACTCACAATCACAGATGTCTTTCTTTTTTTCATCCTTCTCTAGCAGAACTCCAGACACTGAGCCTGAACTCCAACCTCTTGCTCAGCATCCCATTTCACACCCATCTCCCACAAACTAGAAGCTCTGCCCTGTATCCTTAGCTACTCCACTTTGTCCCCACACCCATGAAAGAAATGCGAACAGCTATGGATAGTAGTGACACCACTTTAGTAATAACAGTATGGACAGGCACTCACAGTATACACTTCTATGCATGGTGAGAAGTGCCTCTGCTGCCAGTGCCCAGTGTCAAGTTGTAGTTTAAGCCCACAGTGTGGGAGCCTCTCCTATGGCCTTGCAAGACTGTTGCCTACAGTCCATTTTACTGTGATCTCTTCTCCTGCAAATGTTTGGACTTCTTAAGTATCTGTGAAGAGAGGTGGCTCTGGGGCAAAAGGTATCTTTTCAATGAACAAACTGGTGAGATAAATGACTGCACATCTTGATTTGCATTTCTCAAGAACTTGGTGCCCTGAGAGATACTACCTGGAAAAATAGCATCAAAAAGGGCCAAAAGTGGGAACACAGAAAACAACAGAAAGGATCTACATTTCTCCTGGTAGTCTTCAGTTGCACTTTTCAGCAGTCTGTAACTGAGAAGATAATGGAATCTGGAATTCAGTTTGTCCCTTTCAAGTTTACAAAGTACACAAGTTTTTTCCTCTCCTCCCTAGCTCCTGTTGGCACAATGTTTTTATTGTGATATATGAAGAACCAATGTGGGATAATAACGGAAGCCTGACAAGGAGGGTTATAAAGAAGCTCAAGTGATCTGCAGCTGGGGTGTAGAAAAATACATATATCATACTGATCCTTGTTTATCCTTGTGTGCTTGACAAGTAGAACATCCAGGTTTAGATAACACAGGCCTATGATAAACACAGAGGCACCCTATCAGACTTGCTTGAAATTCCTGCTCTGCTACAGAGAAGATCAAAGCACACTGGTAAACTATGCCTGCACAAATCCCTGATAAACAGGCAAACCCAGCGGAGTCGGTGATTCTTGAGCATGGACTGAGCTCCGTGGTGCCTATGTCCCGGCTTGGTGTGCCTCTGCCCAGGTACTGCTTCAGGGATCTCCCAACTGGTGAGGTAAAGGAAAAAAAATTACTTTTTGCATTTCATCCATGGTTTTGTTGATCCTACATCCTGCCTGTGCGAACTCACAAGGATCCAGGAACAACCATGCCCTGGCTGGCAAAAATGCTGGGGACAGGGCAGGCCACAACAGTGACTCCCCCTATTCCAGGATGGTCCAGTACTGATTGCTGGACCCCTGTGGCTACTTTCTTGGCTACATGGGCTCTGCCAGAAGCGTGGTATAAAATGGATGATGGGGCAGATCTTACCCCCCCCAGACAACTGGAAAAGCTATGCATGGGTTGCCATGGAAAGCAGCATCAGAGCCTTCTCACAAGTTAGCAGGGAGTTTGGGATGGTTATTAGTTACCAGTCTCAGAGCTCTTGATCATAAAGTTGTAGCATTACAGAGTAAAATGACAGCATTGGAAAAGAAAGTTGGGACTGTACGAGAGGCAAAGGTGGTCACACGAGAAGTGATTACTATTCAAGCAAAGCAGTGCCATAAGCTGCAAAGTACTGTAGATCAGCTGGTAGCACGTACTGCTAATAAACAAAGAAACAAATATGGAAAAAATAAGTTTTTGATTTCCCAAGTTCCTGCTGTCACCACAAAACCTTCTTGGGATCCTGAGAAATGGAATGGAAGTATCTGGGTCTGAGTCAGATTTAGAAGGCAGGGAGGTGGTAGAAGCATGACCTCCCGCACAAATGAAGGGGCAACAGAAACAAGCGGATAGGGGGGTGCAGGTCATGGGTACTTACAGCCCAAAAGAGTTGTGGGACTTTTTACAGATTTATCAGCAAAAGAGTTCAGAAGGCATACTGGCATGGATTTTGCGAGCCTGGGATACTGCAGCTGCATCTGTCCATTTACTAAGGGGTGAAAAAGATTTATTAACCCCTATGACCAGTGATTATCAGATACAAAAAGGATACACTCTGTTGCAAAATATCAGAGATCTTGATGAGCAGGATGTTATTGCACCTACAATACGTCAATGGTTGTGTGCAGCAGTTTTAAGAGCATATGCTGAACCTGTTGAATTAATGTTGTCCCTCGGAAACTGATGTACAATGGAGGAGGGTATTAATTTAGTGTGGCAGATGGGGATGGCTCATGTGTTGATTAAGGGATCCAATCCAGACAGGACAGCAGTAACAAGAAGTATGAAAATGCAGCTTTTGAGAGGAGTGCCTGCCTTGTTAAAACGTTTGATTATAGCAGTAGTCATAAATGCTACCGGTAATGTAGGTGCCCTAGCAAATACTTTGAGGGAAATTGGGGATGCAACTTCAGGACCATCTGTGAGGGTGTTGGATAAAGGAAAGCCGGCAAAGCTGAAAGGAGTTACACCACAGGTGGCGCGGAAACAAATGTATAAAGATCTTTTACAAGCTGGTGTCCTATGATGACAAATAACTGGGATCACAACATCAGAACTGTTTTACCAATGGCAAAATTTAGTACCTGCGCAAAAAAAGCCAACTGCACTTGGCCCCACTGCCAACTCCACACCCATCTCCGTCCTGCCTGCCACCTCAAGGCAAGGCACTACCTGGCAAATGCCAAAACAGCAGCAACCCAGCGATTTCCTGTACCAACCACAGTAAAACAGCTACAGACTTTCCTGGGACTTACAAGGTACTGGAGAACTTGTAACCCACATATGGCAGTATTAATGCGCCCTCTGCAGACGTTAACTACAAAGAAGGTTATTTGGCAGTGAACCAACCTTTTGAATTAGAAGTAGCAGTTCTAGATGATATAGTTTCATGGGGATTGTGGCAGGTGACTGGGGCAAACAACCAGAAAGAACCTGTAGGATTTTGGTCTGAGGCATTACAAGGCTCCGATGTACGTTATACCCCAATGGAAATACAAATTTTAGCTGTAGTTAAGGCACTATAAGAAACTGAAACAATCACAGGCCAGCATATTGTGACTGTACACACACCCATATCTATTCATGCGGGGATTACTTAGGATATATTTAAGGCCCGTGCAGGAGAAGCTCAGGCACTGAAACATTATTTTCAGCAAGGATTTCTGCGGGAAATCTCTCCTGTGGGAGATGCTCCCCCTTGTGACGAGTTAATAGAAAAGCACAAAAATGACGCCTGGTTTACCGATAGGAGCAACTGGACAAAGACAGTGGAGTGCAGTTGCGTATGTTCCAGTTCTAGGAATGATATTATGGCAAACAGGTATAGAGGTGCCTAGTCAGTGGGCTGAATTGATTGCAGCACCTCTGGAAGGGGAGAAAGCACATTACTTATACACAGACAGCAGGGTTGTATACTAAAGCCTCACAACGTGGTCACCCTACTGGGCCCAAGAGGATTGGCATGTACAAAAAAGGCATTGCTTACACTGACAGATTGTGTGGTGGGACTGCAAACTGTTACTCTAGACACGAAGACATGAAGAATCATGTAATAACCCCTGAGAATGCATATCATTGCCTATCCCAACTTGTCTTATTTTACATTCTCTATTGATATCACATTCTCAAGTTCTTGTATTTCAGGTATCTTCAATGACTTCCCCTGCCTTGTCTAGAGGAGGTAGCATTGGACTGGTGTTATTGGTGACACAATGAAGTTCAATCTGAAAAAGCACAAACTGTAGCTCCTCAATCTGTGTTGAAGAAGGTGGAGGAACAGCGTGCGTATTGCTGGGAGGAGGTGACACTCCTATTTTCCTCCATTATTACAGTTTGACTCATTGTGCTTTGTAGTTGTTTACTAAAAGCACATGCCCTGGCTACAATTCCACAAGATCACCATGCAAATATTTATGGTTGGTTGCTCTCTACTATAACTAACACATCTGCGTTTTTGATTGAGGGGGGATTAAGAGCTGCAGACCTTTAGACAACACATTTTATTGCTGTGCCAACCTCACTAGCTGTATTATAGGATTATACTATGCTAAATGCTTTTGATATTAACAGTTCTTATCTTTATTTTTTCTGAGTAGGTAATGTCTGTACGCCAAGGAACATCGCAAAAATCAGTTGATGGTGGACCATCTCCTTCTTTGACACCATGAACACTGCTTCAATTTTGAAGGCATGTGTTGCTTCTACATATCTGAGAATCAACCAGCGTAAATGATGACATTCAACATCCCCAGGACTTAATGCATCAAATAAAACGATTTACTAATGGTACCTGGCTAGCTGAGTGGTTTAATTCCCTGGCAGGATGGGTGGGACACCTGATCCAAACCATTATTTTAGGGATAGGTTTACTCCTTTTTTTTGTATTAGTTTATTACATGTCTCTGTAAATTACTGTACCTGATACTCTGCAAGCCCAAATGCACACCTCCAGCTTTGTCAGCCCCAGAGGAACTGGTCCCTTGAGCAATGGGGTGGAATGCGGGATAATAATGGAAGATTGGTGAGGAGGATTATAAACATGCTCAAGTGACCTGCAGCTGGGGTTTAGAAAAATACATACAGCATACTAACTGTATGGTGAAAACAGCAAGGTCAGAGATCCTCTAGCATGAACTGAGCTCTGTGGTGCCTGTGTCCCAGCTTGTGCCTCTGACTGGCTGTGATTGGTCACCTGATAGGTGAGACAATGAAAATAAATTTACTATTTGCATTTCATCTGTAGTTTTGTGGTTGTTCCTGCACCCTGCCTGCGCTGACTCACACCACCAAGTAGGGAAAATGTGTGCTTATTGAATGTAATATGATGTGATATAATCTACATAGATCGTGGCCTCAGTAAAAAGAAAAACCAAAATAAAATGTGGGGAGTTTGCATAAGAATCACCCTAGTGGATGTATATTGTAAGAGACTAATGACTTTTGCTGTATTACAGGCTAATTCAGGTTTTGACTACAGGCAGTGCATGTTTTAGTTGGAGAAAATGAAAACTCAGTTCTGTAATACAGTACAGTAAGTACCAGTTTTCTAATTTTATTACTTTGGAGATTCCCTTTGGATTACAGGAACACACACTGTTTGGCAGCACCACACAAATTAATCCACAGCTGGTGGATACATTCATTTCTGCTCTTACTTCAGCAAGGATAACCAATTCCAACAGATTAAATCCATCTCCCTAGTGTTTGAGTGGCATTAATGGGAGACTGCAAAGTTGGATGCAGAGTGGATGTTGCACCAGGCTCACTGGGGCTACCTGGGGGGTGGGAAAGGCCTGGCCAGGTGGCAGCAGTTAAATAATTCTCAGGGAACTTAGTGCACTGGCATTTAATTGAAACTAGCCAGACCAGCCAAGAAAATTAAATTTTGGCCGCATAATTATTGCTCGAGGGTTGATTTAAATCCTGGGAACTTCTTGATTGCTATGCAAAAATCAAGTCACAGGTGAAATCTTGTTAAGAGTTGAAGTTAGTTTTGCTATTGAGCTTTGAAAAGCTCAATGAAGGTGGCAGTTACATCTCAAGACAGCTGTAATGTTAGGCAAGAGCAGAACTTTGCTTTCTTGTGGCTTGTCAGGCTCTGTTTGTTACAGGTATTTTGGTAAGTACAGGATGTTTAGTTACATTACAATGTTTGTTCCTGTTTTATTGATTGTGACCCAGGACAGAAGTCATTCTTGCTTTTGAAAGGATCCTTGTCTTCACATACTGTGTCAGGGAAAATTTGTTGTTCAGAGAGCCCTATCAAAGCTGAAATACAACCTTGTATATAGTATAGAAAATAGTTATGGAAATCCTCTCAAAGATTGCAATCAAGGAGGTTCAGGCCAAAAGTTCAGATTGCTCTACATACTATCGGAATTGTCCTACCATTGCTCGTCACTACAAACTGTATTTAATCTGAAGTTATAACTTTCTGAGTGGTGCAAGTGGTGTAACAAGAGGTTGCAATACTGAAAGGCTTTCAAGAGAAAGAAACCGGAAAGCAGGTTTAGATAGAGCTACATGTTAAACAATTCCTCAGGTGAACAGGCTGTGGCTTTTAAGAAAAGCCTCCTCTTTTAGTTCTTGTCCTTAAGCTGACTGCTGAAAGGACTGCTGTTGCTACCTGTCAGCATCTGTGCCCTTGATTCAGGCAACAGCTAGATTGAGGGTTCCCTGACTGCCAGAGGTATGGATGCTGTGGATTAAAATTGGACAACTGTAGGTGTTATCCTTGCTAATCACTGTACTCTGAAAGACTGATTCCCTGCCCCCTCCAAAGCCAGACCAGTGAATCTGCTTCTGAATTGCTGCAGTATTGTATTTAGTGGATTAAGATAATGAAAATCAGTGCTGGTTGGGCCTTGTGGCTGTGCTGCAAGATTTGTGACTTGGTGACCCTGGGTGCTAGGGAAAGCACTCCTGTTCTACATGTACTTTGCTCACTGTGTGCTGCCTGTAATGCCTTGTACCTCCTCATGCTGTTATCTCCTTAGGGCACTTACTGGTCATGGGCACCCCTAAGGAGGGTAAGAGGGTAGGGAACACAGGAGTAAACACTGATTGGGCTTGGAAGCCACCTGTCCCCTCTGTGTGGGAATGCTTAGTGAGGGGAACTGAGACAAAAATTAGTTAAGTGCTAACCTACTCAGAGCAAAATATCTGGTATGAAATGTTTAAAACTGTGTTGATTTACCAGGTATTTACTTCATGTTTCAATACAGTGTTACTGGACTGTCATTTAGGTTTTTAGATGCAGCTGCTGCTTGGTTCAGCACTCTAGCATGGGGCCCCTGGAGCTGCAGGATGATTTTGGCAGACTGTGCTTGTTTGCCAGAACTTGAAGTCCACAGAAAAGCATCTCCCAACAATCTCAGTCAGAAGTCACTTTTCAGGGGAGATCTTGGACTATCAAGGGTGGCTGGTTGCCTCTCAGCCCACAGTGCAGTCATTATTTAGCTGTCAGGAGGGAGTCTATCAGGGGGTTGAGAAAGCTGATTAAGAGGCCTAATTGGGGTGAGATGGTATGCGAAGACAACAGCCGCCGACCCTACCATGCCATCTGCAATGCCTTCTCCTACCCCTCTGCCCTTGCTCCCAGCCTCTTTGGGCTGGCAGCACTGGGCTGGCTTGGTGGGATGGGGCAGAACCGCGTCTCTCCTGCCGGGCGGGCAGGCTGGATGGGACTTTGAGCAATCTGACCTAGTGGAAAATGTCCCTGCCTGTGGCAGGGGGTATGGAACTGGATGACTTTAAAAGTCTCTTCCAACCCAAACCATTCTATGATTCTATGATAACTCCTCCTCCTTGGCTAAGGCGTATTTCAACCCTTGACATAGGCAGTGCTGCTTCGGCACAGGGCCTGCCCTTGAGCTGGCTCAGTGGCTTCTTGGAGGAAACAGACAACATGTATATGTTATGAAAACTTGTAGTTCAAACCCACGTTAACTAGAAAAACACCAGTTGGAGTAGTTTATATTGTTGGGTCCTACTTATGAAGGTTGCTAAATGAAGGCATAAAACTTTGAAAAGGACTGGCTTAGTTCTGGGGACACAAGAGCAGGTAAGATAGGGGAGCCACTGCAAATTCCCTAAGGCTCAACAGCAATGTAACCCAACCTCTCTTTCAGAGTGGTTGTTAGGTGTGGTGGTGTCCTAGTCCTCCAAACAAGCTGAGTCTTCAGGACAGTGGGAATTTAATCTCAGTGTCTGCACTGTTAGACATTATGGCAAGCTCCCTAGTGGAGAGAAGGCCTTTCTGTGCTCTCCTTTTCTGGCAACTGGGAGATGTGCACAGCGTAAAGTGTGCCAGGGAAGCAGATTGTCATAATAATGAAAAACTGTTTTCAGCTTTATGAAAATGGGTATAATCACTCTAAATAGAAGCCATTCTGGAAATAGCTAACAAAGCTAGAAAATTGTATTTATTGGAAAGCAATACACTCAGTGTAATTACCCCATAACAGTCCCTGATAACACTGGAAATCCGGTAATAAATAAAACTGGACAACCCAATGCCTCTGACAAGTGTGTGGTTAGCTGGTTGGAGCAGGAGGGAGGGCTTGGAAGGAGTCTGGATAGCTGCCAAAATACTTGTATTACTTCACGGATCTAAAAGGAGGCCATAAGTTTCTGAGTTGATATTGGCTAAAGAGAGAGAGAGAGCTGTTCACGTGGAGCTCTTGGATACAGTATCCAGCCATACTTCAAGCTTATAAAAATAGCTT
This sequence comes from Dromococcyx pavoninus, assembly GCA_033558185.1. NCBI lineage: Eukaryota > Metazoa > Chordata > Aves > Cuculiformes > Neomorphidae > Dromococcyx > Dromococcyx pavoninus. The sequence goes on from JAUMJL010000186.1 coordinate 213,020, forward strand.
GTTTGTTATCTCCAAAATCTCTATTATATATTATATTTAAAATAAGATATGCATAAGCTAGATAAAGAATAATACATTAGAAAACAAGCCTTCTGACTTACAGCTGACCTGCAAAGCATAAAATGCAATATCAAACAGCAGTTCTTTTCTTGTACTCTAATCTGGATCAAGTCATATATTTTGGAAAAAGAAGTAGAATTTATTTGGTGCCTGATTTATAGAGAATCTACCATAACATCTAGGAGTGTGCCAGTAGTTACCAGTTTGTCAACTTGCAACTTTTATGTGCTCAGAGCATATTTTTATTAAAAAATAAGATTATTTTATTTTGTTCCCTATAGAGTTCTTATGATCCGACAGGCTGGGACTACTTGATCTGTTCTTCTTATGGGTGGGAGTGGGAGGACTAAGGCTGCTGAAGAGGAGCACAGAAACATGGCAGTTGTGCAGAACCTCATGGTGGCACTACCGAGGCCTATGCCTATTGATACTAACACCTAAGGAACATCTCACTAGTCGTGGGCTAGGGACACCGTGCCAGCTGCTTGTGTACCACTGTGCTGCATCTCCAACTGATGATTTCTGTAATGCTTTTGAAAAGAGCCACTGTGAAGGTCTCAGAATTGTGCTAGACAGGAGTGTACTGACTTTGCTTCATCTGCCTCTATATTAATGTCCTCTGTTTGCTTTGATCTTCCTACTGGGCCAATCATTTTAAGGGCTGTGGTAACAAATCTGTGTTTTTTTTCTTTTTCCCTCCATTGGATACAACAGACACATTTTCTTGTTTCTAATGACCACAAAGTTTTGTTGATATGTGTATTACACAAGAAAACAGCCAGCTATAGATATGTTTAGGCTCTGCATCTTTAACAGAGGCAAACTGTACTTGCCAGTAAAGAGGGTGAGTATGAAGACAGAGTTGATGAGCAAATTATTTCCGTTCAGGTTGATTTTTTGTGTCTAAAATGTAGATGCACAGTCTTTCTGAAGAAACTTGAGGATATACCAAAATCTCAGAGTAGGATCAAATGGAAGAAAAAGAGAAAGGAACTGAGAAACTGAAACTGTGTTTTTAATGGCTGGTCTTTTATAATTTGGCATGTTGTTGGCTACAAAGGCTGTTTGTAGAAATATGCTTGAATTTGTATGTTTAACCTGTAGTAGAAACTGGTTTCATGCAAAGCACTTTGTAATGGAAAACATTATTGGTATTTTCTGTTATATTGTATCACATATATCAATATAATATATTGTGATTATGGGTAGAATGTAACACATGATACTTAGTTTTGACCTCTATGGATGTGGGTCAATCTATAGAGTTAGTTTTCCTTTCTGTGTTGCCTTTTATACAGCTGTCATAAAAGTGAATTAAACTAAAGGAGAGAGAAGTGAAAAATGGGAATAAGGGGCGGGGCAGGGGCATTGTGTAATTTTCCTCCTTAAAAGTTTGTAAAAACCAGAAATAGCTCAACCCGCCCCCCCTGCAGAAGACAAAAATCCACAAACCACTCAGCTCAGCTAAAACAAGTCTGCTGACTGAAATTCCCATATAGATAAAACTTACTTTTATGAGAGTTCTTTTACTACGAGATTATATAGAGTTCAGGCTAGTGGAGTTTGTACTGGCAGAAGTAGTTTTGTGTCTGTATTTGGAGGTTTTCCTGGCATAGGAATCCAAGTTAAATCCTTGTAAGGCTGGATTAAGCCAAATGTTTTTATTTTGAGGGCAGTTCTTTCTTGGTTACTGTAGTGGTATTGAACTATCGTAAAGACCTTCTGACTTCATGTCAGGGTTTGTTTCTATATGTTTCTATATTCTTCAGTGAAGCCAGGATCTAAATTTCTAGTTAAGATATTTTTAACAAATGAGCATCCCTCTTCAGTGAAAAGTGTGCGCAGAAATTCTTATTCTTCCTCTCCTAGACCAAGAATGGAAGCTGGTTACTTTGTAAGACCACACAGTGAGTGTCCTGTTTTGAAAACACACTTTATCATTGCCAAGTACAAGTCTGTGTGTCATGAGTTAGTTTTCAGCTCAGCACAGTTTAGGTACCAGATGCTGAAGCTACGTCCAGGTACGGATCACTTCTATCAAAGATGTTTGTTTCTGAGCTCCTACTGTGGCTGCAAAGAGCTGTGTCATTTTTTTCTTCCTTTAGGTAAAATAAGGGAGATGGGATATTCTATTAATGTTCAATCACTATAATTGTTGGAGATGTGTGCTGCATACTTTCAGTGAATATTTAGTAGAACGATTTTTACCTCTGTTTTTCTTTTTATGTCTTTTGAGGAAGAAACTTGCATGTGTGCATCTTAGTCTACAGAGCAAAGAACTCGCGACAGTAATGGACTCTGGCAGCTCTTACAGAAAGTCTCTTTACTAAGAGGGGGCCTGTATAATTCCATAGTTTCATAATAAGTGTAAACAAGGGGTTGTGTATGCATAATTAATCTCATCATGGTCATTAGAATTTTCTTAATGGAAAACTGAAGTATAATTACCCTTCACACCATGGTGAGCTCACAATTTGTGAGACTTCACATGTGTACTTTCAAATGCATCAGCAAATACCAGGAACTCACCCCGGACATGGTCTGAAAAGAAAAATGGTTGGTTACACTGGATTTGTCCAAAAACATCTGCTGCTGTTCTTACAGTTTGGTGAACAAAGGGAATGTTAGAAAAGGTAACGATCTCAAAAGTGTAGTTCAAGGAAATAATTCTATTTCCCATTTACAAAAGGCAGACTTTTTTTGGTTTAAGGGAACTGTATGAGTGGTTTCATAGGCTTTGACCTAGACTACTTGGTTACTGTGGTGATGTAATTTGTGCCACTGTTGACATAATGACATGAAATTTTACTTCCTGCAGCTCAAGGGTGACTTATTTTTTCTTCTGCTGTACTGTGATCATCTATTTCTCTAATTTAATTTAATTTTATTTTATTTTGTTTTAAAGGCAGTAATACATTCACAAAGCAGGACAGGCTGATATTGACACCTCCCGACAAGGTACAAGACAGGACAGCCTTTGGGTTTAGGAGTTATACCAAGAGTGCACACAGTAACATGTAGTAGCTGTTCCATTGGCAAGCCATAGACAAATGTAATGTTACGGACGAGCCGGCACCTGCAAAGCAGAAGCTGTCATAATTTTTGAGGTTGTCAGGGTCTGTAATAACCACCCGCTATAACAAGAGCATTTGTCAACATAGCAAAAACTCTATCCTGTAAGAAAGAATTAAAAGATAGCATCGTTGTCTAAAAGTATTCATGTGCAAGCCCTCCTGAGAAACTGAATCACTGCCACCAATACACTTGAATGGGATTTACTTTGCTCTAGTGAGGAAGGGGAAGGGAGTATAGTGCAATTTTGAAGTACAGACCAGATTTTTGTGTGTGTGCATTTGATTTTATTATTTTTTCCCCAGTTCTTTTGCATGCTGCACCAAATAGGTCACGGGGTTTATTAATGTAGTCTTGTTAATTGGAAAACAATCAACACAGTGGTCTGGAACTGCGGGACCTTGCAGACCTTGGCAAGCAGCCTACATCAACATTTTAAGTGTGCTCTTATGTGGTGGTGCTGAAGCTTTCCTCACCCAAGACGATCAGGTCTTCTCTGGTTGTCCTTGTTTTTTCAATGGCGAGAAAAGACAACCTTTATTCACAGTGCATGTCTGAACCTTTGGAACAGTTGCTGGAAGTTTTGTAGAGGTTATATATTTATTTGCTTTCCTGAGAGCTGCTAAAATCATTCCAGAGCACTGCACAGTGATGTGATGTGATGTTAGCACACATAGGTTGAGTAAATCAGCTTGTCATAAACTCAATTAAAAATAAACACATAAAAAATAAAAATTGAAAACGCAATAAGTATGTGCTAAAAGCCCTTTTTGCGACTGCTGAATCTACAGCACAATTCATTTTTCCTTATAGTTGAGAGATTGCAGAGGGACCTGTCTTTAAGTTTAATCCTTCATGACACACACTGTTAACTGGAATACCCATGTTACTGGTCTGGTACTGATTTGGTGTGTGTATGTGTGTGTAGGCTTGTCACAAGTGAAAGGTGGAGAATCCAAGGATGAGGTGAAGACACTCATTCCCTTTTACTCCAAGTTTCTTCTTTCATTAATCGGTTTGGCTCCTCATTTGGAATCTTTTTGCTAATTTTAAAGGCTACAGCAGTTCCACGTTTGTGCCTTGAGGGACTGCATGCTTCAGCCAGGGTGCTTCTGTTTATTTGCCGCTGCTGGACTGCAACGTGCTCTCTTCATATGGAGGCACTGGATCCGGAGAGAGCTCAATGTGAGCCTCGTCCAAGGAATTCTTCATGGTGGCCTCCTCATAGGATGGAGGCAAACACACAGTAAGGAATGTGGCATCAGGGAGCAGAGTGGAGTAGTGGAAACTCTGTTCGCTGCTCCAGGGGAGCACAGAAAGGAAATTGGACATATCATGCTCGGGCAGGGCCTCAGGCAAGTCGATGCTGAAGATCTGTCCCTGTGGAGTGGGGCGCTGGCAACGGCGGTACAGGAAGAGCAGCAGGAATGCCAAGAAGAGCATCATGGTGGCAGGCAAAATGATGCACAGAAACGGTTCTATGTCGTCTTTGGTTGAACTTGTCTGTTGTTTGCTCTGTAATTAAACCAAATATGTAGTATGTTAGGTTCTTGGAGACTGTTTAATCAGAGCAAATATACAGATTCTCCACCTCTCTCTATTATCACCTAACCATTGCTTTTCCAAGTTATTTTCTGTCTGCATTAGTGGCACTTGAGCAATACGTTTTGCAGATTTGTGAACAGTCAACCTCTATCTGATGGTCCATTAAAAGAAAAGATTTTGGCAGCTAGAGAAAAACAGAAATGGAAAAGTTGTAAAGAGGATGGGTTTCTAAAAAACCCTGCCTCCGTGGCTGGGGAGAGGGGCAAACCTCAGCAACCTGGAACTGGATGAATTTTGGTATGAGATTTTATTACCCTTGGATTATGCTGATACCAGCCCTTTTTACCAGGGATTTGTTAAGCTTTTAAACCTGGGAGAACACTAAATTACAGAGGAGTAAGGCTGCTGATCTGCCATCTAGTGTTGTATCTTTCTATTTGGAAACCTCTAGCATTTACTTTAAAGAACAAATACTACAACAATATTCCTTTTATCAGGACCCACCACCTACAATACCTGTTATTTGGTCTGTTCTGACCTTATAGGCCAGCCCCAAATAAAATACTTTATGTCAGGGCAGCCTGGACTGGGGCTCTTTCTTGAGCTTGTTCTGCCAGCTACTCAAGAATCATTTTCCCTGTTTAAAATTGTGGAAAAAGAACTTCTGGTGTAAGAGTAATAGCAACTATGACTATTTGGTCAGTTTAATATAGCACAAAATGCCTCTGTCCTGCAGCTTTTGAGTTGTGCTGTGCTGTTAACAGGAGTTATAAGCTGTTTATTTGTCTGGGGTTTTTTAATATTTGTGCTCTTCTATTGCATTAGCTTCACTTTTAAAATTTGTATCTTATTTCTAGTCTGACTTTAGCTCTAACTTTTAATAATTGGCTCTCATTCAGAGTCTAGTCGAGATGGGGAAAAACTTAACCCCTGAGATGCTGTTTATTATCAAGTCATTCTCTTTGTAAGTGCTGGAAGACTGTAATCAGATTTTTTTTCACATTTTTATGGTGAGTCTAAACAAATCAATGGATCAAATTTCCTTTATTTTGAACAAAGACAGTATTGCAAGCTATGGGATCTTGAGTGGGTCTTTCCTCAAAGCATTTGGAAGCAGGGATGCAAATGGGCTTTGTGAAAAGGACCAGTAACTTCAGTGCCCCCTTCTTAGTCTATAAAAACTTTCTCTGCTTATTCTTCCAAGAATCACAGTCATTATTTTAGCTACAAAATCATACTGTAACCTACAGTCAACTGATTATTATTTATCAGGCATTTTTTACGTCTCCAATTTTTTGTCATATTGTGCAATTCTTAGTATGAGATCATGTCTAAAAAAATGAAGTAAACAGGTTTTGACTTCTAATGCGTAGTGTAGGGGAGACTTTTGCTTTTTTTTTTCCTGAGGTAATGTGGGTCTGAGGCCAAAGCCATTAGTTTTGAAATACATCAGAACTATTGTGGATTAGCTATTAAGCTGTTTTTCTACAGCTGTCTTTTACCACAAAAATGCACAGTAAAGAACTACCTCATACTTACTGATCATTTCTTATTAAAGAGTTTCTGGCAGTACATGCTGTTGTTTTACCTGACCATTAAATGAGCTACAGGAAACAGCATAGTTGAAAGAAACTATTCAGCTATTATTCTAATGCAGGTATTAAATCATCTTTAAAAATGAGGATATTTTCTTAAAAATATTTTTACCACTTTGTTATTGTGTATTATAATGGGCATATAACACTTCACATGAAAAATGAGAAAAACCCTTCTGTTATTATATTTGTGCACAATATATATTGAGACTATGTATATTGAGATTCACTGATAGTGTTATGTTACCACTACTTTTATAATAAATATTTAGAAGAGCTGAGCTTACATTGAACAGTATTATTCATGATCAGTGAAGAACACATTTTTGAAACCCAAGTGTAAGTTTAGCTTTTAATTTGTGGGGAGTGGCCTTTCAGTCAAGTTGAAGCAATGTTCTTCAGATCTGTAGGTTGTACACTGCTGTGGTTTTTGTGAGGACAGAAGGTGAGATTTCCAGTGTTTCCTACACTAGTAAAAAGCATGGAAAGCCCTTTTTCTCTTATCATGAAAGTCAGTGCAACTTCCTTTTGAATTTTACTGAAAGGGAGGTTGTGTTTTAAATACTGACCAAGGATAGTGTACCCTTCATACACTACCGGAAGTGTAGACTATTGTTATGGTTGGCTGAGACATCCTGTTATAAGATATGGTCTCATACAAAGACTGGGCAGTGCTGCTTCGGCACAGGGTCTGCCCTCGAGTTGGCTCAGCGACGTCTAAGAGGGGCTTTAATGAAACAGACAACATGTTATACTTCAAACCTGTGTTGACCACCTGTAAACCACAGGATGGCAAGGAGACAGAGCAAGGGCTGCTGGGTTGGGTACAGATCTGAAGATCAAAATAAGAACCAGTTTTCCTGAAGGGCTGTGGACTCATCAGGGGAGGGAAGAGAAGAGTGTGGATTAGAATTGCACACCTTTGCGGATGGAGAGCCTTGGCTTTTAAGAAGGATGCACAAGGTGCAAAGCTGTGGGGAGGAAAGCCAAAAGGGAATGGAGAGTGAGCGTGGTAGGATTGGGTAGAACTGAAAAGACAAACCTGAGGAGCAAACTTTGGGGCTCCTCTCTCACTGTACCAGTCCCATTCTCTTTGCAAAAGAGGAAAAACAGAAAGTGATGAACTAGGAGGCAGGGGAAGAACAGGTTAAGCTTGACAGAAAGATTTAATAAATGTTGTTGGGTATCAGGGCAATACTTTGCTCCAAAGCCTCAACCCAGCAATCTTGTGTCCTACAAAGAAATATCTGATAACATAAATATGTAAAATGTGTTATGTTGAAGGGTCCAGTTTTTACCTAATATTAGGCAAATGGAAGAAGAGAAACTATTCATAGTATGAGCTAGCTCAGATGGCCACAGTCTGTGAAGTAGGTATAATAGCACATCCTAGATTCATTTGGATGTCAATGTTGCTACCGGGCTGACAACTTGCTTTTTCTTTTTTAAAAAACCCTCCAAGATTGGTATAGAGCATTGTTTCTAAAGCTGCAAAAGCAAGCTCTTAAGGATGAATAAATGCCAGCATTTTGGAAATCTGTTACTCTTTAATTTGAAATACAATGCACATAATTTTTTAATTATGTTATTGTGTACAAAGTGCCTGCTCTGGGGTTCTGATAGATAGCTTAGGTAAGAAGACCACAGTAGGTCAAAGTGATAGGTTGCAGGGTGTGTAGAATATGTAGTGACTGAGTTGGAAGGCTGGAGGAAGAGAAAAGACTGCTAGTTTAGGGCTGGTGAATGCTCTTCTGGGGAGCTGTATTCTGGTCTCTGTTAATGAATCCCAGGGGCGGGGATGTGGCGTGGGCAAGACAATTCAGCTAAGGTGCTTGTGGGTTATTTGTTAGTTATACCTCACTTGGAGTGCCTTGGTTGAGATCCCTGGGTTTGGTCTACTGAAATTCTGCATCTGTTGTCCTGTCTCTGGAGGTGAACCAGCAGTGCCATGAGCCTGTGACTACTTTATTATACAAAGGGATCTGGGCAAAAATGGCATAGGTAATTATGAAACAATTCCTATCCTCTTGTACTGCCTGAATCAGTCAGGTAGTTGGACTAGATGGTTGTTGCAGATCACTTCCGACTGTTCTGTCCTGTTCTGTCCAAAATAATGACACAAGTGCCTGATGACTATCTACTCAGTAACATGTATAAAACAAGACATAGGAAATTTGTTGTTTGAAGAACATACAGTAAATAAGGCCTTGGGCTGTATGCTGAGAAAAGTGGGGCAAGTATCACATTGAATGGCTTGAGAGAAGTGAATATCATGTCCCATGCAGTTGTGAAAGAACATTATGTCTTACTATGATATGTAAAATGGTAGCATGTGAAGCAGGTAGGGCTAAGGATTGGATAATATGTTTTTCTGTGCACTGACAGGTGACATTAAGGACTAGTTTTCCTCAATCTGTGTTTCAAAGTATCTATAGCTTTTTAAACAGAGCTAACGTTAACCCTTAGCTTTTCTATTTGGGTGAAATAATCCGTAGGCTACTTAGTGTGTTATTTGAGTTGAAATTGTTTTTAAGTTAATACCACCTCAAAGATGCCTGGAACCCGAAGCATAATTCACAGGGAGTTACATGTCCATTTTGTACTGCCTCTTGCCAAACATTTTGTTGGGTTTGTGATTGACAAAAATAATGCTCTGACTTCCAACATGAAAGAAGTTACAGATGCAAAATACAGAGATATCCTTTAGAAAGAGAAAGGCAGAATAGGGCATGAGGGTAAAAGGGATTACATTTCTAAGAGCTCCTCTCTTTTCCCAGAACTGATAGTTTGGCCTTTGTAGCCTCATGTTTATTCTCTTCCTTTCATTTATATCACAGTATCACTGCACCACAGTATCACAAGGTTGGAAAAGACCTTTGAGATCATCTAGTCCAACCTACGACCCAACACCAACACCTACTCGTCATCTAAACCGTGGCACTAAGTGACAATGACTCCACCACCTCCCTGGGCAGCGCATTCCAATGGCCAATCACCAGTGAAAATTTTTTCCTAATATCAAGCCTAAACCTTCCCTGACGAAGCTTGAGACCATGTCCTCTTGTTCTGTCAACTGGTTGCCTTAGAGAAGAGACCAACTCCTGCCTGCCTACAATCTCCTTTTAGGAGGTTTGTTGCAGAGGGTCGGTTTTCCAAAACACTGAGCACAGACTAGAAGTAATAAAGCTTTCATTAGTAATCTGTCTGCCTACATTTTTTTCACATGCTGAGCATGTACAGTTTCCAGCTTACAGATTACATGACCCATATCAGTTTAGATGAGCTGTTACTTGTGCCTGTCGGTAAAGGAATGAAATGCAGACTGCAGCCCAGTTTTGTGGCATTTCCATGATGAGTAATGGAATGGGTTTAGAACTGCACTCTTTGTCTAGACAAAAGAAGCCTAGTTCCTGGCTTTGAAGGGAATGACCTAATAAGGCCAAACATGAGTTTAAAGGAAGGCTTTGTGTAAGAATAGAAAAATGAAAGTTTGTTTGGCTTGCTTTAATTCCCATTGAAGTGATTGTTTGATTGGTGCCAGGATTTATTTGACTGTTAATGGTTTGCTAGGGTACTAAGAACTTTATTAAAATTATTTTTATTAATATAGCCCATAGATATACTAATACCTTTTGAAGCTGAATCAGGAAACCTATACTTCTGAAATGTTTTAAGTAGATTTGGAACAAAGTCTGCTTTGAAGCTATTAGGCTGTGGTCTATGTATAGGTGTTTTTCCAAGCTCCATCCTACTTCTTAAAACTGATTCATTATTGCTTGTAAAAAGCAAAAACATATACTTCTGGTAGATAGAAAAAAATTTTGATGTGGTTAGCTATGACACATAATTTTAAAGTGAGTCTAGGTTTACAATAATTATGGATCAATGGATTTTCAAATACTTTTTAGAAGGTGACTCGTGATGCTGTTAGTTTTTCACTGTCAGACAAAACCAGTCTCAAGGTATGAAAACATTGCCATTGCCATTTTAACTGTGGCAATGTTACTAATTAGGTAGATTTTGTTAAAATTGTAGAGACCTTTAAATACTACCTCTTGTCCTGTTTTGACTACTTACTCTTACTTCCTTTTATTTTGCAATAATACACCTTATATCTTGGCTAAGTAGTGTGACCAGTTCATCTGTTAACGCTACTTGACTCGGACATTTACTGGGGGTATATGTACACCTTAAATTATTATTTCTGGTCAGAGAAACCCTTTCCCTTTCTCCCAGACAAAGCCAAAAAGGCAGGCTGTGTTTTCGTCTCTGAGGGTTATTTCCCTCCCCCCACTTGCCTGCATGTGATCCTCTCTAGGAGAAGTAATCAGCGCACAGCTTAGGGAAGAAGAGTTCATTGCTGACTGCTACTGACTCTTAACATCTGCAGAAAGGCTTCATGGAACCAGATCCAAAGTGTAAACATGTACTTAAAATAAAGAAAATCAAGGCATAGCAGAATGTATTATGCTTAAAAGAAATTAAACTTATTTACATGCCGTTCAGCAAGATTTTTCCATCTAATGTTATTTCCCCATGAATGTATTTAAAACAAAGGCAATAACTAAATGCTTTGATTCTATGTAACTAAGCATTAATGCTTTGATAAATCTCAGTCCCCAGGTATTTACTCTGTGCTATACACTGAGGCATTACACAGACGTACACACACATGTAAAGTCAAAGGACAAGTCACAGAGACAAACGGAGAGGTACAGACCTGAAGCTCTGTTTCCAGAAGTGGCCCACCTGGTTCACTGTTTAGCCAATCATAGTTCCCCCTGTCAGCGTGTCCAAATTTTCTCCAGTTGCTGCCTAAGAGCCACCTCATGCTTTTATTAACCTGGTCTTCTCTCTTCGTGCCTCCACCTTGCTTCACTGCTTGCAACGGCGTCCCCGCCTCCCAGCCTTGACCCAGCTGGTCTGCTCTCAGCTTATGATCCCTCTTAAATGATATCCCGTTTATAGTGGAAAAGAAAAAAAGAAGTTAGACAGCCCTCGCCTCGTCAGGAAACCAAGCAAATAGATCTCAGAGCCTCTTTCCACTTCCAACTCAATCTCTCTGGATTTGCTTCGGTGGCCTACATTACCAGCAAAGCTGGCATCAGGTATCAGGGAGCTGGGGCTGATAGCGCTCTGATTGGAGCGCTCCCTGCATTAGGATTATTAAAAGGGGAATTTGCATGTGAATCTGAGCCCACATGGTCATGACTCTGTGTGGATAAATAACGCTCTATATTTAGGAGTGTAATAAACACTTTTTCCAAAAAAAATAAAATCAATATATCTTGCACTTCTGTGTTGAGAGTAAAGGTTCCCCCTCAGTTATGCAGCGTGATAAACTGTAGGCAGGTTTTTGCTCCTGGTTGCTGGAATGTACACTAAATAGTGAGGGCGGTTTCTGGGTAGAGAAGCAAGGACACAAGACTAAACGCTGTACTGAATTATTTAGCAGTGTTAGGATGTAGATGTTAATGATAAATCCAGAGAGAGAGAGCTCTGCCAGGAAAGCTTTGGTCACTGAGAGTGTACGTTTGCTTTCAGTAATAATGAGTTGTCAGTTCAATCAAACCAGGACTTGTTTACAGCTTTCTAGGATATGCATATTTAAATGGCAATTGTTTCCAGCAGGGTGTCTTTGTGTTCTTTATCCAGAAAAAAATTCAGTGATGTAAGTTAACCTCTAAAGGGAGGAATATTTAATCTAAGTTGAAACTTGAAACAAAGATTTACTCTCATTGAAAAGTTGGATGTGTCTTTTTTTCTGTCTTGTAGTGAGCAGAGGGGAGAGGCTCTTGTAATATCTCATTCAGTTGTGATGTGTTTGGCATGGTTTCTCAAGGCTAACTGGTTAAAACGAAAGTTGTGTTTGGGACTAATGATACAAAATTGAGGTCAGAATTGTGACCTTTCTTGCTTGGACTTCCTTTTGTCAGCTCTTCTTGTGAGCTCACTGCTCCCAGAAAATTGCAGGCCTAATTCACAGCAGGCTGAACTCCTGCAGCTCCAACAATGGCAGCTGGAAGTGCCAACAACTGATGTTGCCAATGACAGAACTCTGGAAGGGCCTATTCCAAGGCTGGTTGTGTCACTGCAAATGCAGCATGAAGGAGGGATTTACCCTGCAGGTGTTTTGTTACTGAAGCTGCTAGCTGAGCAGGGGACAGGGAGCAATAACATCAAGTGAAGGGTTGGTCTTGATGCTGAAGCAGCCACATTAGAAACTGGACTCTGCTCTTGCCTCTGCTGAGGAGATCCTGTGTGAAGCTAGAAAGGTCATCTCAAGAAAGCCTTTGTATGCTTGTAAGAAGATTCCTGCTTTCCTGGGCTTGCCATCTTGGAAAACATTTTCAGAGGTGCTGCAACCGGAGTCTGGCAGAGTTATGTTGTGAATTACAACATCCCATGAGAAGCTGAGTCCTAAATGTGACTTGCCAGGTGAAACCAAGACCTTTGACTTGATGTCTTGACAGAAGCAGAAATGACAACCATCTTTCCCGAACTGGTTCTACAAAAATAAATTCCTTATGAAATCTTGTGATTGTCTAGCTTAAAACTGTCATCTCATAAGCAAGAAAGAAACGTTTGTACTATCTTAATTAGGGTCTTAATACAACCCCCAAGATGATTAATGTTATTTTTAGAAACTTGCTGTAAATTTGCTTTGGGACTGTGTCATGATAATGAGGAGAATAAAAAATTATGTCTACTTATGGTATGAACACCCTGTTTGGCATTCTTGGATTATAGTTAGATGTATTTTGGCTAGAATGAGGCGTACACTTTTAAGATTCACTGACCCAGTTTACCAAATACTGCTTTGTATTCTTCACTTCTTGCAAATGGTTAAAAATTATTTAAATTTGTAGAGCTGAAGCCAAATGGGAATTCAGTGAAACGTGGTGGCCTTTGACGTGCAGGTAATTAGAACATAGAATGATAATTGTTGCTCTGCCCAACAGGAGGATTACAGAGACAAATGGATACTCTAAGTGGTTGAATGCTTGTTGGCATAATACCCGTGTAGGGAAGATCTGCTCTTGTGTGGAACTGAAACAGTACTTGTGATGGTAAATCTGTCACAGGTTTCTACCAGTTCTGTGCAGCGCTTGTGACGCTTATATTTTCTTTTAAAAAAAAAATTCTAAATACTGCCATAGCTTGGGCATGGTGTAGTGTGGAAGCTGGGAGGAGGAACATTCTCGTATCCAAACCCAATAGCCATATGTCGACCTTGCCATTTTGAAACATGGAGAGGTAAACCTTTGGAGGTCTTCAGACCTTGACATGAACAAAACTTTCCCCCTCTTCCCCCATCAGATTTGTCCTTTGAAATAGTTTAATTTAACAGTTGCCCTCTTAAATAATCTGGAGAAAATAGCTGGCACGGAATAGTAAGACTGTCACGGTTTAGCCCCAACCTGGCTAATTTTGGCAGCTAAAAAATGAGCAAAAGAGGAAAATGAGAGGAAAAAGACGTATGGGTCAGAAACTAAAACTACAGCTTTAATGAAATAATAATAATAATGATGGTGATAATGAAAATAATTAGAAAACAATAAAATATGTACAGATATCTGAGATGGTGTCCCCATCCTCCACCCCTCAATGACTATACCTCACCGCAAGTGCTGTAGAGCAGACACAAGGGAAAGGGGCCATGGCTGGGAGGGAGCTGGACTCAAGAAACGCACCAATCCGGAATCAGGAGCAACTGAACAGACAAGGTCCTCACTGGACCCTTGTGATCTCTCAATTTTATACCACGTACGATATATATGGGATGGAATAGTCTGTTGGTCAGTTTGGGGTCACCTGTCCTGTCTGCCCCTCCCTGCAGGTGCAGCTCTTTTCACTAGCTCAGGGATGGCCTTGGTTACTAGAGGAATAAGTATAAACACTGGTGTGCAAAAAAGTTCTGTGTTATCATTTCTAGAGAGAAACTGTCTGAAAAACATGCAGTTAGCTTTCAGAAAATGAAGTCAGGGAGACGAGACTGAGCTAGAGTCAGGAAATTGACTCTAATTTAACTCAAGCTACAACAGTGACCAAATTGATTAAAGTTTGTTAAAGGTTTGTAAAACAATGACAACATGATGTTTTTAGTTATGTGGCAGTGTTGCTAATATTCCAGTGTTCTGTCAGAGGAGCAGGGAGAGACTTTTGGAGGAAGAAGATGCAGAAAATAGGCACCTTTGCTGTCCTCAGGATGAAGCTCAAACTGTCATAAATAATTCATGTTTCTGATTTGCTGAGATGTTCAAAGCTAGCAGTGTAATTCTAAGCTGTGTTGCGCCTAATATTTGTAGGGAACAGAACATCCACAGTGACGTAGATGCCTTTCAAATTTCTTGCTAGTTTCTTGCCCCAGTTTCTTTTACTGCTTTCCACAGATGATGGCGAATCTTTCCTGATGGAATGGCTGCGCTTTTGTGTATGAACAATGCGAAACTAAACTATAGCGGGTGGCCACTGTAAACAGTACTGAGTTATCAGGTATAGAGTCATCAGATGAAGTGGAGGGAGATCCTGTCTCTTGCCTATAATCAGGTGATAGGTGCTTCTGTGTCCATTCCTTTTCAGTTGGGTAATTTCACAGTGGCTTCTCTTTTTTGGTAAGTTTTTCATGGTATTGAGATTTTTGCTTTGCTTTTTTGTGAATGTCAATACATCTGTTTTTCAAAACAAAAGCACCTTCTGAAGAGCAGTCTCCTCTCTCTATGAAATTAACCCACTGTCACTTCAAAAGGTAGATACAAGATGGCATAGCCCCATTGAAATCCAGTATTCTGGAGAGCAGTGTTTGCAGACAAGCTGCACATATTCACAGCCTGTAGAAACAGCGACAGGGAAACCCAGTTACAAAATGTATGCATGCTGATGCTACGTAACTTGGCGTAGGATCAGGAGTGGCCATAGAAGCAGAAGGTAATACTGTTGAGGAACTGATCTGATGCTGCAGATGGGTAGCTGAAAGCATAGCACTTAGAGTGACAGGGACAGACTTCAAATCTCTGTCAGGGCAGAATTGCCTCTTGCAGAATATCTCTTACTGTTTCATGCATATAAAAATTCTTGAGGAACTCTGTGGCCATGATGGAGTGTTGGTGACTGACCAATGTCCATCTGACAATATTGCCTAGAGCTTTGGAAGGATTATTTATTTTTATATAGTTTCTGTCAAGCCAGGTTTAACCCCTTCATTTACAGTTAGTCACTCTTACCCTGAATTCTTGTTTTCTGTTGTTTATGTCTGCCAGTATACACTATATGGCATTTGGCTCTTATTTAGCCAAACTACAGAAATTCTTTTTGTTTGGTTGGTTGTGGTTAGGTTTTATGTTTTTTATCAGTTCAGCCCATGTTGCCTTGTGTAACCACTTAGCCATCTTGCCAATACTTGGTAGACCTTTCCAGGCACTGGGACACCAAACAACCTGCTGTATAAAGCGAGTTGTTCCATTTTGACTTGGACAGCAACCAGTGACTGGTGGAGAGAGTCAAGGTTTCTGTGGGATCGACAGCTTTCCCCAAGCTATGCAATAGGGGCTCATGTGCCTGATGCCATCCCTGAGGTCCCGTTGTGCAGCTGCTTCCTGTGGCATCAGGGAGACCTGTCTGTCCTGCAGCTGCTGTTTCGGTGTGTTTTCTATATTTGGGCTCAGTTATGCCCATTTATTTATTCTGTCTCCCTGATGTTGTCAGACTCTCTCCTCTTTGTGCTAATGTTGGTGGAAGTTGTATTGCCATCCTGGGCTCCGACTCTGCCATTGCAGTCAGTCAAAATTTCACTGTTACCTCTGTGTAAAGGAGTGGATAATAAGCTGTGTATATTGTCTTAGCTGTCGTAGCTGAACTGGCTGTGGTCCAGTTTCCTGCTGTACTGTATTACTTCTATTGAATGTAATTGTAATCAAATGACGAAAATTTTTCTTTAGTAAACCCTAACTTAGAAAGCATTTATCTGGCATAAGGAATACACTATAAAGATAGCCACGCTGGTTCAGTTTCCCCAGTATCAGTTCTCCCATTGTCTGCACATTTAGGCAGGCTAATTTATCCTGGTGCTCTAGCCTTCTGGTGACCCTGTGACCTCCTGCCTGGGAGTACATGTTGTGGCTTATTGGATGCTTTGCCATTGATCTTGAAGAAAAAGCATTCTTGATTGATTATGCTTCTCTGTGAGGTGCATTAAAGATTTTTTGCAGCTTACACTGACTCAGGGCTTTTATTTTGTTCAATAATTAAACTGAATTTCACAACACCTCATCTATGAAAACACTTTGGCAAAAAATATGCATTAAAATTATATGTACAGACTATAGGAATAAAAAAGAGCCATTCAATTTATGTAATAAATCTTCCACTATTTTATCCCAACTTTCCTAAACATGTGGCTGATTTCAGTTTACTTCGGAGTGATTTGGGATTACCGCTGTTCTGCTTGGGAATAGTGAACTTGAACTGGAAACTGGGTGTTATTTGTGAGTTGTCCTGTGGCAGTGATAAGCAAGAGGAAGCAACGAGTAGCTAGGCATCAGGGAGGTGGACAGCCTCTCTTTTGGTCTTTCTCAGAGTTATCTCTTGGCTTCTAAAAATATGTAGTTTAACTTGAGTTTCACAGGAGTGTAAGAGTTCCCCTTTCCCTCTTCTTTCCCAAAATGAGATTGTGAGCGGTTTGCAAGCATCTTTTCTGAGATAAGGTTACTAAAGACTGGAATTGCACATGCATTTAAGCACCTCCTGGTGCAGCAGGGCATTTCTGAAGAGCCAAACCGACCACATATGCTTTTGGCTGCGTATGCTTCTAGAAGCGCTGCCATGAGCTTACTAAGAGATTAGGCAGTTTGCTACTTCCTAAGGAGGATATTCCAAAAAGTGAAAAAGTGGCTTAGAAATGCATCTGGCGAAGGGAACAAGAAAGTGGAAAGGCACTAATTAAGGATATATATCTGATGCTGCTGGCATATCCAAGAAGGGAGCAAAAGCTCCATAGTAGCAGGTGGCCTGAAGATGGGGACAGAGGGAGAAGGGCAGCTGAGAGGGGGTGTCTGTGTGTGTGTGTGACTGTGAACAAAATCAGAAAGATATTGCTAGAAGGAGAAAAGCTTATTTTGGAAAAGCTTACTTCTTACAGTATATCAAAATAAATGGAGTGCCTTTGAGTGAAAAATAGTCATTCCTTAAATATGGTTAAAAAAGCCACTTGTTGAGATTTCATATTGAAGATACTAATTTGGTAGCAACATAAAATATCTCCTCTCTTCCTTTTTTTAAAAAATAAAGCTTATACCATTCTAATACCAGCAATGTAACATAATTTAGATTAAACTACTAAAACCAATCTGAACTATTGCTTTCGTGCCTTAAAAAAAAATTAAAATGTCATCTACATCTGGGAGGCCTATACTCAATAAATTGTCTAACGCAACTGTAAAATTTGCCTGCATTTAACTATGGTCATATTATAAACTGTAATACTTGTAGCATCTGCAGGCTGAATGTCTTCTTTATAAGACTTCAAGAAATAGAACAGATTTTTTTTACCACTGATATTAAAGATTAACACATACTTTTTTTGTGTCCTTTATCCACACTTATTTCTTTTGCTGTCCTCCCCTTCACCCCCCTGTATTATGTGACAATATATGGAAATAAAATATTAAGGAGAAAATATAAATGTCTGACTAACCTTCAGTTTAGCTTTTTAAAGTAAACTTTTACGATTTATCTGCATCTGGCCAAACACCATGTATTTTTGTATTATGGAATTGTGTTCAATGTTACATACCCTGATTGTTGGTGTGTAACGCTGGGGAGGCCTTCTATACAGACATCACAAACAATCTGCAGTCTTGTGCTACATTTATTCAGTAAGTTGGGAATTGTGAAATAATGCATAATAAAGGGAAAATCTGGAAAACTTTGCCCAAATTTCAACTTCTCTTGCAACATGTTTGAAAGATTTGGAGATTTTTTTTTAAAATAACAACAACAACAAAAGTCCTCCCCTCAGCAATGTACAATCTCTGTTACTATCTTCACTGTAGAAAAAAGACCACAAAAAGGAGACTTCACTGATGGATTCTCTTTTTTTTCCCCAACCTTCTTATTTGAGGTATGGATTAAAAGTTGATTGTCCATTTTTGCATTTTTTTCTTTTCTTTTGAAAATTTGTTTTGTTTTCTGTAGTCCAGCAACTCCAGTCTTTCATGAATACTAAGCTCTTGTTTCTTGCTCAGCACCTTCAGCACCTGCCCTTTGTGGATTTTTTTGTGTTTTGTTTTGGTAGGTGTTTTTTTGTTTGTTTTTGTTGTTAGATGTATAATTCACACAAGGTGAATCTCACTTTTTAAAAAAAATTCTGCTGTTACCATAACCTTTTAGTGCTTTTGGAATTTTTTTTTCCCCGGTGTGTTTCCAGGTTTTTCCACCTTCCTTCAGTATTGCGAGGGGAATTAGTGTTTTATACTTATTTAGCAAGACTGCTTATGATCGTTTGCGACAAAATAAAATCTAATACTGGCTACTGTGTGATCCTACTAAAACAACTTGGCCCAGTTAAGTGCAGTCCATGATGATGCAATTTTTGCTTTACCTTTAACAACTGAGTTTCAATCCATTTAGCAATTCTTCGTTCAAAATAATACAATTTTCTGATGAAATATTGTGAATACCTGTGTCAAATCCCTTGAAACTATATCTAAATACAGCAGTCTTGGTGTCAGTACTCGTTGCTAATAGTGAATTTTATAAAAAAGCATGACCATATCTTCATATTCTGATTTTGTAAATGTCGTTTGCTGCCAAAAATCTATGTACTCTAGATTCCAAAGGGATTAGTCTTCTGATGTTGTTTAGAAATCATGTGGCCAAAAGACCACTGTTGGAGAAGGAATAATTCCTCTAGACTCTAAAACTAGCTTGGTTCTTCACCATGTAGGAAAAAATAAATGCAAATTACTTATTATACATTTGTCATTGCTTTGAGGCCAGGTGCAGCTCCAGAGCAGAACTACTGTGGGTATTAACACACACTTTCCAGATCATAGAATCATAGAATCATAGAATTATCTGGGTTGGAAGAGACCTTCCAAGATCATCAAGTCCAACCCTTAATCCAACACTATTATGATTACTAGATCATGGCACTAAGTGCCACATCCAGTCTTATTTTAAAAACCTCCAGGGATGGTGAATTCACCAGCTCTTCAGGCCATTCCAATGCCTGATTACTCGTTCTGTGAAGAACATTTTTCTGATATCCAGCCTAAACCTTCCCTGGCAGAGTCTAAGCTCATGCCCTCTTGTTCTGTTGCTGGTTGCCTGGGAGAAGAGACCGACCCCCACCTGATTACAACCTCCTTTCAGATAGTTGTAGAGAGTGATGAGGTCACCCCTGAGCCTGATGTCTTTCCTGTTATTAACAAAGAATCCATAAGTCTTTATTTGTCATCGTTAAAATGCTTAAAATGTTTGAAGGCTTGAGGAAATGTAGCTGTTGAAATTCATTCTTGCCCTGAAACGTATTTAGCAATAACAATAAGAATGAGTGAACTGAAGAGTATGTGAGCGAACTAAAACAATAAAAATGTAATATGTAAGCTTATAGGGATGATTTTAGGATTGCAGTTGTCTCTATATGTGTAAAGACAAGTGATAGGACAAAATGGACCAAGGACACAGTAGTGGGGACCCTTCAGGCTCTTTAAAAGAAGGATAAAAAGGTTAGACTCTGCTGTCTCATTGAGCGGCCTCTTGGAGAGCTACAGGAGAAACCATAGGGAGAAAGCTGCAGTATGCTGGAGGATAAGCTCAAGTTGCAGAAGTTAACCAGCTCTTACTGACCTCTAGCATGGGTCAGGCAGGTTTCTTGCTTGTCCTGAAGCAAGGACACTGGTTAAATGGCTTCTCTGAAGCTGCAGACTGCATCCCTACAAGAACTGGAACTGTAAATTGGGAGATGTTAGTTCAGTGTTGTGCTCTGTTGTCAAGGAAAGGCCCTCTTTCAGGACAAGGGAGAAAAAATTTCCTCTCTGTGGACTTCTGAATCCATATGAAACTCCCTGAATTGAAGTGTGCCTTATTTAAGATCATCAGCTGAAAGGCTTTGGCCAATTTTGTACTGTTTTAATTTAGATGAACTGGAACATCCGTTTGCTTGAAGTTACACACATCTTGTAAAATGTTGCAATTCTGACTTCATGTTCTGAAGTGGAGTCTCCTGTTGTGAATCTGAAGGTTTCTACTTCCAACTTACAGGAAGAGGCATAGCCTTCTGCAAGCTGCAGTCAAGCCTAGATTTGAGATTATAACTCTTGTTTCACAAAGACAGATGAGTTAGCCTTAAATGTGTAAAGCTGTATTAGCGGGGCTGATGGCATACGTTGACCACAAAGTTACCTAGAGGAGCAGAGGGAAAAAAGAGAAAAGGGAGCTGGTGGAGGTCCTTGCCAAACCCCTTTCCCTCATCTATCAACAGTCCTGGCTGACTGGGGAAGGGTCGCTCGACTGGAGACTGGCAAATGTAAATCCCATTTACAAGAAGGGTCAGAAGGAGGATCTGGAGAATTATAGTCCTTTCAACTTGACCTCGGTACCGGGGATGGTCATGGAGGAGATCATACTGAATGCTATCACACAGCACACGCAGGACAGACAGGTGATCAGACCCAGTCAACATGGGTTTCTGAAAGGCAAATCCTGCCAGACCTACCTGATCTCCTTCTATGACAAGGTTACCCGGTTAATGGACAAGGGAAAGGCTGTGGATGTGGTGTACCTGGACTTGTATAAAGCCTTTGACACTATTTCTCACAGCATTCTGCTTGAGAAACTGACTGCCATTGGCCTGGACAGGAAAACCCTCTGCTGGGTGAAAAACTGTCTGGATGGCCAGGCCCAGAGGGTGGTGGTAAATGGAGTTAAATCCAGTTGGAAACCAGTCATGAATGGTGTTCCCCAGGGTTCAATGCTGGGTCCAGTCCTGGTCAATATCTTCATTAATGACCTGGACGAAGGGACCGAGTGCACCCTTAGCAAGTTTGCAGATGACACCAAGCTGGGTGGCAGTGTTGATCTGCTTGAAGGAAGGGAGGCTCTGCAGAGGGATCTGGACAGGCTGGATTGATGGGCTGAGACCAATGGAATGAGGTTTAACAAGGCCAAATGCCGAGTCCTGCACTTGGGGCACAACAACCCCATACATCGTTACAGGCTTGGAGAATAATGGCTGGAAAGCTGCCTGTCGAAGAAAGACCTGGGGGTGTTGGTTGACAACCGGCTGAATATGAGCCAGCAGTGTGCCCAGGTGGCCAAGAGGGCCAATGGCATCTTGGCCTGTATCAAAACCAGCATGGCCAACAGGTACTCGGAACTGGTGAGGCCACACCTCGAGTGCTGTGTTCAGCTTTGGACCCCTCACTACAAGAAGGACATTGAGGTGTTGGAGTGTGTCCAGAGAAGGGCAACAAGGCTGGTGAAGGGAGTGGAAAATAAGTCCTTTGAGGAGTGGTTGAGGGAACTGGGGTTGTTTAGCTTGGAGGAGGCTGAGGGGAGACCTCATCACTGTCCATGGCTGCCTGAAAGGAGGCTTTGGGAAAGCAAGTGTTGATCTCTTCTCTCAACTGACAGATGATAGGATAAGGGGGAATGGCCATAAGCTGTGCCAGGGGAGGTTCAGACTTGATACTAGGAAAAGTTTCTTTACCGAAAGGGTGGTCAGGCACTACAACAGGCTGTCCAGGGAGGTGGTTGAGTCACCATCCCTGGAGGTATTTAAAAAAAGGATAGACGAGTTTTTAAGGGACATGGTTTAGCAAAAGATGGGTGCAGTTGGGCTTCATGACCTCAGAGATCTTTTGTAATCGGAAGATTCTATGATTCTATGAAAACTTCTCCCCATCAGCCAGCTGGGCAAAGAAGTGAGGCAGTCCCATGCATCATAGAAACGTAGAATTACCCCAATTGGAAGGGACCTGAAAGGATCATCAAGTCCAACTCCTGTCCCTACATAGGACACTCGCAACATTCACACCATGTGACTGAGGGCGTTGTCCAACTGCTTCTTGAATGCTGGCAGACTTGGTGCCATGACTGTTTCCCGCTGGGTGAAGAACTTCTTCCTAATATCCAAGCTAAACCTTCCCTGGCACATCTTCCTACCATTCCCTCTAGTCCTATCATAGGCTGCAAGAGAGAAGAGATCTTCTCCTTGGGGCGTCCTCTTGGGGCAACAGGTGCCCCTTAGCACTTTGCTCAATGGAACAGTATTGTTTTCATCAGGAGCTCTCCATGAGATATGCATCAATTGCATCACATGATGCAGTGGATGTGCTGCATGCTGATTGGTTGCTAGGCTTTGTGCGTATGTGTAATTGGGTAATATCTGCTGGATAAATAGTCATAAACCTAGTAACTACTGAAGTTACCAACTAAAAACTTGAGGGGAAGGCTGAGCAACACTTGCCAAGTCATAGACTGGGAACTAAAATGTCAGGGCACAAATGGGAATGAGTAGACACGAATGGCAGACATTTTCCAATGTAAGTAAAAGTAGAAGGAACAAACCAGTAGCAAAACTTAAAGAAAATTCTCCTTTGTGTCTTGGGGTAGGTTGAGTGGATGATCTGAACAATTCTTTCATGTGTGCAGCCTGTCACATCCTAAAGCCAGAAGACTTGTCATTAGATAGAATATTGAGAAAAATCTACTACATGAATGGGAAGAGGGTGCCCTGTGGTGCGTTCCAGTTCAGTCTGCACAGCCTGCATTGACACTGCCGTGCAAAACGTTCCTGTGTGAATCTCTGATTATATGTGGATTTTCTTTAAAAAAATACAACTAGATTTTGGTTAGGGCAGTGATGTACAAACACAATCAGCTGTGAACCGGATGAGAGTGTTGTTTGATGTGATTTCTTGTAACAAGATGAGGAGCCTCTCATCCCATTTCCAGGTATGGAAATGACTTGGTGTGTTATGGCAGGAGGAACCAGGTTGCAGGGGCAGCACTAGAATTGGTTGGTCAAGACATTTGTGTTTTGATGCTGCTCTTCAGGTGTTTGGTTTTTTGGTTTTTAAAAAAGCTTTATTTGGCTTCAACAAACATCGCTATTTGCTGTGTGCAGGATGATGTTTCCTTGAAAATGATGATTGTCCAGCTAGTCTGGCTTGGTTTGATGGCTCGGGCTCTAAAAGAGACACTAAAAGGGATCTAGTTTGGCACTTGTGCCCTGCCCTGGGTTCTTCGTTCTCATCCTGTTTTTCTTCAGCAATCACTGCAGACCCGTGCTGTTGTTTAGGATGGCACAACTTACCATAAATCCCCCCACCCCTGAGGGAGACTTAATGGTGGTCATTTTTCTTGTCCTACCCTCAGTACTGCTCTGCCCAAAAAACTTCTATGGCCGGCTGTTACACTGCATTTCCATTCCATCCCTTTTGTTCCTCCTGTTCCCCTGAAATTATAAAGGAGATCTAACTGAAAACTTATAACTAGATTTAAACCTTCAGTTTTATCCTTTTCTTTTTCCATGGTTGGCTTTGCAAACTAATAATCTTTATTCTCTTGGGCTTGAGGCTGGTCACAAGAGCCAACATTGAGATATTCAATTATTTATCTTCCTTTTAAAAGAAAACTGTAATGTATGCAAGAGAGATGTACGATCTGCTCTGATGACCATGCATTCAGTTGGGACTTAAGAGAACATTTTTATCAGGATATTTGTTCTTGTGGTGCAACTATTGTAATTCTACCCGGAAGCCAATTCCTGTGTTTTCTCAATGGAAGATTAATTGCTTTTGCAGGTAAGTATTTCAAACCAACAAAGAGCCTTGTCACCTTCCGCTCCTTGTATGAGTTACTGTGCTATATTTACAAAACCATTTTTTACTTTCTCATTAATTTTTATACTCTTGTTTCCCGGGCTTAAAAAGACCTGTCTATTTCTGACCTCCTGGGTGTACTTACTTATAAGGACAGATTTCAATATAGCATCTTTTCCAGTTTTATTTTGATCTGTTCCTGTCCCCGTAATCTCTGGAACAAAGGAGAACCTGATTTGAAGTACAAAGTAATCTTCCAGGAATGTAATATAGCATTCAAAAGCATAGTAAATAATTGAGAAATGCTACACAGGAGTGTTTTAAATTATTTTCATCTTCAGCAATTTTGTTTGACTGTGAAAGAGGATGGTTGGAGAAACCTCCTTAGAAGTGGTCATGCTAACAACAGCAAATAAAATTCTTCATCTTGGCCATTTTCCTTAGACCTGGAGAACCAAGAATATTGTCTATGGATATAGATCTCCCAGTAAATACAGTGTAGACAAAGGTGCAATTCTCTTGTAAAGACAAAACAACCAAACCAAATTTACTACCATGGATATCTGTCGGTACTCAGAAAATTGCACATGCAACCTAATGTGTTGGGGTTTGGGTTTTTTTCTCTTTTTTTCCTTCAGTATAAGACTGGGACATAATTGCCTCACACCTGCATCTAACACGTTTTGATTATTTCAGATTCATGCGGATTTCAAAACCTAGATGCTGAGTGCGCTGTTCTAGGACGTTATGTCAGATATTCGGATAAAGGGTTCAACTTGTGCTTGTTTAGGGTGATATTAGATGTTAAGAGGTTTATCCTGATGCTAGCTTATTTCCCAGAAGCTCAGAAACTGGTGATCGCCCTCTGTTTTATGTGGCTCAGGGAACAGAACACAAGCCTGGTTCTACCTGTTATTCTTGCTTTTGTCACAGGCTCAGTCAGTGGATAGAAAAGATTTCTCAGTCTGTCAAATGTGGATCAAGAAGCATCAGTCTTGGAGAGACTGTGCTTCCAGCAGTCTGGAAACACTGTCCTGTTGTTACCTATGCTGGTACTTTCTGAGTGTTCAGGTGTACAAATGCGCCACTGGTCTCCTATGCAACCCTATCATGCCTTAGATGTTGCAATCAAAGTGCATTTTCCTTCTCTTTCGGTCTTATACCTGAAGTATCTGTTAGTATTGCTAATTTGCATTTCTAATATTCCTCTAATGTTTTCACTGTTGCTTTTTTCTCTCCCTCTTGTCAGATCTGCCTGTATCCCACAGATCTACAGCCCTACGACAAACTCAAGAGGCCAGAGCATGTGCTGGGTCATTTTGAGTTCAAAGACATTTTTTTTTTACTTGCTAAATTTTGTTTCATCCTATCTGCAAATCGATACTGGTGACTCTGGGCACTATCTTGGCACTTTGTCAAAAAAATAACAATTAGGAAAGGTGTCCAGCTTGGTATGAGGGAATGTTTTTAACTTTTAGTTGACCACAGATGAATACACCATAGCCACATTGTGTTATAAATAAATGTATATACCATGGGGGAGATTAGGGTAACTTCATGCCCTTACATCAGCTTTTGGTGCTTCTTGTAACAGCAGAGGAAGGAAAACCTTTCCCAAACCTGTTGTGAGAATGTGTAGCTTCATGTGGTTTGGTGAGGGTTATTCTTTCTCTGAGTCCTCTAGGAGAGGTAATGTCTTTTGGTAGGCTCTAGAGGGACAGACCTTACCTGTCTCGATCTAAAAGTCAGCTTTTCAAAATTGAACCATGATCGCTTTCTTCCGACAAATGCATTTGTTTCATAACAGGTTCTATAGGAACTTTTTATCGCTGGTCAATTAATGAAAACAAATGCCATCTGTTAAGCTTTGTCTAGAAAGCAGTGTGTTCCATGGCTGCTGCCTTTCCTGCGTGCTGCTCTGGAATCTGGTGTATGAATTCAGTGACTCCACTGACAGGGAGACAAGGCTTTTTTTATCTTTTTTTTTTTTAAATATATATGTTGACAGCTGTTTTCTCGGGCAAATGTTTTTTATCAATGTTTTTAATCAAAGTCAACAAAGGAAGAGGCCCAAATGCCTTCTATACAACTAAAAAGAAAGTTCAGCACTTCCTCCATGCGTGGACCTCTTCCCTTTACACTGGTGACAGCAGAAGCCATGGTGGTCTGACCTCACCATGAAGTGAGAAGGCAGCTGGGAATTTGTACATGTAAAGAGTTTGTAAAGTAGTGGAATAGTACTTTCTGTATTTACCTGACTGTTGTTTTACATTAATGAATGCTGTTTAGGAGGACGTGAAAATCTTACTAATGGGATCCAAACAAGATTTTTGGAGCAGCAGAAGGTAGTTTCTTGGAATGCAATTAGATCCAATGGTTGGGATTTAACACACATTTTTTTTTCCAGAAATGCCTTAAGATTAGTAAAGCATCACAACTCCATTTAGTTGCTCCATAATCTGCTCTAATACGTTTCTCTTAACCTTCATGCTGATGAGGCTGTTGTGTAACGGTTGGTGAAGGCCAGCCCTTGTGTTGCTTCAGTGCATGGGAGACCATGCCCAGAAAACCCAGTGAGCCCTGGTGGGAATGCTGTCTGCAACATTTTCACTCTCAAGATTACATGGAAAGCTTGCCTTTGGGCTTTGCGTAACATCCCTGAGAGCACAGTGATATCAGTTCCCTAAAGGTTACTGGATGCTCCTACATCTTGTTCCTGAAACGCAGCTGCTTTCAAGGAACACCATGGCAATTTTCTTAACAGGGGTACTGGTTAACCCTTTCTCTTTCTGTAGCTAAATTTCGGTTGCATATGAAAGCATGTGTGGCTGTTGTGAAGGAGGTGTTTACTGTTTTCATTAAATGTTTCATTAAATTAAAATTTATTTTCTCTAGCCAGAGAGGTCATTGATCTAACTTTAATCAAAAAAGGGATTTAGGCAACAGGGGAGAACCCTTGCTGAACTTTCTAGAAGGATGAGACATGGCAGCATCCATGCTGTTCGCATGCAGCTGTAGATTGGGAATGCTTTTTGGGTGCTAGCTAAGCTCAGGGTGGCAGGGAAATGCAGCTAGGTGATGCTTAGCTTAATAAAACCAAGAAAAGTTTGGCTGTGAAATAATGCCCTGAGGAATCCTGTGATGGCTGCCTGGCTGCTTGTCCCTGGTGGTGCTTAAAGCAGTGGCTTTTGTGCTGAGGGCTGGAGGAGTGGTGCGATAGGCACTGTCTGGATTTCAGTGGCAGGAATAGGGTGTGCTTTGGCGTGTGACTGGCATTTGCAGAGTTCAACCCTTAAGGTTACCTTTCACGACAATTTTCAAAATTACTTCTGTGATTAAAAGTAAGTGCCCTTGCTGCAATTTTTGTTCTATTTTTAAAATTCTGTCTCTAATGAAATCAAAGCCAAAAGCATTTTCCTAATTTTAATATTCAGATGCTTTGGATTTCTCCATAGTATCTACTTGTACCTTTAGCTGCCTCACTAGCTTCACCCTTCTCCTTCGCCCCGCACCCTACCCAAGCCCAAACTCTGTCCAGAAGTGGTGTAGGGCTCATTTTTACAGTGTTTACATCTCAGCTCCCACTGAAAAAAAATTAGCAGTTTAAAGTGGTGCAAATCCCCAGGTCATCTGCAAAAACTGCAGTCCCTGCTGGTATGTACCAAGTATTTTGGGCTGTCTCAGTTCTGCTCCTTTGCTTAATCAGTAATGTAAAATAACATCTTTAGACAAAAAAAAAGCATGGGTTATTTTGCATTTGCATCTTTATTCTACAACACAAGCAACATAAATAGTTTATAATTTTTGTTTTAAAATATTTCCATTTCAGAATTCAGTCAGAATAAAATATACACAAAATACAATTTGCAAGCCAGCTTACAGTGACTGCCTGACCACTGGACACCCAAGGACCAAACAAAGCCAGCAGTACAACAGGACACGGTGGACACAGGGAGGCGTTTTTCTAAAGAAGAGCAGAAAGGTAGAGGAAGGAATCATGGATGAGACTAGGGAATTTCAGCTAGGTATGAACTCAGCAGAAGGTAAACCCAATGAAAGCACTCGCTTGACAAAGTGATTTACAGTCTCTCTGAATAAGTATTAGTGGCTCCTCCTGAATATACAGCTAGAGAAATGAAGTCCTGGGAATCATGTTTTGTGGCAAAATGCTTCCTATGGCAGCCATCATCGTGGAAATAAAATTTGTTTGTTTAATTTTCACAGAGATCTTTGGCAAAATGGAGTGTCCACTCCCTTTGGCTTGCTCTCAGGTTTCAGTTCTGGCTGAAGGGCCCACAGAAGTGTGTTTGCTGTCTCACAAATAATGGCAAAAAGGGGAGGGGGAGAGACAGAAGGTGGAGGGGACTGAAAAAAGGTGCTTGCTGCTCTCCCTGTATACTTTTCAATCTCCTGCTCCCATCTGCCTCAGCAAACCTTGTGCAGTACAGGGCTTTGTCACCACTGTGCTCTGCACTTTCTGGCTGTTTCTCCTTCTGGTACTGAATCCTGCTTTCCTGGGGGCTCAGGAGCTACAGCCTGCTTGTGGAGGTGATACCTGTCCCTTAGTTGAACCTGTGTGCCTGTGCCTCTCTGCCAGCTCAGCTCTCTTCTGTCAGCTTGCTTCTTGTGGAAGCATGGCACTTCACTGCAGCCGAGATGATCCAAATGTATGGGTAGGAAACAGGGCCCTGGTGCTCCATTGTATTTAGATGATATTTACGGAAGTATATAACTACCTTTTGAGAAGTGGGATGTTGGGGTGAAAAGACTGAAAGAGATCCTGTTGCCATGTTTCTTAACAAAAATCGCCCTCCATCAGTCCCTGATTCAATGTAGCAACAGAGACCATGCAAACCTCCAACTTGCAAATTTGACAAAAATAAAAAGAATTTAAGGGACCTTCATTATTGCATTAATCCAGGATCATATAATGTAGCTCCACTGATATCCACAGAATTAGGGGGCACCTCTTCTTTCCTCTGATTTCTGTTTTGAGCTTGGAGACATCTGAGCACTAAGTAAAAAGACCAATGCATATTTACGCTACGTGCTTTTGTATTTTTTGTTTTTCAACAGGCAGCACTCCATGTTTGGCCAAAGCTGTTTCTTTAGTATGGTATCATGCAGTCCACGTAACATATAAAGTACATGGCCTGAGGGGGATTAGTGGAAGCAACAGAAAGAGGAGCTACACCTTCTTCCTTGCAGCTGTACAACTTCCTGGAGTCCCAGGCACATTGCTGGTGAGGGCTGCTATGAGACCCTTAGGTCATATCCCTGCAGAAGCTCCACTCAAAATAGGGAGGTGCAGTGAAAATGGGTCTCCAGCTGCTGGATGCTGTAATCTACATTGCATAAAATCCAACATTTGTGCTTCTGTGCTATGGTAGCTTGGTCCTTTTATAATTAAAAAAAAAAGGTTTTTTTTTTATAAATTGTTGGTATTCTATTATTTCAGCAAACAATTGTGGAATGATCAGATATTGAAAAAAACCCTAACTGTATTTCGTTTCACA
The DNA here is from genome assembly GCA_033558185.1 of Dromococcyx pavoninus. Lineage (NCBI taxonomy): Eukaryota > Metazoa > Chordata > Aves > Cuculiformes > Neomorphidae > Dromococcyx > Dromococcyx pavoninus. The sequence goes on from JAUMJL010000186.1 coordinate 242,633, forward strand.
TGCCATGATTAGATCTTCCCAGAAATGACTATACCAGAGTAATGAGTAAATAGCTTGCTTAAGGATAATCTTAGCAAACCCCCACAAAAGTAAGGGCAAGGGAAGAAAGTACTTAACTACATACCTTTTTATTTCATAGTAAAAACAATTTATCTGAGTAATGGCATTTCTAGAATGGAATGCTAAAGGTGAAAATAGCCAAACCAAATGCACAATTTCTAAATAAGCTTCTATGCAGATGAGCTAGATAGAAATAAATTACTTTTGCTTGCTATGGTCAGCCTCCTGCATGTTAAAACTGGGTCTGTGCAAAAGTGAAGGTTCTTGTTTTGGGGCTCTGGGTTGCATGGGAATATGTGGTGATTCTTGTGGATTTTTCAAGCAGGAGGTCTATAGAGGACAGCAGCAGAGAGGGTAACATCAGGAATTGTACAGGACTTACTTCCTTTTCCTGAGAACTTGTGAACCTGTATGTAGGGATTGAAGGATTCAAAAACTGAGTCCTGAGTATTAAAGATATCCCATTAATGTAACTCGCACTGCTTTCAATAGCTCAGGCACTTCATGAGTGGGCCTAAGCTGCGGAGAGAGGTACAAAATGCAAGAAGCACACAGAGATAGACCTCTATGCTTTCTAAATCTTTTGTCACTTGGTTTCACACTGGTGCTGTGCTGCGCTCTGCAGTGGTGATACCAACACTGAGATGCTACTCTATCAAGTGCAGATGCAGATTACATATGGTAACACAAGATATTCAGAGGTCAAGGTTCTGTCTTTGGCAGATGAGGATTTGTCAGTGAATTTTACAGTCAGGTTTAGGTTTTAGACAAAACTTGAAGCTGAAATTGAAAGGCAAAGTACTTTACAAATCACAGATGTAAACTCTGCTTGTACTTGACATTATCCAGCTATAGCCCAGAGCACATGATTTTACCATCTGTAATGAGGCAAAAGCTGTGTTGCCTGTGCTTGGAGTTTTACAGGAAAGTTTTGCCCAGGTCTACGTAAATCTGTCCCTAATAATTCTTTCTAGATGCTAAATTAAGTCAGTTATTTACACTAGTGTTTATCCCTAGGAGAGTATTAAATTCATATCTCAATATCTTAAAGATATGAAAGCATATTAACTGAGAGGTGGTGGTAATTCTATGGCTGCTGAATGCTCAGAAAAAGACTACTGTGGGGACATTACCAGAACAACCGCATTATCTATTGCTGATGAGACATAAATATTCAGAGTGCATGATAAACATTCTACTAATGTGGATATCGCTGTGCAAATGTGCAGAATGAATGCTCAGAGTATGACACTGGCTGGAGCAACAGGAATCTATACATAAACACAGCAGTTGTCTCATGTATCTGCAGATATTCACACTACAGAACATTAAGTGCAAACATAGGGAATGGCCTGAGAACATACCAACTGGGGTCAGACCCTGTCTCTATGATACAAGAAAAGTATCACTTTCCTGGTGAGTACGCTGCTTTTTTTCAGCTTTAGATATTTGCACGGTGATGAGATATTCCATGTGCATAAAAGGTAGCTGGTGCTGGCCAACAGTATCTTTCTCTGTTAGTGGCCGCCTACCAGATTTTAAAATGTGATCTCATTACTTCTGATTGCTGTAGTGGCCCTGAGGAGGGTGGTGTGAACTAGGCAAAGGCAGCAGAGGTGCAGCTCTGGTACCTGAGTAGGATGCCAAATTGCTACATATTTTTTTTTTTTAATCAGTTCAGTTAAAAACTACCAGCCAGTCTTAAGCCCAAAGTATTGATGAAACAGTTGAACAGGGCTATGAAATGATGACTTCACATGTTAAGTGTTGCTGTACTTCACTGGGGCTGATGTCTATAGCTAAACTAGCAAAAAAGTAGCTGAGAATTGGATAAATAAACCCTATTATTAATTTATTTGAACTTCTGCAGCTCAGATTAACGGTTCATGAAACAGCTGCTCTCCTCAACTCCTTACCATTTTACATATAAGGGAAAGGAAGAGCTGCACATGCTAAACTTTGAGTAATTCCAGAAACGCAGTTTAAAAGAGTGGGGGTGGAGGAATCTTTGAAGCAGCAGGCTTCACGTAAGCAAAGTTACTCATGAGCTCTTCTTGAGGGGTGCTAATGAGCAGAGGCACTGAGGGCAACAATGGGCACTTAGTGCGTTATTTGGAGGGCAAAGCTTAAAATAGGGCAATAGCAATACCCCAACTTTACTCCTACTCATTTCCACTATGGTCCTTGTAGAGTCAAAAGTTGAAATGAAATTATACTTTGGATCAAGACAGTGGCTAATCAAGTAACACTTGGCTATGCTGTGATCATGGCCTTAAGGGGGGTGGTATCATCACTCCTACAGCTTTTCTTTCTGTTTTACAGAACGACTTTTGTATTGCAAGCATAATGCATAACCATAGTGTTTCTTAGATACTAGGTCAAATGCTGCAGTTGTGAGTGATTCCATTGGTATTGTTATCAATTTACTTCTCCAATATAATTTAGGGATTTGCTTTGCTTTAAATTAGTACAATATCTGCATCCATTCAATGCATGTACAATAGCAGAGTTGGGTGTTTTGCATACAGGTTACTATTTTGATTTCTGCTGTTGCCTAATTAATGTACCACTTTAAAAGCAGTTCTATATAACTTTAACAAAAATGTAACCATCCTTTTACTCTACCTAAAGATGTATAAGAAATACATGGCAACAGAAATCAAACCATATACCCAGGGTTAATCTCACGCATTGCGAGGTAAGTGTTAAAATGTTTGGGAAAAACTGACAATTGATAAAATTGTTAAATTATTCATTTATGAAGTCAAGATTGGTGGTAAGAAATCACTGTTTTTAAGGAATTTTTATGTTCTTGGAACAGTTTAACAAAGGGAAGTTCTGGAAGGGAAACAGTGTGACTGACACTACAGAAAGTTACGGGACAAATACTGCCTGCACAAGTAAGTCCAGCAGGTGACAAATGGAAGTAGGCAATGGAAGGGAAAAGCAGGACATTAAAGGCAGACTCTGTAAACACATCAGCTTGGGTGATGGCTGTTCAGTGGAGTCTCCTGGCTCCCTTTCCTTTTCTATATTTAGGATGCTGAAAGTGGTTATGCAAAATCCAGGCCTGATATAAAGAGACGCCACTTTGAGGATGCTTTGGAGCAGGGACTGAAGCTGTATATTTAGTTGGTGTGCACATTTTAAAAGCCTTGGGAAAACATCATTAAGGGGTCACCCAAGATTAAAATCAACTTACGTTCAGGAAATTATTTAAACTTCTAATAATCAAATTTTGCAGTATGGGAGCATGAGATGGAATGTCCTGGGGCTGTGACATAACTTGTACAGCAAGGTAGCTCTTTGCTGTGTCTAATGTGAACAGCATTGCATATGTATTTGACAATATAATAGCCAATCCTCCCTTTTCTCCTCCCCCTTCGTAATATCAGCAAATTGTAGTAGTCTCTATTAGAGTGCTGCACAGAGCATCCAAGAGCGTTTGTCCTCTTCTATTTACAGCAGCAGACAAGAAATGGGAGAGAAACAGGAAACATACATTCCTTTCAGACTATTTTCCATCTTGATTCAGCTCAATGTGGAGTGATAGGCAAAGTTTAACAAAGGTGATAAGGGTATTCTTGGCTCCAGCAGCTCTATATAAGCAAACATAAATTTCCGGTAGAAGCTTAAGTTAACTTTGCAGTAACGTTGTTTAAACTGGAACACTTTATCTCTACTCTGTTTAGCCGAATGCTGGATACTGGCACACGCTGGTATTTTCTCTGTGGTCTTTCTTCCCTGCCAGCTTCACAGGAAACAGCAAAACAAAACTTCCCAGTTGCCCTTGGGGAGAATCAGCCATGTGGAAAAATGATCAGCTGTAGGCATAGCTGAAGAGACAGCTAGGGTAGTGTTGTAGAGAGAGCAGCTTGACAGTGACATTTCTCTTCAAGCAATACTCCACAAGAGCAATGAAAGGATGAACAGTCTGTGCTTAATTCACCAGTTTTAGACCAATATACTATAACAGTAACTTATTGGCTACCCCAAATGTGACCAGACTTCAAAGACTCTTCTCAGAGCAAAAGAAAATTTCCATTTTCTCAGTGACTGAGGTATATAGTTACTAAAATAATCTTTATTTGCTCCTCTGTTCTGAAACTAGCATGAGAGAAGAAAACCAGTGTCACCTTTTTACTTGCCCTATAGCCCCACTTTTTTCTTGACTTTTATTTAATTATTTTTTAAAGTTTCGTAGGCTTACTGGCCTGGTTTGACATCCACATAACAGTTGTGTTCACAGCTAATGGAAAGTATGGAAGTTCTGCTGCAGTTTATTGTGGCTCCCACTGCTGCAAATTTGAATTAAAATAAAGGCTACTAAAATGTATCACCCCTTTAGGTACCAGCCTCAGTTACTGGCCATTCCAGCCCCTCCTTGGGGTGGGGTGGAGGGAACACATTCATGCTTTGCCTGCTTTGCTACTGTGAGTGAGGGATGCACTGTCTCAAGTGGATATACATCAACAAGCTCATAATTCCTTAACTTATCACCAACAAACAGGCAATTAGTGAACCCCAAATACTTTTTTGCTCTATACCTTGGATGTCTTTTCCCTTTTGCAACAGAGCACAGCTAGATTTAAATGATGATATCGTAAACTCGGCCGACTCTTCCCAGCCACTCCCGTACTGCCTGGCGGACACGGATATCCGTCACGTGGCAAGTCAGCTGGCTGATACAGGGGAACACTGCTGGCTGCAGGGCTGTGAAAATTTGGTCTGGCAGGGCCTGAATCTGGTTGAGAACTGTCAGCACCATGTTGGTCCATGCCTACAAACAAATTGGATTAAAAAAAAGAGTCTTTAGAAGACCTTTCTAAACAGATGAGCCCATTGGTTGAGGCAGAAAAAAAGATATCTGGTGGTTGCATCACATGAAAAGGACTGAGTAATACTAGCATATTCATTTAATATTCTCCATGTCTTCCTAATTCACAATCAGCACTGTAAGTCATTGTTGCAGGTATGATGCTTACCCTTCTTTACCTTTTATTTCATCCTACAGTGAACAAAGACTTTCAAGCTTGATGCTTTCACAGATTTGTTCACTTGGACATGGAAGCAACAAGGTTCTGTTTAGCAACAGAACCCACTATTTTCACTGTGGAATTAACAAAAAAAACTTCCTAAGCACAAAAGCATTTTGACAAGCAGCATTATATTTTCAACAGCCCTTAAATGGGTAGGGCCCTTAGCAGTAAGCAAGGAGTTCGTTGTAGGTTGTAGTTTTTAGGACTAAGTGCAGCTTGGGCACTAGTCACAGAACTCCTCTTGAAAGCTGTACTGGTATATGCCTTATAACACATCCCTGAAGCCTGATTTGCTTTTGACAGGACAGAACCAGGTTTTTAACAGTGCTGCTGCTGAAATACTTAGTTCTCATCATGATGACATCTTTAAATTAATATTTAATGAAGAAATTATAATGATAATAGCAATAGAAAAAATATTTATAGGTATATATCTCTTTAATTATTGCCATTAGTATTAGCATCCTACAAATATATCCTACCTGTATCTGGGCCTCAGCATCCCTAACAGATATATTCAGGGAGCTGACCGTGGATCCTGAGCGTGGTCTCTTCTCTTGTCTCAGGATCTCTGGACCAGCACTGAATGAATGCCTCATTTGACCTTGATCTATAAGATGTTGTGGCCGCTGAAGTATGGGTGAGTCTGCCCCTCTTGAACCCAGGAGTTCCCCTTTCTTTTCCACTTTGATCTCTTTGGTGAAGGATGTCATGGTCTGTTGCTGCTTTCTTTTCTTGTATTCTGTCATGAGCTTGGAGATAGTTTTGTCAGTGGCTATGGTGTAGATCTTGTTGCCAGCACTCTCCCACCATTCTTTTTTTCTGGTTTGTTCTTTTTTCTCTGGTTTAGGACTTAGGGGTGGGGGCAGCAGCAACAATTCTCCACTTCGGGGTGTCAGGCTGTCTCCCAGCTGGTCCCTGATTTGACTCCGGTCATCTTCTGATGGTGTGTCCTTCCCAGATTGCCCTCCGGTGGATGGGGTGGAGGTTTCTGAGTGAAAGGATGGTAAAATAAAGAAAGGGTCACCTTTGAACACTGGAGGCTCCTCTACATTATTCTCCAGGTCCAGATGCATCTGGATATAGTTGTTGCACAGTTCCATACAGAGCTTATGAAGCCGCTTGATTAGCCATCCCCAGTCTGCATTGCTGACAGGTTGCACGCTCAGAGATGGTATTCGAGCCCTCCACTGTCTCTTCTCCTTCCCTCGTGGGGGACTCACCTGGGCAGTTTCTTCAAAAATGTCTTCATCTTCTGAAGAACATTGCTGTGATGAGTCTGTGCTTCTCTCATCATCTTCAAAGAGGATCTTCTTCACTTGGTCTGCAGTGATGTTCTCCTGGTTTGTCAGGATTGCACAGATCAAAGCATGGAAGTAGATATTGAAGCTCATTGCTGACTGGCGATACAAGTTGGCAGCCCCACTAATGCCAGACACTTTTTTCAGCAAACACTTCAACCCAGGTCTGGTGTCAAATTCTCTGGCTGTTCTATAGGAGTCCAGTAGTAAGTCAAAGATAATAGCCAGATTTTGCATGGAGATGTACCTGAGAAAACCAGCCAACTTGTTTTCTGGTACTTGTATTATCATTTTCTCCTCCAAGTTAGAAGGGCCTTTCACAAATTCTTCCAGTAAGATGTCATATAAATTCTGGAGCAATACTTGGTGGGACAGCAAGCTCACCACTATTGTCCTGAAAGGAATACTTGGTAAACCAAGCATGGGATGAAAAAAAATAAAATAACATTAAAATGGTGTATTGTGCTTTTATTAGAAGTACAGGAATACTTCATATTTTAGAATATAACATGATAGATGCAAATGAAAGGCCAAATTTTCAGAGCTTTGTTACAAGAAAGCATAGGGAGATAAAAGTTGTCTAGAATGGCCTTTCATCTACTCTTTCAAATACTTTCCTAGAAGGCTAAAACACTTACACTGGTTAAGAAAAATAAATGTCCACGGCAAGCACGCTAATGGAACTTGCATAGAGGTGGTATTAAACCAAAGCTCTGTTACAATTTTTGTCCTCTTCTCCAGAGATGTCTATAATGCTGAGGGATTAAGTGTTCTCTGTTTTAATTTCATGGTAGTCTCAATACGTCAGCCTGATATAACTAAGGACTTAGTTAACACACATTTATGCAGCACTTCTGTCATTGCTCCCTGACTATAATTTCTATTTTTGTTCCTGAATTTTGGCTAGGTTGAAATACCTTTAAATTTCCTCCACTGGCATTTCAGCAAACCTTAGCTTTGCCATGACAAACTGAGGGCAAAACTAGTTCACCACTCAATTTCCATTTCCACTAATGCCAGGAGAACCTCAAAATAAAACACAAAGAGCTAACCAATCCATTGATAAAAAAAAATACAGAAACAACAGCAGTGCAATGGAGCATGCAAAGAAGCTTAGTCTTGCTGAAGGCACATTCCACATTTCACTATTTGCTCAACTTGAACACTGAGAACCTAGAATGGAAATATCTGTTCCTAACCCTTTTTCTCACATGTAATACTGGGTGATCCTTAGCTGTGTTCATGTTAGAGAGATGCTGTGAGTTTTTCTAGGTCTCATTGAGTTTTGATTTTTACGGGTAAACCAGGAATAGCAAATTCTCAAGCCAAAGTTTTCAGGTCATTCACTAGTAAATAACATTGAGAGGCTTACAGGCAAGGGAGGCTAGGAAGGAAGGGTGGACAGGATTGTTGTTTGGTATCTCAGTATCTCCTAGATTTAAAATTAAAAAATGTGAAACCTATTTTAAGACATTTAAAAAAAATTCTTTGCATAAGATTACGGTAGTGATGTTTTAAATGGAGCTGATGCTCTGGTACACACAGTAATACTTATTTTGATTTAGGGAACTATGATGGATCACACTTTAATTAGCACTGCTATCTTTTTTTTTTTTTCTGAGAGAGATCATATCAAAACTCAGTTTCCAGAATGTAACTTAAAAAAATAAATACAGAAAACCTAATATTTCAACTCCCAAAATTTTGCTTTATGTTAATTGACTTACTAGAAGCGTACAAATGATCCCGATTTTAAAAAAATAAACAAACAAAAACCCCCACAAAAAGCCCAAAGAAAACAAAAAAACAAGCCTGAGATTTTTGAGGGACTACCTTGGCCACACAGAAGCTAGAGTTCAGACAAAAGTGTGCTGCTAGTGTTAATTTACTTACATCAGTTTGCTTATCGTGACACAGCTGTCAGTGCTGATACATCAGTAAAATTTAATAGTCTATTAGTCTATTATCTGTCTAATAGTCTCTTATCTGACAGTGCTAAAATCTTGATGATTAATACACACATTTGAGCTCTTTACGGGGACTTAGTTTTCTGCTGTAAAAATCATTAGAGGCTCTTAAGAGCATGTATACAGTTAAATAAGTGCTTGCATTGATTTAAAGAGACTAATCCTGTTCCAAAAGCAGGATCAGAGTGCAGATCTGCTTTTCCTTGTAATAGCCAAGAATTCAGTTTCCAAGGACAGTTTAAAGTACTGCTCAATTCCAAAAGAAACTACTTCAGAGCTACAGGCGAAAACATACAATGCCAAGGCTGGTTAAGGATAGTATTTTCTTATTCTGCCCAACGTTCCAAACTGAAATATATTATTACTTCTTAGGAAGAAGAAAAGCTCCCTTACCCCAGCTTCCTGTGAAATAATGCAGCATTAAGGAAACAAAAGCAAAAAGGGAGAAGAAAAACCCCACTAAGGTTAAAGTAAAACTTCTGAAAGGCCACAGTTACTAGCATGCAAGTCTGGCATATTACTGCACTGCTGCAGCAAATAATATGAGAAACAGTGGCACATTCAACTTTTGAGCCCTGTTTTGGTGAAAAATCAGCATTGCTCGGGTAACAGTTCCCTATCAGCGTATACTTTTTGCAGTTGTTTAGACAAAGCGCAGTGCAAAAGCATTCAGAGTTTGTATTAATTGCAAGCTTTATTTATTTAATTGTTTGTTTAAAGACAAGCAAGACCTTTGCGAACACTGTTAGATCGCACGGCCTTACATGCCATGAGAGGGGAGTACTCCAGTCTTTTGCTTTGCATTTGTTATAACAAGAAGAACGATCTGCAAACCTTTGGAAAAAAGACGGTATTTTCCCACTAAGAAGGAAGGTTTTAGACTGTGATCTCAGCCTCTCCTCATCTCTGCACAGGGCCCTGTTCTCTGAAGGCAAGGCAACAGAGCACCTGCTCTTACATGTAGGTTTTCCCCCAAGAATAGAGACATCTTGCATGATCTTACTTCCTGTCCATCCAAAGAAGGACCATCACATTCTGGCTCCTTGTTGCAAGCAATAGTTTAGTTTTCATTGAGGATGCCTGAAGCAGTACAGAAGCAGGTTTGGTATCTAGTAAAAGACAATTTCAAGCCATGTACTACATATCCTGCAATGCAAACACAAACTCTGAATGCAGAACTGTTAATTCTTTACTGATGTTACAGCAGTTGTTTAAACAACCGAGTGCGAGCAAAAAGAAATATTCTTTGACAGGATCAGGTTGTCATGCAAATGTATGAGTTTGAGGTGCCAACATATAGAAAGATTTCCATTACAATGAATGCCAAGTGAAAACATTCCCTAGATCAATGTGTTGACAGTTTTGTAGCTTTGGATGTGGTCTCTTCAATTTACACTGCTTCAGTTTATCCATTAACTTTTTCTACTTTAATCCAGTAACACTGAATTTAGAAAACCATCAATGAAACAGACATTATTTCATTTGCTAGATATTGTTACAAACATAACAGCACTCCCAAAACTTTCTTCAAACTGATACTTTCAACTCTACTTCCTGAAGAAAAGAATCTCAATATAGGAAAGATTTTCCTAGCATTTCCTATGAGATTTCTTTTCTTAATTTCAGCTGCATTTCCCCTACTTGAAGGCTTTGGGTGACTTATGTATCCTTCAGGTATCTGTAACCTAACAACTTTTACTATTTATTACAAGCATTTTCCTTATTTAGATTTCACATGCCATATTACAGACCCTCATACAGGCTTGTTCATAACTCTTGCACACGCCTGCTCACTGGTGTATGATCATGGGAACATTTGGAGAGCAGACAGCAGTAAACGATTGTTTCCTGTGTCACAAAACCTAATTTTGATTGGTGTATTTAATTTTTTTGATGGGCCTTATGGAGAAGCATGGTTTGCCAGGCTCTGTTCGCATCTCTACTAGTCTGACAATATTTTAATCTTGCTTTTAATGACACAGTATTTTCCTGAGAAGATACTTTACCTTCTCTGCGTATGCCCATTTGGTTTCTTATCTGGTGGCAGGTCAATGATGAGCACGCATGACTGGGCATGTTCAAACCCTTCCTTGTTGCTAGGGGTCTTTGGGGAGCACTGAGTCTCCAGCATGAAGACCTAGAAAGCAAGTTAAATAAAATAATCACTTTAGCATTTGCACTATATCTGTTATGATGACTTATTTTGCATAGATGGAGAGAATGCAAGGTATTCCCCCAGGCAGACTTTCCCTGGAGCATGCTGCTTTGTAAAACAGTCTCAGAGTCATGGATTATCTCCAGACGCCCAGTAGAACACAGGGGAAACTACAGACATCATCTTCTTTGAGCTTGTATAAGGCACAATACCAAATGCCAAACCAAGCTTTCTGCCTGCACGCTACTATCATAAAATATCATATACATGGAGACATTGACCTGTTTGCATAGTTTGCCTGTAGTACCTAGACAGGTTGGTTGTTGAAAGGATTATTTTCAAACATGAATATACAGACACCTAACTCACAATTTTTTCAGTGGGAAATGGGGAAACGACTCTCAGTTGCTGTAGTTTTGTTTTGTATCTTAGTAGTTGTGTCAAATCCCCACTGAGAAGGACTCAGCGAATGACACTGATACTGTCTACTAGAATAGTATGAATGCCACATTGCCAGCTTTCTTGAGTTCCACATATTTAAAAGATTTTTTCTATTCAAAGTCTGTCACTGCCACATTATTTGTGATCACAAATCCTGGTCTGTGTGCTTCAGGTTTTCAAGCAGCATAAGCGTATGGTTAATCAAGTCAGAAATTGACACCAAACATCTGTTGGCTCTTTTAACCCAGCTCCTTTCCCATGCTGAAACTGTCATATAGTATTTACAGCTTTACAGTACCCTGCAGGTCATTAAGTTCAGTCTGTTGTATTTTAAGGAACATGTTTTATATAACAACTTTCATAAATGAACAACAACCACTGTAGCCAAAATAACCCTGAGCAGGTAATCTCCAAGCTTGCTCTGCTGATTAGGAGTTAGTGGCGAGTTTTAAATTATTTGCTAAATATCAGCATTATCTTCCACTTCTCAGTAACTCTTTTTCTTCTCTGCAATCTCTACACAGGTATTTACAGAAAAAAAAAATCTGTATTCTTCTTCAAGCTCTGCTTTGATAAGTTGAACAAATCTTGTATTTTTAGCTTCATATCTCAGTCTTTGTTCTAGTGCATTTTTTTGCTCTTTGACATTATCATTCTTTAACAGACTAAATAAAAAATGTATATGGTATTACAGATGAGAATTCATAGTGCCACTACTATTCCCCGTTCTCTATCAATCAGAAGCATTTTCACTGATGTATGCTAGGGTTGCCTCTTTTAAAGATACATTGCACAACAGGTTCCTCCTAAGGTACTTATGCATCTTCCCCAACCCTAGGCATTCCTAATTCCTTCTTACAGGGGGACAGTTTCAAGGGGTTTTTTTTCTAGTTTTTATTACTTTCTCTCAATACTACTGTTAGACAAATAAACGTTAGTCTGGTGATAAGACTTTCGTGGATAGTGTTTGTGAGGAAGGTGGTGGTAAAGATGTACTTCCGTAAGGAAAAGCCCCAAGCATAAAAGGTTCTCTGACTTCCCCTGAAACATCAGTCAGTACCTGCTGTGCCATGGCTCTGATTCTCCAGTATTCAGCTTCAGCGCTTGGTGAGAGGGAGGGTGCTGCCACCTTCACTTCGCAGGCATCTCCACTAAAGCTTTCAGAACCACTGTGGAAATAGCCCAACAGGTTCTATAGAGAGACACAACATCAGACTCTCACTGTGCGTTAAATGAAGTTGGTGACTGTAGCACCATCCAGCCTGTTCCTGTGTATTGCAAGATTCAGACTGAGCTGTCCCGTTACCATTAGCCAGTAACCTGCTATTTAGCATTTGATGTATTTGATGCAAAAGCACTAAATATTCTTACCTAGTCCGGCCTGTGGTGAATTAACAGGATTTTTTTGTTAAAAGAAAGATAGTGAGTTGAGAAACAATCTATATGGAGCATGCAGCTACAGGATCAAGTAAGCAAATCTGTCTTCTGTCTTGTTTAAGCCAATCTAGAGGAAGAAATAGGATAGGTTTTCGCCTACTAAACCCTTCTGATTTCCTACTGGCAGGGCAATTTAAGTCTGGACTGCTAGTGACTACTGCTGTCTGCATGTTTAGAAAAACTGATTTCAGTCTCCATTGTTGATCCAACCCCTTTTAATGTGAGTGAATTCACAAAATAACAAAAGCTACCACATAATCCTTATACTTCTTTTCTTAGCTGCATACCCCAAAACTTACCTGAAAAAGAAAAAGTAACCTGTCAAAAGTTAGTGAGTCTATAACTAGTACGATTACATTTTGACTGTCAGCAAAAGAGCAATTTACCTTTACTGGTTCCAGAGTGGCAGAGAACGCATCCTGCAAGGCACAACATGCAAGCCTCCACATCTCTTCAGTAAAAACAGGCCCTGCTGTCACTAACACATACCTGCAAGGACACAGGAAAACGTTACCATGTTCAGGAAGGAACCAGACAGTTCTTACTTGTAATGGGAATGCCTACTCAGTTCTAGCTAATGATATCCAATCTCCTCAGTTGCTGCCCTGACCCATTTTTGTAATTACGCTGTAGTTCTGACTTTTTTTCCCTTTGCTTTTCCTCTTGAAGTAGTCATCTTGCCAGCACAAGAACCACAGGTTGTGCAACTATATAATGCATATTATATATATATATCATATTTTGATTATGACTGTAATAACCCAAAGACCATGAAAAGTATTAATTACCTGTAAAGACCTGTGACTTCCAAAAGAAAGACCCTTGATTATTTTCCCTAAGGATTAATTATTGACCAACTGCATGTAAGTAATGTACAAGTTCTTTTTATGGGAATGTACACATAGCAAGGCCTAAAATCATAGGTTCTGAAGCAGACAGAAAACAGCAAGGTCAGTAAGTATAAAATTCATTATTCACATAATAAGAGACATAATAAGGTGTATTTTAGACATCTTTTGAGAAGTTAGCCAACTTAATCAGTCCACGAAACCTTCAATGACATAAAGACATCTTTTTTTTTTTTGAATATGCTAACAGAGTGAATAGACTGTTACCTGATACAAGAGCAACCAACTCTGGAAATAATTTCTGTTGGTTCTGCTACACAGGCTACCAGCAACTTGAAAAGATCTTTCAGCATAGTATTGATCATGTTTTCGTAACCAATATCTATAAGGAAAAGAAAAGACACAGGCTCGTTTTAAGATCATTGCCTTTTCATTATAATTAGAGATGAATAGTCTTGCCACACTCTCTGCCATTCAGAGATTTCCAAAACAAAACCTTTTTATGCAGTTATCACTCCAGCTCAATTTGAAACATGCACCACACACACAAAAAAAGAAATAAAACCAATCTTTTGATGTTAACAATATAAAGTGCCTGGGCTTAAATGGTACTGGAGAAATTCTGTTAGATCTTGTTTCTGAATATTCTAGTTCTTTATGATCAAAGTCTTAGCTTCTTTTGAAAAGTATAATATAGACTGTGATGATTTAATTTTGAAGATAACCCTGTTCTGAGTGGAGGCTGGACTAAGTAACTTCCAGAGGTCCCTTATAAGTTATTTTTTTCCGTAATTATAACCCTATAAAGAAAATTAAAAGAAAAACCCAAACAAGCAGAAATTTTCAATCCTCTTGCTCTTATTTGTGCTTGAGTAACCAAAAAGCGATTAAAATATATCAAGTAACTATACACCAACAAGCCACTGATGACTGTCAGTAGAAGTGACACACAATGACATACCTGAGTGTATGAAATTTTGAATGTGCTCCACTACGAGTTCACAGGAAAGGCCAATGGCATGTTTGAAATTAGCTGATGCCACGTCCCAGTAAGAATGGTCACCATGGCTGCGATAGAGCCAAAGAGACATCGTGGGAAGAAGAAGATGTACAACTGCATAAATGCCGAATCCGGGCCCTTAAAATAAACACAATGATGATTTTTTTTTTTTTTTTAGCTTACAAAGCCTATGTGCACAATAAATTTGCTAAGTTGTTCCAAGCTTGAGGCCAGGAGGGGTGCAAAAGCAAGCAGGCTCAGAAACTCTTTTTTTGGCATGAGAGCAGCAAGTAGTTTTGTTTACCTGCTGTGTTTCCCAGCAGGTCTAAGGGATTATATAATTTTCTTTTTCCTTTTTTTGGACACAGACAAAATTTTCTGTGGCTAGGACGCACCACTTTATTGGTGCAAGGAACGTAAGACTATGTCGAACATATTCTTACAAGACGCCTTTGTCAACACAGAACAATGCACTAACTGGAACAACAGATCACGCTCTGAGAAAATCCCTTTCTATTTGAAAACGTCTCTGTGTGGCTCTAACATGAGTACCACACTTCACAGAATTGGTTTAGAATTCTAAAAGGTTTGGGTCAGGGCTCTAGTAGCTCACATTTTATCAAATATTTTCATTACCAGGTGTCTTGGCAACATCCCTCAGCAATTCAAAGAGCAGATCCAAAGTAGGAGGCTGGTGCTGGCGGGGACAGTTGGATATAGCAGTTGTTAATTCTTCCAGCAGAATAATCCAGACATTGATAAGGCCTACAAGTAAGGAAACAAAGATTAAAAGCCATGTCAACTTAACAAAAACTGGGTGAAAGTTTCAGCATTTAGCTCTGACAAGAACCAGATCAGAAAGTTTCTTTGCTGCAGGGTGGCATTTCTATTCACAGTTAGAAAGACACTGACAGGCAGAGCCACTTCAGAACGGCAGACAAGCGGTGCTCCTGTGAGCTGGGGAGACCCTGCATCAAGTTCCAAGTCTGACTCAAAGAGCAACTTGGGACTCCCACATCCCAGGAGAACATCCTAAAATTTCCAGAGGAAAAAAAAAACAAAACAAACATAGAAAGAAGAAAATGAAAGTGCTTTGGCATGTGAATGAAATGCATTGCAGTCAGCTTGCTTTCTTCCTGGTTGGAGCTAGCTCTTCACAGAGGCAGCCAGCTAGGAATAGCTCAATTATTCAAATATTCAAAAGTGACATGCTGCTTTGAAGGGTCACCATAAGTCCAGAAGCAGTAAGGCTGCATTCCTCCACTGTGTGGTTTCACACAGATCGAGTTCATCAAGCTATAATGGTTTTATTATGAATATCAGGATAATTAAAATATTAATTAAAATATTATTATCTTGTCCTAAGAGATGGGTTGTATTTTTCTGATATATGAGCTATATCTTTTAACATAAAGAAGGTGATATGACCTGAACTTCCAAGCTCTGTGTGTGCACGTATGTGTGTGCAAACAGGGAGACAATAAACTGTGAAGTTTTTCCCCTCCTTTGTGCTGTCAGCAGTTAGCAAGATTTACAGTGACATGAGGAAGAAGCAAACGATTAATTCCTTACTGCTTTCAACACACGTACCAGTGTCATCATCAAAGTCAGAAAGAATGCACTCAATTCCATCCTCACTGCTGGCTGACTGTTCCTGCACTCTTCGGGGCAAGTTAACCAGCCGGCCACTGAGGAAGATGGGTTTCAAGGGCATTTTATAGATTTTGGCTAACAACTGTGATGGGGGGAAGGGAGAAAGAGAAAAAAAAGAGAAGATAAATATATATGTTAAGGTTTGTAAATGTTATCACATACAACACAAGTATGTAAAATAAAATTAAAGCTAGGAAAGCAGCATAATGTCATCATCTGTTGTGCTCACCCAGCAAAAGTGTAAATGAAAAACAGAACCAGAAGCTAGAATTCTTTTGTTCATTGACAGGTAAGGGGTCAGGACAATAAAGAGAGGGAGAAAAATAATTTAAATAACACATTTTTGGGAAAGGAGGATGCTCTCTCCTTATTTGTGACAGAGAAATGCTACTACTTACCAATTGCACCTATCGCCTAAAAAGCTCCATTAGCTGTATACAGAATATTTTGGAGTTCTGAAGGACTAAGTAAATATTGATAAAAAAACCTGTACAAGTTTACTTTAGAGCTTCATTGCCCGAGTTGCCCATTACACAACAAATACAAACTGCAGAATTGTGTTATAGCTGGGATTCTACCAGTATTTTACCAGGCTTTTCGAAAGTAAACCACATATTTGCAATATACAGGCAGGATTTCCTTTTGTCATTCTTGTCCTTCTACTGGCACATTAAAATGTATAACAAGATACAAATTACTGCTTCTTTTAAAGAGGATAAAATATTCCTTCCTCACTGTGGACTGGGGTTTGTAAGGATAAAGAAGAGTGATGTGATGCACATAGTGTATAGATAGAACATACATTAGATATACAAGTAGATATTCACTAAATTTTCTGAGGTGAATAAGATAGTCACAGCAGTTTGGTATGTCTGCTGTTTATTATTCTGAGCTGCCTTATTCTTTCCTTCTATCCTCAGTCTGCATACTGAATCCACCCGTTATCTCTGAATTTAGATATTAAGTCCTCTCAGCTATGGTAATATCCTTTGTTACGCATTGGTATTGTATCCAGAAAAAACATGGCCTGGGTCCAATAAAAAGACCTACAGGTACTACAGAATACAAACAACATTATAAAATCAGACAAAAAAATATCCTAATAACCCTGGATAATAATCTGTGCCGTGTGCAAGGACATTACAGGATACATAACAGTATTCTAATCGTTAGGGATTTGCCCCAAGCTTCAGATACATTTTCATGGTACAGATAAGCTGCTCCTGCATTTTAGAGGGTGTAACTTGTTGCTCTTCAGAAGATCTGAGAATTCTCAGGGTATTTTTTTTCCTCCTTCATTCTCAACAGTATTTAAAGAAACTTTAAATAAGAATGACTGTAGCTTTGAATAGGTTACTACTAGGTTTTGTACATTCACATCTTCCCACATGCTCCTTGGGTCTGAGTGTTTTTATCTCCTCAGTCTTCCCACCATTAGCGGTCTAGAAAGTATGAGATTTCTTCAGATCCCCGTTCTCCATCCGGCACCGCAGGTTATTCTGTTGCGTTCATGCAAATCATCTGAACACTGATGCCAAGCCTGGAGGTTAGAACTATTTCCTAGGCCAGGTCAGTACCGGCATAAGATTATTCATCATACCTGAGAACATCTCCTGAGGTAATCAAGCGCGGGAAGGCACAAGTCTGTAGATGCAGATCCTGATCCTGGCACACAGTCACCCATCTCCTTACAATCTACTTCCCCTGGTGACAGGAAAGGCAGCATTGGGAAGGACAGAAGAAGAGAAACAAACACAGCATTAGGTTTCCATTTTCAATCAGTTGTGCCACAGTATCTGAAGAGAATCCAAAAAACATCCTCTGTTTGAGTTTATTAAAGATGACAAGCAGAGGATTCTCATATAAACGATACATTAATATTGGTTGCAGTTTATGCATGGACTTTCATACGAATAAATACTTCAATAAATACATGCCTATTTAATAACTCCTTAGTAGCACCTTGGGGAGTTCTTATAATCATACTTTATAGTCATCTGTCTTATTGACTCCACCCCACTTTTTTCCATGGGTGTATGAGTTACTTGCTCATATTCACCCTTTGCTCAATTAATATACTTTTTTTTTCTATTCAGTTGCACCCCAGTTCCAAAGACCACTTTATATTTCATGCTACAATATTTTCTTCTACTCTCTAATTCAGGTGTCAAGGTCTCACAGTTTCAACTGTATAGTATTCTCAGGCTCTAATGCCTCAGTATCACAGGTATTACTAATTCTGTGGCATCAGCAGACTCCTACTTTTCGGTCAGCTTCACTAGGTGTATTAAATAAGCACATTGGTCCCAAGGCATCCTATTGCAGATCTCTTGCCTGGATAACCCCATTCACTCCAGCATCTTCCCTCTCTGCAGGGTCTGTTTTCCTCCCCTCTCAGCCAATGTTCTGCCCACCCTAGACTACTTGGCTGGTAACCATTTTTCCAGTTTAGCTAAACACTTCCCATTCAGTGCCAAATCTGAAGCTTTACTAAATGTCTTTATACATTAACATTTGATTACCTTAAAAGCTATTCCTCTCATAAAAATCACAAGACAAATAATGTTCTTTTATTTAATCCTGCTTTATGATCCTCTCATTGTGTTTGTTTGCTTTTTCTATGCCCTTAACTATTCCCTCCATAATATATTTTATAAAGTCTCGTCTACTGTTGACTTCAGCCAAGTCAGCCAGTGAAGTTTGAATCCTTCAGTTTAATGTTAAAAGGCACATAAGTTCTACTACACTGCTACTATTGCTCAGTACTGAAATATCACAAAGTCCTACCACCTTCAATAGAAAAAAAGATCTTGACTTTGACATGCAACTATAAAGGGGACAAACTTATCTCATGAAAGAAAGAAACCTAAGGAAATATAAGACAGGCTTTCAAGTTCTCCAGAAGGAACGTGAGTTCCCTTTACTGGTACTGGACATACAAGTTTTTTCTCTTTTATAGTAATAATCACAATTCCAGGCTCTGTAAGACCAGAGTAACATTAAAGACTAGATCTGCTGCAGTCAGGTGCTTCATTTAAACCAAAGTGAGTCGCTTACAGACCTAAACATCTCTTTGAATTAATATACATATAAAAAAAGCACCCCATTTTACCACTCATAAGTTTTACAATTTACATAAGGAAAACCAACCATTGACACAGTTCAATGAATAGTGACAAATTCTAATGCTTAAGGCAAGCCAGAGAGCATGAACACGGGGGCAGAATGATCCAACACCATTTGCCTTTGTTATGAAGTTTGGTAAAGCAATACAATTACTCTGCAGGGTCACCTTGACTTGACACACCTGGTCTCTGCTGCCCTCAGTAACACACCAAAAAACCTAACCATGGGGACAGAGTGTTGTTAGTTGCAATGCTTGTGATCTTACTGAAGGTTCAGCAGGCTTTCAGAATTGCATATGCCAAACTACTGCGGATGAGATGAGCAAGGGTAGACAGAAGCTATGTGTCTTGATGCAAAAGAAGATAAAATGAAGCAGATATTTAATACTGAGATGCATCTTTGCTGCTATAACAACTTGAAGAACTGATAACACTAAAAACGTTCCTGAAATAATACCTTGGTCTTGGTTTTATTTCATTTTTTTTAAAGCATTCTGGACTCAGTTTCTTAACTGCCTCTCCTCTACCATACTATGTCTTCCATAACTGAATTCTCCTCTTCTGCAGGATTAAGTTTGACATATCATGATTTAATAGTATAAAAGGAAAATAAAAATACTTACCCAGTCCTTTGACGAACTTCATAAGGCACATAATATAACTGGTGGCGGCATTCGCAAAGACCTGTATGCTGTCTGTGTTTAGAAAAGCTTCAAAGACATCAAACACTGGAGCCTGGCGTTTCCCTGTGGAAATAACAAGATGAGAAATCTTCCCCACCCTCCAGAAAGGTGATTTGCCAACAATTTAACTGAATCTGTAGAATCTCTTCTATTCTGTGCAGACACAGAAATCATCTTAGAAGTAAAACCTCTTGCTCCTGAGGCAAAAACGTAGCCCTTCACAGGAAGTAACACAGACTCCCTCCATTGCCTTATCTATGAAAAATACCAGATTATGCCAGCCCATATGGTAACAGCG
The DNA here is from genome assembly GCA_033558185.1 of Dromococcyx pavoninus. NCBI lineage: Eukaryota > Metazoa > Chordata > Aves > Cuculiformes > Neomorphidae > Dromococcyx > Dromococcyx pavoninus. The sequence goes on from JAUMJL010000186.1 coordinate 262,640, forward strand.
AGTTTGAGCTCTTGAACTTAGTTCAGTGACTAACACTTCTGTTTTGTGGAGGTTCCTGGTTTTATTATTGGTAACTGTCAAGGTGACAGCAGTCACACCAAAACCTATTCAGACTAAATGGTAACAAAATAGCCTTGCTTTTCCTAAGTAGATTTATTAGCCTTCAAAAGCTTTATACACTTGTACTTCGCCATTGCTCATAACAGATCTCAAAGACAAAACGTAGGAGGAAAACTATATCCCTCACACAGACTTGTAACATTTAACGATACCTTCTAACAGGGGAAAAGAGTAGATTAAAGTGATTTTCCCAGTTTCTATACAAGCAAACATCTCTGGGAGGGATGCAGAATCATTACATGGTTTGTAACAGTGCTAGCAATTTGAAGCCTTATGATTAAGTGTCCAGACAAGTACTTGCCTAGATTATGACTAACTTACTCTGATGTATAAAAGCAATAGGTTTCACATAGTAAGAAAGACAGTCCACATGAAACATGGTGTGTGTATATAGCATGCGTTTCTTTCTCTAGCAGGGGCCCAGCCACGCTCATTCCTGCACTACTGTTCTGCTCAAAAATATTCAAGTACGTTTGAAGCATTTCTTTCTCATTCTACTCATGTGCCAGAACCTAGAGGACAAAGAGTCAGAACAATACCTCTGGTTTCCCTCCCACCCCAACTAATAAACCAGATCCTGGAGTATTGCAATGCAGCTGCTTCGTGCCACTGTTCAGGCAGGGCATTTAAATATATTGAGTTAGTTATTGCATCCCCAGGGAATAAGATAGAGAAACAAAAGTGCATATGAAACAGTCAGAGCAGTAAGGTCTTACCCATAGAGTATTCCCCTACAAGGTACTCTTTAACCTCTGACTTGCTGCTGCTGTGCACTGTTTCCAGGGCACTGAACAGGGGTCTCCATCCGGACTGGATCTGAGTAGAACACATTTCCACCAACTCTCCTATAGAGGTGACCACCTGCAGACAGTGTAAGAGGTTACAAGAATAAAATGAAAATCCAGAACCAGTACCACAGATGGACCCTCAGATGGAATGAGGATGGCTTTAAACACATTCCTAGATTTTACCATGTCAGTCTAGACTACTTTAATACCATTTTTTTTTTTAGATAATAGAAAAGTTTTATTTAATTGCTTTGAAGTCAGGTGTACTGTCTGTGGGCTCTACCACAATCTCGGTTTAGGTAGGTAGAGCCCTCCTGATTCCTTGAAGACAACTAAAGGGCATCATTTGAAGAGAATCTGGGAAACAATCCCAAGTGGACCAAGCACACTCTGGAGATCATCCTTTCTATGGGTATTGTAGGCCAGATGGACACCCTGATCAAGGCTGACTTGCCTGGTCTTGGACATCCTCATCACACAGCTCTAGCTGCATGATACGCTCAAAGGGGCGGAAAAGTGCCTCATTAAAGTGAAAATGAGATGGCTCATTCCAGTTCGTCAGCACTTCAGTGAGGATGTCATGGATGAAGGAGACAGCCTTCCGAGACACGTGTCTCTCCTTATGACAGGCAGCCTGCAGGGAAAGGAGGAATATTAGAGTTTGTCCAAGCAAAAAAATTGCTTTTAGTGAGACACTTCTAGGGGAGGTAAGCAGTTCATGTTGCTGAACCCTAAAAATGGCTTCACCACTGAAGTGACTAGGAACCCCAGTGCAATGAAAATGGGAGAGTACTGCTATGGAAACAGGTAACTGAGACTCTGAGCTACTTAGAGTCCCACAGATGCAGGAAGGTTTGCTGGCAAGTCAAAGCAGTACAGAGCTAAAAATTAATAAATTAAATAATAAACCTCACAAAACAGAACTTGTGCAGAACATCTTTTGCTTCTACTGTGTGACCATTTTTTCTTCCAAAAAGGCATCATCTTCTCATATTCACCGTATCTATCTATGCATGACCAAATGTCACTTTTTATTTGGAAGTACTGTATGTTTATTCATACCAATGACACTAACCAAAAAGCTCTGAGAACTCAAGACACCAGCATTTCACCAGATAAGACTGAAAGTTTGACTGAGGAAAGGTCATTTGTTATGACTGAAATCCATTATATGGCTGCTACTGACATGCCACTGATGAAGGTTCACAAGGAAGGGGAACGAAAGGGAAAAATGTCACCACCTTCCCAGTTGAGCTGACTTTATGTGGGAAAAGAAAGCCTGCACCCTTTTATGGGAAGACTTGCAAGGATGCAGACCTTGACTGGGAAAACAGCAGATAGATGGAGGAGTTACTTGTTATCTCTTAGGGTTGTTCCAGGTTTTTTCGACACAATATCTCAACAGAAGCATAACCAGATTTGACAGTGTTGAGGGGTGATACACATTTTAAGAGCTAAGAAGCCTTATTCAGCTTTTTCAGCTTTGCCATCTTGCACACACTCCCATTTTCTCCCCCAGTCCTACCTCTACAAGATGAGGTGCCACCAGGCTCCAGCAGCGCATGAGGTGCAGCAGTGGTCGAGATTTACTCCTTACAATTCTGAGCATGGCATCACCAAGCCGGAACAAGTGAAGTGCACTTCTCCTGTCCTGGGTAGATTTTACTTCACCTACAAGGAAGCATAAGAAAATGAATGGAAGTGAAGCAACAGCAGCTTGTCCATCTCTAGATGTCTAAATTGGAATCTAAATCAATTAGAAATTATTAATTTGAGGTGCTTGGGGGGTTAAGGGTGGTAGTGGGAAAAAGAAAGAAAATAAAAAGCGATGTAAAACACAGTCTGCGCCTGTGTAGGTAAAAGAACAGGAGATGGACCCCATCTTTAAGAACAACTAATCAAACACACTGTAGTTTTATTTAAGGGATCAATTTTTTGGAAGCATTTTAAAGACAAAGGCTTTGAGAAGTAGAGCAGAGAAGTTAGGCCAGGATATTAAGACCCAAAACAGCAGTTGCAAAAAACTTTGGTGACATCTACAGGAAAGAACATAAAATGCAAGTTATTTAGTTTTGGTTTGTCTTTTTCTATTTTTGATCAAGCAAAGGATATGGAGTAAAGAATGTGAGAAAATACTTTTCTGTTCCCCAGTCAGTAATACTCATTATTTCCTATTGAAAGGGATTAATTTTCCATTGCTTTTACATTTGGGAAGACACTTCATTTCCCCATTTAAAATATGCTGGTGCTTTTATAGCTAACAAAAGGCATGATCGGGGTCATACCACTTTTAATATTAAAAAAATGCAATAAATTGTTCTATGCTAATTTTAATTTCATTATTACTAACTACTGTTGACTACTAAATACATGATAAGAGTGTCACTATTTATTAAAAATAAAATGATGAATGTTGAGGCCTGGAGATGAGCAAGAGTGAACAACCTGAAGTGTCACGTTGAGAAAGTTACAACACTTCAGGAAGAAGTGTTAAACTAGAGACATATACTAGATTAAAATCCATGTCTGCCACAGGACAGAACAAAGCACTGTGTGACTAATGTGACTTCTAAAGGCACAGCATAAATTTAAGTGTTTTAATTTTAATCTTCCTTCAGGTCCAATCCTTCTGCTCTATTTGAGACAGTAATGGAAATGACAAGTTACAGGCTTTGTACTCTAAGGTACATTCTCCACTCTGATGGGAAAGAGCCAGCAAGCCAAATCCCACTGTTTTAATTAACATTCCTCTGTTCTGTGCTTTGTTTGCTATCACCCATTTTCTGAACACTTCTGAGGTTATCCCACTGTCAAACGTCTGACCAAAACCCATTTTCAAAGGTCTACGTTCACCTGAGTTTCTTTACTGGATCAGGCTCCAAAATGGAGCTATGGTTAAATATCTATGGATAATTAACACCCTCAAAGTCCAAGAGCTAAATGAATGTCCTCTGAAGTCTTTCATGGCATATGTGGAAGTAGTCCCTATCCAAAAAAACCACTCAACCTTTTCTAAAGTCTTTTAATTGCTCCTACAGAAAGATCTTAGAATAAATACTATAAATATTGTGGTTAATTTATACCTTGAAATTTCAATTGTAAAAACTCAAACTATAAGAATACAAAGCAAGTCCTTTAAGCAATACAGTTGCATACGAAACCCAGCACTCTGTAACGCAATCTTCAGGCAATTTACCTGGCATAGCTAGAGAGTAATCAACTGTGTCTGTGACTGAATGGAAAAGTTGGGCCTGAGAAGCCTTCTTGAGCTGGTAAAGGAAGCCTGCCAGCGCCACCAAGTTTAACTTGTCAGTAGCATCTTCAAAGAGCCTGTGAGTAAAAGAACAGAATGTAACTAACTGAAAAATTCATGAGATGCAGACTTAAATATGGATTTCAGAGGAAAACCCTTATGCATACATGGGTGCTTATGCGTTGCCTTTTGTGACACATTAGGTTATTGAGCACTTTTTCATTTATACAGAAAGACTTTGATCCAGAAATTTTAGTAACTGGAAGATGGCAAGTAGAGTGCTGTAGGACCAACAAGAACCCTTATAAGATTCAACCATGGTACTAAAACAAAAAGTCACTTTTTCAAGGGGTCGCTGTTTCCCCATTACTGTATCTTAATGCTACAGGCAGGTCATGAACCAGTAATCAAAAAACAGTGAGAATATCCCTCGTCCTCACAACACAGATCATCATAGCTTCCATAACTTTACAGCTACACCACTTTGCTTCATCTGAAGCTAGAGCCCCTTAGATGAAAAACAATTTAATTCAAGTCTTACACCTAAAGTTACTGTATGTGAATTGCTATTTAGGACTACAATTAAGAGTTATTATTTTCAACTGCAATGAGCTCCTAAGAGTTAAAATCTGTACCTTTAAAGCAGTAAACTTATGCTTTAAGTTAACACAGGATGTCAATTCCAAAGTGATCACAGTGAAATTCCACATGGTTGACATAAATATGATTTTCTGACATTGCTTTCCATGCAGAAATTTCTATAGTCCTGGGAAACTGGGGATTGAGACCTAATAACATCTGTACTGAAGCACAAAATCAAACCCACAGTACTACTCTCTTTTTTTTCTAAACACAGATAACAGTATGAACTCTTGCTGCAAAGATAGGCCTAAAAGAGGTGCCTTTTGAATATCCTTGGGATTATTTATTCAGTCATGATGTATTATGAAACTATCCTGGACAATGCTGCCTATGTATTCTGTCCTGCTAGGTTATTGTTTTTCTTGTATGTATCTTACATATATCCTATCTTATATCTCAGAATTTCTACAGGATTGGGTCTGGAATTATGTACTTCACAATTTAAAAAAATAGTCCTTGGAATCAAGTTGTATTGTGAGCTTCCTGAATAAAAGATAGTTTCCATGCAGAGTCAAAATCCCGCAAGTAGTGTCAGCATGCACAAGTTTTTCCTCTGACTTTACAAATAATACCCTCCTATGGGCAGAGATCAAGAATGCAAAATGTCAGCTGGAGAATAAAAGAGTATTAGAAACATACAAACTCAAGATATTTTCAACTCTAGCTTGGGGTACTGAAAGAACAGCAGAAATACTGAAAAGATCTGTGATGTATCAGGGTGCAGACTACATTGTAGGGTCATTTAGCCTAGCCATTCTGTCAACGTGCTTGGTGGCCCTTGCCCCTCCGGGCACACTGGGGCAGGCTGACAAGCTGTCCACACAGTCCTGACAGAAGCAGCTACCTTCTAAGTGAAGCTGGTCTTGTCACTCAGTCCCTTCCCGTCAGGACAAGACACCCACTTATTTTGCCTTAATGAACACAAAAGATTAGTTCACACGCAAGCAATATATTCACTGCTCTCAAGATGCATTTGATTTACTTGATCTATTCACTGTTGTGCCCAGACGCACTCAGACCAGTACCTGCAGGGTACTGCAGGTGGATGCAGAAAACCAAGCCCTTTAGGAAATGCTGTTTGTGATGCACACGCAGCACTCTTGTGAAACCCAGCTTAAATAAGAAGCTGCAACAAAGATCAGGCCCCACTGCACCACAAAAAAGTATATTTTGGATCTGTTTTGGGAACGGGGATTCTGGTTCCTGACAGTGCTGCTTTTACCTGTCAGCCTGTGTGGAGAGTGCAAGAACAGCCTTGGCAGCACTGGTCCCACACAGCAGGCTGCCTCCACGGAAGTCAAAAGCTCTGCCCTTACTGCTCTCCTTGATGAGCTCCTGGATAGAAACTGGCTGAATGACAGGATTGCCATTGAGAGTGGTCTCCTGCTCGGCAGCCAGTGCCTGGGGAGACTCCCCAGGCTGAGAGTCAGGGTGCAGCCCTCCAGGTGCCTGCTGCGACTGCGTGATGGTAAGGGAGGGCTGAGAAGCACCGTCACTGAAGTGGGTGTGCTCCAGCGTGCTGATGTACTCACAGACCCTGAGAACAAACGGGAGAAGCAAAAGATTAATAAAAACCCCAGAACAAAAACTCCTCCCCCACTAATCATCTGGCTTACTGAAGAACTGATTGGGTCTGTACTACAGAGGTGAGTAGGACCGTACAAGTACAGCTCTTGGCTGCCTCACAGCACCATCACTGTGAGAAGCCAGCTTACATGAAAACCTGCTGCCAGTTCACAGACACTGATTTCTAAATCTGAACCAGATAAGATGCAAAGAACATTCTCCTCAATTCATAAATAGACAATCTATAACTCTCAGACTACAGATTGATAATCTGTCTTTTTACACCCTTTGGAGGTGTAAAAAGGAGGTGTGCCTAGATGGTGCCTGAAAAGCCAGCTTCCTGGGTCTGCCACAGTCTTATGGTAACAAAATTGTGTATAGACGCATAGAATCATAGAAACATCTGTTTGGAAAAGACCTCTGAGATCACCGAGTCCAACCGTACCTGTCCACTTACTAAACCATGTCCCTGTCCCTGAGAAACTCATCTACCAGTCTTTTAAACACCTCCAGGAACAGCGACTCAGCCACCTCCCTGGGCAGCTGTTTCAGTTCCTGACCACCCTTTCTGTGAAGAAGTTTTTCCTGATGTCTAATCTGAACCTCCCCTGGTGCAACTTATAGTCGTTTCCTCTCATCCTATCGCCTGTCACTTGGGAGAAGAGACCAACATCCACCTCACCACAACCTCCTTTCAGGCAGTTGTAGACAGTGATGAGGTCTCTCCTCAGCCTCCTCTTCTCTAAGCTAAACAACCCCAGTTCCCTCAGCCACTCCTCTTAAGACTTGTTTGAAGTTTCTAAGCATTCATTTTCTCTCTGAATAGTGGTAGAAAACTACGCCATCTTTTCTCTTACAGACACTGCCACTTAATCCACTCTTGCACTGTTTATACAGAATGCTCCCAGAGCATGTAAAATCTTTTTACTCAGTCCAATACTTTTAAGCAACACGGTATAAATTCTGTCTCTTTTGGGAAAGCTGGTGAGTACCTGAACACATGAGGCCAACAGTCTTGATTATGGCTGCCCATCTCCAGGCCCACACTAAGAACTGCATCCATACACAAAACATGAGCAGTGTGCAGGCAGACTCCCTGCACTTTCCCCATCTGCTCCAGTTTCTGCTCCACCTTCTGTTTCACTGCAGTATGAAAAATAAATAAAAACCCCCAAACATTAGTTTCTCTAGCTTTTAAACAAACACTGGCTTTCATACAGGGTGATAGCAAAGGAATACAGCCTAAAAGCTATGAAAGAATGTAGATTTTAGACCAAAAAAAAAAGGCAAACCAGAGAAACTCATTTCTTCCCAATGAACATAAGACAGTTTTAAAATAAAAATCCCTTTTGATTGATCTTATATGCATGAAAGAAAACAATGTCAGATTGACACCCTCCACCCCCAAATTCACAGCTTGCTGCCCACAGAACAGATGTAGCTTGCCAGTGATATTATATGTTTCTCTTCAGAGCTGGCTGGGTGGACATCTATTTATTTTTACCAAAATCTCCTTTGCTGTGGGGAAAAAAAAAAGTTTATAGATTTCACATCTATATCTACACAAAAGTTCCACCGAAGTGTTTTTGTTAATGGATACTCTTGTCAAAGCAAAACCAATCCTGATGCGAATTATAAGAATTTGGACCTTATTCTTTTTCCTTAGAATCTCTAAAAAACTTGTTCTTCATGCTCCATTGAAATGGGAACAAATTCTGAAGCTTTGAAAGCTTTCATAGACCAGATCTGTTGGCCTCTGGCCACCACTTCTGCTTCCTCTTTTCTTCAGCATGGCCTGGCCAACTCATTTCAACCATAACTAGGAGAGTGGTTAAAAGGTAGTTTGTGCTCAGGTCTATTCAGTTTTGTTTTCTGTACTAAGACATCAAATTTAAGTGCCAAGGAGGGTCATTTGTGCAACCATATTCTGTTATGGCCTTCTTGCCATTAGAAATCAGATGTTATTAGACACATTTTATGTGCTTCTCCAAACTGCTACTGTAGACAACAATTGACTTTACTGACTTCCACTGGGTTTGAAGTAGTGCTATAGAGATGCAGAACTTGTTATATGTTATATATATATATATACTTTTTTAATTCCAGGTTCATTTTTACATTAATCAGAAGTAGTCTTAGATATCTGATGACAAAAGACAACCAAGGATGCATACAAAAGACAGGGAAAGGGATGCAAACTCAGTTTATACTTCAACTCATCACACTGAAGAAAAAAGTTTCTCTGATGCCCTGTGGTTGTACTAGTGCCACACGGCTTACGATGTGCAAATTTCAAAGGTGTTCTTGGCTTATCTGTTGTTCCACTGATTTCAGTTCCCCATAAGATGTAATTAGTGTCACATAATGTTAAGAACCTAGGACAGCAGGACATGTACTGAAGCCTCTAGATATACAACTCGTATGCCTACAAGCAAGCAGTGTACAGTAGTGGCACGTTTGTCTGTCCTACGTGCAGCAAAGTACTTTTCAGCTGCATCTTTGCATGCAATATGCGATCAGGTAGATAATTTAAGCATGCAGTTACCTTGAGCTATAGTATCACTGGGCTCTTGGATTTCTTTTTCCTCTTTCTCTTCCTGGACACAGGAGGCAGCAGCCATTTGGGCAAGAGCAGATGCACAGTTAGCAGCAACTCCTGTAAAGCAGCCATAAAATTACTGTTTAACCAGAATTTCCTCTCCAATCCCATGCAATCTCAACAACAGGTTGTGTCAGGGAAAGCTGGCAGGATATGTCTATGCTGTAGGGTAGGTAGGCTCTACGGAGAGTCCCTACAGTCCCGATTCCTATCCAAGATGGGAAGAGGATGCTGCTTTTCTCTCTCCCAGATGCCTTTAAGGGAAATTACCATAATGTTCTATGAGTCTCCTGTGACATCCCACATGCAGTCATACCTAGAGCACAGCTCAGCCGGGCTGCCCTCCTCAGTCCATCCAGGCTCACACAGATGGAGTCTTTCTCCTTTTGGTTCTGCTCCTTGGCTCCTTCTGCTCCCAAGATGAATGCCAGCCCCTTGGAGCTGCCTGCCATACGTCCAGTCAGTGGTGTGGACAAAGTGTCAATCAAGTTCTTCCAACAGCCAATTAGAAGGTATCGGGCAAAAGCAACTCCTGAAGTGAGAAATGCATTACTACTACTGCTGCTGCTGCTGGAAAATGACACAACAGCAGCTTTATCATTAGTAGTGAAAAAACAAGTCCTATTTGTCCTCTGCATCCTGGACTGCCAATTCACACGTAGGCTCTACTGACACATCTCCCTCAAACCTTAATTGTTATTCTAAAACACAATTTGTCTCAATATGCTTATGATACATAAAACCCCACTGCTGGTAGATACACATGTACTTATAATACAGTCTTAATACCTGCAACAACAGAATCATCTGATTTCCGGTTTTGGGAAAGAGGAGATTGAGCTGAAGCAGATGCCATCAATTGACCACCAATTGCACTGCTTCCCAAGCCATCGATGTCTGCCAAAACATTAAGAAAACAACAGATTACTTTCCAACAAAGACAGTGTAAGGAAAGCATCTCCTACTGGCCCTTTGTTCAGATAAGTACTAGCACTCCTGATTTCTCAGGTATGTTATTTAGCTGCTCTTTCCTGGTAGCATTCTGGAGCCTTAACATAAACACGAGCTGTGACATCTTATGCTTTGCCCTGTAAAAGAAATGTTTTCTTGAAGAGGGGAAATGAGACTAGTCTCAAAAGACAGATATCCCCCTCCCCAAAGCTACACAATTGTCAGCAAAGAATTCATGGTATTTCTTACAGTTCAGAAATTTCACACGCTTAAATCTCCCTATTTCTTAGCATAATCTTTCAAATCTTGCTAAAACCTATATCTAGATGTTCCCAGATCTCAGTCTGAGTCTTCAAGATGCACTGGAATCCTATGTCCTAAATACAATTTTAGTAGAATTACATAGGTTCAATCTCAACAAAATAAATACAACCATTTATCCAACGCAACAAAAGACCAGCTTCTCACAGAGTTTAACGTTAGGGATGTCAAGTTGATCTCCTTTTTAGCAGCTGTCTGTCTCTGTCTCTTCTCCACATAATTAATGTTTATTGTTTTTCCAAAGTGTGTGTTTCAGCTCAACAGCTAAAAGCAACACTGAACTCAACAGAATCAGCAAAAAAACTTCCAAAGCAGTGCCCTTCGATTACCAGTTAATGGCTCAGCTGAAGGCAGTGTTCTCCCTGCATACACTGTTTCAATTACCTCTTTGTAATCATACAGTATATACATTCAAGCATCTTATATCAATAAAACATCACAGACATCCTGCTGCCTTTCAGCTGATACCATTTCATTTCTTCCCCTCAAAGGAAATTAAGGGTTGTTCTCAAGCATTTATCAGAGGTGCTCCAGGTTTTCAGCTTCTCTCTAGTGCCATTTGGCATATCCCAGGCTGAGTACAAATATGAACCAAGGGGAGTCCAATATGTGGAAGGCTTCCAGATTCAGATGCCACTATTTATACTTTTACTGCACCACAGGCACACTAAAATAGTTTTTCTATAACATCGAGGAAACAGCAGCCTTAATACTTATCATCAGCAGGTACCAAGTCTATTAGAACTGAAGTCACACAATTAACACATGTTTTGGTTCAGTGAACAAGCTTCTTCTCCTTGACTTCCAGGACAGTTCTTTTTCTTAAAACCCACACTTCAACAGCTTCCTGTCTGATCCAAAACAAACATTTAAGTCCCTGCCACAGTTAAGTCTGACTCCTTCTCTATTGGTATTTCAGTGATACGCTACGTGTTGTATGATGACATACTGTTCTGTATGGAATGCAAAGAAGCAGCATGTTACTATAGCTGGTTTTAAACACATGTTTGGAAGTTAAAGTTGCCAGTATAACATAATACTGACCAGTTAACATGGTGATAAGTGGAAGGCTGTGCTCTTCAGGGCTTCCCCAGTATCCAGCTTCCCCCAGCATGTTCCTTTCCAGTACCTGATGGTACAGTTCTTCAACCCAGGCCTGGGAAAATACCATCAACACTCCACTGGACTGGACCTGCTTCATGAAATCCTTCTGCAGAGAACCATAAAAGCCAGATGTAAGACAACAGTAAGCCTTACAGCATGAACCTCAGCTCCTGGGCCTACTCCTGAGCATAAAAGAACACAGGAGTAGAAATGAAGTTATGCAAAAATAAAAATTAACTGACGATTGCAATGTGTCCCTGTGATAGACATAAGCAAGGAGCTTTCCCTTCTCTTATTGCAATTTATGCAAGATGCAAATCATAACGACAGTTCTTGTGCAGTAATAATGGGACATGCTGATCTCTCACTATTTCCACAAGGTGGGGACAGGATCTCAATTCCAATAAAAAGAAACTGTCCAGCAATTAGGCCCTTCTGCACTGAACAGTCACCACAGGTGAACTGGGGTCCAGTTAGAGATCTGAACTATTTTCAACAGTACTTAGGTCATATTCAGGCTAGTTTTGCATAGTCCTGCCCCTAAAGAAGGTTCCAATTCACAGATTTTCCCTCACATCTGCTGAAGAACATACTAGAACTTATGATGTTAAAATCCACTTACTTTTGAGGTCTTTTAGAATATAAATGCTCTTCCATGAGAAGCTTAGCAATAATGGTACATTTGGAAAGAATTTTTTTAGTTTTCATTTTTTCTTCCTAATATCACTGGGGATTTTTGTGTGTGTGTGTGTTTTACTTTTTTAAACTCTGAAACATCTCTTGGGCAAGCAAAGTCATAGATACGTGTTTTATAAGTCTTGCAGCCTTCAAAACAATTTTGAAAAATCCCAAGAAGCTGAGGAACCTCAAGTGCCACAAAAAAATCATCAGTTCATATTATTTAAGCCTAATTATTTTTCACTCTAATTTCTCAAGTCTTCATCTACATAAATACAAGTCAAGTACTAAGCAAGAAATTTGTCATTATACTCAAAAGTAGTTGCAAGATGGATATGTCCCTTGATAATGTGCACAAACAACACCTGCTGCATCACATGATGCTAATGAAGATCTGTCTATCAAAACGACTGCTACTTTCGTGATAATCAGTAAGAAGCATTCATTCATCCCCGAACTACACAGAAGCTGTGTAATACAGATGCATGACATTTATCATGCAAGATTCATAAGCAACTTGGAGAATGCTTCATTTGCAATTATTATTTCTCCACTTAGCGAGGTACCTGAAGGCTTTGTGTGGGTTGTTTTACCTGAAAGGAAGCAAAACAAATTTTCTTTTTTTGACAGTTCTCCCATATTCCGCAACTCACCAGCACCACGGGGGCTTGGGCAGGCCTCTTCCTGTAGTAATCAGAGTTGGCCAGTTTCAGGTTGAGCAGCAGAGTGTAATGTGAGACCATGTATAGACTGTCTGCATTCATCAGAGTCTGGAAGCTGAAACTTAGGTTTCCCTCAAATCCTGGTGAGTGCATCATACCTAACAAAAACACCATGTGAGCTCTCACATTTTACACAGAGTTTACCAGGAAAAAAAAAAAAATCAGAAACTAACCCTAGCGTTTCAGCAGCAATGGATTGCTAGAATAGTTAATGAATCATCAGTAGAAATTACCCTACTAAATGTACTAATACAGGGAATAGAAAAACAAGTAGTTCATCTAGAATGCAGTGCTGCAAACACTCCAGTCACAGTCCAGCAAAGCAACATGCTAAATTTGAAATACACAAGGTGCATCAGCATTCATTGGGATGACTGCCAGGTACAACGCAATTGCAAATCTGCAATGCTAATTGGAAAGGTGACGTTGGAGGGGGCAGAGGCAGAGCCTGCATACTTAACAAAGCATACATTGTATCAAATGGTGCTAATGAAGGTGACAGCCCTTTTAATCCCCCAGTAAATGTGTCTTGGTTAAGCGAGTTGTTGGATGGGATTGGAGTGCTCTGCACCTTGCAAGATGCGGCTGTAACCACCGTTGTCTTCATGGCCTAAAGGTATGTGGACAAATATCTGGGGTCAAGCTGGCTGGAACTCATTACAACTCCAAGTCCTGTTTAGTTCCTACAAGACCTGCTTTCTAGATAGCTGAGCACTTGCAGCTCTGTCAGACCTGTAAGCCACCTGTAAGTGCTCAGTACTTCATACGCTATTTGTATGAAAATGGCAGACTACAACCATGTTCAGCGGCACAATCTCCTCTCCCCAGGTAAGACAGATGGCACATACATTTTCTTCCGAGTCAGCTGACCTACTGATAGAAAAGCATATATGAGGTATAAGCGATACTTAGTTGAGTCCCAATGATCTGTAGTTTGACCCATAGAAAAACAAACATCAGGTCCCCTACAGGACCCACAATATTTCATGGATTTCACATCAACTGTGAAATCCATTCATATAGTGCCAATTCAGAATGATTAAAGGAGTAAGTTTTATCCTAGAGGAAGGTTTGAAATGAAACAAAAAACCAGCTTCCAAGGTTAGTTATGAAACAAAGCTGTGTAAACTGCTGCAGCGATTTACTGTGAATATATTCCTCCCACCATACAGCTCATGCCTCTTCTTAGACAAAATACAACAAACGATTAACATTAAAAAAATCCACACAGAAAAGAAGCAAATGTTTTTCTTGCCTCGTGAGGGTTTGAAAGCTCTGTGCTGCTGCCTTCTCGGACTTTCCACTGTCGTCACTTTGGGGGCGTGGATAAGGTGAGTAACTGTTTGAGGGTGGATTTAGAAAGAGAGTAACTGTTCCAGGGTGGGTCTAAAAAAATGAATAGCTGTTCAAGGGAGCAACCTTTGTGGAAGAGGGGTGATAGGGCTGGCCACACACCATATCCACTTGAGCTGGTGTGTACTTGGGGTAGATTTCTTCTGGTGAACCTTAACAGAGACTCTTTACCTAGCACCAAAACTACAACCACGTGCGTGAAAGCAGCCTGGGAGTAGCTCTGCTGACTCCTTCACTACTGAAGGTAAAGATGAATTTTAACTTTGTTTGATGGAAGATCATGATACTGATGTAGCTAGAATATATTGATTTGATGCCATCTCTCTCTTAAACATGTATCCTGGGCACAACTAGAATCTGCTAGAGTAATAAAAACCTAAAGACAAGGAGGTATGTAAAAGAACACAAACCCCCCACTTTATTTTCATTCAAATATTTAAAAGATATGCAGCCTCCTATACACAAGTAAAAAGAAAGGCGTATAATGGCTCGGAAAAGTGGCGACTACATATTGGGTATGCCCAATAGTGTTTAGGAAAATATGGTCCCTAATTTCTTCTAAAATACAGGAAAACAAACAACTGCATTTGAGAGATGTTCAGATCTCAAAAGCAGAAAATTAGGTGATGTGTAAATACTTAACAACATAAAAAACTTGCTGCTAAGAGCTATGGAATCAACTGAAAAGAGCTGCTAAAAATGTTTGCTGATTATTCATACAATAGCACATGATTTTTACAACCAATGCCTTGACATTGCAGTTAATGAGAACTGTTGTGTATGAATTAAGAGAATACCAATCATCAATTTTGATTATAAAAAACTGCCATCTATAATAAACAATGAGGTTGGCACACTGTCTTAACAGATGAACAGTTCATTTAAATTGGCCAGATAAAAGAAGGTCCTAAAAAATGTAAAACTTAATTTTGTGCGAGTCAAGACAACCTTGAGAATTTTTAGATAATTCAATATTTTTTAAGATAGACATCACACTCCGGTGTCACTAAGGATTTTCTTTTGGCATGGGTTTTATCTAGCAGCAAGAAGGAACTGTCTGAGGAAAGATGAAAACTGTAGATTAGGAAGGCTTTTAACCAGCTGCCTTCCAAATCTTAATTTCACCATAACTCTGCTTAGCTGAGTTTGCTTTTTCCATGCTTATACTTCTATGTCAATGCTTCAAATTCCTACATCGTTTCACTGCTTTTCAATCCTATGAAAACATAATACAATTACAATACTATTTAAGGACATAGTTTGTAGGAAAGACTACTAAATTTTAGCTAATGTATTTTTCCCCAAGTGTGAGAAAAATCGAAGCAAAGTAGTTGAAAAAGGTCTCTCAGAAAAACAAAACCACTCTACCTGTAGTGGTTGGTCTCAGAACTGCACCTCTCTTCTCAACCTACATCTTAGACAATACTCAAATTTCCTAATGTATTCTTCAGGAATTATACATTCATCGATGTTGTACGTACAATGAATAGGACCAGTTCCTCTAACTTCATCACCTAATTTGTGCCTTGAATTAGTGGTGCTAATGAAGGAGTACTGAAGTAAGGACTCAAATGTTGCCTACAGAGGCAGTTCAGACTAGTGTCTCAGAAGCTTTCCTGGGGGGAGTTCATACTCCCAAACATGTGTTTCAGCTTCAGTAACTCACTCTCCCTCTCTCCACAAATTTTCAAACTCATGCCTCTCTTTCCTACACAAGAACACAAGTCTTCACCTCAGGAGGATGATGGACTTTTGCTTAAGATCTGAGGTACAAGTTAAGGGACTGTTTCAGATGGATTGAGTCTCATTCCATGATCTGCATAGATCTTGTGAGAATATACAATTAAGACTCTCTAACAGCCACAGCTCTATAGATACCTCTTCCAAGCTACATTAATACAGTAACTTGCTACTGTATTTGTCCATAACTTGTTACTGAGTGGCATCTTCTAAGAATACTTTACCAAATCAAACTGGAAACATGGTATACGCACTTTTAAGTACAGATTTAGACATGGAGGTGGCTTTCTTAGGAAAGTGAAAGGTCTTCCTCAAGTCAATAGTCTAAGTTCAAGACTAGGTATCTTCTTAAGAGAAATGTACAAACCAGAAATGACTTAATGCAGAAATTGAGTTATATTTTTCCACCTTTCTCACAGTATTAGTCATTCTGAATGACAACAAAAGCTGTGTTCAGCCTTAAAATCTAGAAGTCTGCTAGGTCTACATCTTCCAATGCTTTAAAATATTCTAAAGGGATTTGCCAGACAAAAGAGAAAAGTGGTATACACATGCACAAGGGAACAGGTGCACAAAGGTTTGAACTAGAGTTCTAGTCTTGGTCTTTTGACACAACCTCATGACCACTCTTTTTTTTCAGGCAAAAGAAATCCCTTGTGACAGGAAGGATGCTTTTGGGCAACTCAGTTGGGAATGTAATATTAAAGTCTCCTTAAGATATCTCTGTTCTGTGATATTACATAGTCAATGTTTCTTAAGAATGTCATCTACCACCTTCCTGAGTTAGGGCTTATTTGGGCAGCATTTAAAAAGGGTGTCATGAATATAAGCTTATTCATCCAGCTTCGTATCTAAGTTAGGCTGATAGGAGGCATCCCTTCTGACTCTGTATGAGTTTGATGTGCATGAGAGAGCACAAATGAATGAAGCAATGATTAGGAGAGGAGCAATAGTAAAGGCAGTTGTAGTGAATTAAGGTAAAGAAACAAAAAAATATATTTTAACAGTTTTTATATTTCCACTTTGGCCACTGTCAGGAAATAGGAAATCTTCTAAACGTATTTAGACACATTCCATACATATGTCAAAAGAACAAACTAGCCTTTGCATGGGTTTTTGTTTTGTTTGATTGGCCAAGAGAAGATCCCAAAGCTTCTAACCCTGAAAGACGTGCAGGTAATTAACCTCTTAAAACATAAGATTTTTAGCTATTTTTCATTTGGTTTGGGCTTTTGTATTTTGCATTTCCAGTCATGATAGACAGCAGTATTAAGGAAAACAAGAAAATGAAGAAGAGAGTTGCTCCTCTTTTCTTATCCTTTCATGAGCTCACTGCTGTATTATTTTTACCACCTTCTTTGCAAAGCTGGCATTACTAATAGTAATGCAGTGATGTACTAAGCTACTTAAATCTCTTTCAGAGCATATGATGGTCCTCCCCACACTTATTTCATGCTAAGGGAAATCCCAGTCTCTCTTTAACGACAACATGTGCAAATCTTCTCAACAGGTCTTCACAAACCCGTGAAGAGGTATCTTACTATAGAAAATTGACTGAGGACATAACCCAGAGCCTGTTAAGAGTCAATGGATTGAACTCCCTTTGAATCAGTGCCTGAATATCCAATTTGCTTTGCCCTAAATGAAGTATGCTGCTGTGGAGGAATGTGCTTTGTAAAGCACAAACCACCCTATTCTGGATATGGTCTCTGAAGATAAAATTCTACAAGAAAACCTATGTACAGTGCTATCACACTGTGCATGCCAGTTAGACAGTAAATATTTGCTTGCAAACCTGAGCAGAAGGTTGAAGAGAAGCTCTGTAGTGTTCCATCCACCTCCTCTATGCTGGGAAGAGCTAGAAGCTGAGGAAGAAGGGCTTCAAGCGACTGAACAAACAGTCGTGCACTGTGCTGGTCTGCTTCTTGAGTTTTCAGCAATTTCAGAGAGAGAGCAGCAGTACGTAAGGACCTGTGACCTGGACAATCCCGTGGTGTCTGCTCCTCATCAGCCAGGGAGCAATTGTCAGAGCCTATGTCCGAGACATCTGATCTGCCCGAATCCTTCTCTGCTGCCATGGAATACTGATCACATGAATCAAACTCAGTCCTAGAGAGGTCCTGGTCATCTACACTGAAGTTACTTTCACTGTATCGGGATCCATAGGACCGGGTCTTGCAATCAACTGACAAGAAGTTAGTTATATCCGGATAGACTATGGTGTGGCTTCTCTGAACCACATCTGGCTGGTCAATGGTTTCTGACTCTGGTTCTCTATAATGGATCTCTTTGCTTTCGTGTACAGCTGGAGATGACAGTGAGTTTTTTTGACTTTCTGGATTATCCTCTGGAGTTGTCTGTCCCATATCCCCTTCCAAAGTGGTCTGACCGGTGTCTGTGGTAACACTAATGCTAATATCAGGACTCTTCTCATTTCCTGATTCCCAGGCAGGATTTTCAGAGGACAAGACACGTCTCTGCCACCTAAAGTCAGCCTCATTGATCTCCATGGAGTCCCTGCTGGTCTCGGTCCCATCCTTCAATTCTTCTGAATGCCAGAGCAGCAGCTGTATATGCTCTTCACTAAGACCCCTCCCTTGGCTCAGCTCATCTAAAGCTCCAAGCAGGGCAAAGATGCAGGACACTGAAGCATAACATGCTTCAATACCACCTTTGATGCACGCTTCTGTCATCCCGTCCATGATACTACAATTACAACAGATTTTATTTAAGTGATGCAGCACATATAGTAAGCACGTTACTATCATCCCAACACCATCCCTCCAAAATCAGAAAAAAAATAAGTGAAATTATCCTGCAAGACAACTAGTATTAGTACAAATTATTAAGCCTCCCATGTGGATATGGCCATTCTGTAAAGGGAATGCCAGCCAGGGAAAGAGTTATTGTGCATTTGCACCAGCATGCACAGCAAGTTTTCCCTTGCAAGCCCTCAACACCCAATTGAAGGTAAATTTAAAACCACCTGTGTCCTGAAAACCATCTTATCTACAAGATATGATCTTTACAAGAACCGAGAATCGTTATTCCTCAATCTACAGCATTTAAATTTTTGATTACCTCCTTTGAATTCATCTTGGAAATGTACCTCTTAATAAGAACAATTATTAATTGCAAGGTTAGGAACCCAAAGCCAAGAATTTTCAGCTGTAAACCAACATAGTTGGATACTATGGCCAACTCCACAAGGCAGTTAACTATGCCTCTACAAACATGCCCAGACTGACAACAAAGCAGTAAGAGCTTTTAC
Organism: Dromococcyx pavoninus; assembly: GCA_033558185.1. NCBI lineage: Eukaryota > Metazoa > Chordata > Aves > Cuculiformes > Neomorphidae > Dromococcyx > Dromococcyx pavoninus. Next base: position 281,748 of record JAUMJL010000186.1, read on the forward strand.
TCCTCTTCCATTTCTACAGCTTATTTAACCAGGGAGACATCCTGGCTCATATTTAGGTATGCTTCTGAAGGTACTACTGTTTAACTGTCCTGGGTATACAGGTTAAAGAGAGAAGAGGCTTAAGGAGGAAACAAAGCATACAGCTTGAGAAGGTCCAGATGGGACTTCCTTTTAGAAATAGACCTCTTCCTGGATTCTGACTCAGAAGAGCAGGGCCCTGCCAAATCACAAAGCCGCCGTGGACTGCCAAGTATCTGAAAGGAAAGGAAACAAGAAGTTACTTGAGGATTATCTAAGCATTATTTAAATACAATAAATGAGTCATAGTTCTACCAAGCCCTGGAACCTGAGAGTGTAATAAATAAACCCGAACTGTAATTTCTCACAGCAAAGGAAAACAGCACACTCATGTTCTACTTATTAAAGCTACCTTTCCTCTTTTTAAAGGCAGAAAAGCAGACAGAGAGGAGCAGAATATTCAACAAGAATCACATAGAATGTTCTCCAGTCCTTTATACTTTAACCAAATATTTTTCAACTGATTCTGCACATAAGAAAATCTTTATGCCTAAATACAGAACAAGTATCTTGCATTACATTATATACCAAAGGGGGTCTTTCTCTTCAGTTGTGCAGTTACAAAATGATAGTCATGCAAAGATAGGCCAAGTGATTTCTTTTGACTCAGCCTGCTGAGTGATGTCCTGTTAATGTCCACCAAGAAATACAAGAAGGCTTTACAAAGAATCCCATATTAAGAAGCAGAAAGATGCAACAGATATGATCTGCAGGAAACAACACTAGACTGAGTTTTACCTAAGACATCAACTGTCATCTGTTTAAAATTAGAGGAAGACAAGTGCCAGGGTAAATACCAGTTCAAACAACCCATTGGGTGGCTGTGTGGTGTTAGAAGAGATCTTCAGACACAGAACAGCCTAGGTATATGCAAGCTAGAACAAAAAAATCCTCTAAGAGACTCCACAGTTACTACAAATTACATTAGTTGCCTTGTGTTCTATGACATGAGAGCAAGTCACATACGAGAAATGGAAGAGCCCGTGATTTCAGCTGCTGCTCAAAGAAGCCTCCCAATGCTCTAGTTTCTAGTGCTATCAAAAGCACTGGGCAAGAGGCCAAAAGGGAGTGGTCTTGACATTGCCATTTAAGACATTGGCAGCTTCCTTGTGGCTATTTTAAAAAGCTCAAGGAAACTGTATTTCAAAAAGTTGGCACATACTCAAAGTATTTATTGACCTTAATGCTCGGAATACTACATTTTGAGGATTCATACCTCCTTCTAGCAAAAGCAGAGAGAGCAGCAAAAGATGCCAAAGAAGTTGAGACCCGGATCAGTATACTGGATCTCTCCCAAAAGAGCAGTCATGACTCAGTGATAAGATCTGCTTCATGCAGTACCACAGCATGAATACTGACGAAGTTGCCATAGCAGCTTGCATTATGGAGACAAATAGAGCTATTACAACCTTGCAAAACTACAAATATTTGTCAGAGAGCTGTGCTCAGAAGGGCGATTTCAGCATCCCTAGTGCTAAAGTATGGAATGGACCGAAATGCACATATCAGCAACAGTTACTGTTATTATTATAAATATATTATCCGCTTTACAAGCCTGGATTGGCACATGTGATCATCCTACCTCTTTCATAATTTTGATGGCTTCTACTCGGTGCTGAGGTGGTGGGTAAAGCAATATCCGGTGATAGAGAGACTGCAGCACAGGCTTCATGGATTCCACTGACCCCACCAGTCGAACCAGTTCTGCTGCAATGTAATAAATGGTCCGTGCAACGGGTCCACTAAGGGCAGGCGCTGTTGAGGAACAACCTGAACCCCGGCCATGATCAGAGATCCCTGAGGAAGATGAATCAGCCTCAAGGCAGATGCTGCTGTGGGCAGAGGTGATAGTTTTGTCATGGATTGGATTCCCCAGGATTACTACTAGGGCTGGACAGAGTTGCTTCCTGAGAAAAAGAGAAAAGCAGCAGATGCTAACTAGAAAAAATAATCTCACAGGAACAGATTGAGAATAGCCCACAGTTAAATGAGACACACACTCTTGTTTTAATGATCAGTCATCAGCAGTGGTTAGATAGAATAACAAATTACACCAGGCTTTTATCACCTTCCAAGCATCAGCATACCAGTATATATGGAAATACTTCTGGGTGCTTTAAAAACATGCTAATGATTTTGCAAGTTCACAGGACAGCATGCCTGCCTCTTCCATTGGTAGCAACCTATCCCAAGCTAGAAACTCTACTTTTCTACTGCCAAGTGTTTTTTCTTCCATCCATCTTGGGAGCTTTAAAAAAACCTGGCCAAAAAAATAACCCAGTCTATGTTAACTAGAAAACCTGATGTTCCATCATAGAACTGCACATGCATGTTTTTTAGTAAGCATCCTTAGTTGTGAGCCTCTGCTTTGCTGGCTTTTTTAAAGTTCTCCACAGTAACTCGAAGTGTGCACTGTATTGCCTCATATGCCACTATACGTTAAAAATGCTGTGCTCCTTCCAAGTGTTTTACTGCATGAACACTCCACTTAAGGGATTCCACATGAGAAGATCACTGTTCTGTGGAACCAGCGCCAAAATCAACTCAGGATTTTGGTCCTTAGCTGTTATTTCAACTTTGCACTCACTCACTTGTCATTTTACTTCAGTCTGCAAGACCTTAATTTAAAAAGCCAAGTACTGCATAAGAATACAGTCCTAAACCTGATTTTCACCCACATGCCTCAGAGGCTCAAGCTGGTGCCTAGAGCAAGCACCGGATGACAAGTAGATTCAGCATAAAGAGTAACACATCCTCATAGGTCAGTACATCTTCTTTTCTCAAGGTTTTTATGCAGACCTGAACTGTCATTGCTTCTCTTAATGCACTTGCTGAAACAGTTCAGCCTCCTGAAGTCACAGAAAGAAAAAGAGCTTTTAAACATACATCAGATAATGATTTTGAGTCTGCTTATTCCATTTCTTTCTCCAGTCATCAGATACACTTAAGAACATATCAATTCACTGCTTAAGAAACATGCCTGCCTTGAAACAGGCCTAATCACAGAGCCTGCAACACAAACATATTCCCCACACAGCTTACTCCCATTAAGTGATTCCATATCAAACTATGGAGAACACTGTCAGAAGAACATAGAGCTAAATCTTCTCTGTCTGCTCCCTTCTTTAAATTCTACCGAGAATGGACTACCGTGCGTCAGCCAGCTAAAGTTGTGTGCATATAGGTAACAGCTCCTTAAAGAAGAAATACAACTTCCAGTCTGGTTCACTAGACATCTGATGGATTAGCATGTACTTATACTGCTAAATATTAAAAATTATCTTTGCAGTTTAAACTCTTCCATGCCTTCCCACTGGTTCCTTTTTTTTTTCTACGTTCATCTTAAGTGTGTAGCTAGAAGATGCATATTCCTTGGCAGCAAGGAAGTTAACAAGTCCTGCTCCTGATGGCCTGTCCTTATGATACGCAGTTACAAATACAAACACCTGTAGATTTTCATCATCAAAATTATGTAAATTTAAAATCAACTTGGCAGAAACTTCCCAAATGGGTTTGCCATGAAAGAGAGAATTCTGCTTTTACATTACAGCACCCAGAGGCCTCAGCACAGGGTCCCTGTGCAACACTGTCAAATCAACCTGAAAATCTCCCAATCCAGCATCCACTGATATTCCTGGGATAGCATGGGAAGTTATGGGTGCCTTTATGTGCTGCATGCTTAGAACTGCGCCCAAGTCAAACACTTCCATTTCAAAAATTACAGGGTAAACCCACAAAAACCACATTCACCATTAACAGTCACATATCTCTTCTTAACACAATCGCCTGCCAAGCACACAGGACATTACATTCTTGCTTTATTACTATGACTTGATTATCCACACGTTATTAAAAAAAAGCTCTATTGCAGGAAAAGAGAAGGAACAGCATTATTTCAGGCACTCTGACGTGATGGTACCAAACAATTTAAAGGTAAATGTTAACATTAAACACATCAAGCCTTTAATACATCAAGTGTATTAAAGTGTAATATTGATAAAGTGGAATACCATGAAGACCATTTAGCCTCAATACTTATACAGTGTAGGCCATAAATGTTTCTGCTCACCAGCATACCATCTAACATTAATTCTCCTTATCTTTCTGTATTACTACATGAGACCAGTAGGGATATCTACAGCACCCTCCTAGGATAAGCATAATATTTGTGTGTTTAATGCTAAACACAAATTCAAACTACTGCAGAAAGCATAAGCTCATTTCTGTTCTGGATAAACACAGACCTCATTAGAGTGATAATTTGCTACAGGGATTTAGTGTACTAGCTGAGCATGAGGTCCTAACCAATCTTATATGAGGCACAGAATGAATTGATCGTAGGTTAACGGTAAGCTCTGCTCATGTCTGTAAATTTATTACAGGTTTGCATGCATGGCTGGGGGGAGAGAATATGCTTTTTTACTCACAAACTGAATATTTGCATTAGTCTTCAGATGTACTCACCATATTAAATCAGTGAATCCTTTGTGCTGGTGCATGCTGGGAGAGGAGCTGTTTAACATGGAGAGGATGCACTCCAAGTAAAGAAGCTGAAGTTGCCGATTGTCACTAGCAAAGAGAAAATATGCCATTCATGTCACAATAAAGTAAAGATTATTTAATTTCCTAAATTAACTACATCAGCTCACTTGAAAATTATACCACATTTCACAGTGGTGATTTATTTTGCTTCTTCCTATGGATTTACAATGATGTGATCATGTTTATCATTCCATTTATTTTATACTGATCACATGCACCCATCTGCTATTTTTTGCAGGTAACAGAAAGAAAATAGTTTTAATTCATAAAATTTCAGAGTGAGAAATTAAAAAGAAAATCTATGGGGGGAAAAAAGGGAAGAAGAAAACAGAAATAATTATTCAAATTCGGTATAAAAACTTGAGGAGGAAGGAACCCTTAAAGAGAAGAAAAGGAGACAACCAGAAGATTTTGGACTACTGGATACTTTTTTCTTTAGGCAATCTGAAAAGCCTTTAAGCTGCTGGTTATTTTTTCTGTTTTCTTGGCGACAGCTACAATGGGCAAAAGTCAGTGTCTACAGGCTCAACGTTGCATGATGACATGGCTACCTTTCAGGGCTTTGACAGTTACTCCGTCAAAAACATAAACACAAACTAAGCTTTGTGAGAAAGAACGTGAGACATCTTGTGGACACTTGGAATTGTAAGGTACAGTGTGCTTGTACCTACTCTAAGAACTAGCTGTAGGATTCAGGAGACAAGCAAGGCTGAGATCTGCCTTATGAAAGGCGTTCCCCATGCCAATTGCACTCAGATTCTGTTTTACTTTCCTAAGCAGACTAGGATTTACTCATTCTTTTTTTTGGTCCAAGATGAGAGCCAGAGGAATGTATTTTCTGATGATATGATGGTAGGTAAATTTAGCCGTAAAGAATGGATTTATCTTAAGTGAAATTAAGGAATGAGAAATGTCTGCTCTTCTGTCATTGCCTGAATTCCTTTTGCTCATATAGATGAGTTTTCACCCAAGTAGAACAGTACCTGTTCACATGCAGTGTAGAAAATAGTGAAACCTGAGGATCGGAGCTAGATTTCTAACTCTATGATATGGAGGGTTTAGAACTCCTTGCTGGTTACGTATTTTAGAAGTGACAGCCTTTTCCTCACAACAGGCCACATATATCTGGAAAGTTACACACATTCCACATACAATTGCCTCCTTTCCCATCAGCTTTTCTTACAATGTGTCTTATTGCAGATCGTCAAGATCTTGGAGTTGACACTTGCATGGGCATGCACAGCGCTTTCCCTGCACCCTTGATTGCTCTGATGTCTCTCACTACCAAATTGTTTTCCTGCAGGTCAGAAATGAATACCGCACTCCTGCACACTTCAGTATAGCTGTTGTGTTCATATCACAGCTGCCACAAATTCCAGAGTCACCAAAGTCACCAAGAAAAGCATTCACCCTCTTATCGCTCATAGCACTGCCTCCCTCAAAAAAAATTCTAAAAAGCTTGACATTTAGAAGAAGGAATTAATGTAATCTTCAAAGTAAGAAATTAGAACAGGCACACTAAAACCCCCCTTCACTGTCCTGGAGGTTAGAAACTTCAGTTGCTGTTAACAAAGTATTTCAAAGAAGATACCAAAATTATCCTTTCATTTATGGAGTTAGTTCTCTAATGAGTCATTCTAATTAAATTTAGTTTCCTCAGATTCAATCAGAACACTTTACTATGCTTTGCATGTAATTAGATATCATAACAGTCTAGGTACATAATTACAAGCATGAAGTAAATCATGGCTCAGCGAGTACTTTTAAGTCCTCTGAATTTCTTATTGTACTTGAGTATGTCTCAACCTGTTGTAGTTCAGTACAGTTTTATGTGGAACTCAGATTGCAGTTAAGTTTTCAAAAGATTTTCAGTGCTTTCGAGAGATACTGTCATGTATTTTAGTTTTGATATCTCATAACCAGTAATTCAAAATGATTATCATTTGGTGGACAACACCTATCAGATGATAGCTGTTAATAGTCTCACATGTGGGCAAAATTTGATACAAAGAATTAATCTTTCAGCTGGTTTTGCCACTTGATATTGTTAGATACAACTTTTTAAGATCTCTTCTTATTTGCCTTTATGTATGCAACTGAAAAAAAAATGTTCCTTTAGAAGATTCAGAAACATGTTTTTGTTTTCCCAGATGTTGACACTGATTAAATAATGCTCAGTAAGGCACTATTCCCATCCAAATCTTGCTGTAATTAGATATATTTATCGAAGAAAAGTCTACAGAAGAGCTGCACACAAAGATGTCTGTGCTGTCTTCGGCTCTGTTATTTCTTCACCTACAGAACTCCTGACAGTGGTAGAGCATATAAAAGCAATTATGGATGTGTGCTTGGCTTGTATTTCTCCAATTTCCCTGAGTTTCTCACTCAGGCTATTTTCAGACATACAGTCCAACCAAAGAGATGGCTTTTTTCTGCCACTCAGGCGTTTTGCAACTGGCAGCAGCAGCAAGTTAAATCTTATTTTACTGATACAGAAAAGATGTCATCAAGTAAGAATGTGGTTTTCTTTAAAACTTTTGATGTATTTCCAGTTTGCTATATTTCTAGTTTTTAAATAATTGCTGTATAGTGTTTGCATTGCTTTTGACCAGTGTATCACCCCTCTTAACACTTAAGGCTTTTTTTATTGGCTCATTTCTTAATAGACCATTAGTCCAGCCATGCTAGAATGCCACAGGAAGTAATTTAACTCATGATTAATTATTTACTGTTACAGTACGGACCAAAAAGAGTCCATTTTTTTAATGCAGTGTCACATGCCATTATTGCCTACAATAACTGGATTTCAAAAGTCAGGCTCACGCATTTCCAAAAAGGTAGTGTATGATATTTCTAAATTTAAGAAATGCTTTAGTAATGCAAATTATTTCAATTGGATAAATGCTGCTTTTCTAAGAAGGACATATTAATTAATTCTACATATTAAATGTTTCTGTTAGTTTTTTCCATCCCTCTTGTAACTGTTTTCTCTCTACACTGATTGCTTTCAAGCCAGAAAAGAAAACTTCTCTTTTGACAAGTATTTTGCTGCTGCATAGGAGTTACTTATAGATGAGATTTACTGGAAGCTCTTTAAAACTGGAGTGCACATAGAAGGCAAATCAGCTTCTCACCTCAAGAGATGATTAAATTAATGCATCATGAGCAATTCTTCGTCTAATAAACACTTCATTTAAATAGTTTTACTCCATAATCCCACAACTATAACAGTACAATCAAAGTATCAGTGATAATCTCAATCTCCAGGTAATAAATTCAAATTATAAACTGAAATAACTCACGTTATGACAGCCTGGAGCTTCTCACAGAGCACAGTGAGGACAGATACAACATCATCACAAAGAGACTCTGTTGAAGTACCTCCAAAAAGGACAAAGATCAGAGGCATTACATATGTGCAGCTGGATTACAATTTCAATTCACTGTATAGACTTTCAGAGTCAGTCAGAGCTTCTGAACAATGGGCCGGGCTGCCAAAATTCACAGAGAAGATGCAGTAGGAAAAGTCCTAGATTGGAAAGTGACCTCCACACAATGAAAAAGCCGTAGTATTAAATCCAGAGAGAGCACTGATTGCTTACATGCATTTACAAAAGATTAACTGAAATCCAATTCAGATAATAAAATAAGCATGTAAATAAATAATAAAAAAGGATCAGCTCCAACACTTCTACATGGGAACTGGAAGTCTGTATCTCTCCCTTCTGCTGTCTGGTCAGCTCCTGATCTTAAAATGAGATGCTCGTGCACTTTCAAGATTTTAGTCTCCCTCCACACAAGTTCTCCTACTGAATCCAGTGAGACGATCATTTTTACCTATCTGGGAAGTTAACCCAGAATAGGATTAGAAAGAATTCTCTTGTAAAATAATCATTTGGCAAGCATGAGCACACCTTTGCTAGTGATGTGCTTTCAAAATCACATCTCTGGTCTGAAATACAGTAACACAGTCATTTCCAGATTCCACATCTTACTCCATGAATCTGTTTCAATTTAGGAAGTAAAGCCACTTACTAGAAATTTCTCCAGGGCACTGCAGTTTCTTAATTACAGAAGTTAGCACCTTGAAACAATCATTTATTACTACGTTGAGTGCAATGCTGTTACCATGGTCCAAATCAAGACACAACTGAAATTACCAGGAACTAACAGGGCTGTCTCAGTTCTTACCACAAGTAACATGAAGCTATGGAGCAGGTGAGAAATCCTGGAGTGCAATTCCTGTGACATCAAACAGTACTGTGCTGGTTAAAGGAAAGTGATGAATAAAAAATCTGGATAGGAAGGAGTCACTAAAAAAGTGGTACAAATACCTTGAGTCTTGAATTTCTGCACGGTGTCATGGTTTTCAATTGTCTGTTGAGGAAACAGAAAGCTGGTGTCATCAGTGGAAGTGGTAAAAAAAACCACTGTAAAAACAATACTTTAACAGCAGAGCTTTCTTAACAAATGCATATCCTCTATCAACAGATTGGGGGTTTGTTTGATAGGCTTTTTAAAGTGAAGCTTCTGCATAATGTTTTCAAAAAACCCTTAAGAACTGTTTTAACAGTCATTTAGACTCAAGCAACTCACAAATCCTAATTCAGCTCAATGACATATGAGTCCTTAAGGGATTTCCTACACTTTAAACAACTCAGTAATAACTAGGCATGCAAGAGCATTGAAACAACAGAGAGGAAATTATAATCTAGATTTCACAAAGTACTTAGAAACCAAAATCAACTCAGTATTATAGAGTTCATCACATTGTCATCTTTAATGATACAGTGCCAAGACAATTAATGGCAGTCAGGAAATGGAAATGACCTCTTATATCATTTAGTTCAGCTGCGGTGCAGGACTCTTCCTACCGGTGCACAAAGGGGTCGAAACAAATTCATCTCTCAGGCATCAACATCAAACTGCCAGGAACTAAATGCAGCTTACATTTACTTTCACCTACTCCTCAGCTAAGAACAGAAGTAGCAAAATTAAACTTTCAGACCCAAACTGAAAAGTCAAAACTACTGGCTTTGGTGGCTTTTCTTTTGTTTTCTTTTGTCTGTTTTTTTTTTGGTAAACGTTTTGACTCGTAAAATGAACCTACTTAGCATAGGCAGAAGATAAGTTTAAGTAAACCAACTGATTCTTTTCAGCAGTTTTTCCTTAGGATAAAAGTAATCTAATCTAATAATCCAAAACAGAAGTAAGAAAAAAAAACAGACGTAAGGAAAATAATCTGCACAACTACAGTCCTTAAAATTTCCTAATAAACAGCAACTGACTTTTACAAGAAATACTTTTTTTTGGATAATATGATAATAAACAAAGCAGTATGAATGAATGTAAGAAGCCAATGCAATATCACACGTGTCCAGAATATTTACTGTCAGTTTTGTTGACAACGTGCTGGGATTTCATCCAAACAGTTCTCATGGATTTTATTAATGCAATAAGCAGTATTTTTTTCTTTTTTTGCTAACTACCAAAGAATTTCATAAGCTTAAATTATCTTCCACAAAAAAAGTGGAAGAAAAACTTCAATTACACTTTCCTTAGATGAGAATTTTTTTTTTAATTTAAATTTAGTTCATTTAAATATTTGTCATGCAAAACCTTTTGGCAAAAGGATTTCAGTGAACCTTAGGAAAACAAGCAAACAAAATAATGAATGGAAAAAGAAAAGGCCAGTGCAGCCTGACATCAGAACAAAGCCTCTTTTGTTTAATGCAGGGAGAAAAAAAAAATCAGCCAAGTAGAGCTGACAACGCGAGAGTTGCGTTTAGGATAGACTGTTCTGAGGCAGGCACAGAGTCAGAGTCCAAAAATGTTTTTAAACAGGGTCAGTTGTGGAAGTGTCAAATAAAAGCCATAAGGCACAACAAGCCAGCACAATACACTGCATCCAGAGAAACAAAACGGTACGCAGCCATGGACATGGAACCATTCGTTGATGCCAGAAGGCTCACCATATTTTCTTGCTTTTGTCGTAACTGTAAAGTCAAGTCACTCAACATTTGGCTGAGGGTTGCCCGCACAGCGGTGTTAATGCTCCGCTGGTGACAGCTAGATACATATGTCTCAATGCAAACCTGATGAGGAAACAAGACAGCAGTACACAGATATGAACTGTAACTTACCAGTAACATATTTTAGGAGGATACCAAGGTCTCTCCCATACAGATAGTCAGCCTTCCTTACTGGTCCATATTGCTTTACTAGTATTTATTAGTATTGCTTTACACATTAGAAGTTTTCAGCAATATGGAAGACTAGAAGCAGCACTGCAATTGATCAGTCTCACAGCTGCAGGAATGGTAAGGCAGAACTGGCAGTGTCTTCCCCTTCTGCCAAACACAAGTGATTTTGGCACTTGCCTTGTTCTGTAGATAACTCCCTAAATGCTGCTTTAATTGTTCATTTCTAGATACTTATTAGTAAATACTACTCTGCAAGTCTGTATCTGCAGGATAAATAACTTTCAATTCTTAAGGGTTGTTGCTTCTGTTGTACAGGTATTTACCACTTTTCCCACAATTAATTATCATATACTGCAGCACATCTGAAAGCCTCTGAAGGCCCTTCCCAATGCAGAAAATATAATAGTGTTTTCCCATAAATAACACAAATTATTGTCTTTTAATGATTCTCAAACAACACAAGCTCCTCTGCTCAGAGATCCCACAGAAGTCAAGGTAGCAATGGAAGAATGCTGATGGACCTTCCAGTTCCCAGATCCATGCCCAGTTGCTCACAGGTTTTTACCACTGTGCTGGGATCAGAGTTATGCTTAACTTTTGCCCCCAGATGATGTAAAATAAATAGTTGCCAAAGCACAACACAGCTTGGATCCTGGAGACAGCACATGGCAAAACACATCTTCCGTCCATGATCATATTTTCTGTGGAAGAGTCTGGTCTCTGTAAGCTGCCATAACTATAGTGATCTCTATAACTACTACACAGTAACAGTCTTGGTGGAGCTGAGTGGGTTTTGCGACAGAACTGGTACAATAAAATCTTCTCAGAATGTGATCCAAAGAAGCAGTTTTGGTCCTTTGGCCTACACTGAGCTTCATCAGTTACAATGACCATAAAGAGAAAAAAAAAAGTAAATAACTCTTCAAATCCTTTTTGGTCTTAGTATTTTTATTCTGCCATCATTTGGCTATACAGCTAGTGAGAACAACCACGAATACAGATTTAACTACCTTTTAGAAAAAAATTAAGAAGACCAATATACATTATAAATGATCTGCATGAGGAATATACATAAATGTATCTGGTGTATGGCTTTGAATGAAAAGGTTATTTTATGGTGTAAAGCCATTTCTATAGTTCCTTAATGAGGATGAGTTTTTAAGAGGGAAAAATTAAAGTAATACAATTACAAAGGCTAATCAGTATTGACTCAGGGACATGGAAAAGATTTTTGGTTGTTTCTAACTCCTACTGAAATGAAGCCAAGCTATTCAATTGACTAAGAAACAAAAGGTTGTGAGTTTGAGGCTATGAAATTTAAGACGAACATGTAAAACAACATAGGTACATTCTTAAGCCCTTCTGCCTCCTCTCTTTGGAGGACTCCATATCTCAGCATTTCAATGAAGTGACAAGCACAGGAAAACATGACTGAGTTTCTTGGAAACAAACTACATTTTAAGTGAATGATTTAAGACACCATACATCAAAGCTGGACAAAAAAATCCTAAAGCTTTTCACAGAGGCCAAACCAATCCCTTGCTGCTGAGATAATTCTCTTGAGCTGTAAGTCTTCTTCTAGAATACCTGAATTAATTGATGAAATAGCACTCTAAAAGGTAGGCTGACTTTCTGGAAAGAGCATGGTTGATATCTCCCTTCTTCTCTCCCCTCCCCATGACAGCTAATGAGCACCAGTACTGTCCACTTCAGCTCTGATCTTATGGAATGCCTGTGTTCTAAAATGGGTAGGCAAGGTACCTTTTGAAAAGCCATTGATGAAGAAGCACCAGTAAAAATGCGAGAGCTCAGGGGCCCAAGCAGGTGTGCAATGGACATTTTGATCATTTCATGCATTCGGGGACTTCCAGCTCTATGGCATGCAAAACACAACTAAGAGCAAAACACAGAAGGGTTAGCCAGTGAAACACAACAGTCAAACAAGACAAACCTCCAAAAGGTAGATGGGAATAACAAATGCACAAATAAAAACAAGCAACAGCATGAACTAAACTTTCTTGCATGGGTCTAGGCAAGCACGGGAAGGTGCACATAGCAAGAGTTAGTCAGTTTTCAACACCATTAACACTTAAGGCACAAAATAAAGTACTCTTCATGTTCCTTAATTTGAAGCTGATAATGTTCAAAAAGATTTGGGATGACATTATTTTGTACACATGAATTGAGAACGATTGGACAGTGCAAAATGGCCAGACTGTAGCCCTGTTTGCCAGAGTCTTCGGAGAGTTCTACTGGTAATGCAGGCAGCATCTTTCCAATTTTGCAGTGGTTGCACTTTGCTACAGAGGACAGGCTAGAAAAACTAAGGGACTGATTTGGAAATGAAGGTCAAAGAGTAGGGACACTGGAACAGAAAGCTCCTTTCTGCCACCTTTCCTTTAAAGGAAATCAGAAAAAACGCTGAGGCTAAGAAAATGGTAAACTCGGATATAATTTTCTGCCTCCTACTGCTTATACATTGCAGAATTCAGATATAAAGACATATGGAGTCCAGCTGTAAGTCTCTGCCTTACCCAAAACCTGGCCAGGAGAAACCTGAGGAAGCATGTACGTGCCTAGTGGGCCATGATAATTAGAAAGACCTAGGCATTCAATGAGGAATTATTTTCTCACGGAGAGTGGGAAAAACAGCTGTACTTCCAAACACTTCAAATAACAACATGCATGCTCTGTGTTGCAGTTTGTTCCAGTTCCCTGAAGGAAATGAAAGCTGTCTGCTTTGCTGGCACACCTCATCAGCCTAAATCACAGCTCCCGTTCGCTTTCAAAGAAAAACAACAAACTATAATTGTGCTAATTCATACCAATATAGTAACAAAGGTTTTTAAGAGCCCAGCTGGTCTTTTGGGAATAAAAATGAAGTGCAAGTACCAAGAACAGCATAGTTTTACTCCAATCTATGAATGAAAACTGTCATTTTCCAGGATGTTTTAAATGAGTATCATGCCTAGTGTTATCCAAATTTACAGAGAAGAGAAAATATGAATGTAAGTGTAGCACTGCCAATAGTTCCCAGTGTTCCTACATATCTTCTTTAACCTGAACAAACAGCTCCATGGCTTGCTACACACTATAGTAAAAACATCACCCACCTAAAAGGCTCACTTAACGGACCTGCAGCTATGTTTTTCTACTGCCAAAGCTACTCTACAATTTAATTCAGGCTAAAACCTAATGGCATAAATGGAAAAGAGTAATAACACCAGGACAACATCGTATATCTAGAAATGCAATAAATCTTTTACTTGGATGTGTTAAGAAAAAGTTACACACAAAGGCTAACAAGGCACATCATGGGACTTGTGCTAACATAGCACTTTACAGCCTACACTACTCTCTTGAGGAAAATTCATCAGTTTTAGACTTGCACCAGGTAAGGAATCAGCACAGTGTTGTTATAAAGGGAAATTTTCTATTGCAGAAGTCAAAGTAAATATGAAGAGTAGTAAATGTGCAATGCTGTAACATACAATTGTCAGTCAATTTCCAAAAGCGCCTTCCCATGCAACCCATCAGCCCTGCCCAACTTGCAGCCATTCTTCACACTAGATATAATGTAAACCAGTCCTTAAGCTGGTAATTGTGATTTAGATTAGTTGGGTTTCAGGGTGTGTATGGAAGACACACTCTAGGTAGCAAAGCAACATTAAGTGACATGAGCAATGGTACAATAAAGGCACTTACCTCAGCAATCTTCAACACTGAGCTCCCGTTCAGCTCAAATGTGGATGTATATGTTATACAGAGCAAGACCTTGAATCAAAAGAGAGGGGCAAAGGAAAAAATTGTTTCATCTGTTATTGCCTCCCTTCCCCACCATATGTGCTTTTAGCCATGGCTCTTTCAATTTTTACGCAGACTTCAGAAGCATCTTAGCACCACGTGTTACTCAGATAAAGGAGATGGCACAATCAAGTTGCTTTCTCCTGAGAAACTGCAACTGTTGGTTCCCCAGGTACACTCCAATTTATCTCCGTATCCTATGTCTGACCACAGAAGGAAAGGCAATCTAGTGACCAACTCTGGCCTTGGACCCAGTAGCCAAAATCTATTCCTATTTTAACCAGAAGCTTGTATGATTTTTTTTTGTCCATTCATTTGCATTAGTATAACAAAGGAGGGACAGAAAAATGCACACTTTTAATTATTATTATTGTTATTATTATATCATATGTACTATACAATATACATAAATAAGTATATAATTACTTATGATTATTACAGTTCTTACTTAGATGACACAGATAAATATGTATTATGTGAAAAAAGCCATTAATTACTGCTTGATATGAAGAGTATTTCCCAGGCTTGTATAATTCCAGTAAGTGTATTATAGTCACTTAATAATGAACAGCTAAAAAAATTTCATAATCTCCAGTTCATGTGGGAAGGGTTGTCCTGTCTTGAACTCAGCAGGAGGAATAGAATTACATGTCCCAACCACCACCTTACTTTGAAGAGAAGGGAATTGGCATGTGATGTGATCTACCAGTGGATAGTGTGATGGGTGTCTGGGGAAATGTGGCAAGGGGTACTGTGATGTAATGCCTTTAGTGTCTGGAGACATCTCTCCTCCCTTCCTATTTCCCTTTCCAGTCACTCCAGCTCTGTGGAAGACAGAGTCTGAGTTACTTACTTTCCTCTCTCTTTCAAAGCATAAAATCCTTCCAGCGCTGTAACATATGCTTTGCTTGGTCTGAAACAGCATGAGTTTTTTGGAGTAAGTGATCCAGGAAAATATCAATCACACTAACATTAATATAGCGGTCCCTATAAATTCCTCAGCACCTTAGAACCACTATTCTCTGCTTCACAAGGGAATCTGGGGCATAAAGGCAGCATCACTGACTGTTAGCAATTTCTTTTACTTATTACATGCTTCTCCGTGTTTTTTATCATAACTTCCCTTGCCTAGAAAGCAAAACAAACAACTTTGCCACAGTGTATCTGATCAGAATTTGCAAATAAACAAACAAAAAACAGGAGGTGAAGGGATACATGTTTGGAAATATTATTGCCCTTAGGCCCCTGTAGAAGTGTTGTTTTTCTGCTCTTTCATTGTATTGCAGAGTTTCCATGATACAGTGGAACAGTAGAAAACTGTAATATAACAACTTGAAGCAGCAAACTAGACCACCTCTCCGGTGCAAGCTGTATCACCTCTCTTGGTAATGACAATCTCTAGAAACACCTCAGGACCTTCATAAAGAGGCAAAAACCCAAAAAGAGCTGATCTTGGATTAAGAGAAGCAGACAACTCCAGCTCAGCATCACTCAGCATGCTGCAGCCACTGAACACCCATCATTACTACTGAATCTCTGCTTAGGAGAATACTCCTGTCTGCAGTTATTTTGCTCTGGGGTAGCGGAGGTGAGGCAGAAATGCATTACTGGAAAGCAGGTATTTAATAACTGTAGGGGAATTTTAACTCTCCCTACAAGAGAATCTCTGAGCATTAGTTACTTGCTCTTACAGGTAGAGACAGAAAAGCCTAGACAGGATCCATGGATGAGCGTGCCATTTTTTTGGAGAGAGTTTCTGAAGCTGTCACACTTTACTACAAAGATTTTTTGCTTGCTTCTTTGTTTCATAAATAAAACGCCAGTCAGGAGCCTGATGCTATCCTTATGTAAAATGTTTCTACTTCAAAATTATCCCAAGAAAACCATTACATAATGGCAATTTTACATTTGTCTTCGTATAGTATTTTGCCCTGACTCTCAAAAGTCCTTTATAAATGGAAGCTGAGTAATTTGGATAAATACTAGAGATAACAGAAAAGGGTATGTCACTCTTCTGAAGTACTACAGTTCTGGACTACAATATCTTTTTTTAGATATTTAATATTTAGCTTTAGAACAACATAAAGTTTCTGAACCTATTTTCTTCTTCATCTTTTCCTCCTCCTGTGAAATGGGCAAAAGGACATTCTCATATTAAATGTGTTACACAGCCTACCTCTGTATTACAAGGAGAGATATAAGCTATAGAGGACTAATACCAGAACTTGACAGAGAAGGAAATCTGTTTCTAATTACAAATTATTTAGAATGCTGCACTTTGTATTTCTTGATACGAATTCAGCAAATTTCTCTGTAATCCACTGCTTTTGCTGGCACATGGACAAGTGCCACTGAGAAGGAACAGTGATACCTTTTTTTCCTGCCCACAGAACAATTCCAAATGAACCGCTGAAAAGTAAACAGTTATAAAACTCTTCAATAACCTCATTTGGTTAATAAGTACGTAAGTCAGAATGGTTCTCATTTCCATCTGCTCCTCAGCCAACACCTGCAGAATTTAAAACTTCAAACCCGAAAAATTTTGTTTGGCAGTAAGTGAATTTTAAGCTACTGGTCAGCCTCACAAGCAGCTGATGGGTCCCATCTTGTCAGCTATTAACTACACTGACATTTTATTGACATTTCTAATAGATGTGAGAGCTCAGCAGCTGGCTAAAAAAAATACATTCAGTATTTAAGGAAAAGCTATAATTTGTACTCTCCATACACTGCTGTGTAAAACACAGGTGTAGCACACAGTTCACAAACCCAGAGACAGAAAACTGCCTTCCACTGACAAATCTCTTCTTACTCTGATAAGAGCTAAGATGGACAGCCAAGCCCATGGCTAATCTTATTCAGCAGTTTGTCTGTCCTGATTTTCCCTACTTGTAAATCCTCGTTCACTTCACGTGATTTTCTGTTCTCTTGTACCATTTTGGCTTTATACAGTTTGTTAATACTCAACACTTTCCACAGATAAAAACCTGAAAGCCACATACTACATTATGTGGAAGCACACACCAGTTTAGGCATTCTTATAAGGTCTTGCTCTTAAAAATCTCTTCTCTTCCTCCTCTTATTTTTATGTACAAAAAAAAGAGAGTTCCTACCTTTGTAGACCTGAACTGTGAAAAGTCAGCACATCTATGCCTAATCCTTTCTGCCACAAGTGCCAATAACCTGCTTGTGACAGGTAAATGATAGAAAAGTCAAATATAAAGTGCAGTAAGGACGTGATCTTCAAAACATTGCTATGAAGTGACAGGGATTTTCAGCAAGAAGAGTGCAAAGTTTTGACTGCTACTCTTTATGTAACATGAGAGCTGGGAACCTACTAGCTAGAGAAAGGGCATATGATCTGATGTTACCAAATGATGGAAGACTAACAAATTATCAGCCCACCTATTCCTGGATTAATACACTTACTACCCCGTTCCCTCACAAATAACTTGTGACATCTGAAAGACTGTCTCTAACAAATGCACAAGGCTGCTCAGCTATTATTTCCATCAGCAGCTCTGCAGGGCTCATTTACAATCTTGGCTATGCTCCAGACACTCAATTCGCGTGCCTTCCCATTTACACGAACAAACAAAAAGACAGCAGGCTTCTCTTTTAGATTAATGAATGAAAAATGGGATTAAAACCTACCAAACAAAAATAAACTTAGTAACTCCGATCTACTAGAGGAGTCTTCCAACAGTATATACCATAGGCTGCTTAACTACTCATAACACTAACTCAAGTACTCTATATTTAAAGAAATTAAAGAAAAGAAAGATAGACATTCTTGGGCAATAACATTTTGGTTTTGCAATCACTGGTAGTGGAAGCAGAAACAGAACTACAAAGAAAATCCTACTAACCTCTTCAGTACAAAAAAAAAATCATTGAAAATCAGCTCTTCCTATGGTCTACTGTGATGAGATCTTAATTGGTATGGACACTGAAACACACTCTTTATTTTAAAGAAGGGTCTTGACTGCAGAGATACTTTCCAAGACGTACAACACCAAAGACGTTTTCATTGGCTTGCAAGTGCCCAATGAGTTCACATTTCCATAAATAGCTTATCCATATAATGAACATATTCATTCTAATTACTGTCGAAGCTTGTAGTAAAAGGTAATCCTCACACTGAAGAGCTTATGGTACAGGCACATCAAATAAACAAGGTGTGTAAGAAAGCAAGTAATATCATACAAGATGGAGAAAGAGGGAAAAGGGAGAAAACCTCAAAGCAACCGTAGTCTGTCATCACCTGTGGATGCTTCAGCTCTTCACTGCATTTAAGTGCTAAGTCCAACATTGATACATTACTACTACCCTTTTTCTTTTCCAGCACTCTAAGTCCCATTGGAAAAATCCTCTGAACGTTTGTGTTTCTCTTAGTTGGCATATGTGTAGACACTTCAGTCCTTAAGTGTGATGAATTTTGCACCCACCTCTAATCCCTTTGTAGAATTCATAAAGGAAGCCTTTCTTGACTTACTCTACTTTCAGGCTTGTAAACTTGGATGCAATGTATGCTTGGATGATTCTCAAATCCTTCCCCCAGGAAGAAAAACCCAATCAGAAGACAAGGCAGGACAACCCTTTACCTCATTCAGTTATTTGACATTTAAAGCAGTCATTAGTATTTCCGCTAAACAGTTTGGGGAAGAGGCGTCCTTCTTTTTGGCAGAACAACTAGTAACCTGGTCACAATGCATCCTTTGGCCTTGAAGGAAAAGAAGTGCAAAATAAACAAAGTGCATTAATGAGCGCATGCCCACTGTGTCACCATGTATGACTGCACAAAACAGCAGATTTTAACTACGGAGGGAAAGGAGACAGTGTCTCCTATGAATCAGTAAACCCATAAAAAGCCTCGATATCACAACTGCAAGTGGTGCTCAGCATTATGAATGCACCAGGGCTTCAAACAAAAGGACTGTATCCAGTACAGAAGAACCTCACACATTATCAGTGGTGACATGCTGAGTGCTCCCAGAAGACAATGCCTGTTAGTTCACCAGACTAAAACAGAACTACTGCTTAACACTATTTATGGAGTATGAAACCACGTGAAATTTCTGCTTATGTAGTACAGTTGTAGAAGGGAAAGAAATTATTTAAAGCAATTGCTAAATAGATATTTGACATGTTTCCTTAATGGCTCTGACAGTGCTTGTATCTTTAGAATTATAACACTTAAAGGCAGGGAGAACTGAAAAAAAAGGCTGACAAGCACTGCTCGGCATTTCCCATTTGACAGATTGCACCCTACTTAGGTACACTGTATTACTTCATGAATAGAAGATACATACCCGAGTGAAACAAAACTGAACAAAGACAAACACCAAACTGAAAAATAACAACTAAAACCTTAGAATCTTCTCAATAAAAATAAAGTTACATGTATCCTCTATCAAAATGATCAAAAACGATCACACATGGGTGTAAGTAAAACCAGAGCTGTCAAAACAACCAGCATATCTCCTCTGACATTTATTCTTGACATGAGGGAATTTTTTGGACAGGGGAGAGGAAAACAACTTCCTTATCCTCAGACACGTGCAAGGTTTCACCAAAACTACATCAGGGGAACTTTCTGTGTGGCAATGTATTTTGCAACAGCTGACTGAAAATTACTGTTTCAAGCCACCAGATTAACTAGCAAGAAGACAGCCTTAAGGCAACCTAAGAAAGGCCATCCTACAGGCTGCCTAGCTTGCCAGAGGATTTCGCCTTACCCCAAACCATCTCCTGACCTACATCCAGGAAAGAGATAATAAACCCCTAGATGTTGGTTTTGTGGTTGCAACATCAACCACTAGGCCATCTGAAGCTTCCACCTCTCCTTCCTCTCTCACAAGAGGCAAATGTGAGAAGCTCTAGGGAAGAGGTCCCCCAGGATCCAGCTGGCAGTGTCAGAACAGTTTATTGAGACACAAGTTCTCTCCTTAGCTGCCCCCAAGCCCAAATGGTCTTAAAAGCTATGGTGGCAGCTGCCCTCATCATGGGAAGCTTATAAGCAGATAAGGTCTAAACCAGGTGCATGCCATCTGTGGCGCATCTGGAATATGTGCATAATTGCATGTAAAAGCTATGGCAAGTAACTCTTCCATACTACCGTTATGTGGCAAACTTGGCTTGGGCTTGCAGAACCTGGCACTGTCACCTCCTGCAAGCAATAACTTCTGGCGGCAGGGAAAAGATTAAGTGGCAATATATGAAAATGAAAGAGTTTCTATATTCAGTTTTATGATCATAAAATGTCTTTCCAGTTCACTTCCTTAACGGTTAAGCAACATCTAGGTCCTTGGTATATATCTAAGTCTAAAGGAAGTCTTTAAGAACTTGTACTTCCCCTCCACACAATATAGGTGTTAAATTACACTTTCCAGGGCTGGAGACTCACTACTTTCCACATAACACTAGAAAACCTGCAGGTATGATCCAATGACCTCACTGCTTGCATATGCTGCACAGCACAGAATAGCTCAGTGATGAAACTCCAGCACTGCTTGAATTTCTTCATTTCTGCAAAATCCACACTGTTGCAAAAGAGAATGCCAGTCACAAGTACTCCATAATAACAATAACAACAGCAAAAGCTGTGCAATTGGACTTCTGAGCATGTATACTGTAATATACTATCTGATCACAGTGTATCACAGACAATAATTCCCCCCGCCAAACAGTCACTCAACAAGGTAACCTGTAAAGAAATCCACTACTGAGTTAACCTGGAGTAAAGAAAACTTCTCCCATCCATCCATGACGGCAGGAGAAATGACCACAGAGAATGGAAGACAGGAACTCTTCCCTCTTACTCTTCCCATGATTGCCCTAGCCCCAGGGGAGAGCATTCCTCTAATTCCTGCTTTTTTGTGCCTGACCCACACTGAGTGTGATGGTTCCAACGTGACAGAATGAGCATGTTCTCTGTCTGATGACACTTTCATAACCTCACAGCTGAGGGAGCGCTGAGAACTCTAAACTTTTTGCATTAGAATTCCTTCAGGAGAGAAACTAAGCCTAATTTTCTACTCCTTTTAAGACACAGGACCAATGCTCTGTTGATCGGGTCCATAGAAGTTGTTTAGGGCCACGAACTTGTGTGCAGAATGGTGCTGAGGTACCATCACAAATCCCAGAAAAAGACTGGCTTTTTTTTTATATACTACATTCACTACTGACTAGTTTAGGCAACTCCCATCCAGTATTCATTTGGCCATATCCAGGCTGCTACCATTCTCATTCTTTTGTACCCATTAAGGTGAAAACTCAGGCATTTAATTCAAGACCGAATTCTGCTATGACAGCCAGGCTAAGAAGCAGGGAGTTCTTCAAACACAATCTTAATTATGAGTAATAGGCATTTACCATAGTAAATTAATTTGGGAAAGTATGAGCTTATGTTGAAACATACAAAGTAGGTCACTCAATCACTGAAATTAACCCGGTTATTTGTAAGTAAGCTCATGAGTAAAATGACTTTAAAAAATAACCAGGAAAAAAAAAAAGGATAAAGGTAAAAGTAAGAGTCTGGATTTGTAGTTGGCCTACATTACAACAATTTAACTTATGAAAATGATCAGCAGAGGAAGCACTAAAATCTCAAGCTCATGTTCCTGAGCAGGACTCATCTTAGAAAAAGAGTCCTATTTGCATGACATTGTGCAAGTCTTTATGGACTCCTCTCTGACAGTGCAAACCGCAGACACATCTCTGAATTATGGACTGGATAAAAATCAGTTATTGCCTGGGACAGCTCATATCAGGTTCCACTGTTACAAGACCTAATGAACACATTCAGGTGAAACTTTCTCCTACAAATTTTCAGCGTGTTATTTTTTCTTATTAATATAAATTTTAAGCCATTTCTGGATTAAAGCATGCAAATAAAGTTGAACAATTTTTTTTTTACTTTATTTGAAACATATTCCTTCTCTGCTTAGAAAGAGACTGGATTGCAATTTATATTGCATGCAATATTGAAAAAAATATTTGCAATAAAGCACTGCACAAAGTATATCAACAAGGAAAAGTGATGCTATTCCAAAATTATTTAGTAATTAAAATATGGAGATCAACAGCGAGTATCAGCAGTTGAGTTGCTGATTCTTATCCTGGTAACAACAATCTCTCTCCTCCACCTCCATTTACCAGTTAAATTTTAATGTTGAACCAATCAATTATTACTTTTAATGGGCAGTGAAATCACTGTTTACTCCTATATAAAGCTATTATACATACCTTGCCTCAAAAAGACAGAATAGGGAATAACTTAGTTTACATATAGCTTTAAATCCAAGTTGTTTCAGTTGAGCTTTCTCCTCCATTTAATTTTACAGTTCAAGACAAAGCAAAACAGTTGCAAATGATATTCTATGAAGTAAAATCAAGTTTTATATGGAAATGAACATTTCATAAACATTAAACTTATAACAATGAGAAGACATATATTTGTGAGAGTTTATTATAATGGTCAGCTCATTTACCAATATCCAAAAAAAAGGTGCAGAACAATCATCCATGGAGGCTGGGATTTTATAGCTACGTTCTATCAGCATTTCAGATCAAACAGTTTAAAACTACTTCGCAAATACATAATGTAATTTGTTCTCTGCCACAGAGAGAAAAAAAAATTAATGAGCCCTCATCAAACCCTCCACATCTTATAAAAGGAAAAAAGTTAGGCTTCCTGTTCAACAGTGACTGAGTTCCTGCCAAGTTTTATGAAAAAGTTAACAGTAAAGATTTGCTCAGTTGCTCAAGCACAATCCAGCTTAATCCAGTATTTGTATTAGATCAGGACTAACTTCCTGAACCTGTAATAGAATGGTCGTGTAGAACCTAAACTAAGGCAACTATGATTGTTAAAAACTAAGAACAAACAAAATATTGTCACCAGACTTTCTACTACTCCTTGTAGATCTTCAGTAGTGACCCTCTCAAGTGCTAATTTGACACTATAACTGGAGCCACATCAATTGAATTAGTTATTACAGAAAAAAATTAATAAAGACTAGGAGACGGTTCTTAGTACTCAAAGCATCATGGTAGCCATCCTGGGAAGAACAATTACAAAGAGCCAACATAAAGATAGCATTTCAGAGGCAGAGCCATTTGCCCCATTCTGCCTGTCCTTACACAAGCTAATTTTTACCACAGAACTCTAATCCAGATTTTAATTCTCAATATATAAAAGATGAAAACTGAAATCACAAGAAGAGCTGTCTAATGTTATTGGTGGAGAATTCCCAAATGCTGTATTAATGTATCAGTGAAAAGACAAAGAGAAAAGATCGCCTTAACACAGCAGATTTAGCAAGGGTTCATTAAACCTTACTCATAGATTAAAAAGACTTCTGGTTGACTTCTGAAAGCCCTCAGAAGAAACCCATAAAAACTTTGCCCATCAGCAAGCAGTACACCTAATCCATTAACAAATGCAAGCTGGAGTCATTGGGGATAAAATAATCTTTCCTAAATGAAATAGCTGTTCCCCATGGACAGTAGGCAAATAATGGGAATTAGGAGAGTCTTTTTCTCAAACGACTTTGGAAAAATATTTTTTGGTTCCCAGAAAATCCTTAAGTCTACTTCAAAAAAACCACCACAAGTGGAGTAGCCACAAATACTGTGTGAATTCTTCTCAGTTACTATGGATCAGAGCTTGGAAGTTCCACTGACAGACACGTAAGACATATTCAGAACATATCCAGCATAACATAATAGCATTAATTAGAATTGTAAACTAAACACCAAATATTTAAAAAAAAAATCAGAAATCTGAGTTTCCTTTATAAAAGGTCATTATTTTCATTCTTGCTTGAAAATTTATGTCTTGCTAGCTATAAATTCCTTGGGAAATCTGGGCAGACTAAACTAACATGCACTGGGTTACATGACGTGGCTTTGTCTGTAACTGAAGAAAATAAAAGGAGGCAGGAGAAAGTGAAATTTTAAATGATCAATCATGCCTTTCTTTTTAAAAATGTCTTGTTTACTGTCAGCACCCAAAAGAGAGAGAAAGTAAAATCACAGAATCATTGAGGTTGAAAGGGATCTCAATCCAGAGGTTCAGCTATAGATTAGTTTCTTTTTCCGTTGCTGATTTGACCATATCTGATAGTGCTTTTGTCAATACCATGTGTGTTCCTGCATGCAAAGGTCTAACTGGATGAAACAGAAGTACTTCACACATTTTAAACCATCTGAAACCAGAATTCAAAAGCAACAAACCAGGAAATAAATCAGGATCTCCTCAAATCCATGATATTAATTTTCAATAGAGAACATGTCCCCTTTCTCTTGCAGATTACCTATTTGCTCATTAGTCTCGTGCTTAAGGTCAAAGTGTTCCTAATACTTAACACTCTTGCTTTTTACTCTATTATAGCATGGCTCCATGTCACATAACAAAATTCCTCCTATTTCTGGACCAGCTATATTGCACGACCGTGTCTGTCCCAAGTAAGTTGAATTACTGCCTCCCTCCCCCCATACTTTTCCTATACATTTGCAGCTGTATAAATAGAGCAGTGAGTCGCTTTGGTGCCTCACTGATAAAACACCAAATTTGATTAGTGACAGATGTCTTTCTTCCCAACTCAAATAAATATTGCTAAGAAAATACAAAAGTAAAAATACATAGATTATTCTGTTTGGAACTGCAATTAAGCTATTGATGTATTAAAAGAAGATTGACAACAAGGCGCTGTATGATTGTGTGATCTTCCATTCCCTCAATACAGTCAGCTGAGCACAGTAAAACCACAAACTGATACTACATATATTAGAGGGCTTTTCAGTGTGATAGCAAAGCCTCATGGCAACAGCAAAACTGAATGTTAATGCGGCCTTGTGTCAGATACACTGCTCCCTCTGGTCACACTTTCTGGATTACCTGGTTTCTCAGTGTCTTTTAATATGATTTAAAGCACTTAAACAATCTCAGTTTAGTCCTCAGTGTGAAAATACTACTAAATCTCTGTCATAACCTGTATCAGAGGTAGAGAGAATACATAGCATAACACAGACATTGAGATACCCTAAAGAAATAATACTAGGCTCAGCAGTTAAAGAACATGTAAGTCTGAATGCAAAATTTATACACCTCAGAAAGCTTGCTTTACTACATGGGAAATCAAATGCAGTAAGTGCACCTGTGCTTGCTGTTCACATCACAGAAAAATCTTAGTCTTTCCTCCTTCCTCAGTGAAAAGACCACTGCCTTCTTTTGGGCACAAAAGTGCTGTTGACATAAGAATTACCTAGTGCTTACTAACAACAAAAGTGTTCTGCAATAAGTTCAACAAGGACTTTGGAGTATCACTTCTACTCTGGAAATTCAAGAGGGGAATTCCCCTACATAACCACTCTACACAAAACATCTAACTGAAAGATGCAATCCACAACTGGCATTCATAAGAACTGGAGATACTGATGGTAGTCCCTAGTCTGGAGTTTAGTTTAATATTTGCTTATTAGAAAAAGTAAAATTCTACTTTAAATCAAAGTTTATAAAAAGTCTAGCACAGAGCAAAGAGGCATTGTAAGAGATGAAGGCTTTGAGTTTATATTGATAGTTGCATTTAGACAGTATAAATATTCCCTGGCTGCACAGTCCCCAGCCCTGTCCTTTAAGCCTGTCAGTATGCTGGTTTTGTGATCCTCCAAACCGAGAATCTGCAGAGCATGCCATGTCTCTCACCCTTAAAAATAAGAAGGATTTGGTACCTAGCCATAAATTACTGAGTGCCATTGCACTTTTACAAAAGTCACCCCAAGCGCTTGTTGTTTTCAGTGCCAGAAGTGGTCCAGCTAGCACTCCTCTCCATTGATTTACAGCAACAATTACAGTTACTCTGTTCCTTTCCTGTCTAATGCTGCCCCTTTGAAATAATATCTGCCAGGTTCCAAAAGC
This sequence comes from Dromococcyx pavoninus, assembly GCA_033558185.1. NCBI lineage: Eukaryota > Metazoa > Chordata > Aves > Cuculiformes > Neomorphidae > Dromococcyx > Dromococcyx pavoninus. The sequence goes on from JAUMJL010000186.1 coordinate 308,298, forward strand.
CTAGCAAGCCAGGTAACTAATTGCACGTACACCTCTCTATGTTCTTTGTTTCATTGTCAATTAAAATTTGCAGCCACCAGAATGCTCTCCTCAGCTAACCAAATGCCTTCACATTTCCACAATCAATACAGGTGGATGACAACAAACCATTAAAATAAATATTATCCAAAACACGTGTTTAAAGTATGTGAAGGGTGAATTTCTGCTGTACACTTACTGGATATCAGAGGATATACTCTGGGTATGTTTGAAAAAAACCAAACAAAACCAAAACTAAACAACATCAAGTAATTTAGGAGCTTACATACCAGCAGTTTACAGTGCAGTCTCTACTCCTCCACCTCTACTTCCACACCCATTTTTGCACGACTAAAAGCTTTTGTGGAATCTTTGATGGCTGCATTCTTATTACCTGCAAGACTGGTGCAACTGCGCAGCAACTCACAAAGAACCAGGCCAGTATTACTGCTGACCCAGTTTCACACAGCCCTGCTCACACTCAGGTGTGTCTAATAGCTGCACTGCATAAAGATGTATTTAATGTCCTCTGGATGGAGTAACACAGTCCAATGTACAACCATATGCTGCCTTGAGGACACATTTTAGCAGATCCAGTGATACAAACGCATTGCTGAGACCAACTGCTTGAAAACCCCCAAAAGGATTTAGCCATTAAGTGAGACCTTGATTAGCCACATCTTCATGTGTTGCAATTGCATCTGTAGCTTTCAGGTTACAATATAAAAAGCCCTCTAATTGATTTGACTTTTAGGCAAGGCTCAGATTTAACTCTCTAAGTGCCCTGATTACAAATATGTTTGGCCTTCTGGTGTCTTGAAATTTTTAAGTCAAAAGTTTGCTTTGTCCTCAGGACATAAAGATGTAGCCTGATTTCTACCACAAACAAATGTTGTGCTTTTAGCCAGAAAAGGATTTGCATAGCAAAATTTCACTCAGTAGAATGAAGACGATGTTTGTCTTTCTGTTTTTGGCTTAAACTGGAACCGAACATGTTTTTAGGTTTTCATGTGTTTTTTTCTTTTGAAGTGTACATAAATAAAACCCTAGGCTTTGGTTTGGGTGTTACATGGTTTGGTGATTTTTTTTTTCTCACATATTATAATTGTAGTCAAATACAGTTCCCACATTGTTCTCAGTGCAGAGGCAATGCACCCCAGATCTATGTCATGTGTTTCAAAGAAACAGCGTGCATGCAGAAAAAATACTGCATAGCAAGATAGACCTGCTGGTTTAGTAATGCTACTTCTTAACTCTTCCTCTTTCCCTCTGTAGAAATAAAAGAGGCAGGAAAGAAGCATGCTGTGTTAGGGATACAGATTTGGGTGTTACCACTTAAGCCTGTGCATGGGCAGAAGTCTGCTCCCACAAAATGGTAACAGCCTACACAAGTGCTCCTCCCTTTGCTAGGCTCACCCTTCTGCATGTCCTGACATTGAGTGCACATTGCACCCAGGTAGTCATCTTCAGTGGCAAAGGGTACAGCTAGCACACAGCAGTTTCAGAGTGAATACCTTATATTCATTAGAAGAAGGATGTCACATGTAACACAAGTAACACAGCTACTCTATGCACTTAGAAGTAAAGGTCAGTCAAGTAAGTAGACGCAAATATATCAATCAGAACTGCGCAGAGTGAACATGCAAAAAGGACCACCAGGCTTGTTTTAAAAGAGTTTCTAGTAGAGACGAGCTATAGCACAACAAACCCTATAGTACAGTTGTTCACCACTGTATTGCTTCACACAGATAATACAAATATTGGAAGTCACTTTTTTATGGCAGTACTAGGAAGTCATACAACAAACCCGATGACAGGGCAAGGAAATTTGACTGTACCTCCTCTCCAAAACAGTAACTTCTGGCAGCTGAGCTTCCTAACATACACAGGAAAATGCTAAAGCATTTATAGAAATGGAAGTTTCCACTGAGCATACAATACAATAATTTCCCTTAAGTTCAGGGACATTTTGGTGCTGAAAGAAATCATGCTCCATCATTAGCATTTTACAAAAAGAACATATAACTAACAAACTATAAAGCACCTGCATGCACACAATTCAAAATTATATACCTGCAAAGCCCATATCATAAGCACTAAAGCTCAATATCAAACACAATCTTCTAACTCTACAAGTCATTTATTTATGAACTCCCATGGAGTGAATTGATTGTCCTGTTCCAGTTTGCCGTTCCATTTTGTTACAGTGCACTGACTTTTAACATAACTCTCTCCTATTTGACCTAGGAAAACACAAACCAAGTAGAAATGAAAACAACTAACATCTGCCTGCAGGAAGGAGGGAATCAAATACTGTTCTAAGGTGGAGATTTCCAAGGCAACAGCTAATTTGTTTGCTAAGCCCAGCATCCAGTCATGCAGCCTCCCTTGCAAGCACTGACGTGTGTGAAACACTAACCTTCATCACTTCAACCTGCAGGTCTTCATTGAGTGAAGGAGTCACTTTGACAGCATTCAGCATCTGATTAAGCAACTGCTTCTCATCCGAGTCTGTTTCCACGGATACAAACCTCTCATCAGACAGCAGCTTCTGCAGAGAGAAAATGGCAATGTACAGGTTGAGAATTAGGCCTCTGTCTAAATCTACACCTAAATCTATTAGTGCTTGACACAACTGTGACTAAGTTTTCCATGTACAAACTTAAAATTGATCCAATAACATAAAATATGGAAGTACAGCAAAAACTAGATGTGTGCTGTGATGAGGGGACAGTTAACATCTTGTGAGTCAGCTGCCATTCTGGTATCATCTTTCCCCACCCCACTTCTGCAGTGTCCAGGAGAAAGCATACATCAGTAATTGACGCCATGGTTTAGATGATGGGTTGGTGTTGTGTTGGGTTATAGGTTGGACTTGATGATCTCAGAGGTCCTTTCCAACCTTGTGATACTGTGATACTGTCTGACGCGAGAGATCACAGACCATTCCAAGAAACACCCTCAGCAAAACCCCTCAAAAGTTTAAAAGCGGGGAGGGGATGGATCCCTCATACTCCTCAACATTCCAAAAGACAATAATGAAAAAAAATCACTCAGGCTAGCACCCTGGCCTCAAACCAGTCTTATCAGATATCTCACCCAGCAGGAGACAGTCAGCTATCATCCCACTTGCTCGAATAGAGAGTCCCATGAAGGGCTGCTAAGATGATAAAAGGACTGGACCATCTCCCTTATGAGGAAAGTTTGAGAGAACTGGGACTGTTCAGCCTGGAGGACAGAAAGCCCACGGGGGATCTCATCAATGTCTAGAAATACACGAAAAGAAGAAGAAGGGACAAAAGGGAGAGAGCCAGGTTCTTTTCAGTGGTGCCTACTGACAGGGTAAGAAGCGATGTGCACACACTGAAACACAGGAGGTTCCCTCTGAACATCAGGAAACACTCCACTGTGAGGGTGACTGAGCACTGGCATAGGTTGCCCAGTGAGGCTGTGGAGTCTCCATTTCTGGATGTATACAAAAGCCATTTGGACACGGTCCTTGGCAACCTACTCTAGGTCACCCTACTTGAGCAGGGTGGTTGGATCATACGACTTCTAGTGGTCCCTGCTAACCTCCACCATCCTCTGGTCCTGTGACCTATGTTTGGTAAATTCAAGTTATACTGCGTCTCATTTTTGTCTTTTATCCACGCTTTTAACCTATCTCCATAGCATCAGTTGTGTGGTTTTCTTTTTTGCTCTTCAGAAAACTTCACATATCATAAACACAGATGGAGGACTGTATTGTTGCCTGTATAAGAAGTAACACTCTTATTTAAGGTACCATGCTGCAAACCCGCAACATTTCAATTCCAATTCTTACAGAACTCAAGTGTACGCGCAGCAAGCTAGAAGACTAAAAAGATAAACTTTATCTTCATTGAGTGTTCCAAAGTTATACTATAGTGGGCAGTGGATCATTCATAATTCCTGCACTGTTCTCAGTTGATCATCATTCTGCAGTGTTGTTCTTTTAACAGCCATACCTGCACTGGTACAAGAGCAGAGACATATGTTCAAGTCCCACTAGTCTACAGTTGCTTGCACTTCAAAAGCACACCACTCCCTCATACATCCGAAGAGTTGCAGTAAATGGCTCAATGTCCAAGTGGGGACCAGTGAAAAGTGGTGTTCCTCAGATGTCGCTATTGGGGCTGATGCTGCTTAACGTCTTTGTTGGCAACATGGACAGGGAGTTTGAATGCACTCTCAGCAAGTTTGCCAATGACAGCAAGCTGTGTGGTGCAGTCAATGCATTGGAGGGAAAGGATGCCATCCAGAGGGATCTTGACAGGCTTGGAGAGGTGGGCCTGTGTGAACCTCATGAATTTCAACAAGACTAAGTGCAAGGTCCTGCACATAGGTCAGGGCAATCTCAAGCATAAATAAATATAGGATAAGCAGAGAATGCATTGACAGTAGCCCGAAGGAGGACTTTGGGGTGTTGGTTGATGAGAAGCTCAACATGATCTGGCAATACACACCTGCAGCCCAGAAAACTGTATCCTCGGCTGCATCAGAAGAAGTGTGACCAGCAGATCAAGGGAAGTGATTCTCCCCATCCAATCCACTTTCATGAGACTCCACTTGGAGTACTGCGTCCAGCTCTGGAGACCTCAGCACAGGAAAGATAAGGACCAGGAAAGATATGTCCAGAGGAGGGCCATAAAAATTGTCAGAAGGCTGAAGCACGTCCCATATGAGGACAGGCTGAGCGAGTTAGGGTCGTTCAGCCTGGAAAAGAGAAGACTCTGGGGAGACTTTATAGCAATATTCCAGTACCTAAAGTGGATCTACAGAAAGTTCAGGAGGAACTTCTTACAATGACATGTAGTAATACGACAAGAAGTAATGGTTTTAGGCTGAAAGAGGGTAGATTTAGATTAGATATTAGGAATAATTTTTCTTTTAGGAAAACGGTGGCATACATTTCACACCACAGCAGTGTGGCAGCCTTTTCCAAAACTAGCATCCCCCTAGTGATAAGTATTTACAGATAGTACTCATTTGTCCAATTAAAAGAAAGGTAAAAGGCTTTAGTTTTTACACTGTCTAACCCAAGAAAGTCTTTTTGTTGCTTGTGCTGCATTGCTATTTTCTTTTGCAATTTCCTGAACTTCCAAATCAGATGCTATTCCAACTGTTTTCAGCGTACAGAAAATCCTGTGTGCCCGCACACTGAGAATGCAGCTCCCAGATCCTTTATTAAATTCTCTCTTTCAAGCACTGCAGTCCTCTCTTCTAACCAAAGAAAACAGAAATACTTGACTCAGTTTAGCTTCTAAGACATTTAGCAGTGACAAGGCTTACTAAGAGTAGCACAGGGCCACACAAGGAAGAGCGTATCTCCATTTCAACATTGAAAGCCAGGAACTCCCAGCTATCTACAGAACAATTTTAGTTTCTACAGAATCACAACCCTTTACTTGCATCCTAACTTGCGAACACCGTTAGAGGAACACAAACATTATGGTTAGGTCTGCCCAAGGACAGAAATTTTTTCTGTAGTATTTTTCAAACTAAAAGTCTAGATTTCCTTGACACTCATTGCCTATTAACAGACCCACACTGAAAAGCCATACCTGCATCCCTGCTAGAGCCTGTTGGGCCAGCTTCGTGCTCTTCGATTCCAGAGCCAGTTGGAGAGGAAGGAGACATTTCTCCCTAGGAAAAATTAAAAAAAAAAAAAAAAGAATTGAGAAGGAACAATGAAACTAAAACTGGTATTCAAAGGAATAATGTTCCAAAAGGGTTGTATCACTTTCAGTAAGATAACACTTGCATAAAGTAATCAAGGAGAATTTCACAACTCTGTGAAGCACTTCTATCCTCTAAAGAAAGCTGGCATATTTCTTCACATACTGTTAAGAATGGCCTTTTAATTGAAATTTCACTAAATATTTCCCAACTATTAGCCCTTTGTGTGCATACATGAATGTGCAAATTATAAAGAAGGGATTCACGGATCACTAGTGATCCTTCAACTCAGTGTGATTATCATTACACTCCAATCATCTCCTGTTTAATAAGTTGCTAGGGTACCCTTTCATGATAGCTCCCTCCAACTACAAATGATGTAGACAAAAGCAAACATACACTAACGAGTTCATTTTACATCTGAATTAGCATCTGCTCTGAACTATGACTGTGCTGTATTTCATTACATGATAACATCATTTTTTTAAATATTAAAATACATAACTAATTAGTGTAGTATTTTAGATGCTTTTAACCCGGTGCTCAGATACTGAATTTTTATTTGGTGACCAAACCAAACAGTGCCTGGAGCTGTAACTTCTCTCTTTACTCCTTGCTCCTTATCAAAGAAGCTCTGCAGCACCTGAGGAACACCTAGTAACCATAAGCCCTTACACAAACCCTGCTAGACAGCAGGGTACTCATTCCTGAACAGAGATACTCAGTCCATGTCCAACTCCAGAGTCCCTGAAGGTTTGCAGCACTTCATTAGGGCACATATCACAGGGGGCACTTAACTGTACATACAGAGTCTATTTTTGCATTTGTATATGCATAGTTGCTTATGGCAAACAATTCCAGCCCAGCTCTGAAGAGCCTTGGTTCTCCAGATGCCTCCACTGCATCCCAAGAAGCCCTTTTGGAATTGTACTGATTTCCTCTCTATGGAGACAAGTGTGTGCGAAGTAAGAAATAACAGAAAACAACTAGATGAGTCTTTTCTTACACAATTGGAAACCAAAAAGCCCTGACTTGTTTCATTTGAAGTAATCTTTGTCAAGTCTTAATGCATTCAAACACACAGCCCAACGTCCTGTCTTTTCAAAGATGTTTAATTTCTAAAAATATCAAAATGAAGATTTTTTCCTCTTTCATTCCTATAAGCTGCCTTTGACCCAAATTCATTTTGTTTCAGTTGACTCAATGATAGTTTATTTGCTCAAAAGTATATATAAAAAAGTATTAAATAACTCTCCTACTACATTAAAGGTTCAAGCTCTGGCATGAATGAAACACGTGCAGTAGACTAGCAGGCATATTCTGCTCCTCTCACAAATCATCCCTTTATAACTAGCTAAGGAGAAGCTCTACGTTAGAGTAATAGTGATTACCAAAGTTTCAGACATCTTGTCAAAGCTACTTGAAGTTAAGCTTTCCCAGTATGTCCATAACATACTAACTTACCTCCAAAACCAGCAGCCTACAACCTGAATTTACTTTTTGAAAAAACCTAAAAGGAGATTACCAAACACTGGCTGTCTCAGCTTTGGGAAACCTGCTTGTAACTCTTTCAGTGGATCCTGCTCACAGAGGGGAGTGACTGTCCACTCTGAAAAGTCAACTTTATTTTGGGTATGTTCAGTTGGTATTCCTTTCTCTCCACCTTTCCTCAAAAAGCACAAATCACAAGCTATCCCAAGGGGACAAATCTGCTATATTTGCTCTTTGCAATGCAAACCCTTCCTTTAATTTATCCTTAAAGACTTGAGTTTCAGTTTCACAAGCATGGTTCAGTTAAGCAATCTTGCAAGCCTCTGTACTTGGCAAAAACCTTTTCAGAATCTGTAGGTCTCTTCATATTTGTGCCTTCTTCTGAGGTTATAGGAATTTTTAAAGGCTTCTTGGCATAACACCACAAGAAGCTTTTTAAAAGAAACATGAATTCTGCAGAATTCTAAACAACTTGAAGCAGACTACATGTGCATCTTGACATAGATACATATGCATCTATTTCTAACTAAAAACTAACCATTTGCTTCATTTAGAATATTCTGAGAAATGGGCAGACACAAAGCCCGGTTTTCTCAGAAGCTGATTTCTTGAATGCTTCTGGAAACAAATTAACCATGACTCTTAAAATCTGCAAGTTTAACATCCAAAACAGTTTGAATTACAGAACATCTAGGAAATTTTTTCCTTAGAGAGTGTCACATCATCCAGATATAAAGAAACTACTAAAACATCTACTCCAGGTACTCCTCTAGCCCGTACAGAGCTGGCTACCACCTATGTACCTATTGTCAGCTTTGCCTCGAGCTGGGGACATATGTAGCATGAGGGTAAATGGTGATAGGACTTTCTAGTATAGAGAGGTGCTACAGCAATACATCTGTAACCCACAAAGCACCTTTAAGTGCTAACTTTTACATTGTGACTTTGACGTACTTTCTTTTTGTAAAAGGCTGTCACTGTCACCCCTCTTGGGGAGAACTCACATTTGAAATTAGGAGATCAACAGATGCCCAAACAAGGTACTTTTGCATTAACTGGTATTCAATCAACCAGACACACAGAGGGAAAAACAAAAAAAAGGAAAACCAAAAAAAAATCACAATAGTGTATAGTATTAACTGAAGGCATACTAAAAATGGATGATTATTTAGACCTGCACTTTTTCAAGGCAGAACACCACATTTATTCTGTACTTTCTATAGTTCACTGCCACTAAACTTTCGGGGCATTATTAACAGACAATAAACTTATTCTCACATTAAAATAGATGGAGACTGGGAGGAGAGAGGAAAGGGAAGGCAGTCATAAGTGACTGGAGTGGATCCAGTTCAGTTTCATTACAACGAAGACAGGTGGGAGCTCCTACAGTTTACATGTAGCTACCCTGCACATCAGCATGTTGCCTACCATCTGTCATCACATACTGCAATGAACAGAGAACAATGAGAACTCTTTCTTGAGATATCTCCCAAAGTGAAGAGCAAAAAATGACAAACAGAAGGATGGAAATTAGAACAGATTTAATTAGCTGAACTTGCCATCCTTGCTAAAAATATTTAACCGAAAATCTAATTAATGTTGCTGCAGCCTGTGTTTGTGCTGCATTCTTAGAGAAAATGAATTGCCATTGTGTCATTTCCTGTTCTTGTTGAACAATCAGTCAATTAAATCTTTAGCACTTCCATGATACAGCAATAAAACACCTGCAGATACCTCAAAGTTTGATTAGCTTGAGCATCTTCCACACTTCAGTTCAACCTGCCAATTAAACGCATCACCTGTTAGTATGAGAACACAGAAGGATGTGGCAGATAATCCTCAGGCAGAATGGGAGAGGATGATGTAAATGAACACAGTTGGTCCCTGCTAAGGTCTATTGCTTAAGCACTGGGTTCAATAAGGCTGGACAAGAGATAATGCAGACCAGAATTTGGTCTCAATAGGCCAATGAAGAAAGGGATTGAGGTTTCCTCTTACACTTTACAGCCCTTTTATAGTCCCACCTTGCCCTGAGTGAGCCCACACCATGGGATCTCATTGCTTACTCCACTCTCTGAAGTTACGTACTAAGAGACAATTCATTCCAGTTTTATAGTGCTGCACATACAAGACATTATACATAGGTGAAGACCTCAGAATGAGCTGGTGCACATCAATGCACTTTAAAACATGTTTAAGAATGTTTTCCATTTACGTTACTGTACAGAAATTAGTTTCACATTAGAATGTCTGTGTTTCCATGCTGATGCATGCAGGTGTAGACATACATATACCTACAGTTTTAGGCACAAATAAGAACTTAACCCTGAATGAGATGAGTCAAGCACATCACAGAGGAAGCATGAAAGAAAGGGAGCACATTTGACCTGGAGGACAGGAAGCTACCAGAAGCTTCAGGATAAATGTATTGACAGATGAAACAAAGCAATGAGAACAGAAGCTAGAGGGAAGAAAGAAATTGAGATGGTGTAAAGGAGGAATGATAGTGAAGAAAAAGGCCATGCTTGGATATAAGTTGTGTACTATGCTGAAATCCACATTAATTGCATTGTTTACCTATGTTCACACAGCAGTGCTCTCAAAAGACAGCTCAGTTTAAAAAACAAACACCACCACCACATCACACCATTCCCTACCTCCCACTTGAGAAAAAAAAAAAGTGAGGAAAGCAGGGGGGGAAGAGAAAGGCACCAATAACAGATCCTGGCTTTAGTGTTCTTCCCCTGCTGATGTTGGCTGATGTTGTCTAAGGTCACCTGTGCAAATGATATGGTGAGAGTCACTGCAGAGCAAGGGGCTGGAAGAATGATTTTACAGCACAGAATGTAACTGCAGAGACATGAAACAGCTTTCCGTATTGTGGTGTTCATATTAAAATCTGGTATAATATATAAATACCGAACAAATCAGTATAACATGATGGCAGCCCCCTCACTTCAAAACAAAGAATGCTAACCACCCTTCTGCACTGACCCAGAAGACTCATTAAAAAAACCCCAACTATATAAAGAAATATATTTTAAAGTCACTGGAAACCAGTAGCCATTTGCACTAACAGGCGCTCCATTAAAGAAAACACTATTTGGAAAGTGTAGACATAGTTATGTACCAAACAGAATAAGCAGAAAGGGCTAAGGACAAAGACTCTGTCATGTTCCTGCTAAGGTTATCTAGTTTTGTTACTGGACCTCCACCTATCTGAACCAAATCCCAGGTGACCTGCCCAGGACCAAGCTAAAACGTCAGAGACAGAACCAAGTGTGTAATCCAGGAGCAGCATCTCCAGGAGCACAGGCTGTCCTTCCTGACCTACCCTACTACTTGACTGTCAGCTTTGTAAACTGCAGAATGAGTCATGAGTATGTAAATAGCCTTTGTATGCAGCATGCTGGGTTACAAGGACCTTTCTAGTCTGATTTTGCCATGGCTCATCAGCCTACCTCTTTCCCTGCAGGTCTATCACAAGCGAGGCTAGACAGGCCAGTCAAAACAGACTGCCAAGAAGGTCAGAGCAAGACAGATTACTATGGTGAGTAAGAGATCATAAAAATCTTTCTATCCTCATTGTAGTGGATAAAGCTTTTAGTGAGAGAAGAACAATGGTTCATTAATTTACTCTCATGATGAAAATGGTAATGAAGAGAGGAAACTGCTGATCTTAACTCCTTGTTAGTGCCTGAAACACAGTCTCATGGCCCACCTTCACCTCCACAATACTGATGAAGGAAATAGGGACACTAAAGATAGTCTTTGTTACCATGGTAAGAGTTAGGCCCTTCATGGAAGTGTTGATAATCATGTTAATTTTCAGAAACAGAATTAGAAACAGAGATTAAAAGTATGACATATCTCTGCATTATCTTCCCCCTGAAAATTACATAGCAAAAGCAAAATTCAGAACCTCAGGGCCCTATCAGTATGTAATTTGCATTCCATAGCATAATTCACAGACCCGCCACACAACAGATAAGAATTTCATTCATGGCTGTTTCCAATATACTGTTTGTTAGGCAGGATAACAGTCATAGCCAGAAACATTTTTCAGTCAGAGTAACACAGTTCGGAAGAGCTTCCCAGTCTTGACTGCTTAAAATGAACAAAGTACCACAGTGTGTAACTCCATTAGCCTAACTTACTTAAGCAGAAATGTTGGCCCACTATGACAAAATAAATGGTATAGATAAATTCTCAAAATTCTGGAGGTACTCCCAGCTGTTACCCTTAAGAAAACCAAACATCAGCAAATACTGTCCCTACACAAAAAGTGATAACTTAATTTGTGTAAAACAAATTTCAGCAGGGTATATATAAACACATGTACATACAAAAGTAGAAACACCCATAAATCTTCTTTTCCTATCAACTTAGAGATTGTTGATAGGAGACTCCACCAACAACTTTATGGTTCATAATGGAAATACATAAAACCCAGAGGAAGAACAGGAAAAACACATACTTTTTCAAGCAACAGGTTATCAAGAATAAAGGAGATCTGAAGTCCTTGCTCATATTCTAGAGAAATGATTAATTTCATCTGCATCAGAAATGTAACCATCCACTTACAAAGAGTATTACAGTTTAGCTCAGAAGTTTGGAGCTTATAGGGTACAAATATATGGCAAGTTCTCATGCTTCCACAATGCAAGAAGTCAGATCAGATGACTACAACAGACCCCTCCAGCACAAAAACATTTAGTATGTTGATATAAATTCTGAAGTGCTTCAGCAGGGCCAGGAGTACCTCCTGTTACTCACAAGCATAGAGACACCTGTGTGCATGTTTTCCATGTCAAGAGATTCACCTTTCACATAACTAGGTGAGGTTCCACCTATATTATCAACTTTATAATTTCTGGCTGAAAGTCAGGTCAGGTTGGACAGGGCTCTGAGCAACCCGATCTAGTTGAAGATGTCCCTGCCCACGGCAGGGGGCTTATACTAGATGACCTCTGAAGATCCCTTCCAACCCAAACTATTCTATGATTTTCATTTTTCTTCTTCATCACTTGCAATTTCTTTCTTTAAAAAAAACGCTCTTTTTCTCCCCACACAAAACAAAAGTCTTCATTTCTATCCAGTTACAATGCAAAGGTTTCCTTTCATATGACTTGATTCCTTCTTTTTTTCCATATCTGTTTCTCTCTCACCTCAGCTGCTGGCATCAGCTCTATCTTTGAGGTCCCTCTAGGTCTTCCCTTCCACTCAGTACTTCCTTTTTCCATCCTCTTTGCTTCATGTATTTCCCTCTTCCCTTGACTACTTTTGCTCTTCAAACCAAGACACAAAGCAATCACTTCTCACAACATTAAAATCAACCTGCCTTTGGAGGGAAGTATAGGAGTTGCTTACCAGAGGACACCTAACGACATTGGGAAAAGGAAGTGAGGAGTAATGCCTAATGTAACTTCATATAGTTTGTTAGCTAGAACTGTAACAATTTTTCTACCTGGAATGTTGAATGAGATTGTAATTTAATATTGATTGGTATTTAAAAAGTGACACAGTGGCATTTCTCATTTTTGTTATTTACATACTTTCCAAGAGAAACAGATTTGTCATAATAGCAGAAGCATTGCTCTACTCATGGGAAAGGCAAAAGCGAACAATTTAATTTTCCTCCAGTCTAATACATCCAAGACCACAGAATTCATACAACTATAATTAAATAGCTCAGCACAGTCACACAGCTGGAGAGCACTTCTAAGGTCATTTGCTTCTTTGCTATACTCACTAATAACATCTTGATTTCAACACAAACACAAAGTTCCTAGATAGGAGCCTGATGTTGTCAAGATAAAATTGAAACAGAACAAACCAATTCAAGCACAATAAAAGAGAGGCAAAGAAAGAGTGTAGACAATATTAAAGCAAACAAGGCCAAAATAATAAGCAGGATGCTTCTAGTCCCCAAAGTTGTTGTCTACTCTGTCTGTGATATACTGTCATCACTCCCCCTAGAACTGGGGTGTCAAACTCATGGCTCCCACTGTTCTCCTGCTCCTGCAGCATAATGTGCGTCACACGCTGCACATGTGACCAGCGCTGGCAGGAGTGTAGGAGCAAGGAACTCGGTGTTGCCACTGGGTAGAAACAAGGTGCCAGGACAGATTAAAAAAAAAAGGTGAAGGACACATTCGGCCCAAGGGCCATGAGTTCGACATCCCTGCCCTAGAACCCCAGCAGATTTTTGCCTTTTATGTGCAAGGTATGACAGCAACTTACTAACCCTGCTTTTAAGAAATTTGATGACCTCACACGGTCTTAATTATAAAGCAATCTGTATACTTCAGGTGATTTTATTTACTAGCATTTGACACACAGCATGAAGATGATGTGAGAAGCAGAGTATCCATCCTTAGCGCACACCTCCTGGACTGAGGTAGAACACACGCTGGACTTCATCTGCCTACAATTTTCAAAGCTTATCAAGCTGTTCCATAAAACCTCTCATCCCTGTATTTGGTATGCCTGGAAGAGAAGCTGAGAAAATATTTTTGTTTCAAAATTTCAGTACACTAAAAACAACAAATAAAGCATCCTATGAGAATTAAACTTCCATTAGGAGAAGTTTTCAGTGCTGAGACAGGGTGGCATTGAAGGGACAGAAAAGACACACAGAAGTACTACAGAACAGACATCTTGCAAATGATCCTATTTTCTTCATTACTTCTGGATGGCATTAGTTACAAAACAGTAGGATGAAGAAATGGGAAGATGAGGTATATTTCTGGTCATTACATTTTGAAGGTTAATACCATAATCTTCAATTCCATTTAGCTTTCGCAGTAGTGCAATACTAAATCTTGACAGACCCGAGGGATGGTTATTACAAATATCCCCACCTTTGCACTGCATTATGTATTTTCGTAGTCACTGCACCTTAGCATATTCAATTTCTTAAGCAAACAAACATTCAAGGAAAGGTAGTGTATTTCCTGCAGTTTTATTATTACTTCTCATGGAATGCAAACAAAAGAACTGTGAGAAAAAAATTTTACTATTCCCACTCACTCCTGTTTCAAAACAAAGAAAACGTATGGCTTGTGCAGCCTCACAGAAAGACCACAGCAGCCTCAAGCCTCCCTCAGCAGAAATACAGTCCTCACCATTTCAGCACCACTTCTCTTCTCTGCACTCCCATCCTATGAGCTTTTATGAAGAAAGTAAGCTTTAGCCCCGCCAAAACTAGCACACCCTGGGGTTTTTTTTCACAAATCTGTAATGGACTTTCAGAAGAATCCATAAAAAGAACAAAGACCCAAATCAGCGAGGAATATTAAGGTTCACTATTACAAAGAACGTCAGGAAGTGCAGAAAGTTAGTTTCAGAAAGAGCAAGCAATATCTTTAAAATACCTCAAAAACAAACAAAACCCCCCCCCCCAAACACCACCTCTAGCCACATAAATCCACAGGTAAGAAAAACAGAAATAAGTTTAGAGAAACATGCACCTATTCCCGTGAAAATACCAATCCTTCTTTGATATCTTCAAGAGCCATAGCCACGCTGAAAATTTTTTAGGGACTCCTAGATCTAGAGGCCTTCAAAGCAACACTTTCAGAATCTAGTCTTGGCAGTAAGTAGAAACTGACCCTGTACACCCCTTTCCTTTCCAACACTGCTGTCTTTTGGCATCCCAGAACAGATGTAAAGTTCTGCTGATATAAAAATAACTGCCCATCAAACAAGAAATAGGGCCACTTACATAGCACAGAATAAACATGCAGATTAATCCAAATACTACATCAGACAGTGCCACACTTCCTTTCTAATCACAAATCTTGTCCCCTCACCCACTCCCCAACATTAGGACTAGGAATGTAACATTTTAAATCAAGACCAGAGCGCATACACCATTTAAAACATCAAACAGGCTTGATAATATCTGTAAAAGTGTGGATTTAGTCTGTAAACTGCCAACACATGAGATGCAGCTCAGCAATCCACACTGCCACTAGAATCTCTTCTTGGCCAGATTTCTCCTAGGAAACTCATCACCCACTTGCTGAATGCCAGATAGCAGCTCTGTAATAGTTGAGCAGCATGAGTCACATATTCAGCAGTCAGGTTCAGGAGGAAAGCACAGAAGCACTTACTGCCAGGTGGCTGTGGCAGCAAAAGCAGGAAGCAAAGTGTTTTAAAAATAAGGAAGAGTAAAATGGAAAGACATGCTAAAAACACTGCTCAAAAACCCTCTCAGAGACAGTCATTCCTCCTTCCTCCTTTCCTCTGGTCAGGGAATCTGATCCTTATAGATATACACAGATACATCTATACATATCAGCCTCCCTATCCATTCTCTCCCAGTAGAAAGAAACTAACAGAAATGGTATACAAAATCAAGCCAACAGTAGAAGAATGAAATTATGAAATTATAACTATTTCTTCACAATGGAGAAGCCAAAATGCATCCCAAGCCTAAAGATTATTTAAGTGGATGAATTATCTGCAAAGCTAAGTGGACTGGAAGTCTACGCAGCATTGGATGTTTGGTGATGTTCACACCACATTCACCTGCTTTAATTATTTGTTGAGTACATGCAAGCTAAAATGTGTGAGCACGTTGTTTTATTTAAGAATTTGTAAGCTGCATCTGCTTCTCAAGAAGTATGTCAGATGCAAAGCTAGAGATGCAAATATAAACAGCAGAATAGAAGTATCAAATCCCCAAATTCCCACAATTATTGGAAAAAAATACCAGAAGGATAGGCGTTTCAGAGTTCAGCTAAGTTTAAGGTTTATTTCTGTTCCTGAGTATTCTTCTTTGTACCGGGTTCCCAAGTTCACAAATTGCCCTCAAAAATGAGCACCAAGATGAATAGCACTGCACAACAAGGGAGGCAGGAACTGGACATAAACTGGTTATTACAAAGGACTCTGCTCACCACTGATTTCTGACTTCCCAGCACTAATCCCCAGAAGTACTGTCTATTTTTAAAAGGCCAGTGTGAATTACCAGAACGATGCAAGCTTTTGCAGTAATGAACATAAGAACTGCTACCAACACAAACAAGACCTGGAAACGTTTAGCACCTCTGAAAGCCAAGACCGGTATCTCTCCAATTAGGCATCCAGAACCGGTGCCTTGAAGGTCTGAGTCTTTACCTCTATTTGATTTCAATTACTTTCTGCAAATTTTAGGCACAGAGATAAGTAAGCATTTGGAAAGCCTTCCTGGTTCTTCTTCGAAGAAGGAATGTAAATTACATCAGTTACTATGCCAGAACGTTTCACTCATCAACATATCTCATGGCCATTACTCTAAAGTCACAGGGCAAGATTTAAGCTCGTATGAACAGCAATTTAAACTGTCAAGAGTTTTACCTATGCATCTTCTGCACTCAGCCACATTTCTCTGAGAGTAAACAGACAACAGACACACAAGATCCACAGAACAGCTCAAACTCAAGTCTGCAGTGATGCTTTTGCTACACGGACAAAAGGGCAAACCCTCTATTTTGCCATGGTTCCGGTTAAAAGAAGAAGTAGTGACAGGATAGTAGAAAGGCCTAGGAATTACAGGAGGTGTCTTAGAACTATGAGAAAAAACTCTTCAGGATAATTAAAAAAAACAAATCCTAATGAAGAATGACAGGGACATAGTAAGAAATTCTATATAAAAGATTACAGGTTCCAGCACGGACAGAAACACCAAAACACAACAGCTAAACTACCCACCAAGCCACAACCTCCCTCAAAAGTCCCAACCAGCCTCCTCTTCACAGCACCATGTCTGTGCTGACAGAAAGCCACTAAGTTTTATATAGCCTATAAGGCGTGATTAAATTGAATAAAGCATTCCAAGAAACTCTAGTATAACCAAACTTTTTCAAAGTGTTATGTGACTGGCAAGTGCTGTCTAGCCTTTTATTTTATTCTCTGATATGTATATAACCCTCTTGAGTATTAAACTGCTCTGATCAAACATTCTCTTTCAAGGCTCATTTTCTCATGTCTGTTCAATTACATTTTATGGATCACATTTCAGCCCCTAAAATTACAGTAGAGAAACTAGGTAGGAATTAGTTAAGAAGATAGACTTGCTCAGTGTAGGTGGTTGGCCTTAGGGCAGAATTTGTTGTCTTGAAAATACTGAAGTGAATGTGGCCCAACAGCAGGAAACAACTGTTTGCTGGCAGACAGCACAAAGCTCTCCTAAGCTATTTTCCATGTGATCAATTTGCCAATTAAAACACCAGCCCATCAATTCCTTTTATCTAATCCATTATTTATAAGTCATCCATCCAGCCTCCTCAAGCACTTAGTATATAGCTAATCTTCACAACACTTGTTTATCAGAGACAAACATCATACTAGGCAGGCAACAATGGACCAGTTACCAATGGGTTACTTGACTTCCCTTCTCGAGAATTCATAGGATGTCTATGACAAAGCCTTTAACTGCCTTAAGGTCACTTCTATCCTAGTCCACTTCAATCTTCTTTATTATTTCATACCCTTGCTCAATAGTCTGACCCCAAGTTAAGTACTGTAAAAGCACACACATATTCCTATCCAAAGAAAGTCTGTATTGGCTGGAAATATGCATTTCTTTAGGAAGCGAGATACTTAAGTAATGCCCCTCACTAGAATTAATATGCAAGGCCATTAACTAGGATCTGAATTCATAAGTCAAATTAACATCAAAGGAAGACGTCCAGCAAAATAGTCCAATTTAGCTCCCTGAAGACATACTCAACAGATCTCTATCAAACTAATTAAAGAATGACATTCCAGGCTGAACGTCCACTCACTGCACTCCCTTGGGGCAAGAGTACCCCAGGTGCTCCCAAACACAGCAGGCACACACTACATAAGCAGTCAGCAGGTAAGTGCTGGAAATAGCTCCCGTATAAATGCTACAGCTGAACTCCCTAAATAATTGCATGGACTTCAGGAAACTATCATGTGTCCTGCCCAGCGTTCAGTACCATAAACCCAGCATAACAGAGGAAGCTATGGATAGGTCAGGAGCAAGTCAGAACATAGAAATAATGTATCTGAAAAGTATGGTGGAGATTAAGTATGTAGCTGACACAACACATGTAAACTCCACTAGGATCACTGTCTTAGAGGAAAACACTATGAAGAACCTCTACTCATCCAGAACTGTTGTTATAAAAACAGCAAACAGCCTGTCACATTTTAAGGGGGGGGAAAAAGGAACGATAACATTTACACATTCTTATGAGCAGACTTCATTCTTCAGTTCCAAAAGGAAAAGAAGGACTTAAGTAAGGGCGTGGTCATTCTGTTAAGCAGCAGTTAACACTAGCACAACTTCATAGCGGGAGCCAGATGTTACTTTGTGGAGAAACACAGACAAGACTGATTGAGGTACTTTAAGTAGATTCACTTTTCTGAAACCAAGGTGGTATCTATGAGCTGGACATGACAGGTCATGAATCTCTGTCCTCCATTCTTATGCAGTATACAGGTGTGCCCGAGATCATTACCTTCCTCAAATATACTCTAGAGAAGTGCTCATATACCTTCCTTGTATTTAGCATATTCTAAGGACACACCAAAATTTCCTACTAAACAAGCTGGAACATTTTCCCTGCCATGGGGTACTCTAAACATTCATTCAGCTGCTGCATACAATTTTGCTCCTGAACCGTTTGGCACAATGCTTTTAACACTTTCAGTATGTTACCACTATGGATCTCAGATCAGAGTTGTGGACTAGGGTAATTTGGCAAAAAGATGATACATACCTTTGCTCTGGAATATTCCAGAACATGTGCCCAGGCTCTACTGCTACACCCAAAAATATTACAGCAGAAAGGGTGAAGGGCAGATTCAAAGTGGATGAGGAGCCAGAAGCTGATCTGTGTTACAGTGTACAATGTAATATGCAGTTTACCAAAATGAAAGCAGGAAAGGGACACGGTCAAGATTCTCCAACTTGCATCCACCTTGGCTGTATTTCTAGTCATTGCCACTGCTCTATTTCTATATTCTTTTACAGTGTTAAGAGCCAAGCCATCACAGTGCTGTTCTTTAACAAATAAAAAGAAAAGATGAACTTGAATCTAATTTTCACATGCCGGCGAAACCTAGCCTAAGATGTAGCCCAGTGTGCTGATCTGGAGGGTGGCAGCAGCTTGTTAGAAGAGAATGATGAGTATGCTCAGATTACGGGTGACAGTAACATCTCCCACACTGTCCAAGGTTGTGTGGCAGAACCGTGCCAGGGACTCTACAATCATAGCTTTTATTCAAATTCTGTAGAGTGCACTGTTACTGACAAGCCTAATGTTAAGAGCCTGCTTCATCATAGCTACACCTGTGAAGGTATTAGCTTTATTTAAAAAGGTTGGGATTTACAGTAGGAAAAAAAACCAACTGAACAAATACAACATTAAGAACAAGAGGAGAAGAAAAGAAACAGGTAGTCATATCTCTAAAGAAGCTGTAGGCAAGCGGAAAAGGAACAAATGTGGTAACAGCTGAATAACTAATTCATGAGGAATGAGGATAGTACTTAAACACAGAGACACCATACACTGTGTTAAAGATGAAGGTAGATAAATGAGAAGACAAAGAGCCAAGTTTTCTCCAGTAACAGTGCAAGTAAACATAATCTAATTCTAATGAAGCTACAGGGGATTACTTATCTAGCTGTTCTCAGCTGTCCAGCCTCTGCTGGATATGCATGTGTCTGGCACTGGTCATGTCAGACCTGTGCCACATTCGCTCCCCACTGACTTGAGGCCCTTTGTGTACTGCAGGATTTTAGGGCAGCAAAAGACCTGCTCTTACTCCTTATCTACTTAGTGAGCTCTGGAATAACTAGCTCTCCAATCCCTGATTTTCCTTGCACAAAGATGCACCAAGCATATCTGAAAGAAGGAGTGGGGTGTAATTAGGTGATAAAAATACTCCCAGGAGAGTAATATTTTGGTAGAACAGGTGTCACGTCTGCCAGCAGCCAACAGAGGATATTTAGGAGGACTACAGGACAGGCCAAATTTACAGCAACACTCCTACAAACTCTTGTATAAACTCAATCATCTCTCACTAAAGTACTGCTGAATAAGAAGGGGTACCTTGCATCTGATAGACTTCAATCAACTTCTCCCATGGATTTGCTGAGGTGCTTTTTGAACCCATGCGAACTTCCAGCATCCATAACATTCCTTAATAAGGCAAGCCTAAGCACCTTACATCTTAACTATAAGCTGTGTGAAACAAGTGTTCTCCTCTTTTGAACAGTGCACTTATTTCTTTCGATGCTTCCTAATGGTTCTGTCAGAGGAGACAGTGATTAATTTTGACTATTTGCTTTCTCCATAGCAATCAGAATTTCCAGAATTGTCACCTCCCCCATTTTATAGGTGTACAAATAGTGGCAGGAAGAAGGGAGAAGACTTAGTGAAGATAATCTAGTTTAGTTTCCACTCAGTGTCCTAGCCATAGGATAACATAACCTTTCAGTTTCTAGAATACTTAGTAAACAAAAACCCATCTAGATTTAAAAGAAAACAAACACACTGAGGCACATCATCACTTACACTGAAGGCTGTAATTTACAAGGAAAACTCTTCAGACCATAGAACAGCCCTCCTTTCTAGCCAAGTGCCACCTTTATATATACTCACGCCCATTTCATTCATAGCCAGAGGCCAAAGGCTAATTCAGCAAATTACCCACTACTACCAGCCTAGATATGCATATCTATAAACTAAAGAAATCACATAAATTCAGCCCTTTCCTCTATCTACTTCATGTGTAATTCAAATTTTTAGTTCAATTTCACAAATACAGCTCTGCAGGATTCAGCACTAAACGGTCCTACCTTAGTTGATATGGTGGTATCTTGGTAGCAGCATCAGGAGAATCCAAAGTTTCTGCATAAATAAAGGAAACAATAGGGCTTTTAAAAGAAACATTTTAGTTCAATCACAGTACTACATCCAGCTACAATCTCTGAACCAGTGATCCTAGACTTTATATCTACTCTGGCTGACAGAACAACAATCACTGCTGCTTCAAGTCTCCAAAGATTTGCATGAATCTATCAGGACACCAGAAGCCCAATGAGAAGGCACCAAGTACCACGTTTTCCTCAGTGAACTCCCTTTCACATATCAGCACTTTGGCAGCATATATACAAAAAGTAGAACAGTACAGAGGATATTAGCATGGTTGTTGTGTAGAGATAACACATGATTAAAGAAGCAATCCACAGAAAATCAAGCTGAAAGGCCAGTAATAAGACAGCAACAGGTATGAACTACCACGGATTGCTGTAACTATGTGTGGATGAAAAATAAAAATTTAAAGGCATTTTAAATATCACAGTTATGCTGATATATTAAGGGTTTTGCCAACTAGTGCTCTAGGTAGTTACCGTTAAAAGCATTTCAAGACACAGCCAGTCTCTGAAAATGAGTGGATGATGAAATGTACACAAGCTCATGTTGCCTTGAAAGGAGAACTCATCTTATTGATCAGGTTATTTCTATCATACAGCAAGGATAAAAGAGCTCACAGAATCCAGTAAAAAAAAAAAAATCCATCTTTTAAAACTTGATACTTGAATGTAAGCCATCAGGGAAAACAGCACTGGAGGATTTTTTTATTTAGGATTATTTACGAAAGAGGGGAAGCTTTTAGAGAAAAGACGTACATAGACATAAACTGATAGCGACTCATTACTGTATCTGCTTCGCCAGACCCACGGAGCAGATCCAGGAGGAGGGGGGGGGCAGGGATGCTCTCGGGATGTCAGCCTGTGCCACAGCCCCTTCCAACAGCTCGGGGCTCCCGGTCCTCCTCCGATCCTCCGGGGGCTCAGCCGCCAGAACCGAACAAGTTTGTTGAGGTGTCCCTGCCCCCCCGCCGTCACCAGACCTCCCTGTCGGAGGCTCCAGCCGGGTCCCCTTACCGATGGCCCAGGTGCAGGTCTCTTTGATGGCCCTGTGCTTGCTGCCCGACGCCTCCTTCTGCAGCTTTCGGAGGATTTCTTCCATCTTGCTTCCTTCGGGGATCCTGGTGCGGCCGCGGGAGCAGAGGAGCAGCTGCCTCGGAGGAAGCGGAGAGCAGAACGATGCTGCGGCGGCAGAGTGGTGCCGGTACCAGTGCCGCCGTGCCTACACGGGGAGGGTGCGCGGCGCCCCGCAGCCGCCCCGCCGCCGCTGATGAATCACACCGAGCTCCATGGTGGGGACACGTCAGTTGTTGCCGCCGCAGAACCCCTCCTCCTTCTCCTCCTCTCCCACCCCGGCAGCCTCCGTTGGCGCAGCCGGGCTGGGACCGGTGATAGCCCCGCCCGCCGTGGGCACAGCCTTCCCCCACCCCGGGAGCGCAGCCGGTCCCTTCCCAGCGCCGGGAGGCTGGGGAGAGGTTGCATCCACCCTCGGGGGAGGAAGGGGCGCGGGCGGGATGCGGGATGGCCGGTTTCCATGCCGACCGGCGGGCGGCCCCTGCCTGCTCGCTCCCAGCAGGCGGGAGGGGGGGCTCGCTGTTTGCCCCCGGCTCCGGCTCAGCGGCTGCAGCGGCTCAGTGCGCGCGTTCGGGGCTGGCAGAGGCTTGCAGGGCTGAGGCTGAGGCTGAGGCGCGCTCCTGGCTGAGGAGTGGCCCGGGCGCGCAGGACTGGGTTTCTGCCCCCCAGCATCACCAGCACTGCCGGAGGGCAGCCCCCCTCTCCCGGCTGCAGAGCCTCGCCAGGAGCCGGCCTGCACCTGTGCAGGAGCTGGGCATCCCCTGAAATCAATTTGATCCTCTGGATTCAAATGAATAGCAGTGTGCCCTGCAGGACCTGCACTTTTCTTCCCAGCAGGTGAGTGCTGAAGGTCACGGCTCAGCACACTCACCTGTGCACCTGTGCCTTGAGAAGCATGCGAACCCCAGTGTCCCCTCAACAAACCAGCCCCGCAAGAGAGAACAGTCACTCTACTGTCTCAGACCTTGTCATAGAATTGCTTGGTTGGAGAAGACCTTTGATATCACCTGGTCCAACTGTGTCTGTCCAGTACTAAACCATATTCCTGAGCACTTCATCTACCTGTCTTTTAAACACCTCCAGGGATGGTGATGCAACCACCTCCCTGGGCAGCCTATTCCAATGCTTGACAACCCTTTCGGTGAAGAATTTTTTCCTGATGTCTAATCTGAACCTCCCTGGCACAACTTGAGGCCATTCCCTCTCATCAGAGGGAGGATGAGACCAGCACCGACCTTGCTACAACCTCCTTTCAGTCCTCCTCACACCCCAAATGCTTTCTACCCAGCAAAACTCCTGCTTTCTCAGTTTGTTTTTTCCTTGCCTTGTCTTTAGGATATGCTACTTGCCTGCATCAATTAATGTTAATTGAGTGCTTTAACACTGTTGTCTTGTTGCAGAGTATCTCTCAAAAGATATCAGAGGGCAAACAGGCTAGGAAAAGAAAAAGACAACAGATAAGTAAGGCAGTCCAGGTAGCAGCTGGCAGTATTAGCAGTGATGTCTCCTACTGCTAATTGGAAAAGTACCAATTGTGAATTACCAGACAGAATATTGGCACCTGGTGAATCAGCCATAGCATTTCCCATGGGATATCGGGCTTTCAAAGGCTGTCTCTTATCCAAATACTTACAAGGGCTGATCCTGCTTGTGTTTGGAAGTATAATGAATGCTTAATCCATAGTTGCATTTTGAGGCCAGAGTGTAAAACTCATGTCTGAAGAAAAGGATGCCAGAAAGATCTGGAGATGCCTAAGGAATGCCTTGAGCTGCAAACTAAGGATTTTTTTTTTAAAAGACCATTAAGCTTTAGATTACAGGGCGAAAAACAACATCCAAAAACCTGGAAGTACTTTCCCAAAGTTTTTTTTCTCTGACTGTGCTTCACCACCTTCCTTGGAATAAAAAGTTGGTACTAGCTAGTGGCCAGGGTTGTCAGTGAATTATGATGCTGTAAGTCAAGGCTCAAATTGAAGTGATGATGAATTGTTCCCTGCTTATATCCTCCCTCTTTATTCTGTGATGTGCTTAGTGGAAACGAGCATGGGGGTTAGTTTCTGTCTTTTCAAGTCTTGATTTTTTTTCCTGATGGGAAACCAATAAGAAGGACTATGATGGTGTTTGAGGTATTTTTAGTGGAGCAACGATTTACTAGAGACCATTTGGACTTGTGGAAGACTAAAAGATAAATATTTATATATCAATAGTAAATAATTAATTGCTTATTTTTGGGAAGCCACTGATAAAACTGAATTCATTTTGAATTTTAGGCTATTTTCTAGCTATATGCATCATCAACTCACTAGTTAATTTCTCTGCGGTCTCTACAGGAAGACATTTGCAGCTGAAAATCCTCACCAGAGCTACAGTGTTTTCATAGATGTTGATGTCACTGAATCAAGATTTGCATTTATTTGTGTTTAACTCACTCTCCAATGAATTAAAGCAAAATGAATTTTGTGCTGCTAAAACTTTTTCCCAGTGGTTACGTCAGCAAAGTGAGAGAAACAAAGGTCATGTTCAGGCTCTCTAGAGCATCTTAAAGTCTGCCTATAAGATTATTCAGATGGAAAAGGCAAGTAAACCATGATGAATCTTACCAAGCAAATATATGTGAGAGTACCATGAGCAGTTTACTGGCCTTATTTTTCATGTAAGGCCCTCCATTTCCAAATGAATAGGAGCCCATCAATCCTTGTCTCTACGGTCTACCGAATACACAGTAACCATGTCCTGCTGCAGGTCACTCACTGAGTGTGCTTTGCAAGAGGTCACAATTAATCATGCGTTTCAGGCTCCCCTTCAAGGCAAGTGGCCTAAAATGTTACCAGATACAGAGTAGGGATGATGGAGGAAAAAACCCTTATATTCTGCCATTAAGAGACAGCTAAGCTTCTGTGATCACTCTTGCAGCTCGTAAGTCCTCCATGCCATGTCCCCTTGTACAGCTTAACCCTTGTCCAGCTAAAGTCAGAAAGATCCTATGCAGATCTGGTACCTACAGGATGCAGTGGTTATATATCACTAAGATGCAGTGGCAGATAGGCAGCGTGCTATTGGGATTCTCACCTGGCAGTGAGTGTTACTCATCTTTTGCATTACACGAATGCAAATTATACCCCAAGATATATCCACAACTCTGAACACAGCCAAGAAGTGTGTAAGCAAAGCAAAGCTACTAAAAATACCCAGAATGATACAGTTGTATTAGTACAATTCTCTTTAGAGGCTAGTAAGCAGAGCAAAGGAACAGCATATGCTTACCTTCAGAGATCTCCATGCTATTAGGGCTCTGCTGCTTCCAGTAGCTATGGAAGACAATGTAGTGCTAGCTTAAATTTCTACCCATAGCATATAAATTCTGACAAAAAAAACCCCTCTGAGACTAACCCTATAGCTTGGGTTCTCAAAGGAACCCATTTTTTGTTGGTAGAAGACGTGAAAGCAAAACCAATGGAGATCTTCAACAGCCTTTCACAAAATGATCTGTAGAATTGCTTTGAACATTGGCAGCATCATATGCAGCTGTGTGTCAATTCAGAAGGAAACTATTTTGAAAGTGACTGTAGTTGATTTTCTTAATTTGTTAAATAAAAAGAAGTTACAGCCACAGTCTTGGCTTATTTTTGCGTCAGACATAACCATATTGGCCATGCACACACCTGCCCTGTCACTGTAGTCTTTGAGATCCTGAAAAAGAACCAAATGTACAGTGGAAAAGTATGAGACAAAGGCATGTCAAACTGAGAGATAATCATATCTATTTGCTATTAGTTATCACTCAATTATAACTTGTGTTTTGGCTGTTTTAAAAATATGCTTGGTCAGGAACTCATTGTACACTGCAGCCACTAGATAAAAGAGATGAGCTGTGTCCCTGTGAACTTTCAGTTTAATTACAAAATACTAAGAAACACCCTCCATGAAAACCATCATTCCATGGTTCAAAAATGGTGCATAGTCAGGTTTTTCAAAATCACTCTTTTCCCAGAAACACCCCTATAACTGGACTGACCAGACTTGCAAAACAAGCTTGGACTCAGTTTTCCTCAGGAAACTCTGTGTGTGTGATTCCCCTTATGTAGGATAAATTGCTCAAAAATCTTGAAGTGAAGGAAGCTGTAACTAGGATAAGGGCTCACCAGTACCTTTGTGACAACTTTACTGTCACAGAAGGCAGCAAGTCTTGGATGAGCAAGACCCTGGTCAAGGTTTGTTTTCATTTTTGGTTGTCTAGGCTGTAACCGCAACATTAATGATAGAGTGACATCTGTCATTGTTTGCGTGATTACACAACATATTACCAGAGGCTAGCTAAGTGCTCAGTGAAGTAGTTTCTGAGGAGGTGCTGCTTTCTGCACTCTCCACAGCATGACCTTGCCAAACAAAGGCAAAGCACAGCTATGAGAGGTGCTACTGAGTGCAGAGGTTACAGAGTTAAGAAAAACCCTCTAGAGCAAGAGCTGTGAATAAAGCCAGCAGATACTTGGTACTGGCTGTTCAACATAACCTTGCATCGTTCATTCCATAAAGAACAGTTGAAGCAAAAGTAAAGTCTTGAGATCCATGCCAGGATAGAAATCAGCGACAAGACCCTCTGGCCCTGCCGAGGCGTACTTTCTGCAAAGACAGAGGAAAAGCAAAAATCCCCTTAACTGCCTTTAATCTACCATAATCTTCTCATATCCCTGCAGAATTGCAAAGGCTCTCGAAGAGGGTATCAGGAATGCAGAATAGCTATTCTGGGTCAGATCGAGGTCTTTTTTAGCTAGTACAGTTTTAACTTCTTTTTGCTTAGGTTTTTGATGCTACCTAGCTTTTGTACTGTAAAGAAACCCTACATAAGCTTTCCTTATTCACATTCACATCCACCATTCATGATTCCTTATGCACTGAGCGTGTCTTCCTTCAATTGTTTTTATTTCAGTCTACGGTGGACTACTCTGTTTAATCTTCATATGCGCTCTTTGGTCATACTGATTGCCCTTCTCTGTACAATTTCCAGTTCTGCTCTACCCTGAAATACAAGAATATGGAAAGGAGAGTAAAAACACAGGAAAAGGCAGCATGAAAATTTAAATTATAAAAGCTTTTTTTCCTCCCATAAGGCTCTACTGAAAAAGCTTCAGGGGGAAGGAAATGACAAGTAACTGTGGAATTAAACTTGATACTGCAAGAGTTTCAGGTTGGCAAGACAGTTAAACTTCAGATGATTTATTTTGTCCCACTTTTCTCTCTGTAATCCAGAAGATTCCCATGGTCTTCATCTATGGAAAGAGAACCTAAAAATATAACAGCAGTACATTCAACAGCTTGAATACTAAAGTCAGGATTGTACCACCTAGCCATCATATAATTGGAATATGCAAAATGGGCAAAACCAAGCTCTCTCCCACTGTATCTAGAAAGAGACTGAACTGTCAGCTTGTCATGTACCTGTATGGAATGTAGGTCTCTAAAGTTACAAATGCTTTATACATATTTGGGGTCATAAACTGCTTTAAAATCTGCTGTGGCCTTTGACTTAAAAAAAGGTATCTCTTGTTATGAGGAAACAAGGACATCATGACATCTACAGCTGTCAGATGCTTGTGATGCGAAGTCAAGAAAGGTCAGCAAGACCTCGCTATGTCTCTGCCAGCCAGGAAATGGATTGTGATTTGCATATCCTCTCTGATGTTAAGCATGTAAATAAATGGGTTGAAGTACTAGAAATATTCCTAGAAAAGCTGAAATCGTGCATGTTTTCAACCTAATGTGCTCTCTTTAAAACAGATAAATAGATTTTCATGCTACTATTTCAAATTTTAATGTATGACTCCTCTGTGACAGATCCCTAAATTTGTTAAGTGTAATGCAAAGTAAAGAGAAGCACAAAGGGACAGGTTAAATAGAAGTTTATTTAATAGTGTTGATTCGCAGATTCTGTTCTGCTACAGGTAGATCAATCTGAAATGAATTCCCTGGTTTCAGGGGAATCTTGTTAGTTTTACAATGCAATAGTGACAAAATGCAACTCAGAGCCTTCTTTTTATACATCTATATAATATTCACATATAAAGACTAAACATGAGAAAGTGTTTCCCTTTTCTTCTCCATGCTGTCCTTGTACTCTCTGAGATGTGGTTTGGCCCTGTTCGTCAATGATGCTTGTTTTGCCACCTTTAAAGACCAACTTAGAAGATTTAAAAGATAAAATGTTCTGAATGAGGAGAGCAAGTTAGCTCTAGAACATAGTTTAGTTCCTACTTAACATGCTTTTTGCTGCACAATAATAAGGAGGAACTTATTTCAAGAAAGGTAAGCCCTGGACTGCAAAAGCTCTTCAAAAGGATAGAGGACGTTACTCCCCATATACTCTTGTCCCTGCAGACACTGCTTCTTATAATCTCAAAGATAAAGCCTGTGAAATCCTTTCAACATGAATTAGGAGACTATCACTTACTTATACATCTCTCTCTGCCATGTGATTGGGCACTGGACCGAGTTCCCAGATTTGACACTTAAAATGCAAATTAACAGTAAAGTCAACCTGTAAGTAGACCTGTGGTTTAGTCAGTCACATTCTTGGAGATTTTTCTTGGGATATTCTCCAAGACAGCAGTTTGCTATAAGCTGAACTTGCATATTGCATGATGCCCTTTTTTATTTCACTACTATCATTAATCAATGTGAAATCAATGCCTAGCTTGTTATTGCCATATACTTTCTGGAGATATAATCAGAGGAGATATAGCATTCAGCTTCCAACTTGCTAAGAGTAGACAATAATTACCTCTAAATCATGATTTGAAAATTCAGTGCTAAGTGGATATTGAACAACACAAAAGCTCTTATTACAGCAATAAGCCCACAAGCACACAGCCTTGTAGGCTTGAGGGAGAGCACTGTTATCCAAATGTATGGTTTTTAAGGCTTTTGGAAATTGCTCTTACATTAAATGGAAAATCTAGCAGACATAGTTTTTCCCAACATGTATTTTGAAAAGGGATTTAAAAGGATAGCATTTCAGAGTTCTGTGTTTGCATTTCAGTAGCTTCGGTCTATAAATAAAAAACTTTGGGGAAAAAGGGGAAATAACCAAAGCTACAGATTCATCTGGTTTCTGTTAGTTTGGATTCCTTGCTATTTATGGTATACTATAGGGTAAGCAGAAAGAAAAAGGATTAAAATGTTTGGGATATTATTAGAATGATGGTCTTTTAAGGAACAACGACTATTTGTAGGGATACATTCTGAATGTATTTAGTTGGCTTGATCTTAAATATACCTAGGAGAAGCCTTGCTTTCAGTAGTGCTGTAAGCCTTACAGATTTCAGCAGTATATGACTAGACTTATGCTACTCTTTACCCTTATATTATTTTACCACAATTGCAAACAGCAGAATTGTCTGATTTCAAGTCTTACTGGTAGGAAAAGAGAGGGCATTTTCTACCATAGCCCTTTACTTTTGCAATGTGCTTTTTCTCTGCTTTGACCTGTAAGAGCTTGCATTGCTGCACACGAGCTGTACTGATTTGCCTGTATTTTTTTTCTGGACTTGTAAGGAACCAGGAGATAAGAAAAATAAGAAGCCAGACCACTGGACTGAAAAATAGTCTTTTATTGGAGGATAAGGTACTTGTGTTTTCAAGTATTTGATTTCTCAGAAAAAAAATGCATATAAAGCATATTTTACAAAAAGACATTAGATTTTAACACAAAATTCTTCTGTTTAAATTTTAAGCACCAATGAATGTTCAGACATGTACAATAATAATTGACATTTAGCTTGAATTAAAGATGTTCTGAATTAATATTGCTACGATTTTCTGACAGCTCATTTACAAGAGCTGATGAGTCTGTCCTCTTTTGTTTTTCATCTGTCTTTGTTATTCTGTCTGGTACATTCTCATATTTAGTTAGGATATACACACAAAACCACAATTGTTAAAACAACATTGAGATACAGCTTGTGCATTGTGATAAAGTGTAGATGCTCATTCATCTTCAGCACTCTTCGAAGTCACAGCCTGCTTGTTCACTCTGCCCAGTTCTGTCTTAGCTTCTCTGTGCTTCATCATGTCTTCTTTCTTTCTGCAGGGATCTTTAGCTATTTTCACTGCCTTCTCACCCCACGCTTCTTTCCAGGCCAGTCACAGTTTACCTTGTACAAGCATCACCCTACCTTGCCCCTTGCCAACATCTCCCCTCAGTCAGCCCTTCTGCCTATGTTTTTTTATTAAGAAAAAATTGAAATCTATCCTTTTGTAGATTTTTTTTCAAATCAGATGACATATTCCTGTATGTGGGACAGTTCTGAATCAGGTTAGAGTAACTTGGACTGAGCTATATGTTACTGCAATACTCTCCATTTAGGACACAAGTAACCAATTTATATTTGGGTTGGGCCACTGCTAAGTTACACGACACCATTATTGTACAAGATAAGTCTGCTTGCTCTCAGCTCCTGCGTCACATGCTAATGACCAGTGTGCAGATTTACAAATACAGGAAAACATTTTAGTCCCTTACAGTGTAGATTATCAGCATATGATTATAAATAGACTCTTCAGAGATTTTAGCTGATAAAATCTAGTGGCCTTACTGAACACGTGTGGACTGATTTTCTGAAATTTGGAGAGATTTGAACAAGATTTCAAAAACACAGCAAAAAGCATAACCCTGATACATAAGTCATTCATACATTTTTTTTTTAATTCTTCGTGACAACAAACAGGGACAGTACATCTTCTGAAAGAAGATATATTAGATAGTATTAATATTGGCAAAACATTATCTTCTCCCTTTTGTCTAGGAATAGTGAAACTGATCTGATCGAAATGCAAAACAATCACCCCTGCTCCCATCCAGATGGAAGATTTCAACCCCAGTTAGTATTTGGCAAAGTGAGTGAAAATGAGATTGTACTGTGGCAGTTGCCAGGTAACCTTAAGGTAGTCTCAACTGTAATGCTGCCCAAGTCTATAAATGATATACATATATAATAGGTAAAATATTTATTTCCTACAGTTAAATAGTGTTCATTTAATTTACTGTGCCTTTTCTGTGTGGAAGATAAAACATTATCTTCTTAAATACCAAGTGTCTAACATGAATAATTTCTTCATTCAGGACAAATTAGTCCTACAGTTGCTCATGTCAAGAATAAGCTGATCTTTGTGGTGCAGAAAAGCAGGGTATCATTGACTGATAGTGAATAGCAATGCAGATATTAGAATAAGTGGATTTCTCAGTGTTACTTAAGGATATATAAATAATAAGTTTATGAAAAATAAATAATTTTTATTTTTTATTAAGCTCCCAGGTTCCATTTGTTTCTGTTCAGCCTTGTGCAAAATGTGGTGAACTAATTTATTGTACTGAATGAATACACACCTTCCTGCAGCAGGGATCAACCCTGTTGTTAAGATTTCCCTTCAGCAGTGGAAGCAAGTCCTGTAGCTATCAAAATCCTTCCTAATAAAACAAGTTAATATACCTCACAAATTTCTTGCAGTTGCCAGATGCTTCAGTGTATGTGCGTGCACTCTAACCTCTGAGGAGGACAGCAGCAGTTCCTGTATTCTCTGCCTTCGTTCTCAAAGGCTGTTGCTGTAAATGGAATTTAGGCACTGGAGGTATTTGCAGGACTGCGAAATGACACAGATCCTTCAAAGTCACAGAAGATGGTCCAGTAGACTTGCACTAGCAGAAGAGATAGACCTATATTTTTTTATGCTAAAGCATATATATCTATACACACACCACAATTTTGATTTTCTAGTTTCATAATCCTAAGAGAAAATCAAATGTATGGATGCTAATTAAATTTTATTGACTTAATTAACTTAAAGAGAAATTCAAGGAATAGATAAACTGCTTGTTAAGTCTTTTCATTAATGATCTTTCCCCATTATGCTCACTATGAATCCAGTTCTACAGGAATTTGCATTCCACTTATGAACACAACACATTAGATGATTATAATTTCATTTCTTAAGGGAAAACTCCCAAATGGGCATTACAATGATTTATGTTACGTTGTATGGATGGTTCATAACTTTTGTCTTTGTGCTTAACAATGCAGCAAGAATGCTGTATAACAAGCTGCATGTCAATACAAGGATTTATCACTGAGGTCAAAATGTAAGCTTCCCACGGATCACGCATCTTTATTGATTTATGTGTGTGCTGTATCTCATAACGTTTTTCCCCCTCTTAATTATTTGCCCCATTAATCTATTCACCTCAATGCTTTTTCATGAGTTTTCTCTAGGAAACTATCTGCACAGGTCTACCAAATTCTCACATGGCCAAACCCCCACAATCTTCACACCTGCGTTTGTTTAACTTTTTCCTTGTTGAACATTGCACTGGGACGTATTTTCAATGAATGCCTTCTGTGCTTTTTGACTATCTCACAGCCTTGCTGTGGTGTTCTGTTACCTACAAAACCCATTTATTGCCTCACATATTCCTCTACCATGGGTACTATCCCTTAAAGAATTCACACCCCATTGTGCCTTCCTGCCTGAGCTGCAAACAATATAATAATATTTAAGGACAGTCTTTACATAAGGCCACATAATTCCATATAAATACAGTTGTACCTTCTTGTGGAGTCAGGTTTGCTTCAAGAAAACTCCAGCTCAGCAGGAAATTTACTGTGTCGTGTGTGAAATATCTTCCTCATGATTTGCGTCTGCATCATGAGAAAAAACATCTTCAGTGCAAGCTGCATTGTTGGCAGAGCATATACAGGCAGCTAAATCACTTTTATCACCTTGATGCTCTTGTGATTTGTTCTTTTTGTTTGATTGGTTTGTTGTTTTTTTTTCTCCCCCATTTACAATCAGGGGCAGAGCAGATGGCAAAGGCTTAGCTTGATGTAACATGTCCATAAAATAAGCAAAGCTGTCAGTGAGCATTTTCTCCAGCAGGCCTAGTTCACTTTCAGGAGGATTATTCTTCCACTGGAATGAACCT
Source organism: Dromococcyx pavoninus (assembly GCA_033558185.1). NCBI lineage: Eukaryota > Metazoa > Chordata > Aves > Cuculiformes > Neomorphidae > Dromococcyx > Dromococcyx pavoninus. The sequence continues at coordinate 341,444 of JAUMJL010000186.1, forward strand.
CACAAAAATATGACTTTAGGAAGGAGTGAGTAGCACTAAGAGTAGCAAAAGTTAACGGTTCTGCAGTTCTCTGTGAGCTCACTGTAGAGTTTATCCCTTAGGGGGAGAATGCGATACTCTGGAATCCTTTCCTCCACAAGGCAATGTGTTTTGATGAAACTTGTAGGAGTGCCTTGGTTTTGAAGCTTCTGGTCTTCAATCATTAAAGGTGTTTCAAGGCACTGGAGAGTGGCACGAAGCTGGAAAAGTCACAGAGACATCAGCACTGCATGCATTCATGACTTGATAGAGCCAATCACATCAGTAAGTAAAGTCTCATTAAGTTCTTCTCATCTAGTTCCAAAAGGAAAAAAAAAACTTATATTTTTGCTCTTACAAGATTTTAGCTAATTCCTAAATAGTTTCTGAAGTTGTAACTTCAGAAACCCATTAAAATGTAATTTCTGCTGGCACTTCTGCTGCCAGGAGTACCCCGCATGTGCCAACACATACAGCCCTCTACAGCTAGACAGTAAAGAGAGACTTTACACCAAAACACTATCCAAACAGAAAACACAGGTAAAACAAACTTCAGTTTTGCTGATTTCTTAGCTAAAGAAATGATGACATGTACTGCTTAAATGATTTGCCCAATGCCACACATAAAGTCTGAGGAAGAGCTACATCCGAGGCAGAGTTTTAAAGAGTATTTCTTCTAAGCCACAGTTCAGTGCCTTAAGCACAGTTCAACCTTCCTCTTCAGAGTACTACCACATACTAACGTATTATTCAAAGTTGCTGACAAGTCTGAATAGCTCATTTTCTAACAAATGAAGGAGTGGCAGTTGGCAAAAGGTATAACAGCGCTGGGCAGCAAAGATTATGACTGCCTGTGTCATGCATTGTATTATGCATTTTGTCTTTAAATGCTCCCTTACAGAAGCACAAACAAGAATACAAAGGAAGCTGAAATCTGACACCTGTCTATAATTTATAATACTCATTATATTTTTGGGACAGCTATCTCTTGGCAAGGTAAGTTCTTTTATTTATAGGCAAGGGCTGCTCATGATTTGCATGCTAATGCGTTCACATCTGCAAAGCCTATAAATTACCCTCCAGCTCATTATGGCAATGCCATTGTCATACTTGCTAGTGGGTAATTTGATCCCAAATGTTTCAGCTATTCACAAAATAAAAACAGCCCGAGGGAAGAACATCACTTTTGCAGTATTAGCACACCAAAAAATATTCCACCCCCCTCAAAAAAATAAAATAACATAAAATGAGTGGGGGAGAGAAAACTGCTAAGTGTTTCAGAAAAATAAAACCAAAACCCCAACACTCAAGAAACAGCAAATCTGTTGCTGTGTTTTGAGGTGCATATGCCAGTTCAGCCAAAAGAATGAATTTATAGCAGTTTTTAATAGGGTCCCAATAAAAGTATCTTCATAGAAGATTAAGTCATTTGGCTGTGCATCCTGATTGTATCCTAATGTGTTATACATTAACAGTCTTGTTATTATTACTGTTTATATTCAGGTTGTACGTAGCTATGTGAAACAGACAGTGAGGTTCTTTTTTTTAATGAGCGTTACAAAGGCCATCTCTGCTTTCAGGTAGCTAAGAGTTTACAATTATGTCAAGAATTTGTCCCTTTGTTAAGCTGGTAAAAAGATTAAACGCAACATAGACAAAGCAGGCTTATAGAGCACATGTTCTCTCCCATCTGGGTGTGTGCATGCCTCCTATGTTAATTCACTTTGTCAAAGTTAACTGGATGGTACAAGATTGCTGGCCCTACAAGTAAATGTTCAGTTTCTGAAATCTCTGCAGGCTCAGCTTTGCCACTGTGGGTAGGATGAAGGGTACTCTCCACCAGCCTCAGATAAACTCTGGCTCGCTCTTGTAACTTCCATCTGGTTACCTTTGACTGTGCTGAGACACGTAGACATGCCCACCCTTAAAAAAGAGAAAAGTGAAACACTTAAAAATAAACCCCCAACTCTGCCTACAGCATTGTAAAAATCTTAGGGTGACACAGCAGCTGTCAGCAAGTTCTCAACCACTGACCTGACTTGCTTCTACACTACCCTACTGCAGTATCCTCTGGTCTTTTCATCTCTTCCTCCCAACCTCTCCATCTACTCTTCCCTGACTGATGAGTCCTCATAAACCTTTCTTTGCTGGCCTACTACTATAAGCAAATGACAATAAATGAGAAGGCTTGAAACAGGAGGCTTGAGACAGGAGGCTTCACAATGGGAGGTGGCAAGGCATAGGTCATTGCACAAGTGTGAAGTTGGATTCAAGATCTAGAGGTACCTGCTTGCAGAAGATGTAGCAGTATCTTGACTAAATTTCTTTATTGGGTTATGGTTGATAATAATAGCTGGTTCTTTATTTATTTACCTTTAACACTCTTGTTTGTCAAAGAAGGCGGGGGAGGAGCAGAAATGCAGGGCTCTGCATGAATCATAACCCAGGAAAAGCTCTGCTGAGAATACAGCTCACACTGCTCTGCAGCTGTAGCCCCGGTGATAAGCATCAGTGTCGCTGTTGTCTCCATGTTGTTGGTCTCATATTACCAAAAAAGACAAGATTCACTATGATGTATTCAAATGATGTAGGTAGCAACTTCTCCATTTCATTTTTTTATATTTGTCTTTTTTGTACTACTTAAGAATGGTGAATTGCAGCATAAAGAAACTACTTGCTTAGGAAAAGAAACAGGTGTTACTTCTAAATCCAGGGCTTGGATCTCAATTCTATTCAACTGTACTTTTGATCTTGCAAAGAATTACATGAGCCTTGATCCAGCTATGGGGCCAAGGGATAGTTTATACATTTCTGCTGCTTATTCCAGTACATGATTTGGCACATGTAGGCCACAGTCCTGTCACTCCTGCAACTAGCAGATAGCTAGCAGGTCTTTCTTTCAAACATAGGACAGCCCCAGTGAACTCTGGGGACCTTCCTAGCTAAGAGCCGGGCACAGAGTGAGGGAACAACAGGGTGTGACATTCTCACTGAAATCTGCAGTTCAAGCACACTTTGGAAAGCAGCCTTCTTTAGTCCAGGTTAGGAGCCAGGCTGCTGGTGCTGAGTCTGTGATACACTTCTCACAGATGGGCCCTGGAGCAGTCACTGTTGGATGAGGACCACTAGCTGGATCCATCCTGTTCTGAACGGGCCAAGCTGAGGATGGCAGTGAGCACTGATCTGAGTACCTCTCCTCTGCACATCTGCTTCACCCAGAAGCTGAATACCATTTTGGACTGCTGAGGAGCCAGATGCATGAGGTCCTGCAACCCCACAGAGAGCAAACGAGGTCTAGCTGTGCCTGGAGCTGCCCTTGTAGACTGAATCTCTGCACAGGCGCCACATTTCGCCCACCAGACTCCTCTGGCCCTGCAGTAGGCTGTGTGAACTGACTCTGAGTAGTTGCAAGAGATTCCAGTATTTGAGTAGTTTATCAACGGCTTTCATGTTTCCTGTGTTTCTTCTTTCCCCAGCAGAATGGAGGATGGAATACACAGGATGTTGCTGTCTAGATACTGCACTGCAAAGTATGGTGTCACAGAGCAGATTTCCATCTCATTTCTACTTGTATTCACTTTCTAAATGTGGAATAATCTCCTTTACAATAATATATGTGGGGAAAAAATCTTGGTAGCATTTTTGTTCAGATCACTTGTGATAAAACTTAATTTTCTCTTTCCTTTGCCTATTGTGCTTTTCTTTAAACTTTTGCTAACCTATATTTTGGACCTAGTTCCTTCCTGCTTCGTGCTAAAGGCATCCAAGGAATTATTTCTTCACAAATGGTACCAAAAAAAGCATGCAAAGGCTAGAAACAGGCATGCTGTAAAGACAGTTCAAAAACATACATTTTCCTCTGTGTGTATTTAACAGTTTCTATCTTTGCCATATGTTCTTTCCCTCATCAATTTGCCTTTTAGATTGTTCTTTAACACTTGCCTATTTATTTGCTTCTGCAACAGAAGGGAAGTTGATCTTTGATTTGTTCCACAAATATTCCTTATTGTCCCAGGTTTTATTACGCCATCTGTTATTGAGTGATCAATTGAAGTCTCTTGTGGTCTCACTTTTTTCAACAGATCACACTATACCACAAGTTATATTTCAATGTAATTGCTATCTACTGTACGATGTGTAAATTAGAAAGAAAGGAGTAAAAAGAGGATATTTTTCCCCTGCCTACCATTCCTCTCTTTCTGTGTAAGCACATATCTGCAGTGCTTACTTGTTATCAGTGACAGTGTTTAAAATAAATCCCTCATCTCCACTCTTTTCTATGTGAATCTGATGCTTCTATCTCAGTGTTTACTACTCTAAAGCACTAAAGTATTTACAGAATTTACTCACCAACTCTTGAGAGAAACAGGTAGATAATGTCACAGTTCATGAGCTGAAGCAATGTTTCCCTGCAGCACCAAGTCCTCCTTCTGAGCACAGTGTTTCTCATAGAATCATAGAATTTTCCAGTTGGAAAAGATCTTTGAGATCATCGAGTCCAACCGCACCCATCATCTGCTAAACCATATCCCTCAAAACCTCATCTACCCGTTTTTTAAACACCTCCAGGGATGGTGACTCAACCACCTCCCTGGGCAGCTGTTCCAGTGCCTGGCCACCCTTTTGGCACAGAAATTCTTCCTAATATCTAGTCTGAACCTCCCCTGGTGCAACTTATGGCTATTTCCTCTTGTCCTATCACCTGTGACTTGAGAGAAGAGATCAAAACTCGCTCTGCCACAGCCTCCTTTCAGGCAGCCGTAGACAGCGATGAGGTCTCCCCTCAGCCTCCTTCAAGCTAAACAACCCCAGTTCCCTCAACCATTCCTCGTAGGTCTTGTTCTCCATTCTCTCTCCTCCACCCCAGCGTCCTCCTACTGCTCCTAAACACTTGGTCATGCATGGTTGTGTTAACTTTACTTGTGTGTGTATTTTTAAAATTACTTTTTCCCCTACCTTTTTTAGTTACTTATAGATACTGTCTTTTGCAAAATCCACTTTCATCTTCCTGCACTCAGCTCCATCTATCACAGCAAGGTATTCAAGGTCTGCTTTTAAGGTCAGAGATACAGTACTGTATCTGCAACGGGCAGCTAACCCTGTCGGTGTGATCAAGCTGATATGAATAAGGTGAGACTTTTGCAGCAAGACAAATAGGTGGAAATTTCTCCTCTCTGTCCAGTGCTATGGGACAGAAGACTCAGCATTATAACTATTTATAACTATTTATAACTATTTATAACTAATGCTTTTCACAATAATAGAACAAAATGTGCCAATGCCAGGGAGGAACATGGAGGCAGCTTCTGCTCTAGCAAGGTTTGGGAGAGATTGCGTAAGAAACAGCACCCCCAATTTGCCCCTAAAAATAATGACTCAAAGTATTGATGTTCATGCATGCTGTGTGAATCCAATGTCACGTCCACATGCCCTGCTAATTTGGTGTCGTGATTCCTCATTTGATCATGTATTTAAAGACCAGACTGTCTCCTAGAAATCAGGGCTCAGTGGACTGAGCTATTGGATGTCATTTACGAAAGCTAAATAGGGTCTTTAATGTGGAACTGTGCAATGAAATGTACCTTGTCTGCTTCTGGATGTGTACATGGAGATTAAATTTATCCCAAAAGCTCCTGATGCCACTTCTGGGAACTAAGTCATCATTTTACAAGAGTTGCCTGTGCTAAGGCTGGAAAGGACAAAAAAATGTGACAGTCTTGTACAGGGCTGTGTTAGTTGATTTGAGTTGTGCGTGGTTTTAGAGAGCAGGAGGAACTGAGACAGGAAATACATATTAATGCAAGGAAATGCTAACGTTAGTGGCAATGAAAGCTGCTGTAAATCTACCAAACCAAATATCTTTTCCTCAAAATATCTGTTTCCTCAAAAATATTGAATAATATATGCATTTAAAAAAACCTCAGTTCTAAGAATGGACAGCAGGGCAGCAGCTTCTGAGTCTGCGAGTGAACACAAACCCACAAATGGAAAGCAGTGCCGAACTCCCACTGGAAGGCATAAAGGCTCTATTTTATGTACATCTGTGGTGTGGATGCATGGAGAGGAGGTAGTCTCACACGCTGGATAAATCTCCGTCATCAGTGGGGACACAACCGGATATCTATCTTCACTTCAGCCTCAGCCTAAAGCTGAGCACGTACTGATCTCCTCTCTCTGGTGACCAATGATAGGACCCGAGGGAATGGCAGGGAAATGTGCCAGGGGAGGGTTAGGTTGCATATTAGGAAAATGTTCTTCACTCAGAGGGTGGTGGAGCACTGGTGCAGCTCCCCAGGGAAGCAGTCACGGCCCCAAGCCTGACAATGTTCAGGAAGCATTTGGACAGTGTCCTCAGAAACACAGTGAGAATGTTGGGATTGTCCTGTGCAGCGACAGGAGCTGGACTCAGTGATCCTTGTGGGTCCCTTCCAACTCAGGTCATTCTGTGATTCCACGACTCTATGATAAAATAGCTGAGCGAGAAGGATTCCACTTTGCATTTCAGTCCTGCAGTTTCGGGGAGGCTTGAACGCCTAAATATCTCGTTGCTAGAGGAGCAGGAATACGGACCGCGGACTTCATACCCGCGAAAGGACCCTACCGAGCCTGGCTAAGCTGCTCTTGAGTCCCTGCGGTGCCAGGACGAGTGTCCGGGATAGGACAGGCCCCTGTGTCGGGCGGGGATATCGCTGCTGCCCGCCCTCCGGTAGCGCACCCTGGCTTTTCGGGGGTGCCTCCTGCCCCCTGGCGGTCAGGGCTCGCAGCGTGGATACCCCAGCCCGGCAGGCAGCAAACGTACAGCAAGAAGATCATAGAACGGTTTGGGTTGAAACGGACCTTAAAGATCATCTATTTCCAAGCCCCCTGCTAAGGGCAGGAACACCTCCCACTAGGTCAGGTTGCTCAAAGCCTCATCCAACCCTGTCTTGAGCACATCCGGGGATGGGGTGTCCGTGACTTTTCTGGGAAACTTGTGCCAGGGCCTCACCACGCTCATAGTAAAATAATTATTCCTAATCTAAATCTAATCTAAATCTCCCCTCTTTCATCTTAAAACCATTACCCCTCGTCCTATCACTGCACTCCTGCATAAAGAGCCTCTCCCCATTTTTCTTTCCTGCAAGCCCCCTTTAAGTAGTGGAAGGCAATCATAAGCACAGTGTGCATAGAAGGAGGAGGGCTCTTTACCACCCTTTTTTTTCTAAGATTTTAGGTCACCCTAGGCTAATGGAGTCACATAACATGCCTCTTGCTGGACTGTGAAAGGTTTAGTCATAACACTGCAGGCCTCGCTGATGTCACGAGGCTTTTGAAGCAGGCTAAACAGCACACCAGTTGCACAGAGCCAGCTTATTTCAGCTGTGCTAGCCCAGATGAGTCTCTAATGTAAGCCGAGTTCAACCAAGGGCTACTGACAAGAGTTGGTCAGAAGAATTCTTTCTTTTAAATAAAGATAATGACAGCTTTTTGGCATATGAGAGGAAACTGAAGTTTGATTTGGAAACTGCTGGAGCACTGTTGTGGGTTACACCAAGTACCTCCTGTTCCTGTCCTGTTTTATGGATTGAATGACTACCTTACTTTGGCGATGATAATTTGATATGATGGCTGTGATGCCTGAAGTGAGATCAGGTAGAATTAGGGCACTTGCGCATGAAGGAAAGTGAGCATAAGACGCTGCTAAAGGACAACACCCATGAATTATAAAGTAATTGGTTTACAACACGTATTCAGTCTGCAGACATCGCTTTTTTCCTAATGGCTTTACCTGACAGGTAAACAGGCTAGAAAAATATATGCAGATTAAATGGAAAAGGGAAATGTACCCCATCCCTGAGGGGACACTGCAGCTTGCCCCACAGGCTGCGTGCTGAAGGGCAAAGGGATGCCTGTGCTGCTCATCTTGTTCCACTGCAAAATGCATTCTTGGGAACCAGCCTGCAGATTCCCTCCAGACCATTTCAAAGCCGTTCCCATGAGAGCTCAGCCATGCCTGTCTGGGCTGGAACTGATCCCTGACCTCCACTAAGCATGGCTTGGTTTTCTCTGATAGCTGGGTGAATGATTGCCAGCAGTAGTAGATGATTTACTCTATGTAAAGCACTGTCTACTTAAAGGGGCATATCCTAGAAAAGAAGAGAAAAAAAATTATTGTAGAGCCCTAAGGAGTATGAAATTATCTAATTATTTGCATAATAAATAAAGGTAAGGATAACTGTGGTAAAAAAACTTGCAATTCCTTTACTCCATGGTAAAAGAAAAATTTGGGAAAATGGTCTAGATTTTCATAATAACTACAGAACATGTAGCTGTGTTCATAGCTGAAGATTATGTACTTTTGACAGAACAGCTTGATCCAGAATGCCCAGATAGATGCAGGCATTTTTTGGCTGTTTAGTAAAGCAACCCTCCAGTGTATTTTGTTAGGTATTAGGGCATCATTTCCTCACGATCATAGCACTACATGTTTTTCATACATGTATCATTGCAGCCCCACAGAGCTGACTCCTTCCATGTGGTTTCTGTGAATACGCAGGCTACACAGCCTGGAGGTGAGAAAAACTACATATGTTGCTGGTGCTGCCTATTTTGCTGCAGGAGGCATTGGTTTATTAGTTTGCTATATTTCGTCCCTACTAAATATAAGCAACATCAGGACTGAAGGCAGACAACTTCATTGACTGTGTTGTAGGTCCTCAGTCACACAGAATGAAATCTTTGTTATTTTATCCTTCAACTTCAGCTAGATTTTCCAGTTGTTTAAAAGCCAAATGCCTAAAAACATTTCTCTCTTCACAGGGTCACTGGGAGCAGCAGGGTAGCCAACAAGAGCTGCTAATGCCAGAAGTGGGCTTGGAGGGCTTTGGTATATTGTGGTGCTGCAGCAACCAGGTGTTGAAACACTCCAGGTGCAGGCACAGCCTTGGGAAATCAAATAATGCAACTAATGAAAATGGCAGCCAGCTCTATGCTGCCATCTGAGAGGGAACTCTAACTTTTGAACTTGTGATGAAGAGAGCACTTTCCTGAGCAGTGCATTCCTACGCTGTTGATTGCAAAATGGATGAAATTTAACCTTCCTTTTCTTCCAAAAGCTCTCCCTTTTTTGTGCTGAAGAAAACACCTTCTGTGTCTGCTTTGTAGGTAACTGACAGTGAGATTCCTGGCAAATCACCTCCAGGCACTGCTCACATGAAGTTCTGCTATAGTGACAAAAAGGGGTAGTCATGGTACCAAATTCTGCCCCTACTTCTCCTTTATGCAAAAATAATGTGCTGGAGAATTATGCCTGCAAGAAGTTCAGGCAAAAATTATTTACTTTTCTATTTTATAATGAATTTGGAATGAAACCTGTACTGTGGGCATGACCATCAGAAATGAAGGAGGAAGATTATTTTTGTTGTGGTGTGCTACTGAAGATTTGGTTGGATTTGAAAAGGCCATATTTATGGTGATGAAGGCTTCAAGAATAATACAAAGATAGCTGTGATTTGAATTGATATTGCAAGGAAACACTGGCTAGATATGGAGGGTGGAAGAGGAGTTACAAACAAGAAGTATTTATGTGCAAAAGTATATATGTGTGTGTACACACGTATATGTATTATTAAACATAAATCGATACCTTGTCACAATATAACTTACTCTGCAGGAATATGCAGACCATTTATTTTTTCAAAATAGATGAGTCAAAGCTAGATTAGATCTTAAAACCAGCCCTTCATTATTTTGCCAGTCAATATCCACTTGCCAGTAAAAGCCCTTGAAATAGTTAAATGGCAAGTAGTCCCTCAAATGTGTTAAAAATGGAATTTTTCAAAACATCAACTTAAAAACCCCCTTTTATCAGAGTTTAGGAAATGTTAAAATAATTCATAGCTATAGCTTTCCATTTGTACTCTTTGAAAAGCCACATGCTATGCAGCAAATATGCAAATAGTCTTTTAAAGCTACTTTTTAACAAAAATTATATACTCTAATTATTATTGATGAAATTAATACTTGTCACAGTCCTGTTTTTCACTCACATTTTATTAAAAGTACATACAGGTACATACTTTCTAGATGCATATAGCATCTTTCTACATTTTTCTGTCCGGAACCTTGAGGAGGGTCAGTGAAACTCTACATGATTGGAGGTAAACTGCCTGAGACTTTTCCAACTTGCCTATAGTGAGATCATTTTATTGTTCTGGATTGAGCACCTCAATCCATTCCATGGCATTTGTCAGCAATTGGTACGCAAATGAGGTGCAGCATCCCTCCTCATGAGGGATACATTCCTTGAGTATCTTTTGAGGAACTGACATTGGGCACCATTTGAACGTTTGACATGGCTGTGACAAAATCACATTTGATGCAGTCCAGTAAGAACTTCCCCCTATCCTCCTTGAAACCATGTAGTCACCCCTACCTGTTATTTTCTTCAGTCCTCCAGATGTCAAAGGTTTGTTCTCCTACTGACCTCTTTGCTGCTCTGAGATTTGACCAAATACGTGTGAGTTACCTGCCCAAAACATATGCAACCCTAGTCCTCTGATAGCTATATGTCTCCTCATATGACGAGAGGTTGCACTGGTGCTGGGCAGTGGGATGACATGATGGGATGTGTGTAGATCTTATTGTGAAGAAGTGTTCTCCCATGACAAAAAATGTATGTGCTCATTCATGCCATGTGATGGGGAAACCTTTGTTTCTGTCATCTTGGGGGTGCATTTCCAGACACAGGATATGGGTCTTGAGTGGACTGTGTCTGGCTGAGACTGGTTGAAAGTCAAAGCACAATTGCAATCAAATACTTATTAGAAGGCCATTAGGAAACATGCATTTGTTTAATGCTAAGCTTGATGCCAGACAAGTGGTGGCTTCCTTGTTAATAATGTCACTTTCCTATCCTCAAATAATACAATACCTTTCTTTCTTTTTCTCATTTGCATTAGAATTGTCCAAAAACTGGGCAATAAGTTGGCCATTTCAACTTCAAAGCAACTTATTACAAGCTTTTGCTACCTGAAGTGACTAATATCATAAAGTTGGGTAAGGCAGACCTGTCTGTCTAGTGAACAGAGAGGACAAAGACGAGCCTCAACACCCGGGAGGCGGGCAGGGCTTCTGAAACCTAGCCAGAACCTAAAGTTTTTGCTGTGGTTACGTTTGGCGGTCGTCAGGGCCAAGACGGAGAAGGGGGTCGAGAGGCGGGAGGGTGTCAGCCAGCAAGGGGTTAAATGCAATACCGAGCTCCGAAAGGATGCGGGAAGGGATGGGAGGGCCGGCGGGGCAGGTAGGGAGCAGGGGCGGGTCAGGGAGGGAACGGGGCAGAGCGAGGAGCGGGACCGGCCCCGCACTCCCTTCCTCTCGTCTCCACCAGGCTTAGTCAGAGGAATGTGGGTGGGACTCCCTCCTCCCCCTGCGCCTTAAAAACTCTCTTGGATCGAGACACACGCAGTCTCCTGTCCCGGCGGAGCGTCCCCGCGACGCCCAAGCTCCTGGGTGTCCTATCTGACCGGCAGGATGGTGGTGTGCAGCCTCGCCTGCTGGAGATGCAGGTGGCTCCTGCCCCTGCTGTTGGGCTTGGCCATCATCATGGGCATCATCGCCCTGGCAGGCAGGGGGTGGCTGGAGTCTGAGTCGGAGCCCTATGTGCAGCAAGCGTCCCTATGGGAGAGCTGCACGCGGGGCGAGGAGGACCTCAACTGGAGCTGTGAATCCCTCATGGACTACGGTAAGTACTCCCTGGAACCCTGGCCCTGCCACCCAAGGCCAGTGGCTGGAAAGCAGCGGGTTTTGCGGATGCTCAGCTCGTGAATGGTCGCACCACTGCTGTCGTGGCATGACTGCATTCTGGGATGGGGCTTCTTTTGCAGGACCAGTACTAATATTGTTTCAGGGCTTACATGAGCAAAGAAATACGAGTCCAGACAGCTTCAGAGCAATCCTTTGTATCTGTACAATACTGAGAAGCTAGGGCGTTTTGAGTTGAGTTTTTTAAAATTTTTTTACAACTGAACTAAGAAAACCAACTGGCCGTAAGTTTCCTTGGCTCTTTTGTTTGCTTTCTCTCAACTATCAGGAGGTTGCAGTCCGAGCAGCTTCGTACGGCAGTGGCCAGCTCCGCTGCCCCATGCTGCCTGGATGTCTGCACAGAAAACCTTCACTCAGGGCGTCCTATGCAGAGCCACACCTGGGAAACAGTACAGTGGTCTTCCCTTGGCCCTCCAGAGGAAGAGTGCACCTTAATTTAAACCTTCTTGGCCGTGAGAATGTGGCTGTTTGGATACATCCTGACATGCAGCTTAAAATGGCCTTATGTGGGTTTGCAGACCAAAAATATGCTGTTTTCTCTGTATACTTCTCTATTGCACTAGGACCTAAATTGTGGGATAATTGTACTTCTGTTTTAACTTGCGGAACTGCTTTTTTTTTTTTTTTTTTAATCAGTCCAGCATCACCAGTGTAATATTCTTACTGCATACTCCCAGTTTCAGGGCTTTTAGGGGATTTTTTTTTCCTTTGCTAGAACAGATGGGTCTGATTACATCTGCTTTTCCCTCAAATAAAATACTTCTGGACAAATAAGCAGACCCGCCTTAAGATTCTGGACAAGGGGACTTTGGGGACTAGGAAGCTGGAAGGGTGTGTTTCAGCTGGGAGTGCTGGGACTGCTGCCGCGTGCAGATCCCTTGCAACCCAAGCTCGGTGGACTGACTGCCAGAAGCATTCCATTGCAACACTCGTGTAGAAGCTAAATACTGAATATATTGCAAGAGCAGTGGCTTTATTTTGCAGCCAGGTGATGACTGTGGGTCTTAACTTTAGGTGGAAGAAATCTAGCTAGTTTGACAAAAATATCCATCTCCCCCATTAGTGAGAGAAGAAAACTAGTGCAGTAGAGTTGCTGAAACTTGCATTGCGCAGGGAAGAGGCTCTCCTACAGCAGACATGCTGAAGTTTGCATTCTCCTGTAGTGACACTGTTACTCCTGTCCCTAAATATTTATGGGCGTGTGCTTTCATCAGCCCTTGTTGTGGGGCAAGAGCAACTTTCTGCTGGTTTTTCTGGTTAACAAGCTGTCAAAGAAGAATAGAATCCTGGACTTCATTTGTTTATGCCTTGGTTTATTTAAACCAAAATTTATTTAAATCCTTGCCTTATTTAGACTAACTTGATTTTGCCTCTTCTCTAATTTTCATGACATCAGTGCCACTCTCTGTCCCAATAGTATTTACATCTAGATACAGGATGTAACGTATGAGTTCGGGTTTGATGTATTTTGCTTCCTTTTTTTCTATGCTAATGCAATTAGGCTCAAAATAGGTCAGGACATTTAAAAAGGAAAAAAATGCCTAGGAGGCACTGCTACAGGAACTTAAAAGTTAATTAATTGAGATGCATAACTGTGTTTTGCATACAATTACTATGCACTAATCATCCTGTGCCTCTCCTGATGAACTGAAAATTTTAGAGTGGATCTTCATTAATACAAAGCTCCATTAGACAGTTTCTTTATTGAGCTGTGTCCTGTGTACTGAGAAAAGGAAGAGGAAAAGCAGGTAAGTAACTTATTTTTAATGGGGGAAGAGGAAGCAGGAAAGACAAACAAAGATTTGCAAATAGGAATGTATCCCAAGCTGCATTACTTCTTAACTCACATTTGCCAATGGCACATGAAAGGGAAGAAGTGGAAAGGGAAAAAAAAGAGTAGGATGTCATTTGATAGGGGATTGGGGAAGAGTTCTGTACCGGTTTATGTCTGGGAAGTACCTGGCTGACAGCATCTGTGTATTATCAAAATGTTGCAATGCAGAGCTGCTGTACTGCTCTATAGTATGACTCAAGATGACTTAGTCTGGACCATTGCAGGATTAAACTGTTGACTGTGTCATATCAGTAAGCCATCAGATATGACAAGGATTGTTTGGAATGTGGTTACTTGGGGAGGGTGGTTGTCTTTAAAGTCATGAGGCTGTAAGTCTGGGAACAATATTTATGAGAGGCTGTCTTCTCTATTCTGAACACTGCTCCCAGTGACTTTGCTTTGAATTATCCCTGTAAAAGATGGGCATGTGTGCTATAAAGGTAATCCCATTGGAGGTTAACTCTTTCTTGTCTTCCTGGTAACCAGGAAGGGAAGCAATTCATCTGGATCCTTAGCGAGTGCCAAAAAACAAAAAAATGTGTAACCTAGCAGTAGGAGCCCAGCCTTTGTGAATCATGTTTTGCCACAGCTGTGCCACTGTACCTGTGTCCCTAGAGGCATGGACTTTGATACCACACCTTATTGGTGAAGCTGAGTGCATGTGTTGACTTCACTGAGGGACCAGGTAAAGAAAGGAGGAGTGTTACCTGTATACTTATCTTTTCAGTATGCCTCTTTTCAGGCATGCTTCTGTCTCATTTATGGTGCCAGGATGTATTTGAGACCAACTTAGTTTATAGTGTCAGGTGAGTGCAGGCACTGGGAAAATGCTAATGGAAAAGGTGTAGCAGTCGGTGTCGCTATCTACACCCAGAAAACATTTACTGCAACTCCCCCAGTAAAAGATCCCAGTGAGAAAGTGAGGTTGGTATCCCTGCCAGTGGGCTTTGCTGGCCTGCAGGGCAGGTGCACTTCTACTGCTAGCAACCCACAGGCATTAAAAGTTGGAGATTTATAAGATTGTGCTACTCCTGTGCTCCTGGCAGAGCCAAGTGGCTGAAACAGAATTTCTACACATGAGCTTTTATTTAATAGTTAGGTAGTATAGCAATTGCTTTTCTGGCATTCCTAAAGCCAAAACAGAGCTGTTATTCCTAGTATTAATTCCCAACTAGCCCTCCTGGCAAACTTTTGATTGTGAGCTGTCCTGTGCTCATGGTGAGAATGTAAATACCTTCCCTTCTCCAGTCATGCTACTGTTGAAAATTACACATTATGTGTACAAAATATATTTGACAGTACTCTATTACTTGCAGTCCACTACTGCAAGTTTTGTCAACAAAAGCAGATATTTTGGGGCATTCTGTGTAAGGGGTTCTCAAGGCTGAACAAGAATTGCTGCAGCCATTTATATGCAAAAGATTATTATAACCTCAGCTTAAAAACGTGTCTTGTCTATGTCCATAATGGTAAAACTTCTGCCCTAAGATTCCAGTTATTCACAACCTAACAAACTAGCTTCTGCTTTTGTGAGTAAGTGAACAAAGATGAGAAAGGTGTGTTACTTCAAATTTTATAAAAGTTCATCTTCCTGCTAGACTGTTTTCCCAGTCCTTTTATTAATAAATCTCTAAACATAAATCTTGATTTTAAATATCCTACCCTGTAGAGCTTCCATCACAGGCTGAGGCATGGCCAAATAAAATCAGGAAATACACCTAACACTAAGGCTCCATTGCCTTTTTTTTTTTTGCATTTCATCGTATTACTGGTGCTCATCATTAACTTTAAATAATCCTGACCCCTCCTAGTTATCTGCATGATAACATTTGCAGCTTAGTTCCTTTCCATATTAATCATTAATCAGGCCATGTAAGAAGATTCGTAATCATTCCTAATAATTATAGACCTTCAGCACCCGAACAGTAGGGTTTTTTAATGTTCTTTCAACACCACCTAATTGATAAATACTTTTCTGCTGATTAGATACAAAGAATGTGACTCTTCTTTGAGGCAAAGCTGAACTAGGGAGTGCTATTAGCTCCAACTGTTTTGCTTTTCTGCTCTCTCCTATTTATGCAGACTCAAATTACTGTCCTGTTCTTTTGATTTCATAAACAGACATCATATTTTTTGCCTGTTTTGAGTAAGAAATATACTCTCTGCCACTCAGGGACCTGAGAAGTTTCTATTTTTATGCAAAACAAATTCTAGCTAAATGTCTCACTGGTAGAAGGGACTTCTGAGCACAAAACAGCTAGAGGCATGAGCTGATCTGTCTTGCTGTGACAAGGTCTCTCAAGCTCTTAAGGTGGTGTACAGTGAGAGTGTAAACCCACGCCTCTCCCCTCACAGCAACTGGGAGCCATAGGTGGAGTATCTTGCAGATAAAAGACTTGAGTGCCTGCAGGAGCTCAGTCAGCTCTTGGAAGCCTCTGGAAGGAGAAGGAGCTGAGAAAGCCTGACTTGATAGGTGTGGGATGAAGGGGATCCTGCATGGAGAAATATCAGTTTCAGTTGGAGCCCTGCAGCAGCCTCTCTGCTGAAAGCTTTCCCTGTTAGTGGGGGTAGCAACAGTTTGTGAGGGAAAAGAGAGTACCAGGCCTGCATCCTGCACTTAGTAAGGGTGCAGCCTCCCGCTGCAACGTCTTCTATCAGTCACTTATTAAGACTCCCAGTTATTTTTTTGATGTTTCTCTTATGTAAATCCAGAGCTTTTTGCTGCCTTTCCTATAACTTCCACTGGTGCTTATCTGGCAGGCTGGCCATTCGATGGCTATTGTCTAGCCCTGTATAGAGTAGACTCATCCAGTGCTGTGGCTGGTGCCTGTAAATCTGTCTTAGAATCAGTATCAACCTAGTGATAGCTGCTGGAGAAGATAATCTAGCAGTAGAACAGGAGGAAGGCACAGAGTCACCAGCACTGAGCTCTGTCACACAAGAGCACAAACCCCACTGAATGATACCTGCTACTGCCCTGTTTCTGGAGACTTGAAACAAAACTGGGCTTGATATTAATCTTCTGGACAAGACATCTCCTACAGCTCTGTATGTTATCATTTTCACATAGCCAGAGACAAGAAAATAAATCACTAAGCAGAGCTGGGCATAACCTGTATCCAAAAGCTTGTTATACCTCTAAAGTAAAACAGAAGATCTGGAAATAGCAGAAAGAACACTGGGGGCTTTCTGGCTCGTATCTCCTTTGGTCATATTTGTGTTGCACCAACACCTGCAGGCGTGTTTGAGTTTGCAACCTAAATTTTATCAGGCATATGCCAGACTTAGTCTCCTATGCTGTGCCAACGTATGTAATGCATCTAAAAGGGAATGTGCTTTGATAACTAAGTGTTCTTCCTTCTTCTTGTGTTTTATTTCTTAATAGGACAAATATCAATAAATATCCCTTTGTATTAGTTGTCCCTAAATAAAACTTATTGTGGAGCCAATATCCAATACCTGCATTGGATACATCAGAGAATATTTTATACTGAAAGATTTTATCAGACAACTGATATGGCTTTAATCTCCAGGTTCTCATTGGGTGTCGCCCCTCCCTCCTCATGCCACAGCACTCCCTTACGGGAGGAGAATGAGACACAACTGGCTAAGGAAAACTAATTTGAAAAATGTTTGCTGTCTTGATTAGCTCAAAAAAAGGAGAAAGGAAGGAAGAGGGGAAGGATAATCCTTTTCCTTACCCTTTCTGTGCTAGCATGGCTGTCTTCAGGTGGCAGCAGTGTGGGGGATTTAGGCTGAGATCTGTCTCACGGATGGCTGCTGTATTTCACTTTTACTATTGGAATAAGCAGGAAAGAAACCAGTTCAGACTGATCTGATGAAAGTAACTATAAAACAATGCTTTGCTTTCAGAGAGTAAATTGACGTACAGAGTAGAGGTGACTGAGATAGTTTTACTGCATTCTCTGTCTCATATTACTAGTTTTTCCCCATTTATGTGACTAGTAGAGTATGTGAATTATTGTGGAGAGTTTTAACTTTTTAGTTTGTCTGTCTCACTGTTTTTCTCATTTTAGTTTTTGCACAGAAAGGACAGAGGCTACGTTGAAAGCAGGATATCTCCAGACTCACTTAAGCTGTGTTAGGACAAGCAGCTCTGATGAAAGAGATATGAAAAATGTTCTGCCCGAGATCGTGCTGCTTTCTTTATTCTTACATTAGAGGGAGCTAAGGATCTGGCCCTGCTTCTGTCTGAATGTGTGAAAGTAGAAACCTACTTTATGCAGATGTGGAAAGTGAGCTGTGATGACAGCTGACTGGAAGCCAGGGCACTAACCAGTATGGTTTAGCCCCTGTCTGCAGCCATCCTGCCTTCAGGGCACCAACAGCTTTGCTTGTGGTTGTTTGCATTGGGCTCACCTGAACTTCTGTTTGCTTTCTAAAGAGAAGAGTCTGGCCATAATGAGGGCCTTTTCACAAGCTTGTGCTACTGCAAAAGGGGAATTGCAATTTGGTTTTCTGGGAGGTTTTCTTACCTGTGTTGCCCTAGCTTGTGGTGGGCCAGTTCTGGGTGCTGGCGCTGCTCTGCTGGCATATAGCCACTTGCTTCATGCCTGGGCGTCTCCAGCCTGCAGTTGTTTGATCCGCACCACCTTGTCCCATCAAATGTCAAAGTAATGTTTCCAAGAGGACTCTTCTACTTTATCTTAGATTCCGCTGTTTCTCCTCCACTTGCTACATTTTAGCTGTTTCGAAATTTTTTCAGCTGTAAATAGATATTCATCTTCAAGAGCTTTCTCTTTGTCATCTCTCTTTGGCTGTTCCAAATCTGTTTCTTTTTGGTCATGCTAATTTTGCTCCACGTGCATTATTCTTGTCCTAAACAGACAGGCAAGAAGGTGTATGCTGACAGTACTATTATTTCCCAGGAATTATCTCCTGTAGTGGTTCCCTCTTGTCTGCTCCCATACTTCCCTATGGAAGTGGTTTTGTAAACTTGGATGTCAAACAAGAATGGTAATGAGAAAGTGCATTTTCAGTGGTTATGTGCCCTGTCCGCTCAGATGTCTATGGGGCTCTTATGGATACAGAATTTGGAGGTGTTAGCTCCACTACCATGCTTTATGGTATCCCTCTTTTCAGCAGGACAAGTTAGCAGGGAGAGAGTTCTGGGCACCACCACAGTAAAGGCTTTCAACAAAAAAAAATATTAAAGGAAACCAAAGAGCTGCAATGACTTACAGTTCAGTGTATTGCTGTATGTAACCTCTTTCTTGTGTTCTCTTCAAGGATGGGGGAGAGCAGCAGCAGCCACGTACCTTGTTGGCTTTGTGATCCTGGTCATCTGTTTCGCCCTTGCAGTCATTGCATTCTCGATTGAGATACTCCGCTTCAACTTTGTGCGAGGAATTGGAGGCTTGCTTTTTGTTGTTGGTAAGGCTGGGCACAAAGACAAGGTTATTTTAGATGTAAAACTGGCATCAGTAGAAAAACATGCCTGATGGAGCCTCCCTTATGAAATAGACTGTCTTTGTCTGGCTTATGACTCATTTTCATGGGCAACAACAGAAGGCTGATTTATTCCCTGAGAGGATAATGGTTAGGGAAGCTCCAGTGGCCTTTGTCAGTTAGCCTTTCCCCAAAAGCAGTGTACAGGGAACACCCAACAACTTTCACCCTGCATGTCACATGCTAAGACTTAGGAGCTGAGAGCCCACCTTCCTGAGGGGAGGAGGAGTGATGGGGCTAGGGTACAAGCAGGAGGTAACTGCCTCCTTAGGGATCATGATGCCTGGCTGTAGGACAGGTCGTGGCATGCAGGTGAACACCTTGGCAACCTGGCAATGTCAACCATAGCTGCTGCAGCCAGATAGGTGTGGGGATCTGCCTTGGCTAGGATTCATGTACCTCTATAAGAATGTAAATTTGATTGTAGCACTGAAGGTAATTCTTACATATCTTAAAAGCATGTGCAGTTACGTCCAGGTAGCTTTTTAAGTGGGAAATGTAATCTCATTCATTGTCATTTACTCCTGCTCTTTTTTCTTTTTCTCTCTAGCTGCATTCCAAATCATAGGCTTGGTCATCTACCCAGTGAAATTCACGGAAGAAATTCCGTTGACAGGAGATAATATGTTCAGCTGGGCCTATGGCTTTGGTTGGGCGAGCACTGTTGTTGTAATTGGTTGTGCTTTCTTCTTCTGCTGCCTCCCCAATTGGGAAGATGAAGTCCTAGGAAACATCAAGCCTACCTATTACTACTCTTCCCCGGAGAGAGCACCATACTTAAACTGAAGGGTTAAATCCAAGTGCAGTCAACTGTCAAAACAACAGAGGAGAACCTGTGCTGTAAATTTGGTGCAATTATAGGAGACTGAAAAAAACCCACCTCACTTTTCTAAAGTATTTCTGACTAGCCCTGGCAATAAATTAGTGGAAACATTGGCATCTTTAAGCAAATGGCTTTTACCTAAAGTATTATTTATAAATTCTCGTGTCAATTCTGTTTGGGTGGTTTACTTGCTCCTTCCCCTCCCAAGTAATTGAGTCATTCTTATTTTATTCAAACGTTTGCTTATGAATAAAGATGCAGTGTTTCAACTGTAGAAAGGAAGAGGAGATTTTTTAAACAACCCATTAGAGAGGCCTGCAAGTTATTTTGTTTTCATCTCTGATGAAATTGCCTTAAATGGAACTAGAAAAAAACCCAGCCTTCCCAAGAATGCTTTTTCTTCCACCAAAGTTAGTCTCAAGGAAAGAAATTTCCTGAGAGTATTGCAGTCACCTGCTGCCTAAGAATCTCTTCTCATTCCTTTTACTGGACCATTGTTGACCATTAGCTATTTGAATTAAGGGTAAATAAACTTAAAATCTTTCCACCGGTTGGTGCTGTTGCATGGAGGTCTTTTCTAAAGCATGGAGCTGTTGTGTATAACAGTGCGTGATGTAATACTTATTTTTGTGGCTGCTGCAGGACTTGTGATGGAGCCACATAAAGCTTAATATACATTGTCATAGAGAGAATCAATAAAACTTCAGATGTTGAACTACATATATTTTTACATGGTATTTGAGGGGTTCTGATTTAGAAAATATATTTGATGAGAAATATACACTGTTCTTCATGTCGACCTTTTTAAAACTGCAGTGTTTTAATTATCTGCCATGCTTTGGAGGGACATCTTAGCATAAGGTGTTGAAAACCTCCAAAAGTTTCTAAAGCACACTGTAGGTATTCCAGAGTTTACTAAACTTGAGGATGCTTTGTGAGTCCCTAGGGATAACAGGTAAAAATAGAAAAGCAGTTCTGGGAGCAATTTGCCTATGCAAACTTCATACAGACACTCATCTCGGGAGTAATTTGGCTGTCTCCTAGCCTGTGCGTCTGGAGCCAACACTTTCAAATAAGTATTCCAGTGAGGCAGAGCCATGTCTATATTGGTCATGGACCTGCAGCAGCTTATAACAGATTTAATTAGAGACTGTAGTCTTTGTCAGAGCTTTCTTCAACTGGGGAAGAAGGAAGAAGCTCATTTGTGGAGCTTCTCTTCCAGCTATGGGGGAGTAGCACTAGCAGAAACAGATTTCTGAGAGGGGCACAGGTAAGGTGGAAAGAAATGCTGTGTGTTACCCTGTGTAAGGAGCAGCTGGAGACTTATTTCTCACTATGGTGAACACAGTACTTAGGAGAGGGTAAGTGTATGGGAATATGTATTCATACACATGTGCAAAATAGAACTTGCAAAACGTTAACTAGTGTACTGTAAAGCTAAAGTACTTTAGAACTATGTTTTTTCAAAGCCCAATAGTTCTTGTATTGTGTATTGTATAGCTTTCTGTTTTTTACCACCTTTTTAAATTTGGTAATTCTGTATATTGCATGTGATCCTGTTTTAGAAAGGCCAAGTGGCTTCTGAAGGTCCCTTCCAGACCTGTATTTTATAACTTGACGGAGTGTAAACATCTGCAGACTTCAGAACTGTGTTACAAGCTCAGTTGTGGCATATCCAATCAACTGTATTTATGATTCTCGCTGACTAAGAGAATCCTGTGACAAATGTGTATTTTGTTTTTCTTTTTCTGTACAATACTGGCTGATGGGGAATACTCTGTAGGCTTCTCTGTATCATGAGTAATGTTAGTGCCTAACTTTCTAGTGAATTCAAAACACAACAGAGAATCCCAAGTCTGGAAAATCATTGCACAGCTGAAGCTGAGGAGGAGAAAAGACGTAATAAAATGGATACCCTTCCTAATAAGAGGGAGGATGATGTGGTAATAGGATTTAGCATAACTTAAGTCTTTTGTATGTTTTTTATAAGCATTGTCATAACTTGTCAAAAAAGGACAAATGTAAAATAAACTTGGCTCTGAACATACTGGGAGGGGTGGAAGCATAACCAGAGTGTTACACAACTAAAAAGTTCCAGAGAAAGCTATTGCAAATAGTCATTAATTACTCTCAAGTGATACTATGTATGTGGCACTCCTTTCAAATGTGGTGGCTTAATTAAAACTATTTTAACTGATGGTTGTAGACAGTTGATGTTATTTGTGATTCACAGATTCACCTCAAACTCAAGCAAATAGGCATTCTTTACTTATCTTAACATGAATATCAGTATCCATGAAGTGTCATGTTAAAAAGTGAAGTTAAAGACCTCATATGTCCAGGAGGCAACAACTTCATTTTCTAGTCAAATAAGCTTGGGTTTACACTGCAAAACATGTCTGTGTACTTTCATCAGAAGTGCCAGGCACAGCAAACTCTCACTAAGCCAAAACCTCTTAAATGCATCACACCTTGGGGGAACTCTAAACTTTCTAAGGACATGATGATCTAAAGGAGGTCTCAGATGTGGGAAGCGGGGTTTTTTTTAATTAAAACTGCCAAATAGCTTTCATATACTGATCAAGAACTTTAAATATGGATAAAATGATGAAGTACTTGCTTGCTATTTTCAATGGAAGATTGCACTTCTCCCAGGGTTAGAAACCTTCCTATTTCTACCTCAGATTACTCATGGCCTATACGTAGCTCTGTGCTAATGACATTTTGTATCTTGAACAGCTCTTTCTCCATCTGTGTTTTTTTTTCAGAGAACAAATCACCTGTCAGCCACTGCTGTCTTAAATCAGCCTGTGGCTCCTGATTTCTGGAAAGATGGGTTCACCATCCTCCCAGTCTTTTTTCCTGTCCTCTTGCTTAAATGTCTTGCCATCCTGAATTCTGGTGGCTTGCATGTGTTTCTTTTTGTTTTGGGGGTTCCCCCCCCCCCTTTTAATTACTTTTGGTTTAAAATACACAATTTAGGAAAATAATTGTTGTTCCTTTTATATTTTCCTAAATACTCTGAAGATAACTGGAGAGTTTGTGTAATGCCTATGTTTTGACCTGAAGAACATTTGTACCATTGTTTACCTACTGGTCTGTATTCAATTGCAGCCCAAATCTGTGCTTGCTGAAATCCACTGAACAATTCCAGCGAGCTTCAAGTTGCAGGGCAGCGTCTTCTAACCCAACCATGGGGAACAGATGAGAATCTGAGCACATTTAGCTCTCATCTCAGGAGGAGTAACAAGCAATCAAAATTGCATGACTCAAGGCTAATTGACCCGAATGGGATGATTGATGATTAAACCTCATGGATACGGCAAACAGCCAACACTGTTTGGGATTTTGTATTTTTTGTTGACAAAATAGTTGACTCATTTTTTAGGCAATTTCTTGGCAAGGTAGAATTCTTGAGAAGTATTCATCTTGCCTTTGCATTCTTCATGTAAAGACTTTTGGACTTATAATACATGCATAAATCAAGGCAGTGTAGTGACAGATCATTCAAGACAATTTTTTTGAAGGGGAGAGTTGTTATGGTGATAAGTACCATAGAAACAAAACCACCTACGTACTAAAAGGAAAGGTTACATGCACAAGAAAAGAATTGCTGAAATCATTGAGCACTTATTAATTAATGATGAACCAAGAACATACGTCAATGGAAACCAAAAATGCTTTAGGAGATGTACAACAGCCGAGAGAGCGGAGTTACTGGTCCCGCAATGCACTGGAGGTTGTTGGCAGTACGGAGCAGCATCCTGAAAAAAACAGGGCTTTCAGTACGTGAAGCTGCACAGGCTTGAAAATTGACTTGAGCAATGCTACTCACAACCAGAATAAAATATAATCAAATCTGGAGGATATGTTTGACAAAATAGGGATGCTGAGTTTCTGAATGTGATTCTTAGAACAGGTGTCTGTACAGAACAGTGAAATCCATGTGCAATAGGTTCACAGCATCTGGGATATCGCAGTGTTGCTGCGTAGGTGCAGTAGTTTGTATGGGTAGACCAATGACATAGAATGTGTTGATTTTGCTGTGCATGTGCAATGCATTTGTAAGATAGGTCTGATGTATCTGGGGTGCAGGTCTGTGCTGGTACAGTAAGCAGCCTTTTGTCAGGGCTTTCCTGTCATCCAAAGGTGTGAGCCAAGCTATTCCAGGTATAGTGCTTGATATCCAGAAATTCTGGGCAAAAAGTCAATACCCCCAAATTTTGCCTCTATAAAGTTGTTGGGAGTTTTAAGAATTAAAAGGGATTTTTTAATGATCATTTTTGAATACCTAAATTTAATAAACTGAATTTATAATGACGACTGTAGTGGAAAACATGCAGGCATATCTATAGCATTCATAGTGAAACTGTGAGACTAAAAGCCAACTAACTCCTGTCCTCTGCTGTTCTGCACTGGGAAATGATCATAGACTCATAAGAAAAGTCTGAGTTGGACTAGACCTTTAAAGATTATGTAGTCCAAACCCCCTGCAGTGAGCAGGGACATCTTCAGCTAGATCAAGTTGCTCAGAACTCTGTCCAACCTTACCTTGAACATTTCCAGGAATGGGACATCTACCACCTCTCTGGGTAACCTGTTCCTCTAGTCATTTTTGTGGCCCTCCTCTGGACCTGCTCCAACAGGTCCATATCTTTACTGTGCTGAGACCTCCAGAGCTGGACACTGTACTCAAGGTAGGGTCTCAAAAGAGCACAGAAGCGGGGCAGAATGACCTCCCTTAATTTGTTGCTGACAATCCTTTTGATGTAGCCCAAGACATAGCTGGCCTTCTGGCCTGTGAGTGTACATTGCTGCCTCATGTCCAGTTTTTCATCCACCAGTACCCCCAAGTCCTTCTCGTCTAGGCTGCTCTTAATACTTTCATTCCCCAACCTATATCAATATTGCGGTTGCCTTGACCATGCTGCAGGACCTTGCACTTGGTCTTGTTGAACCTCATAAGGCTCACACGGACCCACTTCTCAACCTTGTTTAGGTCCCTCTGGATGGTATGTCCCTCAGACATATCAACTGTACTACTCAACTTGGTGTCATCTGCAAACTTGTTGAGGGTGCACTCGATCCTATTGTCTATGTCATTGACAAAGATATTAAACAGTACTGGTCCCAGTAATGACCCCTGAGAAACACCACTTATCAGTGATTGAGCCACTGGCCACTACCATCTGGATGCAACAATCCAAGCAATTCCTCATACACCAAACAGTCCACCCATTAAATCCATATCTCTCCAATGTAGAGAGAAGGATCTTGTGGGGGAAGGTGTCAAAAGCCTTACAGAAGTCCAGCTAGACGACATCCATGGCTCTTCCCTTGTACACTGATATAATCACTCCATCATAGAAGGCCACTAGGCTGGTCAGGCAGGACTTGCCCTCAGTAAAGCCGTGCTGACTGTCTCGAATCACATCCCTGTCCTCCATGTGCCTTAACTTCTAGGAGGATCTGTTCTATGATCTTCCCAGGCACAGAGGTGGGGCTGACAGGTCGGTATTTCCCAGGGTCCTCCTTTCTACCCTTTAAAAAAGTGGACACAATATTTCCTTTTTTCCAGTCACCAGGGACTTCAAATGGCTCACATGACTTTTCAAATATCATGGAGAGTGGGTTGGCAACTACATCAACCAATTCCCTCGGGACTTTGGGATGCATCTCATCAGGTCCCACAGTAGACTCCTAGAGAAGCTGGCAGCCCGTGACTTAGATGAGAGCAGTCTGTGCTGGGTTAGGAATTGGCTGGATGGCCGAGCCCAGAGAGTGGTGGTGAATGGTGTCTCATCCAGTTGGCGGCCGGTCACCAGTGGTGTCCCCCAGGGATCGGTGTTGGGTCTAGTCCTGTTTAATATCTTTATTGATGATCTGGATGAGGGGATTGAGTCCATCATCAGCAAGTTTGCAGATGATACCAAGCTGGGAGGAAGGGTTGATCTGTTACAAGGTAGGATGGCCCTACAGAGGGACCTGGACAGACTGGAGACATGGGCCAATTCTAATGGGATGATGTTTAATAAGTCCAAATGTTGGATACTTCATTTTGGACACAACAGTCCCATGCAGAGCTACAGACTGGGGACAGAGTGGCTGGAGAGTAGTCAGGCAGAAAGGGACCTGGGAGTGCTGGTTGACAGAAAACTCAACATGAACCAGCAATGTGCCCAGGTGGCCAAGAAGGCCAATGGCATTCTGACCTGCATCAGGAATAGTGTGGAGAGCAGGACCAGAGAAGTTATCGTCCCCCTGTACACGGCACTGGTCAGGCCTCACCTTGAATACTGTGTGCAGTTCTGGGCCCCCCAGTTTGGGAAAGATGTCAGGATGCTGGAGTGTGTCCAGAGGAGGGCAACGAAGATGGTGAAGGGGCTGGAGCACAAGCCCTATGAGGAGCGACTGAGGGAGTTGGGGCTGTTTAATCTGAAGAAGAGGAGCCTCAGGGGAGACCTCATTGCTCTCTACAACTACCTAAAAGGAGGTTGTAGTCTCTTCTCTCGGGTGACCAGTGACAGAATTAGAGGGCATGGACTCAAGCTTCGTCAGGGAAAGTTTAGACTTGATGTTAGGAAAAAGTTCTTCACTGAAAGGGTGATTGGCCATTGGAATGCGCTGCCCAGGGAGGTGGTGGAGTCCCCGACCCTGGAGGTGTTTAAGGGGAGACTGGATGAGGCACTGAGTGTCATGGTTTAGATGATGGGTTGGTGTTGGTGTTAGTGTTGGGTTATAGGTTGGACTCAATGATCTCGGAGGTCCTTTCCAACCTTATGATACTGTGATACTGTGATACTGTGATACTGTGATACTGTGATACTGTGATACTGTGAATGTTCAGGTTCCTCGGGTTGTCACAAACCTTATCTTCTCTTACAGTGGGAGGGAATTTGCTCTCCCAGTCCCCATCTTGTGGTCCATCCACATTCCCACACATTCCCTGTGTCAGAAGAAGTTGACAGTGAGGACTGAGGCAAAAAATTGTTGAGTATTTCATCCTTCTCCTCATCTGTTGTTACCAGTTTGCCAGTCTTGCTTATCAGTGGGAGTATGTTTCCTTTGACCTTCCTCTTCTGGTTGACATGCTTGTAGAAGCCCTTCTTATTATTCTTTGTGTCCCTTGCCAAGTTTGGCTCCAGCTGCACCTTGGTCTTCCTGACCAATCCCTACACAAAACACAGCATCCCTATACTCTTTCTGGATACCTGTCTCTGCTTCCACTACCTCTGCATTTGCTTCTCACCCTTTAGTTTGATCAGAAGATCTCAGCTCAGCCTTGCTGGTCTTTTGCCTTCCTTTCCTGGTTTCTTACACCTGTGGATAGACAGCTCTTGTGCTCTATGGAAAGCGTCCTTAAAGATCTGCCAGCTCATTTTCACTCCCTTTTCCCTGGGGGCAGTTTCCCAGAGGGTTCTACTAACTTCTTGAAGATCTGGAAGTTTGTTTTCCTAAAGTTCAGGATCATGACTATATTCTTTGCCTGACCCATATTCCTCAGGACTGTGAGCTCCAGCAATGCATGATCACTGCAACCCAGGATGCTGCCAAACTTGATGGCACTGATTATCTCACATGTGTTGGTGACCATCAGGTTCAGTATCACATGCCCTCATGTAGACTGTCTATTACCTGGCTTAAGAAGTTATCCTCAATTTGTTGCAGGAATCCCCTGGATTGCCTACAGCTCAGTGCGTTACTTTTCTAGCTGATGTTGGATGGTTGAAGTCCCCCAGTAGGACGAGAGTCTGCAAGCACAATGCCTCTGGAGTAAGAAGACTTTGTCAATAGGCTCCCCTTGATTGGCAGCCTGTAGTAGACCCAGCCACAAGGTTAGAATCATAGAATTGTTTGGATTGAAAAAGACCTTTAAGATCATCAAGTCCAACCATAAACCCAACACTGCCAAGTCCATCACTGAACCATGTCCCTAAGCACCACATCTGCACATTTTTTTAAATACCTCCAGGGATGGTGACTCAACCGCTTCCCTGGGCAGCTGTTCCAATGCTTGACAACCCTTTCAGTAAAGAAATTTTTCCTGATATCTAGTCTAAACCTCCCCTGGTGCAACTTGAGGCCATTTCCTCTTGTTATATTGTTTGGGAGAAGAGACCAACACCCACCTTGCTACAATCTCCTTTCAGGTAGTTGTAGAGGGCAGTAAGGTGTTCCCTCAGCCTCCTCTTCTCTAGGCTGAACAACCCCAGTTCCCTCAGCAGCTCCTAATAAGACTTGTGCTCTAGACCCTTCACCAGCTTTGTTGCCCTTCTTTGCATACACCTCATCGGATCAGTGTCTTTCTTGTAGCAAGGGGCCCCAAACTGAACACAGTGTTTGAGGTGTGGCCTCACCAGTGCTGAGTACAGGGTGACAATCACTTTCCTAGTCCTGCTGGCCACTATTTCTGAAGCAAGCCAGGATGCTATTGTCTGCTTTAGACACCTGGGCACACTGCTAGCTCATGGCTCTCAACCATCACCCCCAGGTCCTTTTATGTTGGACAGATTTCTATCCATTCATCCCCAAGCCTGTAGCACTGCATGGGATTGTTGTGACTCAAGTGCAAGCACCCGACTCTTAGCCTTGTTGACCTTGTACAACAGTTCTTGGCCCATTCATCCAGCCTGTCCAGTTCCCTCAGCAGAGCATTCCTAGCCCCAAGCAGATGCATCTCAACTCAATGCATCTCTGTAAGGCAGGTGGTTGGAATTCACCAAGATTTGTCTCTGCCCTATTATGAAATGGTCAGCATAATAATGAGGTAGTCACATGTGGACTCGGAGTCACCCCCCTTAGAGGATGTCTTCCCATTTTTCCCAGGATGGAAATCTTAAAAAGTCAAAACACATTAAGACAAACAACCCCACTCCCACCTAACTTCACATCATCTGCAAACTTACTGAGAATGCACTTGGTCTCCTTATCCGGATCATTGATTAAGATATTAAGTCGAACTGGCCCCAACACTGAGTCCTGGGGAACACCACTTGTGACCGGCCACCAAGTGGATTTAACTCCGTTCACTACCACGATTTGGGCCTTGCCATCCAGCCAGTTTTTTACCCAGTGAAGAGCATACCTGTCCAAGCCGTGAGCAGTCAGTGTCTCCAGGAGAACCCTAGGGCAAACAGTGTCAAAGGCCTTACTATAGTCCAGGTAAAAAACACCCACAAGCTTTGCCTTATCCTTTTCCCTTTAAAGTGAACAGGAGCTGTGAGTCAGGCTGATGAGATGTGCCAATAAAGCAAAGAAAGCTTCAATGATCCTCAGGAGATTGGGAAAAACTGTAATACAGAGCATGCACATTCCTATTTGAAATGTTTTGGCAGTACAGCTATTTTCCTCATGCTCCATGAGAAAACATTGCCTCAGTGAATGTCTAGGTTTTTCCAGGCCCACCAGGCATGTACATGCTTCCTCAGATTCCTCCTGGCCAGGTTTATGTAAGGCAGAGAGTTAGAGCTGGATTCCATATTTCTTTGGGTACACGGAGAACAACGGGTCTCACTATTAAAGACTGAGGTGAAGAAGGCGTTAAGTGCGTCAGCCTTTCCTCATCCTCTGTCCTTAGCCCTCTTTTTACTGCTAATATATTTATAGAAACATACTTTATTGTCATTTACTGTGGTAGACAGATTAAGTTCTAGTTGGGCTTTGGCCCTTCTAATTTTTTCCCTGCATAATCGCACATCTTTGTAGTCCTCCAGGGGAATGGTGTCAAAGGCTTTACTAACATCCAGGTAAACAACAAATCCACAACAGGTCACCCTGTTGTAGAAGGAGATCAGATTAGTCAAGCAGGACTTATCTTTCCTAAACCCATACTGACTGGGCCTGATCACGTGGTTATCCTGTACACACCACATGATGGCACTCAAGATGATCTGCTCCATAACCTTTCCCAGCACCAAGCTCAGGTTGACAGATCTGTAGTTGCACAGATCCTCCTTCTGAGCCTTTTTGTAGGTGGGCATCACATTTGCTGGCCTCCAATCAATGGGAACCTCCACATTTAAGCAGGACTGCTGATAAATGATGGAAAGTGAGCACTTCAGCCAGTTCCCTCAGTACCCTTGGTTAATTCTTATCTGACCCTATAGGCCTGTGGAAGTCTAGCTGGTGTAGGAAGTTGCTAAGCATTTTCTCTTGGATTATGGGGGCTCCATTCTTCTCCCCATCCCTACCTTCCAGCTCAGGGGGATTGGTATTCAGAAAACAGTTGGTCTTACTACTAAAGACTGAGGCAAAGAAGGTATTAAGTACCTCAGCCTTCTCCTCATCCTTTGTCACTATGCTTCCACCTGCATCTAATAATGGATGGAGATTCTCCTTAGCCCTCCTTTTCCTGATAATATAATTATAGAAACATTTTTTATTGCCATTTACCACAGTAGACAGATTAAGTTCTAGTTGAGCTTTGACCCTTCTAATTTTCTCCATGCATAACTTCATGATATCTTTGTAGTCCTTCTGAGTTGCCTGACCCTTCTTTCAGATGTCATAAACTCTCCTTGTTTTCCTGAGTTCCAGCTAAAGCTCTCTGTTCAGTCAGGCTGGCTTTCTTCCCTGCTTGCTTGTCTTTCTACATGTGGGGACAGCCTGCTCTTGTGCTTTCCTTCTTAAAGAGCGTACAACCTTCCTGAACTCCTTTGCCCCTCAGGACTGCCTCCCAAAGGACTCTGTTGACCAGTCTCCTAAACAGGCGAAAGTCTGCCCTGCAGAAGTCCAAGGTGGCAGTTTTGCTGACCCCCCTTTCCTCACTTCTCTAAGAACCGAAAGCTTTATCACTTCATGATTGCTATGCCCAAGGTGACCTCTGACCATCAAACTACCCACAAGTCCTTCTCTGTCCGAAAAGGTTCCCTTTGTTGTCTGTCTCTGATTCTTACCTATAAGCTTACAATCTGATAATGGGTTAAAGTACATTAGTTGACTGTTATGATCTTGAGGCATGTACACAGAGGCATATAATTGGGGCAGGAACAGATGTGCAGTCATTTAGAGAACCTATTTTTAAACTCTCTGTGTTAGCAGTCCTATAGAACAAGAAAGAAGCAGAGCTTATTGTGAAAAAAGAGCTTAGATGAATCATGATACTTGAAAATAAATTTCAGTCCTGATTTGCAATAGGGAGACAAAACAACTTACAAAAAAAACTTAGGAAAATCATAACTGGCATTTTGTATCAGGACAATAGGAAAAGTTGAAAATGTTGATAGGAGATCACCAGTTTAATTTCATCTCACTTCCCAAATCAATTGCATATCAAACATTTAAAACTGAAGAAGTCATCTCCATATAACATTGTGGCTTCAGCGAAACCCTACTTATGGCTGAAGAATCTCAAAATGAAAATTCATGGCTGAAACTCTTAAAGATATGTTTGGTATGCATCTCTTATCTGTAATTCTCAAAGTGCTTAAAGAAGTAGCTGGTGCTGTTCCCAACTGACCCACAAGGCACAGTAAATGAAAGCCATTTCTTTGTCAAAGAAATATGAGTAGCAAAGGTGTGACACCTGGGAGTTAACTACATAAGGCTGATTTTATTCCTCTCCTAAGGCAGCTGAAATATATGCTTTTAAAGGGAGTTACTGTTATGATCCTCTGCAATGGGACAACTCTTTAACTAGCCTAGTTAGGCCACAGAGAAGTTGTGGGGCCCAAAGCAAGTAGCTTATACAAGATTTTCCCATATGTAGGAGAAAGATGCACTGTGCCACTCTAACGACTTCTACACAATTTTATAGAAAGAAACGATGTATGCAACTTTCTTTGTGTCAAAGCTTGCACTCCTGAGAGTTGCTGGAGGAAGATACAGACACTCACAATGGTTACAAATGGCAAGAAGCCATCTCAGCTGGTAGCAGCATAGTGGGTTTACAAGATAGCCTTGATGGCAGCTTTTTGCCTGATGAGCGTAGGCTGAATTTGTCAAACTTTTGCAGAGCATACATAAGAAAAAACTAGGGGTTAAATCTTGTTCCAGTATAGAGGCCACCCTGAAGAAACTAGCTGAAAATGGAATCCAAGTTCAGGCACATAGACTTTTGTGTTTTCCTAATACAGCCTTGAATTGATCACAGAGACAGTAATCCCAATGCAGCCTCGTGTTTGCAACCCAGCTGTTGAAATCTGCTCTTGTGATAATTTTGGTTTTGCATGTGTAACCTTACTAAGGTATGGAAGAAAGCAGCTCTTGAGCCTAGGTGTTTGTCTTGTTGAGGCAGGCCTTCTTTACTGACAAGAGTCAGTGACTGCTGCTCACAGGGCAGGCTTTGAAGGTCCAAGAGTAAGCCAGTCCAGGACAGCTCTTGCTAAAACTCTTAACAAGACCCTGTGAAATTTTTCCTCCAAGCTCAGCAGCCAGCAAACAGAACAGATCTCAAACCTGTGCGGAGATTTCCCGTGCTGAGCGAGGCAGGTAAAAGAAGGCATTCCCAGATGGGCGGCTGCTGGACTGATCACTGACCACTCCCAGGTCACCAAAAGCATCATAGACAAGCCTCGGTGTCCAGCCACTACAGGAGACTCCCTCAGAAAGTCCTGGTGTGTAGGAAATCACAAGATCTCAACTGAGTTCATTTTTTTAAGGAGAGTGTTCTTACTTTGCAGTGGACTAAGGTCAGGTCCTGTTCAAAATGCATTCCTAGCATCCTTCTAATTAACACAAAGAAATTGCAGCTTGGATTACCCTGTGAAATCTTCTGGTGTCTAAAGGTATTTTCCTACATGTGCTTACTATGGATGAAATATTGGTCATATTGAGAACTATTGCCTTGGTGCCCAGGTGGTGCAGGGTACAGAGAGTGACCAGAAGGTAAAGTTTAGCTTAGCAGGGCTTGGCTGACTGAGTTGCATGACTGTAAAGGCTATGGTTATAATAACAAACACAGTGCAATAGTCCCACTGCAAGGTGAGGGGTAGCCCTCTCCAAAGGGAAACAGCAGATTTGCATTATCAGAAGAAAAAGAACTTATGGTTGTAAAGATATCAATAAAGATAATAACAGTCACAAGATTTATGATAGCTCATGTAGAAAATGTTTCTCAGTCGCTCAGGGTGACTTCTTAGGTGTAAGCACACAAGAGAAAGGATCATAATATAGTCTCAGCAAAGCTTTACAAACTAAATTCCAAGAACTTCTTGTTTAGTGGTAGTATGAATATAAAAGCACAAAAATGTGCCCATGTCAGTTTAGTCGGTTATATAACTCAGCTGACCAGGTCAGCAGACTAAAGGTGGCTGAAAATGTGTTGCCAGTCACGTGTTAGCTTTTCCTTCTACTAAGAAAACAATTTTTGTCTTGCCTGAAAAGGGCATATTTTTTATTTGTAGCTCTAATGCCACGGAACTGTTTGTTTTATAAATATGCTAGTGCTTATATAATTACTTCAAGTGGCAATGAATATTTATTACGGAATCCACCAGGTTTAATACTGATAATGCGTCTTAATTTTCAACAGATGATTCTGATGTTAACCAGGAGGTACTATCCACAGATAGTGGAAAGCTTTTGCTTTCATGTAAACAGCCACCTTATAAACTGAAAAATACAGAACACATTGTGGGTAAGTCATCACTTCAAATAACAGGCTACTTAATGAAGATTTAAATAATTTTTCCTTGTTTCCCATTGGAGAATCAGAATTACAAAAGATATACTTTATTTTGTCACCTTTGAATATCTCTACTTCTCTGCTGTTCCAGATATGACAAATTACACTTGTAGTGAATGTGACAAGTTCTCATAGTTTTAAGTTGTTTAAGGATGACAAAGATGGGCAAGACACAGAAACACCCGTGATGACTGAACACTACTCATCTTTCTTTCAGAGCGTGGTAATGTGTTCTGTGATACCATCTCACAAATGTTAACGTTTGTGACAATATACATTCATCTGTAGGTGAGTTATAACTGAAACTGATGACAAATTGTTCATTCATAAATGCGTACCTGAAACATGGCTGAGCATTCAAAAAGCAGGGAAGATAATTTTATTCTTCAATAAATACTAGCTCTCAAATAGCCGGCAGTGCCTGACTTCACAGCGGTTTCTGCAACAAAATTGCTTTAACTTGATTTGGTTATTTTCTCTGAGGGAAAGAAAATGGCTGAGTTTTTAGCAAACTGTAACTATTCCCGAAATATTGAAACTTGGCAAAAGACTGGATATAGACAGTTGAGTGAAGACTTGGCCATGTGCGAGTGTTTCTGAAGCCATCTTTTAAAAATTTAATATCCAAATCCATGTTCTCTCAATACTTTGGAGTTTGTTATGTCCATTTCTACCTGAGCTGTGGCAACAAAAAGAACATGTGTAAACAGACCTGGACATCTTGCAGGTACCAGCATATCGCTCTAAGGATGAGCTTCAAATGATATTTGTTTTAAGGCAAATATATTTTAAAAATCATGCATAAACAATGACGTATTACAGTGTTATAGAATTAGTAAATGGCATTTTAAACATCATTTTTAGGTTAATGCTAACTGAATCTGTGGATAGTGCAAATATGCTATATGAGGGACAAAATAGAATGATCTAAGGAGATGGTTGTTCCCTAAAGTGTTCTTAACAAAAAAATACTTGAATGCCCCTATTTCCAACCCCAGACAGCAGATGAGGTGCCTTCATAGTTGGGTTTTGCTTAAAGTGACATTCAAATTCAAAGGCCAAATCTCTAAAAATGTCTCCTGCTCTAATGGAAACTTGTTGAATGCCCCTGGTGGACCTCTCACGACTGCAGGGTTCATACCGGGGTAGCCGCTGGAAGGATGCTACAGCTAGTGAGCATTGCACCAGCTGGAGAATGAGAGCCAAAGCAACCACATCACTGCTCACATACCACCAGGATAATAAGCTACCGCTGATTCAAAATAAGGCATGGTGTTGCATTAGTCCATTCAAATTGCTTTCATGACAAAGCTGCTTCCTCTTCACAGTGTTGCAGCTCATTGCTGTGGATGTTCCAGTGTGGGTCTATGCAAGCTCAGTACTCCCCTGTACACTGAATAAATTCAATGTAAATTATTAATTTATTTTATTGAGTCCAATATTGATTTATGAACATTAATTCAGCAAAATACTGTGAAATCTGTAATGTAGTAGCATACCTCCGTGAGTAAATGAGATCTGTACTTGGATGCAGACTCCTCTGACAAAATCTACCACAGGAGCAAAGGATATTTCGCATCCTCTGTGCTTAATCATATCTCACAAAATCCGGCTTCAATCTTCAAGGGGTACAGCTGCTTCCAGATGTAAACACGTCTGGGTCCTACCGAAATACTGGGTAGTAGCATGTGTTGGTTTAAAGGGAGAGTGCTACGAACATGGCTATGTTGCTTCAGAGCTGACAGACAGAAAACTCGACTCGCACTTGGCTGGGTGGCCTCTCAGGGCATGGCAACATCATGGTTCATTTCTACATTGTTCTCATAGAACATTGCAGACAGGCTCTCACAGGCCTCAGGCAGTACACGTACAGCCAGAGCCATGTGCAGGGAGTGTTCATAAGCCACAGTCGAATCAAAGCTCATTTTTTGTTCTTCCACAAAGGCTATACCCAGATCATACTGTATTTCTAATAGTAAAGCTTGTTGTTTATTTCCCCCTGCAGCTATGTCCCAAAAGAGGAAGGGAAGGCAGTCACACATTCTTTGTTGTGTTAAATTTATAGCAGCTAGAGGATTTTTTTTTTAACAGTAAAAAGTAAGGTATAATTTTATTTTAAAATGGAGTCCAAGAAAAGCAGCTTCCAACCTCCAGGTGGCAAGATTCAGAAGCAACCAGCCTCTAATGCAAATAGTTTGCTGGCTTGTCTTCTATATTCGCCTGCCATAATGCAAATGCTTCAGGAGACAGAAAGACATCAACACAGCTGTGAGATGCTGCTGCTGGTGGGGAGCGGCAGGAAGGAAAGCGTTAACTGCCGAGGGTAAACAGCACCTGATTTGTTACCTAGTCAGCAGGGCAGAGAGGATCCCACAGATAAACCCAGCCTCAATGCTTCTCCCCAGCTCAACTGGTTATTGCTCTGTGGCAGCTCTTACTCATCTGAATCTAGGTGGAGCTCCCTCCCTCCATCCCTCCCTCCCTCCCTGCTGTGTTGCTCCTGATTAAAAAGCTTTTCTCAAACATCTGCACACACTCTGGAAGGTACCAGCACCTACTTTTGAGGAGCTTTGCAGAAGCACCCTTTGCTTCCATCATTGAGTCTGTGGCAGAGACAGCCACCACACCACCAGCCATCACCCCACCAGACTCCCACAACCCTGGAAGATGGTGAAGTACGGCCTTGACTACACGCGGTGCAGATGGATCCTACCCCTGCTCCTGGGCATAGGTGTCATCTTTGGTATCATTGCGCTGGCGGGCAGGGGCTGGCTGGAGTCGCAGACCTTGCCCTATGTGAACCAAGCGTCGTTATGGGAGAGCTGTACAAGGCCTGACCAGGGTGGGCAATGGACCTGTGACTCCCTCATGAACTATGGTAAGCACCTCTAAGGTTGGTGGGGAGAAGTCTCTGAAACAGTGGGTCACATCTCCGAGCTCATCTTCCCTCAACATTCCTAACAGTATCACCTAATATCTGGCATTTATATGAAAGGTTATGGGCGATAGGGACTGTCACTGAAATGCCTCAAGGCTTTTGACCAACAGGATGAAGAAGAAATATGTCCTCATCCTTGTGAGCAAGAAACCTGGTTGATTTAGGTGGTGGGTTGCATAGTACAAACCCCCACATGTGGTAAAGTACTGGTGCAGAAAATGTTACAGCATTTAAGGTTTTCTTCCTCTCTTGTAAGCAGCTAGTTATCTCTAATCACTACTTTGCAAAATTTAACAGCTACTGCTTTTAAAAGGTCCAGACAACAAGTTGCGTGGGTAAGCAAGCCAGGCATTAGAGTGATAAGCCAGTCCTGAGTGCCAGCAAGAAATGGGGAGGTAAAAATGTAAGATGGTAGGAAGATATTCTCAGGGAGTGTCCGGCTGCAGAATGCTGCCCTGAAATTGCTCCGGTAGGTGGATTGTGTGAAAGAGTCTTCTTGTGATTATGAAAGAAAGCTTTAAATGATGAAAGTGTTTCTTGTTTGTACTGAGTTTGGTTAGGTATGCTACTAAATGTATTGACTCTGGTGCAACCTTCAGCTTGAAAAGATGTAAACCACTGAGTCTAGGAGAATAGGCCAAGAGAAGAATCACTCTAGATGTGCCCTGCTTCTCTCTCTCTCTCTCTCTTTTTTTCTAAATTTTCTTTTCTTATATGTCTGCTAATGGCCTCAGCCTGAAATAAGTTATTGTGAGTGACAAACTCTTAGGCTGAGCGAAAAGGAAAGTTCAAGTGTTCTTACAATTTATGTTAATTCAAATTAAAGGAAGAACATTTTCTCTAAGTCTCAGAATCTCAGCTGCTCTTGTTGAAAATGAGCATAAGAATACTTGCAGAAGCAGTCTCAGGGATCATTTATTACAGCTTTTCAAAATTTTTCCTGAAAGTTTATCACCTACAGTCAAACTCTACTTTCTATGCACCAAAGTCAGCTGCAACAAGTAAATTTTAACAGGCCTCATTGGCTGTAGGGCTCCAGGACAAGACTGGCTCCATTCAACAACATGCCCATACTTCCTGCGTCAGCTGTGTGGTTGGGAACAGATCCAGCCATTTTGCTACCTCTGGTACATGGCACTGGAGAGCAGGAGAGACCCCTGACCCAAATGAGGGCTGTCAATCTGACCGTTAAGGATGCAAACTCATGTCATTGTCCTGATCCTTTCCAGTCCTTTCCTTCAGACACCTTCTCTCCAAAGATGGGATACATTCAGATCCAATCCTCCCCTCCAGTTTTCCTGTCATTTTTCCCTTGCTCAATTGGTGTGGGGTTGGTACTTTTCTTCTGGGGCTCCTGCCTTTCTTCACATAGGGTGTGGGTACCTGGTGCTGGTCTTGACTTCCACCCAAAAGACCAGGCCACAAGACAACACTTCACTCGTGGGCATCCAGGTCTTGCATTGGGGCTGACTCTACCTGTCTCAGTGCTGAAACATAGAGTTTTAATAAGTCTGGGATTACTTTTATCCACAATACTCCAGCAAGTGCATGGAAAAAAGCACTCAGCATCATGTTTTGTGGGATGTTTATCTTTATCTTGTGCCAAGCTAAACATAGTGCGCAATAAACAAAGTGTAATTACATGCCTTCCTGAGCACAGAAAAAAAAAATGTGCTGCAAACAGAAAGGACAGAAGTGTTTTACACCTTTCCTGAGAGGAGCTCCACTCTCTATTTCAGTTCCTCTGGGCTTTACTCTCAGCTTCCCCTCCTAATCTGCTACAGGCTGGGTAGGTTCTGAAATTTGCTCTTCCTGCGGGGGTGGTTTCTCTGACATACATTACATGCATGTGTACCCCAGCAGCTGTCAGTAAATGCTCTCAACATGGCTTGGACAGTGTAGCTATCTTAATCCACTACAGACATCTTTATCCTATCATAGTTAGATATAATGGTAATGTCCTTGCAAGTTGTTCAGTATAACGCACAAATTCCAATCAAATTCTGAACCTGCAATATTTGTAATTCCCCTTGAATTCTTGCTGTTTGCTTTAATATATGTATGTACACAGAAGTCACAAAGCCAACATCATTGAAGTCCATCATTTTGGAACGCGAGAAGGTTGAATGTTTCATTGATTGCATCTCTGAAGTTTAGGGTATCTGAGTAGTTACTTAAGCTGACAGAATTTAAACTTCACAGGGAAGGCAAGATGCCTGTACAATTTTTTTTGGAAAGCCAGAAGAATAACTCTACCAGGGCAATTATCTTGTGTGAAAGCATCTACACACTCTAGGCCTTCTGCAAAGCCTATGAACTCTGTAGAAAGTGAGAATATGAAGAGCTTATATAATCTTTTATTTTCTCCAAGAGTTCAGATCTCTGCTTTAATCACATGACACTTGTCTAGATTTTATCATTTGGTTTTCAAGCATATTTACCTAAAAAGATAGAGCTTTCAAGGAAAAATTATCTCATGCATTAGGACTTTTACTAGAAATGAAGGGAGTTTAGGATGAGGAATTGAGAGATGCAAGCTGTAGTTCTGCAACATTCTGGCACTTGGGAGAAATAAAGATCTCAAGTTTATAATGTACTTGAACTCCTATAAAGACAAAGATTCTTTTGATAGATAATGAAAACAATATGAAATATATGTGGCTGGGAAATGGCTGAGCTTGTAACGAAAATGCAGATATTAAATCCCTTCATGAAGCTAGCACAGCACTCTTGTTTTTCTTGATTTTTGGCTATATAACCTCTCTCGAACAAAGTGTGTCTCATAGACCCGAGACACTTTTTCTGTGTGTAATTTATTCTACTGCAGGCTTTGAAGATGTTTAAACATGTGTGGGTTTGTCTGGGGAGAAATGGCTGATTTTATTTTATTAGTCCCAATGTGACGCACAATAGGACTAAGAACTCGTGGCTACACTGGCCCCGCAGCTCTTCCATATACAGATGCTGGCATCAAAATAACTGCAAGCTTTAAGATCTACATTTAAGTTGAATTGGTCAGATCATTTGCATAGTTCACACAGAGATCCTGGAGGGAAAAAATAATGAAAAAGCATTTCCATATGATAAGCAGAATCCCTATCTTCAGTTATTTTTGTAGAATCATAGAATGGTTTGGTTTGGAACGGACCTTAAAGATTATCCAGTTCCAACCCCACTGCCATGTGCAGGGACACCTTCTACTAGATCAGATTGCTCAAAGCCTCATCCAACCTGGCCTTGAACACCTCCAGGGATGTGGCATCCACAGTTTCTCTGGGCAATCTCTTCCAATGCCTCACCATCCTCACAGGAAAAAAATCTCTTTGTAATATATAAATTAAATCTCCCCTCTTTCAGCTTAAAAATATTACCACTCATCCTTTGAATATACTCCCTGATAAACAGCCCCTCCTCATTTTTCCTGTAGGCCCCATTTAAGTACTGGAAAGCTGCTCTAAGGTCTCTCCAGAGCCTTCTCTTCTCTAGGCTAAACAAGCCCAACTCTCTCAGTCTGTCCTTGTACGGGAGGTGCTCCAGCCCTCCAATCATCTTAATGGCCCTCCTCTGGACTCGCTCTAACTGTTCAA
This sequence comes from Dromococcyx pavoninus, assembly GCA_033558185.1. Taxonomy (NCBI): domain Eukaryota; kingdom Metazoa; phylum Chordata; class Aves; order Cuculiformes; family Neomorphidae; genus Dromococcyx; species Dromococcyx pavoninus. The sequence goes on from JAUMJL010000186.1 coordinate 381,539, forward strand.
CGTCCTTCCTGTGCTGTGGACTCCAGAACTGAATGCAGATCTCCAGGTGAGTTCTCATGAGAACAGAGTAGAGGGGGAGTATCATCTCCCTTGACCTGCTGGTCACACTTCTTTTGATGTAGCCCGGGATACAGTTGGCTTTCTGGGCTTCAAGTGCACATTTCACATCATAGAGTTCAATTATAGCCTTTTCCTAGGTTGTGTGGAGCCACTAAACCATAGGCTGTGGAGATTAGTGGAGGAATGAATGATTTTGCCATCTGGAAAGAACAGCTTCATGCATGTTGTCTTCCAGACAAACAATGAATATTCACGCAACACTAGAAGTTAGGATGGCTAGTATGGTATGATTATAAAGAAAAATAATTATTTCGAATTTGGCAGCAGTGGGTATGTCTACAGGATAAGTGAAAGAAGAGAATGCTGCAAAAGGAAATACCTACCTGAGGAAAGAAATGTTCTGCTTTAGTCTCATAAGAACCCCATTGATCAGTAGGTTTTCTTCCTTGTTTTGCCTGTATGAGGCTTTTGGCTCTGGGAATTCTTTTGCTGTGTTGAAGCAACATGGAGGAATAATAAAATGGAAATCCCTTGCTAAAAATCCCCGACTGATGATACAGCCATGATGTACGTGGTGTGGTCAGGATCAGTCTCTGAGCAGCAAAGGACCCCTCTTGGTAGTACATCTACTACTGGGCTTGCACTACTGGTCCCACAGCTCTCCCTCTGGAAAACAAACTTCTCCGGCAGAGCAGTGACTCATCACACCATGGGCACAGGACAGACCAGGCACCAAGTATCCCTGTTGCTATGCTGCCTACATAAAACTGTTTTACCTTCTTCCACATTCCCATCACAGCTGACAGTCAGCACCTAATTCCAGGCCTGGGGAAGCCCTCACTTGCTTCAGGTTGAAGTGGGTGCCCTGAGCAGGGTGACACAAGTGTATTTCCTGAGGGACAGGTTGGAAGACAGGCCCTCTCAGCAGGGCCTGGGAGGAGAAGGCAGCTGCCCCAGCAGCTCTTTGACATCCTGTGGTATCCGCATGTGGGAACAGAAATGAAGCAAACAAGTAACTGTGCTTTTGAAGCAGGGACCAGCTCAAGTCATGGGACCTTCATTGCAGACTTTACCTGTAATCAAATTCTGCACATAAAGGGTTTCAAAATTTGGTAAAATTCAAGTAGATTTGGAAAAGTATCCTTGAAAGTGAGGCACAAAAGCTGGGGAGGTTTCTAACCAGTCCAAGGAAGCCTGTGGGAGAGCCCAGGATGGAGCCCAGCTCTATGCTGTATGCACTGCCCAGATTACAGGACAAACCTTGACTCCTTTGACACAGGGTGAACTGAAAATGAAAGCTTGTTACTGTTACAGTTGCATTGTTATATTTATATGTAGTGATTGCCAGGAGTTTTAATGACAATGTATAGAGATGTACATAAGTCATCTGTCTTCTAAAAGTGTAACATTTACCTGGCACTAATCAGTGAGAAATGAGATTGCAAGATTAGTTACTTAATAAGGTAGAATGTTCAATCATTATTCAAAACTTAGAATGCTAGAAACTACCGGTTCAATTAAATGTATATTGTAATGAAAATATGGCAACAGTATATTTAAGGATCTAAGGAACTCTGATGTAAGAAAGAAAGAACAAATCTGTTTCTTCCACAGCTTGTAGGAGACGTTCTTGTTACTGAAAAGGTATAAGAGGAAGGAATCAAGCCCAGAGCATTTAATTACCATGGCAATTTTCAGTCCTCATCCACAATCGCTAACATGCTTTGCCCTGTAATTTTAGGCTTTGTCCTTTTATATGTTTAGTGGCAGACTCATTTAACCAGACTCTTTTCTAAATGACAGTTATGCTTATCAGCAATTAACTCTACAGAGAGCAATTGCAGATGGCATCCCACTTTATGACTTAACCTCCCTTTAATAATTACAGTTAAACTGGGTGGAAAAATAGCAATTGTGTGGAGGGTTCTCATCTCCCTGTTGGGATCTGCTGGTGTTGAGGACTTGATGAAGATCCTCAGCACTTCACACTGTCAGGACGTTAAGCCTTTGAGAGCACATAATTCACAACAAACAGAGGAGGCAGCTCTGCTGAAAACGTGTGAAAACTTGTGGCTAGATTCTCATTTCTCTTCACTCATCTGTTCCTCTACCTTATTGAGGTAATCTGATACAGCAGGGCTATAATAAACTCTCCATAGTCTGAATAGTGTTAAGGACTGCAAGACAGATTTTGAATTCCACTCTAGGGTTAAACAGTAAGGTTAGTTAAGCAGGAAAGCAGTTACCCAGGAAAAGAAGTAAAACTCTGGGGTTTTACACTGTTTTTTACATTTCCATATCATTTCTCACTGACAGCTTGTATTGTTCTGAGCAACTTTAAACAAGTTGAGTTAGTGAGTATTGTAATGCCACGTTTCTTTGTCAAGCAGCATCAGGAGAACTCTCATTGGCCAAAATTACCAGAAACTCAAGCTGATTGTGGAGTGATGATGGCAGTGTCCCAGAGGTTTCTCACTTCCTTCTACTGATGTTAACTAAGACTTAAGATTACACACAGTCTTGCTGAAGTACTAATCTGCAATTGAATACATCTAATATCACCTATTACTTTGACTATGCACACTGTGCCCAAATCAGGTCCCAAATGTAGGAAGCCTCTGTGCAGTTCATCAACAACACCATGACAATAAGCAGCAAGTGATAAAGACTTTTAACATGCATTTTAAAACCTATTTCATTCACAGGAAGAGTAATTAGAGCTTATGATGTATTTTATAAACACAAAGTACTATTTCTGCTTATATGTTGGGCAGTTCATTTTTTTGTAAATGGCTCTCTATTAGAAAGAAACTCCCTAGTGCAAAATGCGACTCTTAGCAAGGTTTCAGAACAAAATTTGCTCACAGCATGAAAACTGCAGATCAAGAGTGAGAACAATACTTGGTGCACATGGAAATAAGATGTAAATTCAGTGTTCTTCGGCCTCAAATGTCTCAGGGAAAATAAAACTTAAAAAGAGATTTTTGGAAAGGATCCACTCTGCTGTTTCAATTAAAAGTTCATAGACTGTGTTACCATGGAAGTTGATTCTGTTTAATTAACATGTAATGTTTTCGCCCACCTTTAAGTCAGGGGAAGTTAGGGAGCAGTTACATCTAGCTACACTTATTAACTGAGCTTATGTATATGTACTGATTAATCAACATGTTACCTGGTTTATTTACCTAACTTTCTCATGCCCATACACACGTCCAAGTGTAAGTAATCCTGCTATAATTTAAAATAAAGAGTAAAAAATTTTATAGCATTAAGGTGTGTAAGACTGAGCTTTAATCCTGAGATGTTCTCAATGTATGCAACTGCTTCTGAAGATAATGTGAGATAGGGGTACACCCTGACTCGTAAGCAAACCTTTAATTTGAAGCACTGTTTGCACATTGTTTTAATAGCTAACAATGTCTCAGTGCTCCCTTTGATGATGGCTCTACACCCTCTGCCACTTCTGCCTTTCTAGCACTAAGTAAGCATCAGGCAACAGCCCTCATTAATACAAGATTTGCAGAAACCAGCTTCTAAGTCAAGCTTGTACATGCCTAAGCTTATGATGAGATGAATTTGAACCACTCCCTCAAGATGTAACTGCTCCTCCCCTCAAATTCAAATAAAAATAGCTTCCAAGTTCCATTACTTACCTCAGTAAGAGAAGAGGTTTGCAGAAGTATGTAAAGACTTGGATGTAGGCTTTGCCTGTATGTGTTAGTGAGTGAAGAGAGAGGTGGGGAATTAACAGCTGTTCGCCTTACAGGAGTTAAAGCCCACTAAGCCAAACCAAGCTATTATCTTAGCACTGAGCTATGGTCAAGACCATATGCTGGTTGAGACCAGACTGCTTTCTGCTAATATATACTGTGTTTTATTGATAGATAGCCTATGCATAATGTTCTTTCCCTGACTCTTGTCATCTAAAATTATTATTATGGGGTAACCAGAAGTCCCAAGTCTTTCTCATTCATGTGGGACCCGCCACTACCACTTTTACAATGGCGTTATCTTACAATGAACCTAAATAGGTAATTCTCTGTTTTCATGGTTGTATCTTAAATAGTGGCAAGCTAAAAGCTGGTTCCTGCTCACATGAAAATGGCTTGCAAGTTATGAGATAATATTCTATTATTAATTGAGACATCCGTTTTTACTGCCAATGAATTCTAAAGAAGTAAGGCTAGGGGAGAAAGAACGGAGTTACCAAAAATGGATGCCAAAAAGGACCACTCCTGTGGTCATTTTGGTCCACTCCAAAGAACAAAAACTACAACAAAAAATATATAAAGAAAATCATCGAGTATTGACTTCCCAAGGGAAAGATTTTCAGAGATGCAGTTGTTTTAAGAATGATCCAGTTGCAATGTAGAAGTTCAGAGAATAACACACGCTCAATAATGCCTTTGATTTTTTCCCTGATTTTATTCTGTTCATAAATTACCCATGACTAATGTGATTTTCTTCATTTGTATAGACTTCCTTTGAAATTATTTTCAGTCAATACCTTTCATTTTGCACATAGAATTTATTCATAAGAAGTTGCCTTTAATAGTTTCTGATTTATCTTGGCTGTGTACAAACACATGCACTTCAATGCATGTGGCATTTCAATGTCAGCTCATGTGATCAGCAATCACTTCCAAAAATGTCAATGCTCATTTGTTTTAAAAAAATAGCTCTGACTTTTCCCATAGTTGGCACACTACAGAGTCATGATCTCTAGACAATGCAATTTTGTCCAGTGTTGCACAGGTAACATGGGAAATTCAGAGTCCTTAATAACATGGCTCGCATATACACATATACACAGCTAATAACCTTCAGCTGACAAATTGAGGTATGGATTAATGAGTTTGATGGGCTATCTTAAGATTCAAGCTAAGGAGAAGACATATTCTGTAGACATGCTCACTTTCACATGGAAACTTTCTCAAGGAGAGCAAACAAAATGAAATGGATAAAACCTGGTCAAAGCCGTTCCTTTTCAAAGTGAAGCATATGCTCTGCAGAGTTCACCACACCCTGGTGAAGAACGTCAGGTTGAGAAACCTAAGTGAGTTCAGCTTTGTTTCCAAAATAATGCTCTTTCCCTTTAATCAGAGAGATGTAAAACAGGTTGAGCTCTGCAAACTCAGCCTAGAAACATTCTCATTACATACAACACAGGGATGAATCACCAATGCAGCAGATTTTAGTTATTGTAAGAATTGGTTTGCAAGACTGGAGCTGGAGCTGCAGGGTTTGCGTTTCTTTCCCTTGGTGGTATGAAGGCTAACAGCAAAATATTAGTCTGTTACATTTTCTTCCCCCACCCGCTGTTTCTCTAGAATTAAAACTATCCTTCCTAAAATTGCTGCACAGTTCACTGCAGTGACTGATGTGTTAAAACGATCAGTCAGCAAGAACCTGTAGATAATCGTTTGTGTCTGCAAGCTGTCAATAAATATTTGTTTTTCTTTCCAGTGCTAGTTGTATATGTAGATTCAAGCCAGGAGGAAAATTTGGAGAAGTATGTTCTTTTTGACTAAAGAAGTATTTCTGAACACTCTGGAGTTGCTTGCAGAAAATGTCATCCAGACAAAAACTCAGTAGTTTGTGTGGTTTGAGGATACCAGGTCAAAAAAGACCCGAGAACATCATTGTGAATGTTTTCCCATGTTTTGATCATCAGAAACACAGAAATTTGTATTTCTCATGTGGGTAGTAGACTTCACATGCTTTTTCAAGGCACAACAGCTCTTTTTTGATGGCTCTGTTTGGAGCACAAAACACAGCAGATTAAGGAAAGATTAGATCTTGGCTCAATTTACTACTGAGCAAGGAAGTTTATTTCCTGATGTGTGAAGAACAAACTGTGTTTACCTTTTTTCAAACTGAAAAACGCACGAAGGAGTAAAATCAGGAAGAGAGGAAACTGGAGACATTGTTGGTATTGGATCATTAACGAAGACCATCAGCTTCCCTGCGGTTGCAGGTAGCGATAGGGTAGTCAGAATGTGTTTAGACGGTGCAATACTAGAGGTAGTCATGCTACCTCTAAACTGTATTAACTTTAATAGAAAATAAATAAAGCTGTGTTGTTATTGTATATTGCCTTAGCAAATTTTCTTGCTCATAAGCTGTGGTAAGCTCTGTACTGGCATGGGTGGACTTCTTCTGGTCTCTAAATTAGCTCAGGGATCTCTTCACACAGCAGGCAGTCTTAGAATGCAGGCTCTTATTTTCAGTTTTCAGTTGTCACGTATTACTGCAGTCACTGTGGGTAGTCTGAACTTGTACAATTCAATGTACAAAACATTGTAATGAGAAGCACCGTCCCTGCTCTGCTGGAGATAGGCATAAAAAACACAGGTTTATTTTGCCTGTTTAGGACAGCAAAATTGCTCAGAAAATTGCCAGCTAGAAGTTGTTTTCAAGAGGAGACAGCGTGTAGCTTCCTAAGGAACCTTTCATAGTGTTCTTAGATGTTATTTCAGCTGACAGAGGAGATGAAAAGGGGAGAAATTGAACTGAAATGTAAGCGTTACAGGATCCTGCTGGTATTCAAGGACACTCTCGTCTAAACACACATTTATTTTTCTAATAAGCACATTTTAACCCTTAAACAGCCATAACATCACTGCCATTTTGGAAGACTGAGAAAGAAGTTTTTACAAATTGCTGAATATTTTCACAGACTCAGCCCAATGCCTCTTAACCTGCTGCTACCTCTGTTTCTGCTTCTGTTCTTGATTTTTTTGACAGATGGGCTAGATCATTACCTTACCTGGAGCTGCATATTGGTTTTCTTACAATGTTGAGCTATTTTTTTTTCTCTTTTGTAGAACTGAGAATAACAAAATTGCCTGTTAGGTCATTAAGCAAAGCCTCCTAAAGTTGTAAGCATCCCAAAACAAGCATGTTTCTTCTTGCCATACAGCCAGTGCCTGGCGGGCTGGGTGTGCATCCAATCTGCTTTCATACAGTCATAGCATTTGTAACACTACTTCAGGAAAAACACCTGGGCAAGCCTGGTGGAGGAGAGAGAAGGTGGCACGGGCAAAGTGCCATCACATATGGCTGTGACCACCAGGCACTGCTTCCTGAGTCCCCAGCTCAGGCACTGCTCCCAGCTCAGGGGACAGTGCTCTGCCATCAGCTCCTCTTGGGAGCAATGCCGAGCTTTGGCAGACCATCTGCTGCCTATTGCAGTAGCGGTGACAGCGAATGAGATGAAACCCCCAGGTCTTGTGGTGCCTCAGCACTCCCTAGGTGGGCGGCTTGCTCTGAGTATACTGGGTGAAAGGACAGCCCTTTGCCCAGGAGTTTTGCTCTTAACAACAACAAGTTGCGCACCTAAAAAAAAAAAATCAGCTCTAGATGTCCTTGTCATTTCACTCTTCTGTCAGAAGTTAGAACACTCTATCCAAGAGCAGTGAGGTCACTGCTGCTGAGTAACTACTCTTATGGCCAGGTTCTGGTTTTTTTCTGTTTTAGAAGGGTAGAAGAGAGGCTGGGAGTGGGAGCATCCTCAACAGGGTAAAGTGACCTGTGGCAATCTGAGAAATTACTCTTCCCGGCTGTTTCCCTTGACACTCTGCTTGAGATGCTGTCCTTCCACCTGCATCTCCACGTTGCATGCTCTACCACTAAGCCTCTTACAAACTCCTTGAGAGAAGAGTTTGGCTAGAAGGTGAGAAGTAAGTACATCTTTGCTTTGAGTCTTCTCAGGTAGCTGAAAATACAGTGCAATAGACAGAACAGAGAAGGGATCACAAAGAAGTAAGAAAGCAAACAAAAGGGGAAATTGTTTTTGATAGGCTGACGGGAAGAAAAGTAGAACTGGAAAATCCTGATTTGTTTTTCTAGTCTAATAGCAGAGGTGGTGTATGGCCCTGGGGGAAGAGAAGTAGAGCACCAAAGTTCCCCTCTCTGGGAACAGGGCAGTGGTTTTCATGCCTACCTGACACTGGCCATGGGGGTGGCAGAACACTTTTGCATTTTATTTCTTGCACAATCGAAACAAAGAAATTGGAAATTACTGAATATCAAAAAGCTTAACTTAGTTCCACTAGAAACTTCTACTGAACAGTGTGTGTGGCATTTAAGTTGAGTTATAATAATTGTCAGGGTTGTTTAAGCTATGATAATTTTTCAGCACTGTTGCTGTATATATTTGGTTAGAAGCTGACAACTTACAAACACATAGTGTAGGTGAGGGGGTGAAGTCTGTAGATGCCCAGCAGATTTTAACTGCCTACTCCACCTACATACACAATTTTAAAAATGTCAAAAAGAACTTTATGCATTCAGAAGAGGAGGCACTTTGACCTCTTTGAGCAGTAACTGTCCCTCAAGACTTAAAACATTGAATAAATAATACTTTTTCAGTTGTTATGCCAGCACAATATGCTTAAAGCTGACATGTTGTAACATAAAGTTATATAATTTGAAAACAAAAGTAAAATCCTGAACAAATTTTTATAATGTAATCATTCTGACTTTGGATCAAAAGCAAAGGTCAAATTTCCCTACAAAAGAGATTCCAAATCTCTATCTCCATTTGGGACACAAAGATAAACAAAGCTACGTCAGGGAAAGTTTAGGCTTGATGTGAGGAAGAAGTTCTTTACTGAAAGGGTGATTGGCCATTGGAATGCGCTGCCCAGGGAGGTGGTGGAGTCGCCGACCCTGGAGGTGTTTAAGGGGAGATTGGATGTGGCACTGAGTGCCATGGTCTAGATGATGGTTGGTGTTAGTGTTGGGTTATAGGTTGGACTTGATGATCTCAGAGGTCCTTTCCAACCTTGTCATACTGTGATACTGTGAAAGGCTGAAAAGGCAGAAACCACTGAATTTTGACAGTTATGGAGTATTGCCATACTTTTAAATTTGCATACCAGAATGATAGTGCTTGTAAAAACACTTCCTTCTTTTTTTTTTAACGAAGAATTTAGTTAGTTTTAGAGACAGTCTAATTCTTCTTGTCCATGCAAAAAGCTGTTAGTTTTATGGTATCTTCTGAGGCAATGACATTTGTTATTGAAGGAGAGTGTCCATTCTTACATCTTTACAGTCATTTTCATCTCAATTCTTCACAGCTGTCTTGCAGCAAGTCCCATTGCATTCTGTATATGAGATCAAATCCTTATGCATTCTTAGTGAATGATTTCTTGTGGAACTGAAATGTTCACCTACGAGAGGAGAGAAAGCCCCCAGGCTTTTCTTCCTGGGACCTGACCTTTTCACATTTGTTTAATATTAGCCTTTCATTATAAACCAGAGAAAAATACTGTAAGTAGGTTTTGTAATTGTTGTTCCTTTCTAACATATCTTCATTCTAATTTCAGCTTGGGGAAGAGCTGCTGCTGCCACATACCTAGTCGGCTTTATACTTCTAGTCATCTGTTTTGCTCTGGCTATCATAGCATTTGCTATTCCCACACTTCGGTTCAACTTCATACGAGGGATTGGAGGCTTACTTTTTGTTGCTGGTAAGACAGTATATGAAGTCAAGTTTTTTAGCTGGTGTAGCTATATCCATACTAGAACTGGTATTTCTCTCAGCTGATTCTATATCTAGGTCTTTGCCTGTGTGCACTTGAACACTCAATGAAAAGTCTGTCATGGTGGTGGATCCATTTTCAAATCCTCCAACACATGGATGGGTTTAGCTGCAGATATTATGGAGGCAAGCAATGTGATGGGTATTAGCTTAAACTTTTTTTTGTTTTCTCCTGTTTCTTCAGCTATGTTCTCCATCATGGGTCTGGTCATTTATCCAGTAAAGTTCACAAGTGAAATGAGACTGAGAGGAACCAATATGTTCAGCTGGGCCTATGGCTTTGGCTGGACCACCGCCATTATGGAAATATGCTTGGGATTCTTCTTCTGCTGCCTTCCTAACTATGAAGATCAGATCCTCGGTAATGTTAAGCCCACATATTTTTATTCTTCCCCATAAGCAGCAGGAAAAACCTGTTCGTATTCTCGAGCTATCTGACAGACCAGCTACATTTTCCAGAATATCATCATCAGATGTTAGCAGAAAAGGTTGGAAACTTTTCAAATGCATGTAGAAAAATGGTACTGGCATCCTACAATAAAGTTATCTATTCTATTTTGGACTTTTCATATCTTATGTGGGTTGGTTAGATAAAGACTAAACATTAAAAAACCTCATGAATGGGGTATACTCGGATTCTATTGCATCTTAAATGCATTTATATTTCTAACTAAATTCAAAAAAGCTTTTTAAACTGCCAGTAAACAAAATAACACATATCATCTTCTTGAAGGAAAGCAGCTCACAAAAATCCCATATTATATGTCTCGTTTTTCAAACTGAAGATTTTGCACATTTTTCAAAAAGCCAAATACCTTAATCCACTGACTGCCAGAGTAGTAAATTAGTCAGCCAACACTTTATAGCTTTGCTTCCATTTTTCATTAATTAACTTAAGCCATATGGACAGGTAAGAAAAGGAGAAGAGAAAGTCCCCTACCAAAGATAGCATCTTGACATATACCCATTCATGTGGAATGTAAGTATTTATTTCCGAATATTTGTAACGTAAAAAAAGGCCATCAGTAAACCTTAAAAATACTGGTGTGCTGTTGCTGGGCCAGCACAGAGCAGGCAGAGGGGATTCTAAGCCACCCCTGCAACCTACAGTCCTGGTTTGAAGAGGCTTCTGGTGTGGCTTTCTTCATGTGCATCTATGGCTTTAAAAAACTCTGTTATACTGGTCCAGCTCTTTTATCCAGCACGAAAGTATCAGGAAGGACTTGTGATTCCCCTACACATCAGGAATGGACCTGGAGTGGTGTGAATGTAGGTGTCAAACGTTTCTTTAAAAGCTCCTTTTTCATTGGTTTGCTGTTCATAAGTATTTAAAAAGTGTAAAGTGTATGCTGTCGTACGTAAATGAAAAATGCATAAATAGCCCTTATCATGTCATACTTAGGATCTCATAGAGAAAATCACATCATAAAACACTTCTCAGTATCCCATACTCCACAGTGCTGCAATCAATGAAGTGTACTCAAGACTTTGTTGGTTTCTGCCTTTTTAATGCTAACTTTGCAATGTTCCATTCCTTCTCTAAAGTGAAAATAATGGATACTTCTGCTATGTGGAAAAAGAGGTCTCATCAGAATCCTCAGATGCAGAGGATTATTAGCTTATAATACATCCTGCAAATTTGTAACTAACTGTACTTTATGTAAAGTGCCCTGCCAAATGTTCTTTACTGCAAAGAATGAGAATTAGAAAACTTTTTTAGTAAAACTTCTGGGTAGCTGAAATTACTAAAGACATAGAATTTAGCTTTTTTTTTTTTAAGAGTTAACTCCTTTAACTTTTATTGAGTGTCATCTAACTCTGATCAATAAACACAAGAGATGTCTCAGACTAATGGGGAGAATATATGCAACAGGGAGCAGTTAAACAAGAACTTGCAAATACATTAAGAAGATATTTTGTGGTTGGAAGGAAAAGAAAATAAATGGGGTTGAGAAAGTAGTTTGTATAAAATGGCAAGCAATTCTTTGTATAATATTATCTGTCCAGGAAAGAAAAACATAAATCTTTTCATTATGCTTATTAGTGCTAATAAATGATGGTATCTATGTATTGTTTCAAACAAGAGTCACAGCATTTGTTATCTACTAAGAGTGGGGAAGTGTGGAAGACCCCAAAGACTCCTCAAACACTACCTTGGAGCGCTTGGGTACAGAGACTGGATTTTGAAAGGGGAGAAAAACTTACAAACCTATCATCACATCAGCTTGTATTATTCTTCAGTCCTATTTAGGCTGTCTCCTGAGCCCCATTCACAAACCCGTGAAAATAGTGGGTTTCCTCTATTTGCTTATGGGCTATGTGGTACCAAGTAAATATACACATGATTCTGTGCTATAGTGTGCTACACCTCATTTTGACATGGAGGGCAACGTACTTGTGTTCACTGAATAGGAAGCCAGTGTGGTCCTGCTCAATGTTTTTGCTCCAAAGGATGTGGCAATCCCCTGAGGAAGCAAAATGCAACTTGAACAACCACTGACTGTATTTACAGGTTCTTTAACATTAGTTGTACACTGACACAGCATCTGGAGGTGGGGAAATGTGCACCAAACAAGGTTAAAGAGTGACTCCAACCTTGATGAGAGAGTAGAACATAATTAAAAGGCAAAGAAAATCTCAAGTGACAGATCATCCCCCTTCCTCTCTCCTCTCCCATGCTGATCTCAGCAGCTTTACCACTTCCTCCTCCTCCTCCTCCTCTTTCTCCTTCTCCTCTTCTTCTTCCTCCTACTCCCTAAGGGTGATAGAACAGTGTCAGGTCTGGTGGTTGTGGCTTTGCAGGACGCAGCCCCAGTCTGCATTCACCACAGCCACTTTCCCCTTCCCAGGAGAGGAGAGATGAACCAGCATAGCTCCTTGCTCCAGTTCCTGCAGGGAAAGGCTTTTTCTAAAAAGAGGAGGGGGGCAGGTAAGTATCCAATGAGCAAAAGCATCACATGGGCTGGAGTCATGCCAGGACAGTTCACCCCAGATCGCTAGAAAAACACATCTTAAGCCTCATGGCAGAAGAACAGTGAGAAGAAGAATATAAAACTGTTGCACAGGTCCCAGTGCAATCTCCTGTGACTGCCATAGCAGGGGAGCATGGCAAAAGCAGCACACAAAATGCAATTGGTTCTGACAGAAAAGAAACCTAAATTCAGAAGCCAAGGTTGTGGATCAACTAGATCATTAGCTAACTAGGTTATCAACTAGATAGTTCATCAACTAGATAGTTTATCAACTAAATTCTTAAATTAACCTACTACCAGGTCAACTAGATTATTAGCTATTGCTAGGTTATTTTGAGCTAAATCAGCGTAAGAAAGCTTGGCTTTTCAAGCAAAGGAGAAAGCAGAGGAGGTGGAGACATCCCTTTAGTTCTGCATCTCCATTTGGGAGGATCCTTGCTCCAAGTCTTGCCTGTAAGAGAAAAGAGCACTTAGACCAGCAAAATAAGACTTAAAGCTACTTTGTGCTCAATGGTAACACTAAAGATAGAATAGGAAAAAACAGGTGTATGCAAGATTTAGCTTTTGAGAAGATTAGGTCTGCTACAGCAACAGGAACAAAGATTTGACTGCCACAGGCTTTGCTGCTGTTTCTATCAAATTAAGTATTGGGGAAACATCCTCCAACAAACTAATTTTATTTAATTCAACTACAGTAGTGAAAAAAGAAGGATAAATTGTGTTGAAAACAAGTGGATTGTCAAGCAGACCTACAGGCACAAACTGAAGCAAAAGAAATAATAAAAACTTTCTACTGGTAATTAATGTATTCAATTTAATTTCCCATGTTTCTATTAGAGCTTGTATAATGTCTGGACATCTTGGTCTTTCCAATTTTCTCTGCAAACATGCTCATCTTTCACTATACATTTTTCAGGGACCTGCCATTTGGCCTTAAAATACAGCTTACCTAATCAATAACTCAAATGCAATCTAATTTACAACTGTATTAAAGTTGTGCCTATTTTGTTGTATGAACTAATGCTATGAGTGAAGTTTTGACCCCGTTGACATCATTTGCAAAACATTTATTGATTTTCTTGAGGTTAGCATTTCATTATTGAAGTGCAAACACTTTTTTTTTTTCACATGTGCTCAGAGTCAATAGTACGTCTATGGGTTGCTCCTTCAATTTCAGCATCTCTGTTTCCTTCTGGAGTAGGACATTGGTCCATACAAGGTAAAGAACAAGCGTTACAGCAGATAGGACTATATAAAGGGAACGTGTGCAAGACTAGCAAAATCTGGATCATGAATAAATCACATTTTCTTAGATACAAAACATGGTCACAGTAAAAGATTCATCTTTCCTTTTGACACATCTCAATTGTGCAACAGTTATTCAATTCAATTTCTTGGAACACTTCCCTGCACATTTTTATATTCAGTGGATTCTATGTGCTCTGAAGATGAGTAGATTTAAGAAAAGAATGAAAAAAATCAAGTTTATAATAAGGAAGAAGAAAATTGAGCCATTTGTTGGAAAGCGGGAATCAAACTATCTTGCTTGAAGGATAGTGAACTCAACAACCAAAGAGTTACTTCAGAGTCATATCAGAAATTCAAATAAGAAAACTGAGAGTTGAAAGACCGCTATATAGTTGATAACAGGTGGAGAGAGGAAGTCACATGGATCTTCCTTTATCTTTTTTCTCACTGTCAAAATATTGCTATTGCTAGAAATTTTATGTTCAAGATAAAAAATTGCTTCTCTGGTGTAGCTGCATAATAATGTCTAGGACTAAATTTTACCTGCAAAGTTCTTCTGTGCTAAGTGCCAAAATCTAGAAAAGCACCTGGTAACCTTAAGCTTGCAGATGACTCCGATGGGGTCAACAGAGCTGTTTACGTAGACGGTACCTGTCTACACACACTGTTCCACACTAATGTTACACATTAGGTCTACAGATTTCCTGTATATGAAATTATACAGTAATTTTTTCCGATTTTACTTTCAATTTTTTATGATTAGAGCAAAAATGTAGATTTATCATAGATTATTGCATGTGTCTGTTGGATGTGAGGAGAATGTACAGGAAAAACTTTCAAAATGGTTTTACTGCTTATGATAAATGTGGTGAAGATCAAACCACGGTTTCTTGGTTAGCCACTGCTTGTCTAAGCCATCTGTTCTTCTGTAAAAACTGCTTAGGGAAACCTACTCTAATGATCATATCATGCTGAAAAGAAATTATATTAGGCATCCATGGAAAGCCCATCATCAGGCACTTTAAATAGACCTTGATTGTTCAAATCCAGCTCAGAGAGATGTTGCCTGTAGGATTTTTCCACAGAATAATGTAAGCCCAGGAGAAGCAGATTTACTAAACTGTTGACTGTAGGCCTGGGTTACATGTCCAGCTCCCCATTTATTACAAAGTAACTAGTACCCTAGAGCCTTGTCTTCAGCAAAACATCAAACAAACAAGTAAAATGCAAAATAGAAAAACAGTTAAGGAAAAATATTACATAAAGGCATATACATGCATACATACTTCATATCACCAATTAGTTTGCAGCTGATCTCAATGTGACTGAGGATGGACCAAAGTTACATAAAACACGTTTGAATTTGCAATGTTGGTTCCAGTGATTCATTCTTGTTTTCTCCCATATGGAAATTTTCTCACCGCACTTCTGCACAGTGTTACTGCTGCTTGGTAAACTGTCCAAATTTTACCACACCCTGTCCTGACAAGCACATCCATACTTGCCACACTCATATCTGAAGCTTATATAAAGTACTAAAACAACTAGGCTTTTAGTCCTTAACCCTCCTTCTTGAATAAAAAGAGTTTGAAGTAATGAAATCTTGGTGACATTAGGCAAATTAGAAGAATGGAAGATTTTCTCAGGCTGTTTTAGAATTGATCCTCAACAAGAACAGAGGTTCAAAAGGAAAACTCAGTCTACTGAGAAAATGGTATCCCAATCCCGACAATAAAATGATTTAAGGTGATTCGCAGCGAAATTTCCCTTGCAGTCCCCCCTGCACCTAAGTGTGTACTCTCTGCTGCCTTGCAGTTGCTCACTAACATCACCAAATCTTATGGACACTGTTTTCCAAGTCCTTCATTACGCTGAAGGAGGAGCAGACCATCGTCTCTGCCTCCTACATTGCCCTTGGGGAAAGCCTTAAGGACTCATATGGCCCTTGTGTGAGGTGGCTGGTGTCTTACTGGCAGAAAAGAATGGATACCCACCTGAGTAGAAAGTTTCCCTCAGGTTTAGCCTACAGTCTCCTACAAGTGGCTAGCAAGATGAAACTGCCATTTTATTCAGTTGAGAGGATTGTTTGTGGGGGAAGATGGAGGTTAGTGACTTGGCAACTCTTGGTTAGCCTAAGACAGAAAAATGTTCTCATAAAATAAAAAATACAATGTGTCAAGATTTACAACCTTCTTTAAGATACTCCCATGTATAATAGACTGAAAAAGGGAGGGTACAGACGCACATATATATCTTCATAATTGTTAGGACTTATTCTTTGACACCAAGAAATACTCCCTGGATTAGTAACAGGAGGATGAGTTCAAAGATCAAAACTCTGCACTTTGCCCTGAGTCACAACATGGATAAGAGACTTCCTGGATCAAGTTCTGTCCCTGGTTATCAGAGAAAATTTCTTAGCATCTTGTTAATGATTTGATTCCACTCTGCTTTGCCATTCATCTTTTATAGGAGGCTGGTCTGAAATATCATCGTCTGAGAGTCAGCCTCGATTTCCATCTGACACATATCACTAGCTGACGGCAATACCCAGATCTTACCCTGGGGCAGCATCACTGCCTTTGAGATTTTCTCCAGCACGACTTGTGTTTTGACTGCAAGATCTTGCATTTTGTCTGCTCCATCTCCTGCAATATATCCCTCCCTAGGCAGTACACAGCCTTCTACACTCACCCAGTCTAGAGCACAATTATTCTAAGCCGGCAGCCCACAGCAGCTCACAGCTGCAGCTGAGCAGGCTGGAGGGGAGCTTTGTTGATCTCTGTGGCAGTGCATGGCTAAACAGCATCTAGGCCAGCAGGAAGCAGCATCAGGAAAAAAAATAAAAAGGAAATGAAGAATGAGGTAAAAGCAAACTTCTTCTGTTCTCCATCTGTGCAGTTAAGACAAAAAAGGACACAAGAACTGTTTGCTAAAACACTTCTTGCAATAGTGGACTTGAAACAACATGCTCTGCTTTCACCTCCCAAGCTCCTGAGGGCACTTGGGAACCATGGTATTCACAGGAATGAATCCTCTAGAGGTTCAAAGAAAGCAGGAGGGTTTCTTCTTCACATACAGTTTCACCTCCTCCTGGCCATACACCCCAAAAATTGCTGGGGAACCTGCAACTGGAGGGCAACTAAAACAAAGCAATCAAACCAAAATATCTCCAAAGAGGAAAGATGACTTCAAGTATACAGTGGGTTATCAACTCCTATATGTGATGTTAGTTTACATAGAATATTACACAGATAATATACTTTGCATGTTTTGGCAAATGATTCTTTGTTCTAATGTATTAAACATTGCTACATGTTGGGAAATAACTTGGATTAATATTGGAAATAGGGGTTGATATTAAGCAACCTTGTGTCATTAAAACAGCTTCAATTTGAGCTGTGTTTACTTGTATCTTACCAGGAGAAAAAAATCCAGAAGTTTTGTATTAAGTTTACCTAAATTATTATTTCTTAAGGGCTTTTTTTTTCTTTTTTAATCCAGCTACTTTCACAAACTTCAGTTCAGCCCAAACGAAAATCTTTATTTCAGCTTCCTTTTGCCAGTACATTTTTTCCAGATTTTAGAATCGTAAAATTTTTAAATTAAATATTTAAACTTCATTTCAAAAGTATGCAGGTACAACATTTTAGTTATTTCATCTTTATTTTATAGTGAATCTAAATATTCACAAATAACAAAACTGAGAGTTTAAAGTCAAGCAGAGATCTGATGTATTTTTTAGTGAATAACCTGTTTGCCCCAGAACTGGCCTGGTTCTGCTGTTGTAAATAGAGCTAATTTGCTAGTAAAAATGGTAGTATAGCTGATGTAATCTAAAGAGATTCTTTCTTTCAAGTCACTGGCGATAAGGTACAAACAGTGAGTGAAATGCAGAGAAAGGCACGGCCTTACTGGTTATCAGATGAGAGATTGCAGAAGACTCAGCCAAGTTACAGATGACTGGGCTTGTACATGGGCTCGTACATGGGCTCCTCCTCACTTACTTGCTTGGTTTTGAGAGTCCCTGCCAAGTCAAACACAAACATAAAGACTTGTTGACAGCCTGTGAAAAACATTTTAAAGGCAGGGAGGCACTGCAGACATGCCCAATAGTTACAGCGCTGCTGCTCTACACTCCTGCCACTAAAAATATGACCCATGTCTCACTACAGCTCTACAGACATTTCAGTTTGCTTACATTAAGTTTAGTCTGTGTTAATAAAATGAAGATGTGGGCTGACCTAATAATAAAAAACTTAATTAATTGATGCACAGGAGTTGTTTGCAAAGGGAGTGCTTGTGTCTGTCTTGCAGAGCTTTACCAGAGCTTCCTTCTTCCCTTATGGCTATGATAAGTAATGCTATAATCCACCTCTTGTGAGAAAAAAAAGATGAATTGATTCTCATCATATACCAATTCCCATCAGTCTTTGGGACTGCCAAATTACTGTATAGATGCAAATAGTAGGCATCTAGAATATCTGCTCACATGAATATTAAGCTTAGCATGAAACAGTTGATCTGGGAAAGAGGAAGCCTCTGTTCCAGCTTTAGGAACAGTGTGTTTCTACCATGACAACAGATTAAGAAATATACTGTGCAGTTCTGAGGAGCTGAATCGGCAGAAAATCCTGGACTGAGACGCTGGCGATGAGGCATTCACTATCAGTTCTTGGGCAGAAAATGTCCCTTAGGCTAGGGCTGGGTTGCTCCAAACCTCTCAGCAAAGAGAGAGAAGGCAGTCATCTCCCACTTGGTGCTGGGGAGCAGCTCTTCTGCAATCGCTTGAGGGCAATGAGAGTGTTGGCAGAGAAGCTGTCACAGCACTGAAATTAAAGTTACAAGCTGCTTTCCCATGGCAGTACCGGGACACAGCATGGTGCTTTGTAATTATGTTGTAGGAGCCTCCACCCTCTTGCCCTAATTTCCAATTAACAGTTGTACCCTTCCCAATGGTGACTGCAAACATCCTGCAAATCGGGGGAGGAGGCCAGGAAGGACCATTCTGTGTAGGTCAGTAGCAAGCTGCAATCTGGAGAAATTACTTAATGTCACCACCACCAGCCACTCAGCCTTGTAGCCTAATGAAGTTCCTCCTGAAGACTCACTGTCATTATATTTAAAGCCACAGGGCAAAATGGTCATGGAGTAAAATGGAAATGTGGTCAGAAAGGAAGGAGGGGAAAACTGAGATGAGGCAGCAAGGCTTCACCCTGGATGTTATTTCTGTTGTTAGCCAGATATGACTTGTCTAGAGTGAAATGCTAGGCTAAATGTGTCAGCAAGGACACCCTTTTTTCTAACCATATCTGCATGTTGTACTGTGTATTCTCCAGTGAGGCTCCTGATGATCCAGAAATTTGCCTGGGGAAACCATTGCTGTTCAGTAATCTTATGATATTTTCAAAGGTGAAATGTCAAAACTGTGTAACTAATAGTATTTTAAAATATTTTCTTGCTTAAGTTTTATGCACTCTTTCACAGGTTTCATAAGCCATTGTAAGTTTAAATACAGACTTTTAAGATGTTTGCAACTCCTGTTTCAAATGTCTAAACCCCACAATTTCATCTCCAAACGTTCGTAAATAGAAATTTCCTGGTGATTTTAAACAGCAGAGATGAAACCAGGATATTTCATTTATGATGGAAGCTGGTAGCATCGACTTTTAGGAAGAAGAAAGGTGTATGTTACTTCTGAAAATGCTCTGATTTACCATGTCTGAATAAGTAATCTCCTGATGGGTTATGTTACCTGGTCAGTAGCTTGCAAACATGATGGAAACATCACTTGCCCATCACACAGATCCTCCTCTGACATTCTTTCCTTCTCCTCATTCACTGGTGGAAAGAGGAGGGTTTCACAATTCTGCACTATCCATTGTTTTCATGTGAGTAAACCAAGGAAACACTATAACCTCATGTGGGTAATTTAAAGCAACAACTTTACCCATCATAATGACAATAATTTAATATCTCAAATAAGATATTAAAAGGATGTTTCTCCCTTCATCTGCGTAATAGTTTCCTTTTAACTTTAATAGTCCTTGTTCTACCATCTGAGACTAGCAGAATGTAATATTAGCAACAAATATAATTAGAAGTTTATGGACTTATATTGAACCCTTTACCAGCCTGTTTCTGTTTCTGTACCCATAATTGTAATGTTTGTTTTTTGCAGCTGGTAAGAGCCTGGGTGGCCATTAAAATGGAGATTGTGAAAAATTTTCATATAGAAACCTTTCCCATCAGAAAAAACAGATTTGGATTAAAAAAAAATTAAAGGAACTTTCAAGAACCAGTTTGGTTTAATAAAGACTTTCAAACCAAAACTATTAGACTGTAACACTTCATTTACAGATGTAGGCACTTTATCTTGATATTATTTTTTTTCATCTGAAACAAAAAAAAACCCAGTGCTTAATGAGATGACTTTTTAAATCTTATTAAAATAAAAAATCTTTGACCTTATGAAAATAATGTTAGTAAATCCTCAGTTTATGTTTTAAATAATTTATCCTTTAGATTTATAAATCTATCTCACACTGTGTGGAAATATCGAAGTAATAAAACATAAATTGCAGAAAATAAATTTATCATTGATCACTGTCATTAAATGGAATTTTGGAGGATGAGTTTTATGAATGTTCTGATTCCGGTGAAATGACTTGGACTAGTGATATCAACCAGGAGTTATTTTTCATTAATAAACTTCTTTACAAGAAAAAAAAATGTAAATAAATGTGGAAAAGAGAAATATTTCTGCAGTTAGATGTAATGAAATGAATAGTTAGAAGAAATGTCTGTTCTGATGGGAATGTGAATGTCTTGTCCAGTTGAAAAGCATCAAATCTCAGGTTCTGTACCTCGGTTTCAGCCTATTTGGCTAGGTCAGATGCTGCCTTAAAATGAAGCCATGTTCAAACGGACAGCCCAGCACAAGTTGCCCTGCTTGCCTGTGGCCATCAAGCACTTGGCACGTCGATCTTCTTATACCTACTCAAGGAAAAATCTTGGGCAAGGCCATAGGAGAAGCACAACTGGACATGGAGACATAGCTGAATAAGAGTTTGTGTCTTTCTTCATGATGCGAGAAGTTGCAACACATGAAGTTTATGACTAGTGTGGTTGCTACTGTTTAGGATAATGCTTTGTAAAATACTGCCTTCTGCTTCAAGGTGGCATCAACGACATTTCCTTTGCTCCCTGTGTAGTACAAGATGGATTACAAGGAAAGGGAAGAGTATTAATTGTGTAATTAGAAAATGGTTTAAGCTGAAACATTACCAGTTTAGCAGGAGCTTTTATTGCAGCACAAATAAGCAGCCATGACATGACACAAGGGTTTTTGCTCATGGTTCTTCAGGGGTTATTAGTGCTAAAGCTTTTTCAAGCTAGCCTGGACTAAAAGGTTGACTGAGTGATCGGCAGCAGCACTAATTGGAAATCTTTCAGTCATTTACCAATGAAGAAGCAGGGCCAAGGACAAATGCATATGTTCAAGACAAGAGTCTGCATTCCAGTTCAACAAGTTAATATTAATCTACATTTTCACCCACTCTTGTCTGATTACACTTGAAGTCTTCCAACAGCAGAAAATCAGGATAGCTCATCTTTCCATAGCCCAAAGAAGGCTTTCTCTAAGTATCTTAGGGAAAGAAAACCTATATCCACGCAGAAAGTATAAAAAAATATCAGCGGTTACATTTTTAATGTTTTATTTTTCCAGGAAATGTAGAGTGATCATGACTGGTTAGGTCAGTAAGTGAACTACAGAAGGAGCAAGAGGTGTAGAGCTGGAGGAGGAGGAGGGGACCATACTGAGAACCTTTCTAAAGGAAGAGGTGACAGTGAGGAAGCAGCTCAGGGAAAGCCTGAAATGGCTGCTAATCCTGATGTGAAATGCCAGTATCTCAAGTACCGCCATGGATTGCTCTCAGTGTTATTTCTCACATCTCATTACTGCTGCAGCTAGTGATCCATGTGGGAGTACTGTGGGGAAAGATGTTAGCAAGCTGCATGTGCAAACTGGGCTTTCAGAGTTATAATTTGCTTCAGGAAAGCTGTCACCTTTCAGCATTTTGGTGTGTGTGAGGGTTTGTGAGGAAAGGAACCTACAGAGGGTTGAGTTTAGCTGTGATTTATTGAGTGGAAACTTCAGCTTTGCCTACACATGTGGATATGATGGACGAACAGAAAAACATGGCAAATAATCCAGTGAATGTAGGAACAGAGCATTGTAATTCTCCAGTGCCACTTACCTCCTCTGGGGATCTGTTTCCATGTGAAACAGGCATAACAGCATCTTGTAGAGATGTTGGGAGGCTGCATATTTGAAAGGTACACTGAAACTGTGGATGTTTTTACATTTTGCTGCAATTTATTGCTAAAGCTGGCAAAAAATCTGAGCCTGTTGTTCCTCAGGATGCCAACGCAGCCACTCCTCAATGGCAACACCCAAGGCAACACCAACACCACCCTGATCTGAAAAGAAATGAAGAAGGTATTTTCCTTCTTACTCCTCTTTGTCCCCAAATCCCAGTTTGCTCACATCAGACACCGATGATTGCAGCAGGTGAAGCAATAGTGCCCTTTTTGCCCTTTCCCGTGTTTTAGAGAAAGAACAACTGTGACAGCACAAAATAACTTAATTAGAAGCACATTCAAAATACTCAGAATATTTTCAATACATTTTATTGTTGATTCAGAGCAGCCAGTAAACTGCTTAGGAGCTGTACCTGTTCTAGCAGAAATCAACGTCACTTTTTTTTCAGGCGTGGTTGAGAGTTCAAGGTTTGTATTTTAAAGAGGTTGAAGACTACCTTCTGGGATTGGTAGCAGTGGTGCTGGTACAGGGTTTACTGCAGTGCATTAGCAGTGCTAGCATTGTCATTCTCCTCCTAGTTCATGGCATAGCAGGGACTACCTCAGATCTCTTGGAAGTTGCAGTGAAGCTGAAGTCAGTTTGTTCTGGTAACTGAGCAACAAGTTGCTGTTGCAAAGGGGGATGATGAATCATGAGGGTGTTGGTTCAGGCTTAGGAGGGTTTGGCTCAGAAAAAGCACTGAACAAAGAAGCCTAACAAATCATGCACAAAGCCAGGAAACACTAACGTTGTCATTGTCCAGGTCAGGAAACTGCACATGCAATGGATAGGAAGGAGTGCATGCTCAGGAAAAATCCCTGGCTTTGCAGCCAGAGGTGCCAGATAGCAGACACCACCTCATCAAGTGACCGGGAAACAAACACATTTACTCTGATTTTTTCTTTTCCCCAGGCATTACTCTGTTCTGTATTAAACAAAAGCAAAACTGTAAAGTCTGTGTGAGTGTGTGAAGTTGAACACAGAGACTAACAGCATCCAGACAGCAGCTTTTGGAGGAACAATACCTATAAAGGATTTTAGGACTTTTAATCAATTTTTTTTTAACTTTGTACAGATTTATGAGTGTTTAATATCCTGTCGCAACCATTATGGAAATTCTTATTCTCTGCTAATAAAACAGGAAATAATGAATGGTGGAGCTATATCAATTACACGGTTTGGTAAGACTCATAAACAAACAAGCAAACCAATCCATGAAAAGCAGCTCATGAGTGAGTATGTGTGTAAATCTATAATTTCACTAATGAGAGGCTGTGCAAATAGCGATACATTAGGTTTAGGTTGTATGTGAGCTATGGCACTGATTAGCCTTTACCTCAGAAGGCTTGTCAGGGAGCCTCCAGGTAGCAATATAAAGGTAACCAACTGAAGCTACATGTTTTATCCCAGGTATCATGGGACTATAACTTGAATGACTAATTTTCTGTTGTTCATTTTTAAACATGAATAAACCTTGATTGTATTTCAGCTCAGAAACACAGAAATCTCACTTCTAAACTGAGCTTGCTTGAGCCATAAGGATTTTTGTCCATATATGAAACTGTCTGATTCCCAAGTCTTCTTATTTGTGAATACTGAAAAGATCAATTTTGCCTCCTAAAAATGAGACATAAGTAGAGCTATTGCTTTCCCCAAGCCTGGCAATGGCCAGTCTTTAAAGGCTGCAGAGGAGCATCCTCTTCCATTTTGGTTTCTTACTACTCCCTTTATTATTTGCATGGCCTCCCATGATAGGTTATACCTCACTGATCTGCTGCAGAGTGACTTGTGTTAATGCTCCCTGACTTGTTTGAGGTATAGCCAGTTGCATTATTTCAAACTTTTTTTCCATCAAGTCTCTACTTACCTCTGATTTATGTTATTTAGTCTTGTTGATTAGCGGTGACATAAATTGGAAAATACTTCTGCAATTGTGGTGTTGACAGAAGAGCTATGGAAGAAAAAGGTAGCTGGGAATCACTTTTTTTGCTGTCACTGGATCCCCTGTGTTTGGAATATGAAGTACATCTTTGAGAGCTTAGCTGGACCCAACCATATTTTCATCAAGGTCTTTGGCAAGACCTTCTTTAGAAGTATTTTTTTCAAACTGCACTTAATTATTTGCCTATTTCCTTCACAATCCCACAAACATCCTTTAGAAACATTCATATAAAGTGACAATATAAAGCACTTCTGGGTTGTGCAAATCTCCATTAATGCTTTCTTTGGTTTCAAAGGAAAATTACACTGCCCCCTGGGGAAAATAAAGATAGAATAGCACATAAAAGGTCAAGATATTTTGAAGTGGACATGTAAAATACGTACAGGATCTCAGGATCTTCTGTCTTTCTCAGTACACACCACAGATAACCCAAACTAATCAAGCAAAACAAAGACCACTTGTCTATATTAATATTGCAAGTCATACCTTGAGTACAACAGATCTGTATTTGGTATTGGAATTCTATCATTTTAAGAAAAATTCTCCTTTGAAGCAGAGAGCCAGAATTAAAATTATTTTCTCCTTGTGCCAAAAGGTGAATGGAGTTAGTCGACTGGCACTATCAGCAGGATATATGGATTGAACTAATTACTCTTTCTCCTTTCTTAAATCAAGCGTTAAAATATATTAAACAGCATTGGAGAAGCTTGTATTGCTGCTTCTCACACCATACCTGTTGGCAAACAAAGGCAGGATTGTGTCTTCTAACACAACTAACAGTTGGGTGCATTTCATGTGAAATAAGCGTGCAGGAAACATGAAAATAAGAAAAGCTAAGAGCAGAACTTTGAAATGGATCTGGGACAAAAAAATTAGACAGCTGCAATGCAGCTTCCTTTGACAATATAGTCATCACAGTCTATGAGGATAATGAACTCATGCTCCTCTGCTGAGGAGAAGGCAAGCCTAGAGTGAGCAACTTTGGTGTAGACATCTAAGAGAGATTAACCTATATATACATCCATCTCACTTTATCTTTATTTGTGTATCAATTACAATAATCTCAGATTTTAAGGCTGTAAGGAACTTGCCACTACAATCTTGCCTCTTGCATGACACTATCATAAGTGTTATTTTTTAATGAATGGTGTCAGTACTGCCAAATTTACCTTTACAGTTTATCTGTCAGAAGAATGAAATCACTCTTCCAAATTTTTAAACGCTTATTCCTTTGAAGGATTAATAGGAAAAAAAATCCAATCAAATCCCCATTGCCTGTTCTAATCCCTGGATCATCTTAAGGTGGGAAGAAAACACTCTTCAGAATTTACAGGTTTTGTTCCATACTGTGGAGCTGTGGTCAGCATGAGACTAAGCCCTCATCCAGATGTGGGCCTGTATGACTCAGTGCTTTGCTGGTGTGACTGGCCATCTGTGAGAGATCTCCTGACCCAGAGAAACCTGCATAGGCCAAGGATCTCCTCTCCTGGAACAAGCTGGAGGTGACACTCTTGGAACTGGGGACTGTCAGGAAAGAGGAATGACTCTCCATCCATATTGCAGGGAAGCGGACAGAGGCATCTGTCATTAGCCTCTGGCAGGTCTCAAACACAGGAGGTCTCTAAAACAAAGCAAGAGTTGGTTTTAGTGGCCTGGTTGGGAAAATTTTAACAAGTCATGGGCCTCTCGTGGTTTACCCAAAGTCATGAGTGCTTCATAAGTCAAAATGTGAGACTTTACTGATACTGACACTGGTAATATTGACATTTTCTGTTGTAATATGAGCGTACAATTCATACTAATTTTTCTCTTGGTCAACTGAGGACAGGCATAAAGTGGAGGCGAATCAGGCTCTAGATTTTGATAATGTTTTCTGGAATTACTGAGTAAAGACTTAATGTATAAAATCTTATAAATAGCTTAATTTAAAAAAAACCCACAAAACAAACGGTGTTGTGAGAAAATAAATCAATCAATTTATATTGAGAAGCTACTAACTTTAATTACACCTAGTCACCTATGCTCCTTCCATTTTGCCCCCTGCTCTTTACAGCTGCTCAGTCTCCCTGCTTGAATCCCTAAGCTTGAATCTATCAGAGCTGGTCATATTGCTGGAAGCTAGCAAAGCCATCTCTATTGTGCACTCCATCAGCTGGTCTGAGGAAACCTTCTTCAACCAGGCTGCCAGGAAGCACAACATTGCTGACTACTGTGTGCTAGCATGCAAATTTTTCTGTATTTGTGGCTCCTGTAACTTTTTGCAAGCCTGGTCCCTGTGAAAGTGAGTGGCAAAATCCCCTCTGACTACATTGTACAGAAGGCAGTTCAAGCGCTGGGTTTATATCTGCTTTTCTTGCTCAATAAACCTGCAGAGGTTCGTTAACATCCCCCCCTCCAGAGATGATTAATTTAACTGTAGTTCAACCTATGGCTACAGTCTCAGCTCAGGCTGGAGCACAGGAGTTTTCACTTCAGTTCTCCACTTCACACCACGCTGAGCTTGACCTTTACCATGCAGATCTCTTCAAGAAAAGATTCAATCTAGTCACATGGCTAGAGCTTTCCATCCACCCCCCTAAAGAAGAAAAAAACTCTCAGTGCAATCTGCCATGCACAATGCAATAAGTAGGGGACAGTGCACACAAGAGGAAGAATTAACTGCAGTATTCAGAAAGGCTACCAGTACTTATTGGCACTGTTACAACCTGATATCTGTACAAACAACTTTCATATGCAAATTTGCTACTAAACAGGCTTACAAGTGAATCTTCTGCAGCTCTAATAGTATTTAAATGCCTGTTCCGCTTGGTGTATATTTTCCTTTTATGCACAAAATAATCAAAAGATAGTCTTTGGGAGCAATGCCTTTTCACTAGGAAGACTGTCACAAGTTCAGCGGCAGTTTATGGAGCTTACACCCTGGAGTCCTTTGAAGATTATCTTAAAGAAATCCAAGTAAACAATAATTAGCTGTGGATAGAGTCTTAATCAGAGTGCACAAAGGATTCATATTTATTAAACCTCTTGTATCAGGCAAGTTTATCTTCCAGGTAGAAAAGTGTTAGAACCTTTGATGGCTCTCTTAAAAAATATCTCACAAGAATCTCAAGGACGTTACCCTTTTCAAACTGCTCTAAAAAGGATGCTCTGCTTTCTCAGATCGGATACGACAGCTAGAATAGTAGCTTCTAAAATAAAATTCAAGGTATTGAAGAGCTTTGGTCATTTCACTCATGTTTTTTTACATCTTGATTTGCTTGTTGAAATGAGAGCAGCTCAAGCCCTTCTGTGTCTGTGGTAAGGAGGGAGGACATCTCTTTTAATAGAATTTTGCAAGTAAGCAGTTATTTATCATGTAGGAAAAATAACTTGTTATGTATGGTTATAATAACTTTAAAAATTGATCAGTGAGTCCTCCCATGTAAATCCTAATTGCTGACCACAACTTCACTTCTTGATGTCATGGTTGGTTAATTTTTGAAGCTATGCTTTTCTCAGTTGTTTGAGTTAGAAAGCAACCTTAGCTTTCTGTATTACTAGTAGCTACATTGACATCTCTATTTCGTTTCTAGAGACTCAGTTCTTAGAGTAAGAAGGTTGTAACTCCTGCTAGAGATTATCTGGAGAACTGCAAGCACTGACGTTAGTGTGCAGAGCTGGCTGAACTTTGTAGCTATGAAAGTGTATTGTTTCTCAGAAGGAAGAGTTGTCAACACTAGTACAGATGGTCTGATGGTCTTGGAGAGCCTTTTAACATCCCCCTGTCCCAGCAATTACTAAATTGAGTTGAAAGTTTCTTAGAAATTTCCAGTCACCATTCATTATTGGTCTCATGTGCCTTTTGGCATTAAGTCAAAGCAATGTTGGCTCAAGAATTTGAAGAGAGGGCACAGCATTTTACATGGATAAGGTTGAAATTCAGTCTCACAGATATCTGTATGTCTCTTGTTCACTTGTTTATTTTGGAACTGATCTTATCTAACACTTGACATAACATCCAAATTTAGTCACTTGAAAGTAAGAGAGAAAAGGTGCATTTTAAAGCAGAGATTTGTAAGGATCTCTATTCTTACTCATTTTTATGACATCTGAGAACCCAGTTCCATTCAGATCCTTTGAGAAACCCAACTCCATTGATACAATTTATTTAGACCATGTACGAATAAAGTAAGTGTCACTTGCACTTTAACTGTCTTGGAAGCTCTAAATATTACACTCATGTGCTCTAATAGGAAGTTTTAACTTTTTCCCATGGACATACACCCAAACCAGCTTACAGTGAGATTTTAATAAGGGATCTAGAAGACTCAATGTTATGAGTTTGAACTTAAGGAGTATATTTGGTAAAGAGTCCAGATTTCATAGCTCAGTAAGAAAGAATTGATTCCTTGTATGCAAATAAAAACATTTCTTTCTCTATATAGGAAGAGAGAGAGAAGACATGATAGCAACAGTATTGTCTTCTGTACTTACTGAGGTAACAGGTGGGTTTTATGTTTGTACCTGGGCTGCAGGTACTATGACCTGAGGGTTTTTTGAATGTCAACATGGTAAGCGAGAAGGCTGAAAGTTCCCAGAGGGGTAAAAACTTCAAACTGAGCTATGCTGAGTAATGTATATCTAAATTGAGTCCTGTGTTGTCCATGCTCCATCCCACGGCAAAAGCTCAGTTGATTCAGCCAGAAGCAGACCACACATACAGAGCTTTGACACAGAGGCTGACTGTTTAGATAGTGAAACATGTAGAAATCTCCTCTTTTTTATATTCTCTGACACATTTTCCAGTGTGGGATCCTGCTCAAAAGAGCCAAACCTTCAGCTTGAAACCAAAGTTCAGTTTCTCAGTTCTGGTTTCAAACTCTTGACAGTGAATCATTTAATAGACTGGACAGGTCCTGTCATCATATACCACTTGGTGGACGTTTGTTCACATTGCCTACAAGGCTTGCACATGTCTGCAACAGCCAAGAGCATTGTTTCCCTCTTTCACATCACATTATAATGACACTGTCTGCACATTTAGAGATATTAAGCTTTGGAGGGTAGGGGAAGCTGCAGAGATATTCAACAACCCACTTCTATTCAGCAGGTTAGAGAACCGAAAGTTCAATTTTCCAAGCTTGCTGATGTGGAAAATGCTGCACGTGGAGTAGAGTGACCTGTACAGAAACAAACACACAAATAGCGATGTGGCCAGACTGATGCTGCTGGCATTAGGGGCTGACAGGGTGTCACGTTCAATAGGAGTGTTAGGCTGCATTAATTACCAGAGGAAGAAAAGTGGCTTACATAATTCAGTGTCACTAAGGTGGAATAACACAAGTAAAAATCAAAATACTTAGTCTACAAGAGAGCACAATCCAAAGAGAATAAATTCCCCAGCACAGCCAGGCCCCATGGATGACAAGGTGCTCCTTTTTCTTGCTTCTTAGTGCCTGATGTTTCCTCATGCAGTTCAGCGCCATCCCAAACCTGCAGCAATGCACTGAGCAAGAAGTGCCCTAGTCTTGAAATTGGTATTATCTAAGCGGCATTCGGACAACGCCCTTAACAATATCCTTTTATCCTTGACTAACTTTTAGTCAGCCCTTAAGTGGTCAGAGAGTTGGACTAGCTGATCCTCGTAGGTCCCTTGCTACTGAACTGACCTGAACCAAAAGGAACTATTCTATTCTATTCTATTCTATTCTATTCTATTCTATTCTATTCTATTCTATTCTATTCTATTCTATTCTATTCTATTCTATTCTATCCTCAGACAATTATAAGAGAGACATAGAGAGCTAAAGAAAAGTTCATTGTTTTGCTTGCCATTCACACCCTGTGTCACCTTGGGAAGTCACTTCGGGTAAATCAGTAAAGGACAGCTACTCTTTCAAGGATGCAAGATACAGACGTTTGAAGGCAAGGGCTTTTCTTAAAATCTACCTTAACTGGAATGTTAGATACTATTCAGGGCTGAGAAATGCGTTTTTCCCTGTGTGGGACCTATAATTTAGCATCTCTATTGACAAAGACACCAAGAGCTTCCAAAACTAGTGGTCATTCTGACACTGAAGGAGTTGGTAATTCCCTTAAATTTATTGATTTATCAGGTAGAAGTGCTGCTGGCAGCCAACGTGGGATGCCACGTGCAATTGCCTTTGATGCCTCGGGTGGCTCAAACCTCCAGCTTCCCTCTGCCCGTTGGCACTCATGCTCCCTCCTGAGGTGGGGACACTGAAGAGGAAAAAGTAAATAAAAGATCAAAGCAAGAAATGAAAGGGATCACTGCCCTGAGCTCAGAGATTAGACCTAAGATTCTACCTTTTCTCAAAGTATGAGTTATATATTTGTAACTGTTACATTGTCATGAATATATATGTATGGCTATAATCCAGTTCCTTGCGTCTCCTCCTTACTCTGCTACATGAGCCTCTTTATCACTGTGCTGCAGAACTCTGCTACCTCAGTAGCCTGGCGATATGTGAAGCCATAGGGCTCAACATGAGAGAAGGAGCTATACTCATGTTTTTATGAGAAGCAGCAGAACCTATGGCTTCCATGGCCTGTGACTACTCTACCTGTGAGTGTCTGTCAAAAAGCCAGGTGCCTGTGGTATTCAGAAACCTTCAGGAATAGCCAGAAGCAGAACAGGAGTCTGCCAATCTGAATCTGTGCACTTCATTCTGACAGTGCACCATTTCATTACCTATGTTTTTTTCAAGATCCCCATCTTTCTGCCCAATACTGAAGAGTGAAAGGAAACTATTTACACAGAACAAACTGCAGGCATAAATATCCTGAAAGGTTGCAAAATTACGGACATTAGAATAATGAGCAAAAATACTTGACATGTCATGCCCACTGAGTTAGGGATGAAGAAGTTACCTAAGTGATTCCTTTCCAACTAATGCAAGACCAACATTAATCATGCCCAACCACATAATTTTATCTTGTACAGATATATTATGGCCCCCCTCCAGCTACCGAAAAGTTTAACCATGTTATAACTGCATTTTGATTATCTACTGCTGGGGGAATCAGCTTCAGCCTTCCTGAAGACACAGAGGAAATGTGAACAAACACTGCCAGTATCCTGACAGGCATCGTCTTCCTTCTAAAAGCACTTCATGAACCATAGCAGAGACCTCCATCTCTCTTAGATGCATCCCTGCTCCTTCAGCAGGCTTCTTCTCCAGCTGCTGCCTCTGTCCTGGCCAGCTCTATGTATATCCTGGGCCAAGGAGATGGTATCAATGTCTACTAAGTCCATAACAAAAGCAATCAATTTGGGAAGAAAAGTCACTGCTTGCATGCTTGCAAGAGGGACAGTAAGCTGTTAGAGATCCATATTTACGGCTGAGTAACAAATGGTTTGATAGGCTGTGTGGCATTAAGGAGTTAATCAGCAGTGAGGCAGAGATTAATGTCTAATTGTAGCAACTCCCGGCAGATTAATGTGCTTCCCTTGGCCTAGTGACAGAGTGAAACTGTCAGCTGGAGCTGAGTGAACCCTGCTCCACCCAAATAGGAGTGATTTCAACCAGCAAGCGCCTGCCAACCAGACCGTCCTGCCTCATGTACAACTCTCCAACTCCTGATCTCCAGTTCATAAGCTCCTTTGCACCTAGGGAATTACCCATGGCTATATCCTTGATGGAATCTGTCGTCTCCTCAAATTGGTTAGGCGAGTTCACATGCTGAAGAAAAGATAAAGTGGCTTAACAATTTGAGATTAGTTTCTGTTTCCTTTTGTTAGAGCTGTATTTCACAGTGCATGGCCTCAGCCCCTGCACAGGAGGGAGAAGGGGGATCAAAGGGATTACTAAAAAAAGCTACAACTCTGCACTGAAATCTGCTTCCTTATCTTGCTTTTCTGTCAGTCATGCTCCACTGCCCTAACTGTGGAGTCAGATCATACTCAGGAAAAGAATAAGATTAGCTTGCATTATTTTGCAAATTATTGATTATTTTTGTAGCTGCACGTCTTGGGCAAAGATTTATAGAATTGTGGCTGCTGTGGCAGCTTTTTTTTTTTTTTTAAAGAATTCAATATCTCCACTTGGTACAATAATTAATTTCACACCTCTCCACACTGCCCAGGTTAATAAAGGAGCTGATTTGCAGCATAGCGCAGCAGTGGGCAACTACTTGGAAAGTACTCATATGTTGTAGTAGTAACAACAGTAATTGAACCTGCAGGGAAACTTCCAGTAGGCTGGATGAAAGTATTCAAACTGGAATTTGGCAAAAAAATTTGGATTATTTCATTTACCTTAAAAAAAATGCCCTGAGTGCTTACATTGCATGAAAAAACATGGTCGACTCTAGACCCACAAAACTTCAACTAATTCCCTAATATGGTGAGATCATCCACTTACCAAAGCAATTTGAATTATTTCTCTCCATGCAAGGCCACACCTGCTTTAGGAGAGTATCTTTGCCAGGCTTAATTCTCATGATTGTGTTTGCTAAAGAAATAATTACTTTGGGCTCCCAGCTCAGAGTCCTAGATGTTGGTTCTTATGCAAAACAACAGAGAATACTTATGAGTAAACTATGGGCATAAATATACTGAAAAAGTGCAAACTTTTGTGCACACTAGCATGCATGTCATGACCTCAAGCTGGTACAGTGAGGTACTTACATAGTGAGCTGCTCTTTGAAAGTGTCACAGAATTCAGCAAGTGCCACTTTCAGCCTTTGTTGAAATAGTTACTTAATTCCCAGCAATTCTATGGGGAGATTTGTCATGCAAAATGGTGTGCTTTATTTCAATGTGAGATTATTACTCTCATTTTGTGCCTGTTTCTTTTTAGGCGACAAAGACAGGGTGCTTATCTTGAAAGATTGAAACCCCAGGGACCAAAAAAATCGGGACTGACTGCACACAAAAATCAGCAAATGCCTGAGCTGACCAGATGTCTTTGATAATAAATGGTGCCACAGTAGAGAGATGGCAATTTTTTTCCTCTCCCAAGACCTAGGATGTGACTGCTTACTCTGGCCAATGTCGTGACAGTCAGCAAAGCTTTACTTCCAGACACAAGCAAGCTGTCTCCAGAAAGGGGGGCTGGGTTGGGCAGAGCCTGGGAGAAAATATTTCCGTGGCCCAGGGGATGGAGGCCCAGGGGAGCTCTCCAGAGAGCGGAGTTTATCAATCCACAGAGATGCTGACAGGCCCCAAGATCATCCCTGCTCTTTGCACCCACCTGGGTCTGGGAGCCCCACCTCGTTTCCTGTGAATAATAAAATAGCTAAACCTTTACATTCCCAGTGGGACTCCATCTGAGGTGAATGGTTACTGCCGCCCCCAAAACTGCTGGCTGTCACCTCCCTCCTTAAATCGCCGCTGTACTCTGATCCAGGGATTTTTACCGTTAAGAATCATAGACTTATCAGAGTCATAGAACAGTTTGGGTTGCAAAGGACATTAAAGATCATCCAGTTCCAGCCCTCCCGCCACGGGCAGGGACACCTCCCACCAGATCAGGCTCCTCAAGGCCCCATCCAACCCGGCCTTCAACACTTCCAGGGACGGGGCATACACAGTTTTCCCGGGCAACCTGTGCCAGTGTCTCACCAACCCCACCGCGAAGAGCTTCTTCCTAGAAGAAGATCGTCCGTCTATCTCTGCAGTGAGCACGGAGCAGCATTTCCCTACACGCATTCCCTGCAGAGCGAAACGCCTTTTCTGCTGCCTCCCTATCTCCGCCGGGATCCTCCACCTCCCCGCCAGAATACCCCTCCATCCCCGTCGGGATTTCGTGTCCCCCCCCCCCCCTCCCCACTCCCCCCGCCGCCGCCGCCGCCTCCCCCCGCCCCCTGGCGGCGCCCAGCGGCGTTGCCGGGCGTGAACGCCGGGAAGGTGGAGAGAACGGGGTACCGCCTCCGCGCCAGGCGCTTTCCGGGGGCGGGCAGGGCAGGGCCGGGCCGGGCCACTGAGGCGCAAGAAAGGCGAACGCAGAAGAAGCGTTGGTGGAAACTTTTTCGCTTTGGGCAATCAGTTGTTTGAGAACTTCTCCCACGCCCGGGGTTTCTCATGGACATAAGAAAGCTAGCAGAGCTTGTAATTCTTCCGCGAAACCACACGAGGAGACAGGCCAGAGGACTCCTGTTGCAGGGCCATGGGGTAGTTGGGGTGTCTGGTAGCTGACCGTGGACCGGCAGTGGTCAGCCTCTGCGTGCCTGATGCAGATTGTGCCTGTGGTACAAAGCGTTGAGGTTGAGCAGTCCTGCTCCGTAGCATCCACAGTGCTCTTGAATGACTATCAGTAAGCTCAACTTCATAGTCTTCATATTTCTAAGGGAAGAAGAAGCAGCACCCAGGCGACAGCTTAGGCCACGTTCTTGCCTCATGCAGCTTGGAAACTGCCTTCTCCAACTGCAACATTCCACACAGACGAAAAAGCCTTGCATGAATACTGGGACAGGCTTCCAGAAGTACTTTGGATTTAAAACTAGGTCTTCCCCAGATGGGGACAGACAGATGGATCTGTGACCTCTGTCCAAGAGGGGGATGGTGCCACAGGCTCGCTGCATGGGAAGAGCTCAGCCTGATCAATGGAAACCCAGCAAGCCCACTCTAGCTAATTCTCGTCCCCAAAGGAGTTGTGGGCTGTTACCCCACCAGCTGCTTTGAGGTGTAGTTTTTTTCAAGTGCTCAGCATACACACACATAGAGCTCTGTGGGGGTCAGGTGTCAGCCAACCGTGTAACACGCCAAAGCTCAGTGACACCAAATAGCACAAAAATAAAAGAACTTGCAACAGGAGGGCCCTAAACCCTTACTTCCCCATCAAAATCCTGATGCTAATATCACACTGTATCATTATTACATTCTTAGTAGGATGGTAGAATGTTCTCAGAACAGGACAACTTTTAACCATCCCTCCACTGGTTTGCTTTTGCTCAGGCACCTCTTGTGCAAGGAGGTTGTGCAAGCAGAATAAGCACAACTTTATGAGTATAAAAACTTTATACGTATAAAGCAATTATCTATTGACTAAAATGTGCAGAAGATAGCTGGGCCTAATGTGCTACTGAACTACATTTTGGTATGCAGACACATGATGTGGCACTGCTGGCTTGACAACTCTCAGTGCTAAGTGGAAGCGACAGCATCTGTCAGTCCTCAGAACAGGCTGATGCTTGGTCCTGTTGAGCCATTTTGTCTCTGCTTTATTTCTTAGGGGTTTATACTGTTTCACACTGGCATTTGTCACTTGGATCCTCTTCTTAGGAACTAATCCAGCCTAAACAACTTTACTCCTGTTGTTGCTTTTACTTGTCTTATGTTGCGTGACTTTAGCTTAAGTACTCCCCAACACCTTATTGCAGTGTCCTCGCTAGAGCTGCACCACACAACCACAATTTGCCTTGCAAATTTGGACCTTGGCTTGCAGGCATCTGAATCCCTGGGTGGATCGTGGGTTATGGGTGACAGAAACATGCCTGACCTGTGAGTGTGTGAGCTTGAAGAGGGAGCTGGAAAGTGGAATTATATTCACGCTTAAGTGCAATCAAAGCAAAGACCAGCACTGAAATATGTTCCTGGTGTGATACAGGAGATTAAACCAGGGAGCTCAAATTCTTGCTCTGGTCCTAGATTTCTATGTTTTTCTCACAAACCTGTATAAATTCACATGTTCTCCTATGTTAATTATTTGTGCCTGAAAGGGCGTGTCTTTGTGATATGCCTATAACCTGCTAAAATAGGATTTGACTCATTTGTGTGCATTTCATATTAAAATGCTGGTTTGCTTCTGTAGGTGGATTGCCACACCAGGTAGAGCAGCGGTATTGGTATGAGAATACAAATGTCGACACTGAGGGTTATTCTATTTCATTTTATTTTTGACGATTTTAAGGCTAGACCACGATGTGTGTCCCTGATTAAAGCAAGCACCGTTAAAAGACAGAGGGGGGATTCCTCCTCCCTTTCAGGCACTGCTCTGCAGAGCCACTAAATAGCTAACACAGCACATAGGCAGCATAGCACCAGGGTACCTACGACTGGGTCTAAATGACTAAAACTGCTTTTTCTTTCCTCTTGCTGCAATAAACCAGTTCCTCATGCTGCCACTCTCTGTATGGTCCATGGGCAACTGCTTCCTGCATGCAGGAGAGAGGAGGTGATGTGTGTGGTGGTACCTGTCACAGATCAGGGATCAGCTGGCATCCTCTTGGAAGGTGAAGGGAGAAGATGCAATAGAAATGGGAAACTAGTTGAATTCTGTTACCTCATGGTAGTAATTTAACAAGAACCAGCAAGTTTTCTAGTATTCAGCTGTTGATATGAGTTAGACTAATCCTTAGACTTTTCTGCAGTTTCTTCTGCAGTTCCTTATTATTTGACTATTAGCTAAATAGTAAGTATTCACACACAATTTATTTAGGATGTGTGAACCAGTTTATGTGAAATAAACCTCATGTAACAGGTTCTCTTCTTTTTTTATTTCAATTTTCATGCATTTCTTTAAGACTCTTGAATCAGAATTTCTCTGACTCAAAATAGAAATGCTAAAACAGGCTAGGATTTTTTAGATAATATGTGAGAAAATATTTTATTTAGAAAATGAGCCTGTATTGTTTAAAGGAAAAGGACAAAAAGTACAGCAGGAAGTATTTAGATGTGGGATTCTTACAGATATGCAATCACATAAACACTGAATTCATACAAATATCAATAGAACTGTTGCCATTTCTGTCAAGAATTACCCATCTAGTATTGGTGAGGTTTCAGACCTTATCATGTCTCCTTTTTATAAAGCCTACCCATAGGCACAAGTTGAGGTAACCAAGTAGCCTCCTTAAGTCAGACATCAAGGGTAAACCTTATGCACTGGACAAGGAGGAAGGGAACTCGGTTGCTTGTGCACCCTCATTCTCTTGGTCTCTCTTGTCAGCACTGTTCTTTTGAAAACTGTAGGGAATAAACAAGAATTCACCACTAGATGGCTGCATTCAGTAACAAAAGGCCACACATACATTCTTATTCTGCTGTGAGCCATACTAAAGATGCATTATTTTTTAAGCTCAGTCAGTCTTTTAATGGATTCATTCATGTAGACAGGCCAAAGAGGCAGGATAACCCACCCTGACAACGTTATTGGCAGTGTAAGTGATCTTACTTATTCTGTGTACTGGTAGTTGGGACTACCCCAAATACTTGTGGAGTGCAATGCAGTGCAGAGTTTTGTGCAGTAGCTCTTCACAAAACCGACCTGGACAGGACAGCTTGGTCAGCACTGATCCTGGTCCTGAACTGTCCTCTAGTGATACTCCCAGCCTGATTTTAATAGAGGCCAAAGACAAATTTCCTGCCAAGAAATGCATGTTGAGATGTCCTGGGACTACTGATCAGTCTATGACTAGAGCCGGTCATACTTTTGGGTGGCAGAGGTGGTAAAGCAAAAGTATCATGTCTCTACCCCTTCCTCCAAAGCAGAAGTCCACAGATCCCAAAAGAAAACTGTGATGGGTTAACCTTGGCTAACAGCCAAATGCCCACCCAGCTGCTCTCTCTGTCTTCCTCTCCTCCAGCAGGACATGGAGAGAAAACAGTATAAGAAAGCTAGTGGGCCAGGATAAAACCAAGAACATTGCTTATCAGTTACTGCGATGGGCAAACCAAACACAACTTGAGTAATATAAATGTAATTTGTTGCCAATTAAAATAGATTTGGGTAGTGAGAAACAAGAAGAACATCAAACCAACACTTTTTCTCTCCCCTTCCCTGGATCAAACTCCTCTAGCTGGCCTAAGTGGTGTAAGGTGGGGGGGGATGTGGGGGGGGGAGTATGGTCAGTACATAGTGATTTCTCTCTGTCACTCCTTCCTCCTCACACTTTTCCTTTGCTCCAGTATGAATTAACCATGGGCTGCAGTGCGTGTTAAGAAAAATCTGCTCTGGCATGGGGTCTCCACAGGCTGCAGGAATATCCATTTGCTTCAGTGTGGGTCTTCCATGGACTACAGGGAATATCTGCTTCTCTATGGACCCTCTTGTCCTCGTCCTGCTTTCTCTGACCATGGCATTCCTTCTACTGCTTCTTACTCTTTTTCCCCTCCTCCTCAGTCTCAGAGGGCCCTCTAGAAATCATGGAAGTGAAATACTTACAGTGTCTACTTGGCTTTGAGCCTTCTTTCAGTGACCAACTGGGAAGGACCTGCCCTTAGATGTACTGGCATGTGCCCAGCAGCCTGGGCACATCTAGGCTTTATTCACCATCTCTGAAAGGTTGTGCAGAAGTAGTAGACTGGCAGCCTAGGCTCTTGCAAAATAAGAAAGCCATAACACCCAGAGCAGCATCTCCAAGTGTCATGCCAGGATGAGCTAGTTCCAGCTTGACTGTACTTGTTGATGATGATCCTTAGTTGATGGGGAGTTCATCCAGCACAGACAATGGGGCGAAGGAGTTATTGGATATGGTACCTGTTATGGAGGCCCCGCTGATCAGCTGATGGCTGTGAGGTGCCTCTTTTTTGCGTCTCATGGGATCCTCTCTTCATGCACATTAGCAGATGGTGACCAGGGATACATTTAATATATGGCTTTCCATTTGGCCTTTGTGTCCTGAAACATAGATCAAAGAGGGCTAGCTGTCCGTATGGTTTTTTATTGCACTTCTATGGATGAGTAAGCCAAAAAGATACCTTTTATGTGTTTTATCACAGTAATTTCATGTTGACCGTTGTCACTTTACTGACCTACCCTGTATCTAGGGCTGGCTGACTTGCGTCTTCTGCTGTCTCTTGTAGATTCACAACCGTAGTGATAAAATGGCAGGCCAGCCATTGTGAAGGTCTCTCCACTTGGTCTCTCTATTCCTTAGTTTTGCACACAACCACAATGGAAAAGACAAATGTGGATAAGGCTACTTGTTCTTAGCAGGACTTCATGAGCCACAAGATACATCTGATGAGGGCATTATGGGGTTAGTTAGTGTGATGGAGGGGTCTTGACAACGATGCCAAAAAAGTTTTATGCACTGGGTATTACTTCAAATAGGATCTCAAGTGGACACTTAGGGAAAGAAGGGTAGGGCTTGCAATGTGGTACATCCACGTTAGCTCCTGTTAAACCTGTCCACTACTAAAACATATCCCTGAGCATTTCATCCACCCATCTTTTAAATACCTCCAGGGATAGTGACTCAGGCGCTTCCCTGGGCAGCTGTTCCAGTGCCTGATAACCCTTTCAGTGAAGATATTTTTCCTGATATCTA
Source organism: Dromococcyx pavoninus (assembly GCA_033558185.1). Taxonomy (NCBI): domain Eukaryota; kingdom Metazoa; phylum Chordata; class Aves; order Cuculiformes; family Neomorphidae; genus Dromococcyx; species Dromococcyx pavoninus. The sequence continues at coordinate 420,886 of JAUMJL010000186.1, forward strand.
ATCTAAACTTCCCCTGATGCAGCCTGAGGCCATTTCCTCTTATCCTATTGCCTGTCACTTGGGAGAATAGACCAGCATCCACCTGACCACAGCCTCCTTTCAGGTAGTAGTAGACAGTGATAAGATCTCCCCTCCTTCTCTTCAGGCTGAACAACTCCAGTTCCCTCAGCTGTGTCTCTTCGCTGCCCTTTTCTGGACACACTCCAGCACCTCAATGTCCTTCTCATAGAGAGGGGCCCAAAATATTCTTCCCCAAGACTGACCATGGCTTGTCTCAAATCCAGGTAAAGATAGCTTCTTTTTTTGTTTTACCATTTAGAAATCAAATAATTATGTTAAAAATCTTTAAGAAAGAAAATTAACAATCATTAAAAGACACTGAAGATTTTCTTTCATAAAGGATTTTGAAGTTTTTTAAATGTATACTTTGAACTTGTCACCAAAGAACGCTAGACAAGTGATAACAATTCAAGAAAAGGAGTCCAGGCCTGCAATTAGTCTAACTTCAACTCACACAGGAATTTCTCTTTAACAAAAACCTGTAGTTTCAGTAGTCTTTATTTTTTTTTAATGAGAAGTTTAAGCAGATCATCTGATCATGTCAGTAATTTCTCATTTCCTCTGAAACAGTATTTTGGCAGAACTGGCATGATATTGTGAAATATCGCTTTGATAGTACTGCTTTTTTTGAGTTCTGTCAGGGTTTTTTTTCAACCACTTTGGATGTGAGTAACTTTTATAATGCATTTTCTTCCTGTCTACCTCCTTTTTATAATCATTACAATATTCAGGCTGATTTCTCAGGCAAAATGTGGAAACCTGAGCTATCTCATACTTGGCTGGGCAATTAAATTGCTTATTTTAAGGAATTTCTTTAAACTATAGAGGACCTTATTTGTTTACACACAGATTAGGAGAGGAAGACTAATTTTAAAAAATAGAAAGGTTTTAACAGTTTCTTGTACATTTAAAATGTGAAGAATGTAGGTTCATCTTCAGAGAGGAGCAGAAGTTCAATGCAGTTCTGCCTAATCTGAAACACTGCTGCATCCAAGTTACCAAGCTTTATCCTGAGTGCCTACTGATAGGAAAGCTTTGCTTCTGTATCTATATCTGATGAAATTTTTAAAATTGGTTACTCACTGAGGTATCCTGAAAGAGCACTGTGGTACCAAAAAGCCTTTCTGTGCAGCTGAGTTTTTAGTTACTGTAACCCTGGGGATTCTGGTGTGTACTGCCAGGCTTTAAGATGAAACAGTGATCAAGAATGGCAGGCAGGTCAGGCAGCAGCTACTGAAACAGCTTACCCACCAGGAAGGACTGCTGCATCTTGTTGGCTATGACTGCCGTCTTCAAAACCTTGTAGCACATCCCCAGGTGAAGAGAGTAGGTGTTTTTTTCTACACATTTTTGCTGCACCAGTAGTGAGATTTGAGTTTAGATTATTAGATAATATATTCAAAACAAAACTACCAGTGTCAGCTAAAAGTGTCTGAGATGAGATTTAACTGAGGCTAAAGTAGTTTAATCAAATTTTTGCCTTCATCTTAGTATTCTGGTGAAAGGAAGGCTCTTTCTCCAGAGTATATCATGTGAAAGTGGTGACCGCAAATTTATTTACAGAATATCATAAAAATTCTGCAAACTTGTTTAATTTTTTTTTTATTAATATCATGGCAATAGAAATCAGTATAAATTTCAGATAATGCAAATAAGTAGTTATACAACTGTACTCTAGAGACTACTCTTACACTGAATGGTGATCTATTTATTAACTTTTTATCCATTTATGTCAATTGCCAGTAAGTCTCTAGAGTCCTCTCTGTTTTTTCTAGTAACAGGAACAGGACTCATGCAAATTCGGAGAAAATACATGGTTGCAGCTTTCTAAAAAGGATAAATGAGGGATTTCTTAACAGACTGTCAAGATAACCTTGCAACCCTGTTTAGTCAGTCCTTGATGAAACTGTCTGTTGTGATGCCAAATGGAAAATGATTTGTGATTATGAACCCCTCTTTAGAAATTGCCATCTAGCTCTGACCATCGTCTTCTCTTGCACAGACTTCATTCCTTCTAGAGATGCTGGTGGCTTTTGTGTGCTGCACCAGCACTAGGAGGCAGGATTAGGTGTGTATATATAATATACATTTTTATAGAATATCTCAAACACATGACCTAGTACATGAAAATGTTGTACAGAGCAGTGTTACTAGGAATAGTATTAAGAACAACTGAAGCATTGATAGGTTAAATGATTTGTCTAGGTTATTTAGGAAAATTGTGGGAAACTCAAGAACTGCCTCAAATCTCCCAAAACACACAAAAATATCTAATTCACAGACAGGCCTCTAGAAAGGATTCATCTAAATAGTAGGTAGCAGAAACTGAACTCCAAGGCTCTTGTTTCCTCTCTCCACATAATGAATACTTTATTCACCTTTACTTTCCCCACATGGCTGAAAGTAGCACATGTTCACTGTGCTGCAGCAGCTGTACCTTGCTTCTCATGGATACATACTCTTTATTCTGCATGCCTTCATCAGCTGTTAGTAATGCCCATCTGCAAATGTTTACATGAAGTTATTATTTAGTCAAGGATGAATACTGATGAAAAAGCAAGATGTCAGATTCAACAGGCTCAGGACTGCTCATCTGGAACCCAGGGCACCACGAGGTCAAGTACTTCCCCTATTCAACTACACACAATACCCTTGGCTGCTCTGTATTTTTAGTTTCAGACATTTTCTATCTTTGGTATTAGATTGTTCCACCAACAATCACAGTAAAAGAAAAGTTTTGAAGTGAAGAGCTGCCAGGAAGCTTTGTTGAAAGGTTTGCAGTGTTAACCCAGGCACTGGCATACTTCTTGCACTCAGATTTGAAGGGGTGGCAACAGAAGTTTTCAAGGCACAAAATACTCCTCTGACAGGCAGGCAAAACAATGTCAGTTCTGTGCATTTTTCTGTAGGCAGGTAGAAATGATGCCTTCCTCAGGAAAAGGATGTCAAGTAGTAAAAACACAGCTTGAGAGGCAGTGTGTAGCAATGAGGTTTTCTTGGGCTTTCATTATCGGAGAACTAAAGTGTATTAATGAGAAACGTCATGCCTGGCTGCTGGTCCCTCTCCAGATGGTAAGAACATTAGGTCAGTTCCAGTTTCAATATTGAATTTCGCATGAAGTTTAAAAAGAAAAGAGAGTCTTCTCTGATCTTCTCTTGCAGTTTTAATCAATGAATGAGTATGCCTAGGTCGACAGGCCTGCTGTGCTGGTAACTCAGCCCTGAGAGTGATGCATTTTATCCTGGCAACCTTCAAGAGACACCAGCCACTGGGAAAACTGTCACTGACTGTCTGCCTCCTTCAAGCCGAGAGCAATATATAAATAAGGTGCTCAGGCAAGTACGGATTGTTTACCTGATGCATCTAAAGTGCGTAGAATCATAGAGTCATAAAATGGTTTGGATTGTAAAGGACCTTTAAAGGTCATCTAGTCCAACACACCTGCAGTAAGCAGGGACATCTTCAACTAGATCAGATTGCTCAGAGCCCCATCCAACCTGCCCTTGAATATTTCCAGGGATGGGGCATCTAACAATTCTCTGGGCAACATGTTCCAGTGTTTCACTGCCCTCATTGTAAAAAATATCTGCCTTATATCTTGTCTAAACTTCTCCTATTTTAGTTGAAAACTAATACGCCTTGTCCTGTGGCTACAGGCCCTGCTAAAAAGTTTTTCCCCATCTTCTTTCCCCTTTAAGTATTGAAAGGCTGCAATAAGGTACTTGGAGCCTTCTCTTCTCCAAGCTGAACAACCCCAACTCTCTCAAGCTTCTCTTCATAGGGAAGGTGTTCCAGGCCTTTGATCATTTTAGTGGCCCTCCTCTGGATCCACTCCAACAAGTCCATGTCTTTCCAGTGCTGAGGGCTCCAGCAGTGGACACAGCACTCTAGGTGTGGTCCCATCAGAGCAGAATGGAGGGGCAGAATCACCTCACTCGATCTGCTGGCCACACTTCTTTTGGTGCAGCCTGAGACACGATTGACCTTCTGGGCTGCGAGTGCACAGTGACAAATCACGTCCAGCTTCTTATCCATCAGGATCCCCAGGTCCTTGTCTGTAGAGTTGCTCTCAATCTCTTCATCCCCAAGTTGTATTGATACTCGGGTTTGCCCTGACCCAGGTGCAGGACCGTGCACTTCGCTTTGTTGAACCTCATGAGGTTTTCACAGGCCCACTACTCCAGCTTGTCAATGTCCCTCTGGATGTCATCCTGTCCCTTGGGTGTGTCAACCTCACCAGTCAGCTTGGTGTCATCTGCTAACTGTTGATGTTTCACTCAGTCCCATGTCTATGTCATTGATGAAGATATTAAACACTGGTTCCAGAATAGACCCCCTGAGGGACACTGCTTGCCACTGATGTCCATCTGTACATTGAGCCATTGGCCACTACCCTCTGGATGTGATCATCCAACCAATTCCTCATCCACCGAATAGTCTATCCATCTATCAAATCCATATCTCTCCAATTTAGAGAGAAGGATATTGTGGGGAACCATGCCAAAGATCTTAGAGAAATCCAGATGGATGACATCCATGAGTCTTACCTTGTCCACTGATGTAGTCACTGCCTCATAGAAGGCGACTAGGTTGGTAGGTTGGTGAAGCAAGACTTGCCCTAGGTGACGCTGTGATGGCTGTCTTGAATCTCCTCCCTCTTTTCTGTTTTTAGAAAGAAATATAGGTCAAATATCTCATGAAGCTCTGAAGTGAGATGTAGCCTGCATAGCTATACCTTGCTTATTGCTGTGGCGGTGGAATATTTTATGCATGTAAATGTAGAAATGTAATGCATGAAGGTTAGCTATGAAGTTTTTGGGTTTCTTTCTGTACCTTCAACAAACACTGGTAAGCCCAGAAGGCATCTGAATTCCCTTCTATAAAATGAAGTGGACACAGAGAAAATTACTGAAGAGGGAGGAAACATTTATGAATAGTAACTATGTGACTTCTCAAAACAAAATAAAGAAAAAAAGGAAAAAAACTCCCAATGACAGGAAGTGGTTCTTTAGAAAACAACTCTCCCAATCCCTTGTGCGATTTTTAGCCATGATCACTGAAGCAGAGCACAGCGGCTCTTGAAGGTCCCATGCAAGCTGCTGCACCCACAGGACATATGCAGGCACGCTGCCAGTGGCTTTGAGTGAAGAGGGAGAGAGTGCACCTGCATGCCTCTGAAAAGGCAGGTATAGAAATCTGTAGATGACTGGATAGTTTCTCTAGAAGGTCTAAAAGAAAACTTTCCTTGCTCATTAGGTAACATTGTCCCATGCATTTGTTACAGTCAGAAATAAAATCTTGCCTTGCACTAGGGCAGCTGCAGTGCTGGCTGTTCTGGCTGGCGAGAGGCAAGGTGAGGTTTTACATCCACATGGTGTTCTCTGAAATGTGGAGGGTACAGTCAGAGGGACTGCCCTGCCTTACCCGGCAGAGGTGGAGTCCTTTCTATCTGTCCCACGTGGGGCAAGGAGACAGATGCGGCTCACCTGAGGCCAGCCATTCCTGAGGCTTTCTCGTGGCTCTCCGTAGGAGATGAGCACATCTGCAGCCCTTTCCACTGAAAACCACTGCAGCAAAAGTAAAGTGCAAATAGCTCAGCACAAAGCCTGAAGCCTGGGTGTGCTCCCAAGCCTATGGTGAATTAAAGATACTCAAAGCTGGGTAGGCTGTTAATGACTTGGTGGAAACATTTCCTAATTATGCAACATGCAGCCTTAAATAACCTCCTAGAAAAGAACCCAAGCACTTCTTCCCTCTTGATGTGATACCTTTTTAAAGAGGCAGAGAAGCACTGAGAGGCAGCAGAGGCAGGCAGGCTGCAGTCCTGCGGGCTTCACAGGGCAGCTGTGGTGTGAAGGGGAGGCCAAGAAGAACTGTGCATTGCAAAGCAAGGTGTTTGGGCCATGCCAGGATGGCTGCCAGTTGCAGAGCAGCATGCTAGTTTGCAGAAGGGATGACAAAATGCAGCAGGCAGGAAGGCAAGCTGCTGGTCAAGCAGGCAGGAGGAGGAGGCTGTGACAAGTAAGAAGGAGGCAGAAAATGGCTCAAAAAGGAACTGGGAAGGAGAATCTAACCACAAGGAAACTTTTCTCAGCCAGGAGTTTGGCAGCACTCTCACTGCATATTGGTGGCTGTGCCTACCATGAGTGCTGCCCTGCTACACTGGCTGGCTCGGGTCCTCAGCACACCTACCCCCTGTTGGGGCATAAGCAGGCAGCAACGAGCCTCTGCAATCAGAAAGCACAGAGACATTGGGACGCCGAAGCAGATGAGAGACCATGCACGCTGTGAGGTTGTGTAGGTCTGCCAGCCTCGGAAGACAATGGAGTACTGGGAACTAAAGGCATCATTTGAGGGCATCAGATGAGTGTGCCTGAAGTGCTACTCCAGTCAAAGACCTTCATCCCAGGTGACATCTTCTGGCAGCAATCACTTTCAAAATGGATGGAAAAACAAATTTGACAGAAGTCGGAATAAACTACTGTGTTAGCAAAATAGAGGCACAATCTACCATACTCTGTCTTGTGATGACAGACCCCGTGAAGTCTGTGCAGATAAGCCATCACTAGTGGCTAGTTTCCCCTATGTCTCACTGACAAGGAGTGGGGAGGACTATGCATAATTAATACCCAGGGGAAATTAGACGACATCTGTTTAAGTAATCCCAGTAATCCCTCATTACTCTCAAGTGGGTATTGATCAAGTGAAATCAAATATGCTTTTGTACCCATATTCCTCTGGATATCAGAATCTGGAGATGGTCCAAGCAAAAGTAGTATAGGACCTGCTAGATGGTGGTACAGTACCCCACTGACCACTGCATGCCTGCTGGAGGGGCAGAGGAGGTGGGACAGAGGGGAGGCCCTCTGCTGAGATCAGCCCATGCATCACACTGCCAGTGGGCACAGAGGACAGACCCATCCAGTCTGGGTGACTATTTAATGATGATTTTTTTTTTTTAAGATTTTCACATGTGATCGATCTTTAGTTAAGCTAGAAATAGGAGGACAAAAATGAGTATTTGAATGTTGGAAAAAAATCACCTGTCATTTGTTCAGGAAACTCAGGTTATTCTGTGACTGTGCAAGAGAAATTTCTGGGTGTGGTGTGACTTATCTTTTCCTGTTTCTCACCGTTATTTAGTGAGGCGATGGCTTTTTAATTGCAGTTATTATATTTATGTGATAAACTTAGTTCTGGGGACAAGATAAATAATGTTGTAAGCAAGACCTCATGTTCCTCTCACTGTTTTTTTTTTAATTAACTTTAATTAGTTACAAAGGAAAGCAAGGTACAATATAAGTAATCCCTGTATTTTTTTATCCAGCCTTTCAGTAATATTTTATCGTGATAAATAACAACTTTATGTTTCATATAGAAAAAACGTTGTCATTTTGACAGATATCATTTTATAATGGTAAGTTGCAGTGTTAAAAAAAATTATAAAAATGTCTGCTTTGTCTTTCTTCACCCTGATTGTAGTTTTTCAGGAAAAAATGATTTTTTTTTCTCTTTATTTGTAATTACAGTTCCCTTGAAATTTCAAAGCCTGGAAGTATTTACCACACAGATGCCCTGGTTCATTTGCTGTGAGCAAGGCTAAGCACAGTTCTGAATATCAATCTGTCCTGAGTGACTGGTGCAGCATAAACTTGCCTGTCCACGCTCGTGCCTCCAGCTATCTCGATAATCATTCTGAGAAAGGCTGAGATGGTTCAATCAGAATTTAATTGCAAAAAAAAGTTGTGTCCTTGTGGGTGACTGGGGTGGTGTCTGTGCTTAGAAGTTCACACCTAGCTCACGTTTCACCATGCAGTTTGGGTAGGGGTGAACAACCAGGCCAGGCAGAAGGCACACCACTGAGGTTCCTCCTTCCTCCCTTGCTGTAAGTACACTTATCTGAGGACTTTCTGAGGCATTTGCTTTCAAAATTCATGGAAAAACATTACAAAACCTGACCCCTCCCCCCCCCCCGATTCTGCTAGTCTGTTTTTATGGAAGCAGCAAAGAAGTTTCAAAGGATTTTGCCACACATCCTAAAGGCACTGGGCCATATTTTCATGATGTGGAAAGAACTGGTAGAGGCTGAGTTGAGCTGGGGGAAACAAGCTGTAAGTAATGAGACAACATTCCTGACTTTCTGCCTTGCCTTGGCCATGGGTCATACTGGAAAGTCCAAAGGGAGTTCTCCAGCTCCTGCACCCAGGGACCAGCTAGGGCATTGCTGGGCAGAGATGGATGCCCTGACCTGCATGAGCACCCTGCCAGCAACTGCCTCAGTTTACAAACACATGGACCCCAGGGTAAAGTGGCAGCACTGGTGTTTGTTGACATACAAAATACATTGAGAGGAGGAAAGAAATGGAAATTCTGCTGAAGGTGGGGTGGCCTGGTGCCCGCTGTGCAGCAGTGTGCTGCTATTGCTCAGCATGACCAAATTGCCTGAGCACCTGGAGAACGGTGTGAACATCTGGCTAGTTCAGCCAGACTGCACTTGCTGGCCTGCACCTGAGAGTGGGCTGATGCCATTCTTCTCGGTAATTAACTCTTTTTAAAGAGGCAACACTGTAATCTCCTGTAGTCACTAATGGGAAACCCCCTTTTGCAAATGACCTTGTAAAGGGCTGTTTAGGATCTCCCCAGACAGAGAGTAACATTCCTCTTCAGATATATCAGGCCTGAATCTGTTGGAAAAAATGGTTCTGAAGTGTTCTCAGTCCTGGGAGTTGCAACCTGGAGTGTTGGGAGCTGAAAAATATGAGGTAATGTACTTTTCTCTTGAGAAAAGGCCTTCACAGGTTTCCCTTGGGTTATCTCCAAAGCCAGGTCCAACACTAGCCCTGCACTGAGGGTGACCAGGGCCTCCCAAGAAAGAAATATCTCCTGTACAACAAGGGATTTTCATTTGTTCTTTGGGGACGGGCTACCCTGTACTTTATCCAGGTGAGCTGCCACGTATCTTGCCTTCCCTGTTGTGACACCACACCTGCAATCCTGCTGATGGAACATGTGACATTTGAACACAGCCTGGATCCAGGCTGAGCTGGCTTGCAACGAAACTTGGAGTTAAACAAGGGGCCCCAGCAATCCATCCCAGGACTCGGCAAGCGTAGACATGTGTAGGTGTGGTCGTGCTGACCTCTAGTCAACACAAAGTACCCCATAGCATAAAGGCTGATGATAGTTAATCTGCTGTAAATTTGTCATTTTTCATTTCTTTTAGTTAGAAAACCAAAAATACCTCAATTCTTTATAAGTCTTTTTTTCTTTCTCTTCTCAAATATAAACTAACCTGAGAGCTATTTATTACTCACTTACATGGCACTTTTTATTCTGATATCAAATACACTTTTAAGTTCTTTAACTTGTGTCCCTATGCAAATCTTGGTACACATACATGAATTACACTTTCTTAAATTGATGCTTTCCTCTTTAAAATTTTCAGTGACTTGATGGAGGAAGCCAATGGCATTTTATTTTCTCTTATTTAATATAGGAAAAAAATCAAAATTTTTTAATTGCGTTTGCAGTTTGTTTAGCCATGTACAACACAGCAATTGAGTAGAATTACAAATAAAAACCATCTTATTTCCAAGACTGGGAGACCAAAGGGTCTTTTCCTCAGCTGAACTGAAGCAGCTCAGTAGCCAGAGTATTGCAGTGGAGCTGGGTGGATGGTGCAGACACGTAGGAGTAGGTAACTTCTTGCATTGCCACATAATTCCAAAACTTGACGGTTGAAGTCTAACCCAGCACCCTGTGTGTCATCCATTTGTTCTTTTGACATCTAACTTGTTTACAGCATGAACACTTCTCTCCCACGTACAGGGATCGAAACTCTTCAAAGTCTAGCACCAGATGCCAGAATATAGGGTGGTTTACACTTTTTGAACAGAGGGTAGGTAAAAATTTTTACCTGGTCTGAAACTTCTTCAAGGATTTGACTTTTCTTATTTTTCATGTGTATTAGAAGGGTGCATAGGGGCTACTAAAGATAATGACACTGGAGAGCCTTTATACTGAAGGTTATCTCCCTGGGTCAATTTTTGTCTCAAGTCAAAAGTTTCTTGCAGTTCAGAACTGACAGTCAATGGGCTGCATAAAATGATTAAATTCCACTTTATCAAAGCAGAACATGAACATTTGTAGAAGAATGAATTTGGAAACATTTTTGATGTCTTCTCAAGTCTGAGTTGCACTCACATTAAGGGAAAATGAGAGGTTGGCAAATCTAAAGGCAATAAAGAAATTTTTATTATGAAATTAATCTCAGTGGTAGGAAATACCTACTCTGGAGATAATAAAAGCCTAAACATAGAGGGAAAAATTGTTTAGTATATGTCCTGGTTCTGTGTGTACCATTTCACTTAAATATTAATGTAATGGAAATTATTGTTCTTATGTGATAAAAGTAAATAACATCACTTCTTCCTGAATGCAACTTACACCCACAAATCCTACAACAGTTGCTTGAAGAGCGAAAATGATAAGTATCATTCTATGTTAATTATTAGAAAACAAAGCTTCCTAAATAAATCTGATTCCATGTTTTGCTGATGTCAATTACTAGTCTGGTTGATAAAAGCAATTACGTAGACATTTGTGAGGTATTTGTTTCAATATTTTACAATGTTTGGACCAGAAAACATAGCAACCCATGCCCATTAAACTGAGAACTGGCGCCCTGGCAGAATTACTAGTAAGTTGGCAATGAGAAATCTTCAGTGTATTGACTTCTCTCATGATTTTCTTTAGAGATCAATGCCAAATTTGATCTCATTCTACATTTTCATCTGTGACCAGGAAGAAAATATTAAGTCACTGCTGATAAAATCTAAAGATGACAGAAAGACTGGGAAAACAGTAAAATGAAGGAAGCAGAGGAATCAAACAGTGTAAAATAGATACATTAGCAAACTAGACCCACTGAAACAAATGCACTTTGATATAGGCAAATACAAGGTGGAGTATCATAGCCTGAGAACAACAAAGAGGGTAGGGGGCACAGTGGGCAAATAGCTCAGTAGTTCACAGTTCGTTACAGAAGCAAAAGAGAATGATGCAATTCTTGGATACATGAACAGGACAAGAAAAGAGGTGATTTTTTCCCCCTGTATTTCCCGTTGCTGAGATTTTTTTTCCTGTTCTAGTAATTCTAAGTCTTTTTAATGGTACTTCCCAGGTCTCACTGAGACCACAATTTTATCTTTATTATTAATATTTTTCAACTGCAAAGAGTGTGTTTATTCCTTGATTATGGCAATAAGTCACTGCAGTAATAGATAAAAGCCAGCTAGATGAACTTCCCAGATTCTTTCTGCATGCCTCAGGGTTTTTTCTCATCTCCCTTGATAACCTTGAAAACCATGGAGTAACAAGTGGTTCATCTTTTTCCCCCAGTTTATAACACTAATTGTTGTGTGAGCTGGATACAAATTCCATAGTACATCTCAACTGCATTATGATTCAAAGAAGCTGAACATACCCATCTGCAGCCAATTGCAAGCACTGTACAGTGAACTGTAGCCCAGCACTTTTCCTTGTCATTTGACAACATTTCACATCTTTTGCTTTGTTAGAAGGAGAAGTCGATGATGGAGACAGGTATTCATTTGATGCCATTCCATTGACTAGAAAGGAAAACCCTGTTTTCCTGAATGCATTATTAATGCAAGTGGAGGATATATTGTCTTTGGCAATGATGCCAAGTATCTTGCCATTAACACTTAATCCAAACAGCACTACCCGGATATAATAGCATTTGTTCTGATTTTCTACGCTGGGAACATATTGGGCTCAAACTGGGAATAATTTGAGAATTCAAATCCATTTCTAGAACACTGGTAAAATAATCAAGGAAATTGTAATGAAGCAGGATTAATATTGAGCTGTTGTTTAGTGCAGAAACATGTATCTGTTTCCACATCCTCCCCTTGGGCAAGTTTCATTTTGATTCTTCTATATTGCATGGAGTACCTGAAAGAAAACAAAAGAAAGGGACGTCAAAAAAAATTAAAGATGTAGCTCAAAAGGTGAGGCTCATTTGATCCCATAGTTATGTTGCTAATTGGGAGTAATTACATCCTCAATGCAGATAGAAATATTGAGTATTTTTATTTACATATCAGACCGTTCACCTCAAGATGTCAGTGCATATTGAAATCATAGATGAATTTAATCTCATAACTACTGAGGACAGTTAGGTAAGTGTGATTTCTCCAATTTCATGCAGAACGAATATATAAATGGAAGAAGTGAGAGGTTAATTACCCCAGGTATGCAAGGCATTTAAATATCTAACACCCATTGATTTCAGAAGGCGTTAGTCGCCAGAAGTCTTGAGTGTCTCTGTGGTTTGCCCAGCATCAAAGTGATTAGTCAGGAAGCTATGAAGTAAAAGGCAACCCATGTATCACCCCGATTTTCTGAGATTCTCCAAGTGGAAATATCACCTTAGAAATGGGTTGTGAGATTAATCTCATCAAATGTGTCACCTTTACAGTGTAAACATCTACATCTGGACTGCTCATCTGACATTCCTTGTAGTCAAGGGAGGGAAAGACAATGGAGAAGAATTCCACCTTGGGTGTCTGCACTGTGAAAGAGAAATGCCAAAACACAATCTACACCATCTGTGGTCATCAACTTACCCTCTCCTCTTGTACTTCCTATCTTGAGATTCACTGGAAAAAAATATAAAACATATCCAGGGGATTTCCATGCAGTCCTTGATGCTGTCTTTATAGTGCTCTAATGCAGTTTCAGAATAAAGAACTTGTTTATACATTTTCTTGTGTCTATTTGTCTCTGCTTCACCCTGCTCAGAACAAGAGAGTTTATAGATTAAAAACTTTCTGGCTCTGTATGCTTATAAAATTATCATCTCCTGGTTTTGCAGACTTCTGTGATGTCCCGTGATTACTTTGCATTTATTATAGGCTTTGCTGGATACACTGATGGTATTTTCATCATTGCAGCATTAAACCAAAGATTTAGTCGATCTTTTGTTCATTAGCATGTATTGTTAATAGCTTATTGCTTTTTAACTGGGGAAAAATAATTCACGAACAATATGATCTAGCTGGATTTTCCCTGGAACTGAAAATATTTAGTTACACCCTGAAATATAAAAGAAAGAGCATATTAATAAAAAGAGGTTAGGCACAAACACATCTCTGGCAGCTATACTACAGATGTTATTATTACAGGCTGAAACTTCATTCTAGAGAAGAAAAGAAGAGATAAAACTTACCCTTAACTGTTGTGTTTACTGCTGGACTTTGATGAGAGCGTAATTTTAAGTTATTTCCAAATAGGAAGAATTGTTTACTCAAAAGAGTGCGTACTGTGGAATTTGGAAGGTCATCCCTTTGCAGAACATGGATGGACTTCTGCATTTCTGCAAGATGAAGGCAAGCACAAGGAAGAGAGTTAGCGGGTGGAAATTTTCAGCAAGCTACGCTTGTGACCGTTGCCTTCTCCAAAGCCTTGAAGAACAGAGGAACATGCCTGCTCTGGGAGCTGGCTCGCTGGTGGGAGCAAACTGAGGTGAACCCAGAGCTGGCATGAGGGTGGGGGAACAAAGGAGCAAAAGCCTCATTGCTGTGCAAAAGGTAATCACAGGTACCTCAAGAAGTTGGTTAAAGCTGGAAATGCTGTGCCGTCTACAGCACATGCATATGTGGAAAGTGTAATGAAGCTTTGCATATTGGAGATCAGATTGTTCCTGGTCCCAAATCTTGGCAGGTTTCTCTTCTGGGAGAGGAGAGTAGGCCTGAAGCAGAGAATAGATGTGTGGCAGTGAGGTAACTCAACATTGTGGATGACGTTATGGCTGCAGTCAACTTGCAATGTGCAGACACATGAAAAACCCAAATCCTCGGAAAAAAATCTCACCACTCTGAGAGGTTCTAAGTGTGCAGTGGAGCACAGAGTGAAAATTTGATGTAGCCCCAGTGCAGGAAGGATGAACAAAGCCTAAAGATCTGATGTAAGAGCAAACTGTCTGAACTGAAAGCTGGTTAATTAAATAACGAAACCTCAATGATATGAAATTCTGTCTTAATAGGTCTTCCCTGCGAGTACTCAAAAGAAAAAGCAAGAGGAAGAAAATTCTGGTGATGACTATGTTAAATTTGACATTCATGTAGATTCAAGTTTGGCTGGGCCTGATGGGGTTTGAGCTACATATCTGGTCTGACTAATGCGTTTTGAACTTTAATGGTGCTCACTACTGATATGACTCAAATGCACAGGAGCGCCGGCAAGCACTGGTGGCTTTCCTGCCTCCAAGCACCTGACCCAGTGCCAGCTTTCAGAGAGAACAGCTCTGCCAGGGGTCATCATTCATTGCTCTATCATCATCACCCAAACTTCCCTTTTTTAAAAAAAGTCTCTGGAAATGATGACTTTTTTCTTTTAGGCTTTTGTAGGCTGGTCTAGACATGCACATGATTGTGAAAAAGCCATGCAACACCATCCTTTTCTGTTAGACTGCTATATATATATAATATGTAAGTGAAAAATGTTATCTTCCCTCCAGTAGAAATAGATCTTTTCTTCATTGCAGGTAATAAGTTCCAGTCTAAATAAACTATAATCTATCATGTTGAAATATCAGTTAGACTACTTTTCTTGCCCTTTAAGTGGTTGTGAGGTAAGAACCACAACAAATGCTAAGACAGCTAATTCCCATTAAACTGTAACCAACAAGCAGTGCAAGATGTGCATATATTTCAAAGAGGTCTTAACAATGAGGGATGCTTAGATAGGCATGTCTTTGTGACATGAGGATTTTGTAGATGCATCTTTTCACTCCAGAATCTATAAATTAAACAAGAGACTGTTTTTATAAGATAGCTGGCCAAATCTCCGTCCTAGTTATGCTACAGCATACCTGGAGTAAAGTTGCTGAAGCCAATTAAACTATTAAACATTTACATCAATATAAATGTTATCGGAGTCTGCAGCAAGATGTTTACCAGATGTCACTGCAGTGCCTGCGCTTTTGTCACCAATGCCAGGCAATAGGAAACAAAATGAGTCCTGCAAGAAATAATGTAATGTAAGTAAATAGGAATTCTGATCGGGTGCTCTCACAGTACAAAATACTTCATGCCATGAACAAATTTTGCCCCACAGTACTCAGCAGCATATCTGAGAGCTGCCAATATGAAAAGCATTGCTTTCAAAGCGCAAACCACTGCATGAAGCTGCGTTCCTCGAGGCAGATCTCCAGCTCACTGCCTTTGCTTTGCATTGTAAATGAGAAGGGGATTTTGACTGCTTCTTGTGATATGCCACCAAACAGCTGCTTTTTTAAAAAGAACAGTACCAGTTGGGAATTGGACTAACTCATGATGTGCACTTGTATGAGCTCATATGAATCCCTTGACATGGAGCCATAACCAGAGAATAAAACCCAAGTTTCTGCCCCCCAGTAATTCACCAGGGGAAATCTGACTTCCTGCTCAATGCTATGTGTGTGTACTAGAGCTTAATTAAAAAAAAGGAGAGGGGGGAGAGAAAAAAGGCCAAATCAATAACAGAAAGACTTGTTGCTGTCAGAGATCAGGAGTGGTGGGAGGGGACAGAGGTATGTACATAGTATTATTCACTTTGTTGAAGCTGGAGGAGGGGGTAGTCTGGAGAGCATGCCGTAGGCTGTCTTTCAATATTAAACACAGGGAGTTTTTTGAAAATTAACATTAGTACAAAAAGAAGTCATCATAAAACTCCCGAACAAAATTGTCTGCTCTTATTTTAGTTTTCTGTTTGACAGACATTAAATACATTGGGTTGTTTGGTTTCCTTTTTTAATATATATATATATATGTATATAGGCTTTTTTTAATAAGAAATTTAACTTGACAAATGGAGATACAATCACACCAGGCTGAGTAGGTTTCCTACAGCAGCTGTTTGGTATAAAAGGGCTGCGAAAGCCCTTTTAAGGGCTGCTGGTTGCCCTGGATAGCAGTGGGAGGATGGCTGTCAGACCAAGAGGGGCACGACTGAATTGGCTTGGCCACAGCTTGGAAAGTGATAACACTTGTACAGGAGCAGGCCTGGGTGTAAGATATATCCAAATGTGTCATACTAAATTGAACAGCTAGAGGAACAACATGTGTAAGAGCTAGTGGCAGTCTTCTCCAAAATAACCGCGGATGGTCAAGCAAAGGAGAGTTAACAAAGTAGCAGCTCATTTAAACCACTTCCAGGAATTTTGTCTTTTGTCCCATGCAGCCAGGACAAGCCTTCTGAACCAAGCAAGGGTTGGTGCTATTGGTATTTCTCACCAATATAGAGAAAGAATCAGCACAAAAATGTCTGAACACCTTTATGTTAGCACATTGAACCTGTTCCCATCAGCGATAGGTTTGCTGCAGTGCTTAATAAACATGAGCACTCATGTTTAATAACTTTGAACAGGACTCAGATGCAAAGGCACCTTTTCTTCTAACTCCAGATTTTAACTGAAATTGTAAATGTTCAGAGTTGTGGTTTTCTATTTGGGTGCTGTACATACTGCACCATAGTGTCCTACTCAAGAATTATACAGTTGCTTCTCCCCTGTGGCTCTCACTGAATAAAATGTATCTGATCACAGTACTGAGCCACTTGTTTTGCAAAGATTGAACGTGCAAGCTAATGTCATGCACTGTGGTCTCATGGTTGCAAGTCCACAAAGTTATGCTCAGCTTTATATCCAAACCACTTATATCCAACATCTAGATGCTATTGAAATCTTCACAGACCCCCTGAAATACTTACTGAAGTCCTTCAGCCCCTCTGTCAGTAAAATTCCCAGGTAGTGAGGATCTTTCTGGTGAGTCTGTGTCCCCATCCCCACACTGCAGAGGTGCTCAGAGGCCTTCCTGGTGCCAAAGTCTCAGCAGGACTCTCAAACAAAGCGTTGTCCTTGGCATCTGAACTACCAGGTCTGACATAGCAGCTTAGAACTCCGTGGTGCCTGCTCGGAAGGGGAGCTTGAAGTCAAGTATCCCAGTTCCAGGTAGGAAGAACACCCAGGAGCTATGGTCTCGTTTTTTTTTCCTGTGTGTATCATGATCACTGAACTGCCTTTTCTGCTATTTCTGTCACTGTCAGTGTAAAGGCCATAGCTCCCAGATATGGGTGGTTGAGCTGACTTTTGGTACAAAAAGATGCCAATCTACAGCCCCAGGTTTCGTAGGCAAAAGTTTTTGGTTTTCTTATTGAATTAACTCTAGACACTACTGAGGAGTGGAGTGGTATAGATTAGCACAGTCTGTGGCACGTGCAGGGACATCAGGATGAAAGACAGCTGGCAAAATGGCTATTACTTGTGATTCAATAAATCAGTCACATAAAAAGTAGGTATGAAGCCACTTCTATATCTACACTGACTCGAGCAAGAGTCTGGGAACAGACTTTTTTAGTAGGGCCTGTTATGATAGGACAAGGGGTAATGGTTTTAAACTAAAAGTGAATAGATATAGATTAAAGGAAGAAATTTTTTACAATGAGAGTAGCAAAACACTGGAACAGGTTGCCCAGAGACGTGGTCGATGCCCCATCCCTGGAAACATTGAAGCTTAGGTTGGATGGGGCTCTGAGCAACCTGATCTAGTTGAAGCTGTCCCTGCCTATGGCAGAGGGGTAGGACTGAATGACCTTCAAAGGTCCCTTCCAATACAAATTATTCCATGATTCTATGAAATGTCTTTCATTTCCATTCATTGCATTCCTACTTGCTTCAGGCCACCAGTTGGCCAGCTGGAATCTGTACACCAACTTCAGGACAAACAGCTCATGAACAGCTAATTAAATAAAACATCCTTACTTCAGTAACCACTTCTCATCAACAGCCTCAGAGAGGCTCGGTTTGTCCATGAGGTCTGCCTGAAATGGAGGAGTAGCACTGCAGGTCTCCTGCACCTGCAGGTAACTCCTCTTCTGCTCTCCTAGAAGAGGGGGAGTACTGTGTAGGATGGGGATGGAGCTGAACAAGTGCAAAAAGAAAGAATGGGCAGATGGCTTACAGATGATAAATATCATGCCTTTCCCTTCTGTGTAAATTTACAATATTGCAGCCCAGACCTAAGACTGTAACAGCAGAGACTCTCCATTCTTGCTTTCCCTGCAAACAGCCAACCACAATGAGTCCTGCCTGGGGCTCCTGGGATAAACACTTAAGTCAGTAGCTTGATTTAAGTGTTTTGATCTAGCACAGTACATGCTGTTTGATGTTTCCAGGCCTACTTAAGTGGCCTAATACTTCAGATCACACCAAAGACTTTCTGAGCAGTGTACCAAAGTATCACAAGACAAATATATGTTCTTTCTACACTGAAAATATAGTAAGTGCTTTCTTCTCTTTTATATCATGTTATCTACTAATACAGACATTAGATCCATGAGAAATCCTGAAACATAAATAATATCCATATAATCATGTAAAAATATTCCTTCTCCAAACAAAATGAATGTGTAAGCACAGCCTATGCAGCGTTTTTTTCCTGCACTGTATTATAAGGAATTCCAGTGCAATGCAAGTAGTCATTAAGCCAATTGTTTCATACTAGTTTTGCCTTTCTACTAAGAAGTGAATCTCTGGTGATGAAAGATGTGCATCTTAGCAAAGAGGCTTCCAGAAGTGGTCACAAAGGGAGAATCCAAATAAAAGTTCTCTCTTGCAGAACAGGAAGGAAAAAAACACATGAAATTGAAGAAGTGTCTGGGCAAAGAGTAAAAAGTATCAAAGGGTCAAAATCCCCTAAAGACATCATGGAAATACCAGAGTGTTCTTTTTTTTTTTTAAAAAAAAAAAGCCATACTAGCTTTAATGTTCCCACACAAGTAAATCACAAGAGAAAAATCGGGCACTCATTTACATAGGACCTTCAGAATGAGACAAGACTCCTGTGACTTTAGGGTTATGAGTATTGGGCCCAGAAAGCAGCAGAGAAAAATCAGCAGGATCTGAGGCATTTACTCTGAAATCCTTCCTCTATATAGAAGTTGCAATTAACAGCCACTGGAGTTAATCCACCTCCCAACATGATGGAGGCTCTGCCTTTTCAGCGCAGGTGTTGATGGCTGCTGATGCTGAATGCTGTTAAGGTGCCTCCATGGCCTGAGGGAGACATCTCTCCCAGTCTTTGCCCACTCTTTTAGCACCGAGATGTCTGTCCGGTGCAGAAGTTCAATGAATCCGGAGGCATGTGAGTTGCAGGAGTTGTAAAAAAAGGGGAAGGAGAGTCAGATTTCGAAAAATCGGAGTATGCTGCAGAGATGGGGTTGGTAGATCCAGCAAGCTCTGCTCTGGGGGAGTAGGCTGACTTCTACGTTGTATGCTCTGAAAACAGGGGTTTGTGAGTCCAGAGGGAGCTGGGCTAAACTGTAAGGTGAGCAGTGGGCATGAGGAAGGTGGACAGCCATCCAGGAACATGAGCTAGAGAGTGAATGAATTACAAGGATTAATTAACTTGTGGAAAAAGTACTCAAGATCTTAACATGTACATGTTTCCAATTGGAATAGCAATGAAAAGTATGCTGAGGTGTGCTCCTCAACAGCTGGAAGGGATTAAAGAGTTAACCAGGATAGAGAGCAGTTGATGTGTAAAGGTCAGCCTCTTAGGAAAGGGCAACACCAAGAAGTCACGGTGGTGTACACTATTGCCTGTCTAGGGAGAGGCCTGAAACACCCGAGTGCCCGTACAGGCATTCCCATGCCACACTGCAGGAGTGTCACAGTGCAGAAATCCCCTGGGAGTGGGGCTGCATTAGGCTGAGCTTGGGATGAAAAGAAAATGCTGCTTTCAAGTACTTTTTCAGGCAACAATTGACACCTTGCTTTTCAGGAGCTATTCAGCAACCCAGATGCCAAGACCAAAAGGTGAGAGGCTTCCCAGCAGCCCCTGGTGAGGGAGGTGGTTAGGGCTGGTCTGTGCCTTCAGAGCTGCATGCATGGCTGGGCAGAGTTGAGGAATTACGTGCTGCCATCACCACCTCCCAAGGAGGCACTCAGGCAACACTAGTTGGGAATCCCTGGTATAACTGATGGATGAATAAAGAAAGCAGTCAGGTCAGTCTAGCCTAGTTTCCCTTGCAGTCTGATACTACACCATCCTTACTCTCCCACACCCATAGCTCCAGAGACTGAAGAAAGTCTGTACCCACAGGAACAAAGTCCTTATGCACACTGACTGCATGAGTTTCCCATGGTTCCAAGAGCTCTTCCCAAGAGGATGACGATGTAAGCTGAGAATATGGAGAGACTTACAACAAGTTATCACCTCTTCAAAGTGCTTGGCTACATTATCTGAACCAGGGAGTACTTTGTAACATGCTGAATGGTGGTCCTGAACAGAAATGTTTTCTTCAGGGGGTGTCGCATACTCAACTGTGCCCTCTCTCATCAATATAAAACAGCAAATTTAATCCTTCAATAATTTATTTCTTTATATCAGAGAATGTTTTTCAATTATACATATAAATTTGTAACTTTCAACACAAGAGTAAGTATACATAAAAAAAATCCTAGCTGTGCAAATTTCAAGTTGCATTGTTTCAAATAATATAAATAGTTTAATAAAACATATGTTCACATTAAGGTTCACAAAACATATAAAATCTAACAGCAATAAGTACTGAGTTTTCTTTTGAAAATCTGTTTTTTAATAACTAGAAAAAGATTCTAAATTTGAGAAGCAACTTAGAAGAGGTATCATCTACAAAATCATAGCAGCAAACTGATGCTGAAAACTTAAAATGTGCAAAAGGAAAAAGAGAGAAGCAGGTACCAGGCACAACAGTAAAAGCAAGGTCACTAAAGAAAGTATTGCAGATTGAGGAGTGGATGCATGAACTCCAGGAGTAAAACCTCAACCCTAATGCACTTTGTTAAGAAGCTCCAAGATGTTTCAACAGTAACAGAGTCACATTAAGAATAACAGAAAAGTGAGACAGAAACGGGGAGGTTAAAGAATTGTGACAAAAGGGCAGGGAGGGTACAAACAGCAGCACACATACTCCTGACAGTTACAGTGCAAGAGAAGAGAGTTGATCCAGTTTCAGAACTGAAGCTGGAAATAAAGAGCTTTGGGTTTCTTTTGTCTGTTGGAAGCAATTTCTTCCATAGGAATGGAGAATGACAGGATTCAATTTTCCCATCACATGCATATGATCATGAAAGTTGCTTCTGTAATCATCTGTCTTTCCAGCTGTCTTGGGATTTGGGAAAAGAGCTAAATGCTCGTTAGGTTAAGCATGTTACAGGAGAGGACCACTGCTGGTCTTGTTTCTGACTGGGGTTTGCTGAGGGCTCTGCAAACACAGAACCACTCACCTTTAACACCCGGAACACCTCCAGGAGCTCTGACCTTGAAGAGCTCTGTAAGAACACCAGCAAGGATGTGGGCATCCCAAAGCAAGTTTCTTCAGAAATCAACTGCAAGTTGCATCAGCCTGTCCTGGGGGATCCCTCTCAGGAAAGACTTGTCTCTGACTGATGTACGCAAATGCAAAGAGTTCCTGCACGTCCAACAGCAGCCGCGGCTCCTTGCCTGGGAGCAGGGGAGGTATTAAGAAAGAAGAAGAACTGGGAAGTTCTTTGGATTCAAATGCTTCACACTTCCTCCTGGGAAGTCCAAGAATTAAATATGGCATTATAGGAGCTTAGTCACAAATGACAGCTCTGTGCAGAAGGCAACCTGCCCTTCTCAGCAGTCCTTGTATGCAGTGTTTAGAGGAAGTACCCATTTATTCCCATTCTTGGGAATAAATATGAACATGAGCAGACAGCTTATGTTTCCCCCTGCTCTCCCACTCCCAGGACTGTTAAGTGTTTTGGACATAGCACCATTTCAGTGAAGGAAGTAGCTGGTATTGCTTTCTTGTTCTTTAGCGACTCCTCCTCTCTGCTAGCCATAGATCTGTTTGAACTGGTAGCATTCATTGCAGTAGCCATGGCACTTGGCATTGCCATAGTGATCACAAGCAGGAGCTCGGCAGTGTTGCTTCAGCGGCTCCTCTGCAGCCGGGTCCCTGGCACTCCTCGATGGCGGAAGCTGACCAAGACGCCGGCACTCTGGGCACAAATCATTGCTTCTGCAGGCCAGGTTGTTTCTACATGAAGTCACAGCACATTGTCTCTTCTGGTTACTCAGTGCTGCTCGCTGCAAATCTCTGTGCTGTCCGGTTCTCTTAAAAATATTAAAACACATTGTCAGTTGCCGTGCTGGTCACAACAGGCACAAGCAGTTTTTCATTTACTTTCAGCTCTGCTTATGGTTTGTATAGGTAACCACTGGGGGTTGTTGCAGACACATCATTCTCCTTAAAAGTACAGTACCAAGAGTCAAGCTGGGCTATATCAAAGAAAATCAGAAGTTCTCTCATTTCTTAGAAAAAATGTTTTTTATCTTTGGTAACCCCCAATTCTAAAAGAGACAAAAGAAACAAATAGAAAAAATCCACAATAACAAAAAAAAAGTCTGTAATGGGCTCTATGAGAAAGGTGATACGAAGCAGGTTGAATCTCTTGATGGAGCTGCATAACTCTAAGCACAAGAATGAAAACCTCTCCTTGACCAGCAAACAAACTGTTGATCCAATTGCTTCCATTGAAATTACCAGTGAAATCCCATCTGAGATAAAACTGAGCTTAAGGGTCTTTTCCAATCTAATGATTCTATGATTCTATGACTTTTAGGAGTGCTCCTCAGTTGCAGCAGGTAAAAATCATGAGATACTTGCGCTTGTTTTTCTGTGATACTTAGGATGCAGTCATTTGAGGATTTTCTAGTATGCACCCAGGGTTGTTCTTACAAGAGAAAAATGTGTAGCACTAAACGAGAGCAAGATTTAGAGAAGTTCATACTTACTTCTGGCTGTTTCACCAGCTCTTCTTCTGTCCTCCTAGCCTCCTGAAATCGCTGGTTCTGGGCTTTTATGAAGCAGTTCTGGCAGTATCCCTCCAGCATTGTGCTGCCCAGGGTGCCGCAGTCGCGCCGCTGACAGGACACACTGTTACGGAAGGCGGCAGCAGAGGTCCCCAGCTGACCTGCTGCCAAGGACTTCTTCTGAGATCTCCTCTGGTGGCGTAGCAAAGCACTGTCTGTAATGCAAAGTAAGGAAAGAAAGAACTTGAATGTACCCAATAGATCTGATGACCCAACTATAAAAAGCTCCCTAGTTTAAAGGAATATTATTTTTTTTAAATCTACTAGCCTCTAACATGGATTTTGGACAACCCTGGGAACCCTCAGCTAATGTACTTTCCTCCATGTTACATAAATAAGAGGGCTAATACAGTGTGATTTTCACAGTATCACAGTATCACAAGGTTGGAAAGGACCTCTGGGATCATCAAGTCCAACCTATAACCCAACACTAACACCAGCCATCATCTAAACCATGGCACTCAGTGCCACATCCAATCTCCCCTTAAACACCTCCAGGGTCGGCGACTCCACCACTTCCCTGGGCAACGCATTCCAATGGCCGATCACCCTTTCAGTGAAGAACTTCTTCCTCACATCAAGCCTAAACTTTCCCTGACGAAGCTTGAGTCCATGCCCTCTAGTTCTGTCACTGGTCAACTGAGAGAAGAGACCAACCCCTGCCCGACTACAACCTCCTTTTAGGTAGTTCACCTCAGTGGGAAAACCAGATCCAATTGAAATCAAGAGGAATTTCACCTTTGGCTTCAGCATGTCACCTGTGATCTGCCCCAACGTTTCCCTCTCAGCCTCCCCCATTTCTGGCGCATTGATTAATGGAAGGACAGCAGCACAGTGCTTAATGGGAAGAAGGGCCTTATGCATTTTAGTGTTGTGAACCAACTTTATATATTCCACAATCAGAAGGAAAACGTTTTCATTGTGAACAATGCTGGAAAACAAGATATTGCAAGCTGGTATATAAGTTCCCTAACTTGAAAATATGTGGAAAGCCCAGCATTGGCACACTTGCCAACAATGAAATCATCTTAAGAGATAAGCAATAATTCTCTCTTACATGCCTTTTACCCTCTATACCCAAGGGCGCTTTGCCTGTGTAACAGAGCAGTAGCATGAAAGCTGAAGATTTCATGCTGTGATTTATTCACAGACTATACCTTTCTGATGGCTTGCCTTTAAATACACATGCGCACACGTGTGCACACACGTGATACTACCAAGAAAGAATTCAAGGTAGATTATAGCGATACTCTCCTAAGTTACTCTGAAACACAAGCATGTTATCTACAGTTGAGTTCTACTTGTCCTGCTTATTAAAAGTGACTTCAGTGGTTATTCATCCCAAGCTTTTTAAAAGCCTTACTAACATAACTGGTTTTCAGTAGCACCAATACCTTTCCCTCAGCAGCCCCTACAACTTATCTAGATGTGAATAAAATTCATACCAAACCACGATTGTAGTGGATGGTGGGGAGGGATCAGAAATGACCCCCTCCTGACCTAGTTTTGCTTCCATGAAAACTGACAGGAAGTTTTACAAGAGATTTCAGATTTCCCACTCTTTTACCACGTCCTTTTACAGAATAATGGCCCAAAAAGTACCTTCTCCTCACACTGCTGCTTCTGCTACACACCATCTCCTTCACTCCACACCCTTTTAGCACCCAGTGCATGGAGAGCCTCATAGCTCAAGGAGGCTGATCTGCAGCCAAATTGTGCCAATGCTCACTGCATCTCCACTTACCATGGTTTTCCCTGTACTCAAAGAAACACAGTGTGCAAAAGCCCTCATTCTGTGGTGTCCCAAAAAACTTGCAGCCGGGTTTCCTGCAGAGGCTACCTCCCCTCTTGTGCTCGGGAGACAGTGCCAGCGGCGGGGGCTCCTCGCTGTGGCTGTTTGGAGCCTGAAGGCAGGAGTGCTGGAGGAGACTCTGTGAGATCTGGGATGGGTCAGATGTTGATCTCTGATGGCAAGCAGGCAGGAAAGCAGGGCTGCCATTTAAGGAGCGCTCTGTAGACCTTTTGAAGCAAGTGCTGCATATGCCATTGAAGGTCCTATTGGCCTTCTGACAGCACAACTTGCATGTGGCATAGTCTAAATGTCTCTGGTCATCCAAGCTGTTGCAAGGACCAAGCTGTCTGGAGTTGTAGCAGCGTTCGCAAAGCCCATTGTGTTGTACATTCAAAGTAAAGGGGCAATCTGGTGTCCTGCATTTCATGGCTGTGGTCTCACTGTATAGGAAAAGGCTTGGAGCAGTTGGAGGTGCAGAGCGAGGCCCTGTTATAGGCCCTTCAGAGGTCCACCCCCCAGGTTCACAAACATCCCCATGTGAGGAGCCTGACCCAGCTGCCTTCAGGTTTTCAGATGCTGCTTTGGAGGTCTGCTTTCTTCCTTTGCTTCCCTGGGATCTACGCTCAAAGCACTCATGGCAGTAGGGCTGGGTGTTCACAGACATGTAGAAAGGGCAATTTGGTGTTTCACATTTCACCTGTAAGAGGGAGAGCTGGGAAAGAGACAGTTCCTGTCTGTTCCTGGGGCAGGTCTCTCTTCTAGCAGGTTCAGTGTTCTCCTGCCACTTCTTGTACTCATGCTGTACCAGTTGAAAGTAATCTTCCACAAGGTTTATTTCCTTGGGTAGGTTGTCTTCATCTAACCTAAGAGCCAAAAAACAAGATTGCATCAGTGGTGGAAAAGGGCAGGTGGTGGGGGTGGAAGCAAATACAAGTGACATGGGGAGGAAATTTAGATTTAATGCACATCCAGATTACTCAGCTAGAAGATCCAGGATGTTAAACTGTTGCTGTAAATGGAAATAATTTTAAAAGCAGGTGTTCAGTGATGTCAAATGGAGACTTTCACATCTAAAGAAATGATCTGACACAATGTTAAACAGAAGTATTCCTAAAAGGATTTTCTAGGTAAGGGTTTTCTGTCTTAGAGCTGTTTGCACAACGAAATTCTCTGAGAATCAGTGCTCAGCTAGACAGAGGTTAAAGTAGAAGACTGCTCTCTTCCCTAGCCCACGCTAAGAACAAGGCTATCCTACAGTGGGCTCAGCATTTCATGATAGTTTATCATGAGATTGGCTCCTGGTTTTGTCCTGTTGGGTCTGTATCTACCAGTGGAATTCTTCAAACAAACTATAGGGCTTCAGTGCGGTGTGTGTAACACTAGCATCCATCACAACATCCCTATTCTGCCCCTGGCCAGAGGGAAAACCCCACACTGGAGCTTCACCATACCACAGCAGGTAGGATGAGGAGCTAGCATTATTGGTAATACTCAAGAACAAATCCATGCAGTGGGACTAGGAGAGACCAGCTGCTACTCTTTATATATGCGTATATCCTTTGGGTAGGAGGACTTCAGTTTTCAAGGCTCCTAAACCAGAACCAGAGAGCAGCATACAGATACCTTCCTGTGTGGCCACAGAAGTAAAGACAGAAGACACAGGGAGCCTCTTCCCTCACACATTTGTGAAGGGCCTGGGTGGACACCATTGCCAGCGTCCCCTAAATATGAGAAGCTGATGGATGCTGCCAGCTCTCCCCTACACATAACTGACACCGAAACTGTCAGGAGAATGAGCACAGACATCAGTTCCTCCACTGGCCACAGCTTCCTGCCTACTGCTGCACTGCAACAACCCAGAGTATCAAGGCATCTGTGCTGAGAACATACCACCAAGTACTTTCCCTAGGGCAGACAATATTACACCAGCTGCGCTTTATGCAATGTGTCCTTACATAAAATGCAAGAGTTTGGTCTAACTAGTTCCTGGGTTTAATCACTTTTCAGCCACCCTCCTGCAACCTTAAAGTCAGTGAAACTAATCCATTTGATTTACTCTTCTAAAATATTAGTTTCAGTCTTCTAAGTGCAAAAATGTTTTTGCCTTTAAATTTGAGACTTGCTTGAGCTCATACCACTTTAAAACACGTCAGCAATAATGCCATTATTTAATATTGCAAAGTTAAACACCGGTGCTACTTTTGAAAGAAGGCAAGACCAAAGGAACACACAGGGCTGCCCAGCTTCTCCCACTGTCAAAGCCAAGATAACTTTGAGGAAACAGGAATGACACTCACTTTGCAGCATTAATTAGATGAGTTGTACCATGATCCCAGCCTTGCACTGGAATTTCTATGACTATCAAGTAGTCTTTTAGCAGACGTTCTTTCTCTCTCTCCTCTGTGTCTGTCAGAAAGTGCACACTCAAGTCCTCAAATCTGCCTCGTTCACTGGTGACCAGAGGGACGGCTCGGATTTCTGTGGGGAAACAAGACAGGTCAGCATATATATATATATATATATATATATATATATATATATATATAAAATAAGGCAGGAGTAACTACAAGTTGCAACACATAGCGATGTCACCACTGCTGCTGAATTTCTGTGGCTGCTTGGCCACAGCAACTGGTTTCTCAATAGTGCCACTGGGAGAGGATGCAGACATGTGTGCACCACAAACCTATCCCCATCCCATGGGAATTTTAATGTCCCCATAGCAATTTACTTCTCAGTGTGAGCGGCACTGTAGATCTTAGTTCATTATTTCTTTCCATGGGATGATGCCCTAACGTGAACCTAGAGAAATCCTATTGATTCAGAAGAGATACATTAAAAATGGCAAAGCATGTATCTCATTACCCCTACCAGGCAGTGGTACATTGCTGTGAGACCACGTCCTTCAAAGCTTCTTATGATGGCGTGTGGAAAGGAAGTCAGAACACAACGAAGCAGAGGACTGATCCCAGCCTGCAAGCAGCTGAGTTGTACTCTACTTTGAACCAGCATTTTGAATGTAGCTTTTAGTTTCTATTCAGATTTACAGTCAAAACTGTTTCTGCTCACATTTTAAGCATGTGTTCCAAATAAAACTTTTGCATTTATTTTAACTTTTTAAATGCAAATCTAAACAAGATTACATTTGGAATGTTTTATCAGCATGACGATATTGAAGAAGCTACATAAATACCAAACAAGGTACTTGAAAAATACCTGGCCCGCTGTCCTTAAGAGTCACTAGTGGTGTAAAATGCATATTGTCATAGCCAAGCACAATTGGGTATCTGTAGCATTCTTCAGCTGGCCAAAGGAGAGGCAAGTAAATACCACCAACGTTCAGAGGAGCAAAACTAGAGCCTGACTCTAAACTTCTCACCACTTTATCTGCATAAGAAAGAAAAAAAAAACACAAATAAACAAAAATAAGTATGTGCTATAGGTAAAAGGAAACATATTCTGGGTATTTTAGAACAACAGCTGAAAACACCTTGCTCTGAAATGCAGATAACAATTATCAAATAAGGTTACTAACACAGCACAGAGTAACACAGTGAGATGGCTGACTTAGCAACTCACCTGAAAGGACAATGACTGGTCTTCTGAGGATGTTAGCAAGGATGAAGATATGGATTTCTTCCAGTGCATTATACGGAAGCCTGTTTCGAGCCCCAGACATTTCTGGAGAGGTCATTTCAATGAGGTATTCCCATTCTTCCTCCCAGTTCTGAGGAAAGAAACATTCATCAACAACAGTTCAAAGACATGGAGGTCAGGAACCAACTGCAGCACAACAGCGCTTAAAATAATCACATTTTCCCATTTCCTCCAAAGAAAGACTAGTTCTGCTCTCCAATAATGATAGAATCCATGAAGCCAAAACATCAAATGAAATCAGCAAGGCAACGCCGATGAGCACTCAGAAAACAGCATGATTCCCTCAGGCCACCTTACCCGGGTGTCATAGTGGAGTCCTGTTTCTACAAACTCCTGGGATTTAATAGCCTCCTGTTGCCAGCGGAGCTTTAAGTTCCGTGTGTCAGTCTCCCTGAGTGCACTGAACAATGTTTTTCTTAAGATGAGGTCAACATCTTCAATACCCCACATGTACTGTGATGCAGCATGCAGGAGGCAATTTCCATCACCTGCAAAAAAAACAGAGAGTGCGTTATTTTTAAATGGCTATTTAAGTAAACCCCCACAAGCATGCAGGATGCAGAATTACGCTGTACATATCCATATTGCCTGTGCACTTCTCTCCAAGGCTTGGACAGAAGGGTTTTAACAAGAAGACCACAGCCATGAACTCTCCGCTCAGAGACAGAGGAAGAAAATTCCCTCTCTACTGGTTTTCTCCTTTCACCAGCTGGTGTTAAGCTGTCATTTAGTAACACTGGAAGCTTGCCCCTTATCCATCTTCCTTAACTTTTACTGATATCATGAACTAAATTTTGGAGTCAACCGCAAATGTCCAACACAGTTGAAATGGCTTTTAAACACAACAATGTCAACCTAAAATTACAAAAGAATGTGTAACTCTCCGTCATCAGTGTTTATACAAATATATACCTGATGGCACAGGGTAGAGATAATGGAAACTACTAAGAAAATATTACAGTAATACCACCCTTCACATTCCCCGATGAGCACTAGTACTTGGCTACGCTTGGTGGAGGAACTGTAAATTAAAAAAAAAAAGAGATGGAAAGAGAATAATCAGTAATTTATGTAAAACAATTGTAGTAACACCTCTTGCCTTCCTCTCAGAACCAGTAGCATGTTGTGCCATTAAAAGTTCTATTTAGAGGGTTGTTTTTCTAAAATCCAAAATTAAAACTAAATAAATGAAAAACATAATGATTTGATTGTCATTTAGACACATTCCTTGCATTGAAGAAGTCCTCTTTACTGTACAGGTAGGAAGGAAAACAATGTTCTGCAGTTTCAGACGGGAGGAAACTGAGAGCCAGAGGAGTTAATTAAGTGCATTAAAGGTGTGAAAAAGTAAGTCTATGGCTGGGTCTCAAATTCAATCTCTAGCTATCTTCTTCCAAAGGAGATGCCTCCCTTGAAAGGGAGACATCAGGAATCATTACCGCCATTATCCTCAGATTCAAAATTGGGTCCAGTGTTTACTATAGTGGTAACCAGATTCACAGAATGCTGAGAAACCACAGCAATTTCCTTGGAATAAATGACATCACCCATAGTAAATGCACTAGATTCTTCCCATGTGGAAATAAACTCACCCAAAGAACACTCACAAAAGACACAAACCTAGTCTGACACATTCCTTATGAGCTCAAGTACACCATTTTATGAAACTGCAGAGAAACAGACAACAGATGCCAGAACCTGAAAAATGATACCATTTGAAATCTACTTAATACTTCACAAATTGCTATGGACTCAGTGCATATCAAGTTCCTGCAACTGCTTTCTGACCTCTGAATGCTGTCTTGCAAAGCTTACTTCAAGTCTGCAGGCTGCTTACTTGAGCTTAAAATTCAGGGTACAATATATAAGACAGAAAAACTGACTGGGTTTCCTTCTGACCAAGAAAGATGACATATTAATCCCATCAAAATTTTCCCTTTGCAAAATCTAGAGCAAAGATAAGATTCTTTTTTCTCTCTCCCTCTCTCTCTCTGAGAGTTCACTTTCAGTTCTTTATTGAGAAGCGCTGCCCAAAATTCCTTACACAGCAGTTGGAATTCCCCCGTGCTGTTTGACTAGCAATTGAGCAACACTGGTACTTTTTGTTCTGCGGCGTGCAGGGCTGAGCAGCGAAGCCTCCCTCGGACTTTCCCGGGGGGTGTGGCTGGGCGAGCTGGAATGAATGCCGATTCATTATACAAGTGAGATCTCTACAGCCAATAGATGCTGGAATTTTTAATTTTTTTTTTAAATAGTTTCAATTTTTATACCTCCTACTTCTTTCCTTCTCTTCTCCATTCACAGGTCTGAAAAGAAACGTGTGGTGATTCAAAAGGGATGTTTTTAAATTACCGTGCCCCCATTCCACAAACTCTTACACATATTAGGTAAAATATATGTTGAAAGATTCTATAGGAGACACTTTCTCTGTTTTCAACAATTGCAGCCTTCATCAGAAAAAAGTCTAGGATTTTCTGAAGAAAGTCCACCGTCAGCTCAAGGAACTAATGCATTCCTCTCACATTTATAGGTCAAGCAGTTAAATGCTTTAAAAAACTATTCTTTACGACAAGTAAGAGAAAAAATCCCCCCCTGTTATTTTCTGGGATAGTACAGGGCTTCTCCAGGCTTCTGTCCCTTCTTTCATGGATCCTCTCCTTCAGTCTAGTCTACCTTCTTTCTTCTGCAGAGGTACCTCACTGTGATTACTTTGCAAAACGCACAGGTTCCCAAAGCCACTCCTTCTACTCATGCACTTCATGTCTCTAAAGCACTGAACTGAAGTGGATTTCATTGGCTGTGCAGGGTACAGGGGGACCACAAACTGAGCCCTTGCTCTGCCTTCCCTGAAACCGCCATAATATTTCAGCATCTTATGTATTGGTACACCTGCTCACGGATGGGATTCAAGTCTCCAGTCCACAAATTGTTCCTATTTGTAACACTGGCCAACAGTCATAAGACAAGGCAAGAGAGCGTAGTTATTGATTACAGTGTTGTTAGCAGCAAGGGCCTGTCCAGGCAGTGCTAAGCCCCTGTAGGACTTATATTAACAGGAGATGGGGGATTCTGAAACTGTTGCTCTTTGCCCTGTGCAAAAATTATACTCAAACAGACTTCCTAGGAAAGCGGACAATGTGCGTATCTCCTAGGCGAAGTTTTGAAGATGCAACACTTGGAGTGATGTTACTTTCCTAGTACCTGCAAAGTGCTGTCTGCCCTAGCTGCAACTTCAGTCACCCTGAAGTTCGAGATAATGAGATCTCCATGCACAGCCTAATTACAGTCATGAGAATTTTATGCCAGTGCAGAGGCAGCCCACAAAAGCCTACCAAGAAGGTCTGCGCCTCTATGACAGTTACAGAGACGCACATTAGGATCAGGCTGTTCTAGGTCAGGGCAGTGACTTCTACACCATGGTCCTATTTTCGTGGCTTTTGTACAACACAGCTGTACGTAATCAGACTGAGATATACAGTAGAACTTGGGAAGGGAAGAATGTGGACCAGGAAGATAAAGGCAACATGTACATAAATAGATAAGAAAAGCGTTCACAGAACATAATGTAAGGACTTCAGTGAGGCTGCAGGTCCACCACATCCAGTGTTTCTATAAGCAGTGTCACCTGCTTCTTGAGCAAAGAATACATATTTTCCATGTTCTTGGAGTCTTCACTGTCCTAGTCAACCTTCCCAGCTTTAGGGAAACCTGAGTCCAAGTTTGCAGCTGCGTGACTGTAAGTCACAGCCATACCAAATCTTTCCTCCACTGAATGCGAAATATCCAGCAGCTCTTAAGAGTCATGTGTAAAAAGTTTCCTGATCGAGACCTGTGGATACATGCACCCTATTCAAGAAATCTTTGCACTACTGCTGTACACTTTCATTATAGTGCTTTATGCAACACACACAAAATAAACCTAAAGCCAAGTCCTAAAATCAGCACTGACCCTTGAAAGAAAAGGACACTGCAAACTTTGTTTGGCACAAAGACAGCCATCATTCACACACACAGGGGTTACTACTGAGCCCTGAGAGAGGATAAGAGCTGGCAAGCCCCAGCAGGTAGCTGAGGATGAAGGAGCTGGCTGTGTACAGGGCACTGACATCAGGGCCAGTGAGGTCAGATTCCCAGAGGCTCCACATCCACTCCTGCTGGCAGTGCTGCTAAGGCTGGATCAGCAAGTGAATCTTGCCTGCCAGCTACAATGGCAGGGTTTATAGCAGCATATTAACTTCTGCTATATATACATGGGAATGCATCCCTGTCACACAAAGCATCTGAAGTCTCCTCTTGCTTGGCATTAACGGCCATCCAGTACTTCCAACAAGGCAGCCAACACATAGCAGAGTCGGATTCATGGAAAGGCGACGGGTTGCAAGTCAAGGTTCCTGCCTGGTATTTCACTCTGACGTGCCACAGGTTACTGATACTATGAAAATCCATGTGAAATTTTCAGGTTATTCGTAATACTGTGATATGGGCAGAGGACTGCTACAGCCTCAGGACAGCACATCACATGGAAAGAATTTTAGTTTACAAAACTAAGATTAAAACACAACACTTTTTAAAAGCTGTGCGCTTCTGTTTCAGTAACATGAACTCAGATGCTATTAATAAAGGTGCTACATTCGCAATCCCCTTTTAAATGTGAGTGCAAAGACCTGCTCAGAACTTACCACTAGTCTTCAAAGGGACAAGTCTCCGAACTTCCATGCACCAGTTGAGTTTCCTCTGGCGCTCCAGTGAAGTCTGGGTGGCCTGATCAGTCAGGGCCTTCTGAAGTGTTTCCCGAAACTGAGGACAAAACTGGCACATTCTGAACATTTCTATGGTGTATCTGTGCATAGTCCTGAAGTGGTGAATTATTCTGTTGGGAGGTTTGACCAGATCTTCAGGTGTCCTCTCTCTAATCTTCATGGCTTTCAGCATATTGCTCTGATACAAAGCTTGAGGAAGGATCTGTTGGCCAGCCATGTTTCTAGAAGACACCTGAAATAAAAAAGGATCCTTTTACTGGCATGTTAGTGTCTTTGTATCACAGAGCTATCACTTCTGCAGAGACTGAGAAGGCACTTTCAGCACCAGGATTCTGGCTACAGTTTTGCCTAAAACAAGCACAAAGTGGATGTGGCCCACAGAGCCTTATATACATGATGGTTTTTAAGGCTCATATCCATTAGCCTCTCGGCTAACTCAGATATATATATATTGATCAGCTTGTTCCAATCATTTGCTGATACAATTTACTGAGTTACTAAAGAGAATTTACTCATAATTAAGGAAATTGCATCATCATTCAAAAAACAAAAAAAAAAGCATTTAAATCAAAGAAAGGATAAAAGAAGGCAAGATCAAGGGAAGGGAAAATTATCCTGGAAACAACTAATTGCACTGTGGAATCCCATATGAACTTGCTGAACTTTCAGCATGTTTCAAGCTCGTGTTCTGACGACATGCCAAAAAAAACAGGTAATGACCATTTCAGATTTCCACAGCCCATACATTCTGAGAACTGATGCTTGATGCAGATGAAAAGAGCCCCAAGAATTACACGCCATGCTAGTATCTGTCCCATACTTACAACAGACGAAGCTGGCAAATGAGGAATTTGTAGCAGAGCAAGTATTCGAGGACAGATTTGTTACTTTCTTGAGGCTCCTTATATTTTGTGAGCAGTAGAGCTACCGCACAGAGGTGCTTGTGCTACATGTGGGGGTGCAGACTGCAGTGCTGCAATTACTCAGCGGTAAGTCAACAGAGCTGAAAAAGCATTTCCACTTGGTTCAAAAACCCCAATATTTTTCCACAGTGGGACATTGCTGCCCTGCATCCCTTTCTTCAGTATCTCTGGCCTCGTGGGCAACAGCAGGAATAATAATAATAAAAAAAAACAAACATAACCTCAAACTGCCTACACTCTCTGAAATACTTACTCAGAACACACTATTTGTGGCTAGCGAGAGCCAAATGTAGGGACCACATCCCTCAAAACTCCCATGCCCTACAGCAACACCACCAACAACCTGTTTTCACATGGAGCAACTCTCCATTCTGTCCATGTACATTATTGCTCTGTTTAAAAGCAAAAGGAAAGTTCTATTAAGACATATAAAAGTATGCATGCCTACCATGTTTAGGCTACATCTGGTCACATTAGGAGAGTCCACCACTGTGGTTATGAATCTAGGGACAATTATCAAGCCATAAGTATATATCAAGGTCTGGATGTATACCTTGCCAAGTACAGGGAGACAAGAAGCAACAGAAAATTGGTTTATGCAGTTATTAAGAAGTTTTCTCATGGAGATGTGACTCTGGAGGGCCAGGCTGACAGACTGACCAGGAAGGGACTCCCGATTTGTGGTGACAAAGGACTCCTCTTGCACAGAAGGATTTAGGTATGCCCTTCCCTGCAGGGACCAGATGCTCTCCCTTCTTCATCTAGACACCTCCATTGGTGACATCCACTTCCAGTCACCCAGCTGGAGCACTGGAAAGAGTTGCCCTCCATAACCTCTCTGAGAACCAGCTGATGGAGAGATTCAGTGGATGTCCTGTCAAGCCCTAAACAGCAGCAGGTGAAACACGAGATGCTGCAAACTCCTTTCTACTCAGTCAGGATAATGCCACTCACACAGTGTTTACTCCTGTAAAAGCACTAGGGATAGGACTCAGAACTGTCCTATCTTGCAACTCATAGAAAAGCTTTCCTTGAGCTAATAAAGATGGCATATTCTTATCATTCACCCACCAACATACAGTCTTGAAATGGAAATAGAACAGTTTCTTATTCGCTGTCCCCACCATGCTGTTTATGTATTCCTATATTTGAATGAATGGATAATTTAAGAAATGAATATAAACAGCCCTTTATTAATCTGTTTAATAAACACAGCTATACTTCATTCCAAGATGACCGAAATACTGAATTCCTTACTTATGTAAGCAGCTCCACTGAGTCAGTGGGATTTTCTTACACTAATAAAGACTAATCACATGATTAAGCACTACCGGCAAGGACTCTTGAAATGGTTATTTCCAGCTTTAAGTAACAAATAAGTTCTGAGTTTATAGAAGCATTCACTGAAACTATATTATTCAATACTATATTCTGCAGGCATATTTTTCCCTCTACCAACGGAAATTACTGTCTGTGCTATTTATGGTCATTAAATGTCAATCAAGGCAAAATTATATAATTATATTAGTTCATGCTTTACTGTATGCTATGCTATGTTAACCTTTTGACATATAATGACTATGAGTTCTAACAGAACAGCAGCTGTAAACGATTAAATAGCTATCTTAGGCAGCATCCTTTCCTAACAAGTAATACTGAGGATGCTGGACTCAGTAAAGCTGAATACTGTTCTGAGATATGCCAGTGGCTTCATAAAGTTACTTGACTTTTCTGTCCTCTATCTGAAAAATGGCAAATAATAAGCTCTTTTATGTACAGTGCTAAGACAATACTAAAATAAATATGCCTAACACACCTTTAACACCCATGGATTTCTCTGTCTGAGTCACAGAACTAAGCATATTAACACTTTTTACGGAGGAAGAGGAGGGTGTTTTGTGTACCACAGGACTGGTTTACACGGTTTAGTTCCCTAAGCTATTGGTCTGCTGGGTGCATGTATGGGCAAGGTGGATTCACATAGTGTGTATGCTGGGGTTGTCCTATGCAGTGACAGGAGCTGGACTCAATGATCCTTGTGGGTCCCTTCCAACTCAGGTCATTCTGTGATTCTGTGAATCATAGAATCATTAGGTTGGAAAAGACCTTTGAGATCATTGAGTCCAGCTGTACCTTTCCACTACTAAACCAGATGCCTAAGCGCTTGATCTACTCGTCTTCTA
This sequence comes from Dromococcyx pavoninus, assembly GCA_033558185.1. NCBI lineage: Eukaryota > Metazoa > Chordata > Aves > Cuculiformes > Neomorphidae > Dromococcyx > Dromococcyx pavoninus. The sequence continues at coordinate 457,208 of JAUMJL010000186.1, forward strand.
AACACTTTCAGAGATGGGGACTCAACCACCTCCCTGGGCAGCTGTTCCAGGGAAGAAATTTTTTCTGATGTCTAATCTGAACCTCCCCTGGTACAACTTGAGGCCATTTCCTCTCATCCTATCACTTGTCACTTGGGACAAGGCACCAACACCCACCTCGCTGCAACCTCCTTTCAGGCAAGTTGCAGAGAGTGATAAAGTCTCCCCTCAGCCTTCTCTTCTCTGAGCTAAACAACCCCAGTTCCCTCAGCCGAAGGGCTGAAGGGACAGCCGCTATTACCACCTGCCAGATCCACAGGAGAAGGCGCTCAAAGCAGACAGCTCTTCCCGCAGGGACAAGTGCTAAAAGCCATCCCAGCGGACCCACCTCCCGCCGGCTTCCCCGCCGTACCAAAGCCTCACTCCTCGCCCAAAAGCGCCCAACGCGAGACGGGAACCAAGGCACGGCCCCTCGGAGCGGCTACCGGGCGGAGAAGAACCCAACCCCGCGGGCAGACCCTCCTGCTAGCGGAGGGGGAGGCGGCGGAGCCGGGTCGGGGGGCGATGGAGCCCAGTCCGGGGAGGCGATGGAGCCGGGTCGGGGGGAGATGGAGCCGGTTCGGAGTCGGTCTCCCGCCCCGCCGTGCCCTGCGCAGCCCTGCCCGCCTCCGCTCTCCGTGCCCGCAGCGGCGCTCACCTTTCCGCTCCTCCCCTGGTAGATCCTGCCGGTTGCTCCTGCTCAGTAGTGGGGCCGAGGCGGTAGAACGCAGCCGAGCTGGGAAGCCATCAACCCCCGGTAAAACAGGGCTCCGGTCCCTCCGCCGCCCCCTCCCCGCCGGAGGTGCTGCTGTCGCTGCTGCCGCCGCTGCCGAATGAAGGGCTGTGCCGAATCTCTTCGGTTTTTTTTTTTCCCCTTTCTGTTTCAGCGCCCGGGTGCAACAACAACAACAACAAAAAAACCCCCAAACCACATACACACAACAAAAAAAAAAAAAACCCCACCGGGGATTTCCACCGGCAGCGCCGGGGACTTTCCGACATGTGACAACCACCGCCGCCCCGCCCGCCTCGTCCGCCGACGCCAGGGGGCGCCCTCGCGCTCCCGGCACCGGTACCGGCACGGCCACCGCCGCCTCTCACCGAGCCGCCTCCCGGGCAGCCCCTCCGCCGTGACTCACGGGCGGGCTTTTCGGGAGCCGCGCTGTCATTTTTTCCTTCCTTATTCCGATTTCCACCCTCCCCGGTGGGGGTGCCCATCCCTTTTTACAAGGGCAAGTAGTGACAGGACGAGGGAAAATGGCTTTAAATTGGAAGGGGGAAGATTGGACATTTGGAAGAAACTCTTCACGCTGAGGGTGGTGAGACACTGGCACAAGTTGCCCAGGAAAGGTGTGGATGCCCCCTCCCTGGAGGTGTTCAAGGCCAGGGTGGATGGGGTCTTGAGTAGCCTGCCCGTGGGAGATGTCCCTGCCCGTGGCATGGGGGCTGGAATTGCACGATCAGTACTGCGTTTGGTTTTGGAGTCCTCAGCCTGGTAACATGAAGGCACGTGGAAATGAAATAGAGAGCAGCAAAGTTTCTTGCAATCTTAATAGAGGACTCCTAGATGCTGAGCTCCTGCCCATTCCTGAGCACTGACACCATGAGAAGCTAGGGTTGCTCCACACCTTGAAACCAGGTCTTAAACCTTGACTGCCTCCGAGAACAGGCGGATAGTGGAGAAATTCAGCCTTGAGCCCCCTCACCTCTGATATCAGCAGCTGGCTCAGCTCATGCACCCTCGCTGTGTTTATGTGGCAGCCTGCTGTCTCCCAGGGTTTGCAGGACTGTGTCTGGCTCTGCACAGTCATCCTTTGTTCTCTGCCTTTGTTCAAAAAGAAATCAGGGATGTGGTTGGAAAAAGAATAATCCAAATTTTTTTTTCTACTCTTTTTGCAGAGATTTCTTTTAAGAATTTTTGGGGAGGATTTTTTCTTTTTTTTTAATTAAATACAGTTCTTTTATTTTTGTGGATGGGAAGCTCAACATGAGCTGGGAATTTGCGCTTGCAACCCAGAAAGCCAACTATATCCAGGGCTGCGTTAGAAGAACAGTGAGCAGCAAGTCAAGAGAGATGATTCTCCTCGTCTGCTCAGCTCTCGTGAGACTTCACCTGGAGTACTGTGCTCAGTTCCAGAGTCCTCAGCACAGGAAAGACAGGGATCTGTTAGAGCAAGTCCAGAAGAAGACCACAAAGATGATCAGAGGGCTGGAGTACCTCCCATACGAGAACAGGCTGAGAGAGTTGAGGTTGTTCAGCCTAGAAAAGAGAACACTCCAGGGACACCTTATAGCATCTTTCCAGTACCTAAAGGGAGCCTACAGGAAAGCTAGGGAGGGGCTTTTTGTCTGGGAGTACAGGGATAGGATGAGGTATAACAGTTTTAAGCTGAAAGAGGAGAGATTTTGATAAGATATTAAGAAGAAATTTCTTCCTGTGAGGGTGGTGAGGCCCTAGCACAGGTTGCCCAGAGAAGTCATGCAAGCTCCATTCCTGCACATGTTTAAGGCCAGATTGGATAAGGCTATGAACAACCTGATCTAGTGGAAGGTGTCTCTGCTATGCAATGAGGTTGGAACTAGCTGATCTTTAAAGTCCCTTCCAACCCAAACCATTCTATGATTCTGTGATCATAGTAGTTGGGTAGGAAGGCCCCACACATAAAGACTGATGGCCTAAGGGATGACGAAGACCTAGGTGGCTGAATGCCTCAGGGATCTGGGCCTGAGCAATTATGTGCATAGCAAGGTCAGCAGCTGTGGTGTGACTTACCCAGTGTATATTTTCTTCAGCATTTTTCCATTCCCTGCTCCTGGACATTTTTCCCTGTCCTCTCATGTGGGCCAAGTTACTGGATTACTGAAGTGATTTTTTCTGATTAGAAAAAAAAAAATGTTTGTTTTTATCCAAAGCATTTCTTCCATGAGACCAGGCCACTCAGAGTTTTTTACAGAGAGCATTTGAAGCTATGGAGAGTATTACCATGGAGTGGAAATGAGGACCTACGGTAGGAAGTAAGGGAAAATGAGCTGATTTGTACCCTGATTATTTGTATGTAAAACTGCAGCAATTAGATTAACAAATGGACCTCTCCCCTTCTGTTTTTTGCTTAAGGAAGAAGGAAAGAAAAATACGTGTGAGTGAGGAGACTAATATTTCTGCCAGTATTAGCTGTGAGCCTGCGAGGGATACGCTGAATCCCAGGAAAACCTGAAAAGGGAACAGCTTATTTTTGTTTTTCTGAATGGTAAGCATATCTGAATATTCATAATCACTATTTACACCTTGATAAACTGAAAGGTGATTGCATGTGGCTATGGCTGATGTTTATCATACAGGTCTGAGCAGGATGGCAGGAATTCATTTGATCTGAGTTTGCATAGTACAAAATGAAGTTCAGTTTTGTCAGCCGGATCTCCTGGGTAAATATAGGAATATATTAAAACATCAACAACATAAATAGTTATAGAATGCATGAATATACATTCCTCTTTTCTGATTTACTCCTGTTTCTTGTAATTATGCCCCAAGGTTTATCCCACCATTTATGATATAATGTTTATATGTGACAGAATATAAACATATATACATATATGTAAGGGCAAGGGAAATTTTCTTCTTTGAAGTGTATGTGTCTCACACACATATACAAACACATGCCTCTCTATATATACACACACATACTCTTATGTCTATACGTATGTATCTATATATCTCTTCAGGGAAGGGGGAAGTTTTCCTTGCCATTGAGGACAGGAAAAGAAAAACTTAGTTTGCAGCTGCCTAGATTCTGGTTAGGCTTAAGTGTAAAAAAATCCATGCTTCTAAAAGTGCTGAATTTTGTATAACCTTAGAGCAGGCTGTCTAGGCAAGCTGCAGAATATCCATCTTTGGAGGGTATTTAAGTAATCAGTTTCATGCATATCAATCTATAACGATTCTTTATTGTACTTGGGAAGAAGAAAGATCTCTCTATCTCTAAATTATTTTAATTATTTCTCTCCTTTTTACTGTTCACAAAGGAGGACCTCAGGCTCACTAAATTAAACCAAGACCTCAGAGTGTTCAGAACAACATCATCAAGCATTTCAGAGGTTGCGTTAGGAAAAACTCATTGTCAAGACAGTACTCTCATATATGATACATGACTATGTTAGTATTTATGGAGAGTAACATTCAGACTTTAATAGCTTGATCATTTGCCAGGTCTTTTCACATCAGATTATTCTGTAAGGGGTGTGATTCATCTAGAAGGCAGGAAAAGGATCATAAAAGGGAAACCCCTTCTACTGCAATACCACTGCTTGTGGTCATGCTTGAGTTCAGCACTTCTGTCGTCCAGGAGCCCTTTTATCACTCCTTTTCCTGGTGGAGAAGTGATCAGAAGAGCTTGTTGGCGCAGAGGAGAAAGAGGGAGGAAAATTCCTTAAGCCTCTATCAGGCAGAAGACTGTTGCTTACCACTAAATCAAGTAGTGATAGTAAAAAGATCAAAAATACCCAAACTCATCTCTGCCACTTAGAGAGCAAGAGCTGAACTGATTTTGTGAATTTTCCACTATACTCATTTGAATATAATAAGAGAAACTCTGGATTCCGCAGGAGGCTTTGGTTTACCAGAGTATTGTGGCAAGGGAATGTACTGGGAGTAGGGGTTCTCATTTATGCCAGTGGGCCAGGCTTCCCTCTGCTTTTCTTCTGCTTTTACTTTTTTCCTTTTTCTCTCCCCCCTCTCATCCCCCCGCCATTTTCTTCTTTTTAATGTCTATGATAGAAAAGTCAGAAGTAAAGGGCTGGAATTGCAGTTGGTTCCAAAGATGCTGAGAGTTCAAATCTTTCCTTAGCCCCTTTTGTTGAACTGTAGATTAAACGTTAAGAATAATATTGTCCCATTAGGGCTGGTGAAACACTGTGATAAATGACCTGTGGCGGCAAACATTGGACATTTTTAAGAACGAGTTATATTAGGTAGAAGAGAGTTAAGTTTGGCCTTAACCATACTTACTTCCTGGTGTGAGCAAACTGAAATCTGAGTGCCTTTCCGGTGCTGTTTTATGAGAGTCTGTGAAATGTCTGAAAAGGTTGCAATGGGAATTATAATATTTTCCTAAGTTGATTTTTGTCTGTCCTATGTTCCTCTGGTATCTGTAAAAACTGGATCGAGCCATGTGGCCTCTAAGAACTGCAGAGACTTGCAGTTATGTAATTACATTTGAGAGAGCAGCACAGCCTGGCGTTACTGACCCTCTGCAATGCACAATATAGAGAATTCATATAAGCCCACAACAAGAAATAAGTGGAAGATCGATATTATTTTTGCCAAGGAGAGCAAAGTGCTTTTGGTGGATTCTGAAGCAGGCTGAGATAGGGCTTGTGGCGAAATTGAGCAAAATGAGAACAGCAGTAGTATACCAAATTCAAAAACACGTGGAGCTCAGTGCCCTGTTTCTCACAGTGGTTCGGAAGATGCATAGGAAAGAACACAGAAACAGGGTGGGTTGTTTCTGATATTTTTACAGCCTGCAGTTTGTCGCATTCTTCCTGTGGGATCTGGGACTATGGCTTAACATTCTGGTACGTCAGTTTCTTAGTTGTATGGTAAGTGCAAGAATTTTTCTTGTCTCACACTTTTCCATACTTTCCTTGTTCAATTTTGACTACAAATTCCTTAGAATCATGGAATAGACTCATGGAATCATAAGATTGAAAGAGACCTCTGAGATAAACGAGTCCAGCCATGCCTGTCTCCCTACTAAACCATATCCCTAAGAAACTTATCTACCTGTCTTTTAAACACCTCCAGGGCTGGAGACTCCACCACCTCCATGGGCAATCTGTTCCAATCCCTGACCACTCTCTCAGTGAAGAAATTCTTCCTAATGTCCAGTCTAAAGCTGCCCTGGTGCAACTTGCGGCTGTTCCCTCTCGTCCTGTCACTCATCACTTGCGAGAAGAGAGCAGCACCCACCCCGTCACAATCTCCTTTCAGGTAGTTGTAAACAGCGATGAGGTCTCCTCTCAGCCTCCTCTTCCCTAAGCTAAATGACCCCAATTCCCTCAGTCTCTCCTCGTAGGGCTTATTCTCCAGCCCTCTCACCAGCCTCGATTCCATTCTTTGCAGAGACTCCAGCACCTCAATGTCTTTCTTGTAGTGAGGGGCCCAAAACCGAACACAGTACTTGAGGATTGTACTTAGGATTGTTTTGTGTTTGCTGTACCTTAACACCTAGACACATGGTTATTTAATATGCGTATTTACAATGTGGTCTCTGCTTCAAGAAAGTTGCCATCCAGGTGTAGCAGACTTCACTTACTAGTGAACTGTGACTATTGTAGTGGTCTTTGATTTGGGTTGAGGGCTGTAAACATAAATCATTGTGTAGATAAGCTGAGGAGGGATGAGTCCTGCACCAGGATGGTCTTTCCTAAACTGCATGCCTTAATGCACAGAGCAAAAGACTGGCTTTAGGTAGTGCAAGCTCATTTTAGCCTTTACTTTGATTTTTAGACTGGGACAGCAGCCGTGCTGCCTGAATGTACAGTGCACGCCACAGCAGGGGACCCTAAAACGGTGTCTGGACTTCGGCCCTCTTTGCTTCAGCCAGCACTTCAGCATTCATGAGTCAGCAACCGGTTAATAAATAAATAGTTAAAGACAATGCCTCAACTGAAGTTTGGAGGGAACTACTATTGTTTTCCTTTCTTTTTTATTCCCTGTCTGATGACATTACATAGCAGCTATTCTAACTTCAGGTATGAAGTAAGCATTTAGCACAAAGCTATACCCTCTCGGAAATGTTGGGAAGGGTTGTGGAATGGAGCTGGTAAATGCTTGCTCATGTAATTAAAGCGCTTACTCTTCTCTCCTGTATTTCTTGAGCAATTTTAATGTATAATGCAGTCAGTCAAACTTTCTTAGATGAAACAGCCTGCAGTTTAGCAGATTTGCCAGTCTTCCAGGTGTTTAGCATGCTATGCTACCTTAGCTCCTTTCTTAGTGGACTGTCATCACCCTGGAAGTTTTTTTAGCTTTTTTTCTCCCCAAAATATATGCAGTTCAAATAATCTAAATGGTTAAAAATTCTCAGCAACCTGTTCTCATTTCTTTTAGATGCTTCCACTAATGCATTTCCTTACGTATATTTCCATTTGTTAAGCCAACATTATGCCCTTTAAAATCAGTAAAGCTATTTTAAATTGTGCTTAATTTCCGCGGCATGGCGAATACATGAATGAATAATTCCATATCATTCCTTACTAATGTGGGAGAACTACTGACACAATTTTCTCTAAAGATGGAAATATCTCTTCTCCTCAGCAGCTCTTAATAGAATTATGTGAGAAATGCTAAGTGAATAAAAAGTCACCACATGAAAGTAATATTTAGTCACAAGTCATAGAGCTTGAAGCTTGTTGATCTTTTCCCTGATTAGTTTTTGTAATTTCCCCCAATTCGTCAAAAAATAGAGAAATAGACAAGCAATATCCATTTCTAGAGTACATGGTGAATGTTTCTAACCAGCTTTTTATGCTCATAATTGTCTAGTCTTACTTCAATAACACAGGCCACTGAGCGTCATCTGTAGTTTCTGTGTCAGCCCTGTAACTTCTGCTACATGCACAACATCTCTGTCAGGAAGAGACTATTCTGATTCATCAAAAAGAACAGAATTTTATAAGGGGTTTGATACCCCCCGTTCTTACTGTAAATCCTATTTTAGAATAACAAATGTAGGTGTGAGATTTAAACTCATTCGGCCAACCAGTTTCGCTGGGGTTTTACCTCAAAAGCATTAAATATTGAATAGGTTCAGGATGTTGCATGTTAAGACATTAACTACATTTTGGGTACGTTCAAAACTCACAGACATTTTCAGTGACAATGAGGAAGTGAATTCATTCCTGGGCTTTCAAAAACAGAGGAGAGGCATTTCCTTTGCATAGTGCAAATTCTCTGCATGGGGAATAACCTGAGAGACTTAGGGGAGTGGTCAGAAATCCAAGCTAGCTTTCCAAGCGCACAGGAAAGCTTTTTGCCCTGTATTAGGATTGCCAGAATTTCCCCAAGAAAAATTCCTCCAAAGAAGGATGTTTGTTTACACATGGGAATTTAGCAACATTTGCTGAATTAAATACTGGAGTACATAGATGTTTTCCTAAAAACTAGCAATCCACTAGGGAAATGGTGACTTTACTTTGTAAACAGGAGTTTAGTCAGTGTCCGTGGGATGACTCTGATCATGTGTTTTAGCTCAAAAATCATATTGTTTTCCATGAAATTTCTTCTGAGTCATACTGATTTCAGGAAGAAGGGGCTCCCCATTTTTACAATGACAGCACTTACGGGTAACACTAACATAATCATTTATTCCTATCTTCAAAGAGAGAATTTGGTAAGATTTATGCCAGGTAATGGTAGGGAATATGTTTTTATGTCATGTGCCCCCACTTCTGTAATTTTTGCAGCTGCAGAACACAGCCCACAAACTGCTTACTGTAAATTATTGCTCGCTTATTCAGGTGGAGAAAAGTGAAAGTAGTTCCAGATAGATTTGGGTGCAAGAGAAAGAAGTAGTGTATCATGTCAGGTGGAAAAGGACCTGGGGGTGCTGATTGACAAGAGGCTAAACATGAGCCAGCAGTGTGCCCAGGTCGCCAAGAAGGCCAGTGGCTTCCTGTCCTATATCAAGAATAGTGTGGCCAGCAGGACGAGGGAAGTGATGGAAAATGAAATTGAGTGATAAACTTTAGGCTTTTCTTGTGATGCTTCAAGATTATCAGGCCTAGGGATAGGATCTCAGTGTCTCTGTGGCTTGCTAGCTGTGCTCTGACATGGTCATTCTCATTTAGCCTCTGCAAGCACACTCAGCCTTGGCATACCTGTCTTTTAAAAGTCCTCCATCTGAAATAGCAGTTATTCCTGCTCACGGACCAGGGCCATCCTCTAAGCAAACATCATTCCAGAAGTCTCTGTGCTCCTATGAGTATTTAATCTTCTGGCAGCAGGTACATTAAACTGGTTGCGATCTGTTTGAGCTATCTCTGTTCTCTTTCTATGGTACATTGAATCCCTAGAGAAGCAGGGAGGAAGTAATCTCTGCACCCTCTGCCTTTGTGGTAGATTCTTGTGGAGATTGCAGAAGGAAGATGTGTTCTGCCCCCTTGGCTGCTTGGTGTGTATACCATAACTGGGCATTAATGAAACCAGGATAATTGCTGACCTCATGTTGTGTAGAGATATTAGTTCCTTTGTAGATAGGACAGATGGCACTGGAATGGAAAGAGTTTACAACAGGCCAAAGTAGAGCAGTGCTGTTGCTTCAAAGTTCAAAGTGAATGTCTGCAAAGTCTGGAAAGATTTCCTGGTACTGGAGCTATCCTGGACAGAGTGGGTGACTCCTTCTAAATAAGTTCTGCATGATTCTAATGAAGCTCTGCAGTAGTTTACCTAGTTCCACTGAACTGTGCACGAAAGCCCCACAATGCTGTTGTAGTCCATAGCTAATTTAACATCTGAATTTTTCATCAAAGGTAAATCCCCTAATCGAACATTCACTGTTGCATGAGTGTTTTTGCAGATTAGAGGCACCTATGCACACTAACCCATTTCTTGTCTTAGTTCAATACTCAGTGTATCTGTTCGATGTTAAGCCGTCACTGTTATTATTTAGAGAAAGCTGATAAGACCTCTCGAGAATTAATCAGAGCATGTGTTTCAGTCTTATGTCTTAATTAGAAGAAGAATCAGGCAAAACCAGTTTACTGCTCAGCATCACTAGTGTTAAAACCCAGTTTCCTGGTTTTTCCATGTTTGTCAAACCACATATTTTTTGGATGAAGTGTCTGATACTGGTCTCTACAGTGAATTTGGTGGGAGGGGTGAGAAGGGGGAAAGCTTCACTTAAAATAGATCAATCTTTTCTAGGGATGAGTCTAGTGAAAAAATACATTTTTTTTTCTGTGTAAAAAATTCCACTAACTTTTTCTTGAAATTGCTCTGATGACCCATTCTTTGGAGCAGAAACCTGACTTATGGCAACAGAAAGACTTATGCATCAGGGATGGGCTATTTGCAACTCAAAGAAATATCAGTCCAAACCTATTGCTAGCTAACTGCTATTTGCATTTGTAGGCTGAGAGTTTTTAAAGTCAAAATACAGGTGGTTCTGCAATGAGTGACCACGTGCAAATTCCTCATAGCTTCTCACAGTGGCCATATCATTGTGCCCCCCTCTGTCCTGACTGTGTCTCTGGACCATGTCCTGCAGAACTCACCCCATGCCTTGTCTCTGCCTTGCTGCTTTCAGTGGATGGTAGATTTTCCTGACATCCAAGAAACATGCTTTGGTTGACCTTAAAGCATTAGGAGTCAGACCAAATACTTGCACCTGGGAAATATTTTAGAGTGAACATAACTGGAAGTGCCAATTCTCCCTGTTGCCCAGTCACCATGGGAAGGTTGCATGTACAAAATGTGGTTGGCACAGTTTAATTTCAGGTTTTGCCACAGCAAGCTAGGTAAGGACAGAAGCAAACCTAGATTTTCTTTACCCTCTTTGGTGAAGTAAGGAGATCTCTGCTGAAGCAGAGTATGCAGGAGTAGTCTTTCAGTCCCTCTTGCTCAAACTGTGGCATTTAAATAATTATATATATTTTTTGAGGAAGAGAGAATGTACCAAGGAGGTAGGTTTCATTGTAGGTTAACAAAGAAGAATCTTACTAAGGTTATTCCAATTAACAGCTAAACGTTTCTAAATAGAGCACAGGAGTCTCAACATGCAAAGTCTGGAGCATCTTACCCTTGACTGTACCATCTGGTAATACAAGCTGTGGAGGAAGAGCCTAGGTACCCTCATGTACTAAAAAGTTAACCAATGGCTCCTTAGTTAAAAGGCAGGAAGCTATAGTACTGCCTCCTTGTTCTTCCTCCTCTGCTCTTTGTTTTTTATATTTCCATTGCTGTAAACAGAAATGAAAGATTTTCTAATGAGTAAAAATGCAGGTGAATATAATTCTTCAGATTAATAAAAGAAACAGAAAAATCTGCATTTTTCTCCAGATCAAACCACTTCTTTTGTTATTTTTTTTTGATCTTCCACTAAACCAAAGCAGCTTTATCCAGAGCTAGCGTAAGTTGCTATCCTGCAACTGTGTGCTCCCCACAGTGTGATCTCTGTCCTGGCTGTCTCTCTGCCGTGTGGGGAAGGTGGTCACAGGCTAGCCTGGGAAACTGTGCTTTATTCTCTTCTTTGCCGCAAAATTTCTATGTGGTGCTGACCAAATTTTTGAAACTTACCTTGTCAGAGGTGATGACTGGTTGGGTACTCCTCATATAACGCATGTGTGGGTGGAGATTTCAGGTCTGATGCGAAGGAATGCCGAGTTCTCACAGCTGTAGCTGAGGTAATGCATACTACGCTTTGGAGACAGAAAGTAGAGTATTAAATAAACTGAGAAATCAGGTCCTAGGGAGTACACAGAAGTAATGGAAACTTTTGACGTTAATCACTTTGTTCTTCAGTTCCTTATGTGTAAAATGTGGATTGTACCACCCCCTCATGTTGCAGGGCTTGTGAACAAAGATTAGCTAACCTTGAAAGATACTTGGATGCTTTAGCAACGAGGCAAGAGCAAGATTCTCTGAGTAATTTTATTTTCAGAGCTGTTTTTGAATAGTAGTTAAAGCATGAGGCTAAGCACGGAGCAAAGGGGAGGACACGAAAGACCAAAGAGCTGTTCACCAAATGACTTGCTTTGCTGCCTGTGCATGTAGAGAAATGGCAGTGGGACAGAAAAAGTTGTTGTGAGATCATGAAAAGACTCTTTCCTAAGGCACAAAGCAACTAAAATAGAACCCCAAAGGTAACTTAAATTCGGGCATTTCCTACCCCCGAGAGTTTGGTTTGTAAATGTGTGATGAACATTTTTGTGCACAATGTAAACGTGTTAGCAAGCTGTTTGGTGAAATGGACATTTCTGTCTATAATGCAAGATCAGTGAGGTTAACCTCATCATAGAGTAGTATACTGTGTTGGGAAATAATAGTTTTACTAATGCAGCAATCAATTAATAAGTTGGCATTCATAGTAGCAAGATTTTAGAAAAGTGGGCAAGTATAGCAACCATTGTACAGATCTATCCTATCATGATTTGAAATGAGCACTGAAGAGTTTGGAACAAACTCCAGATCCCTGTGTCTTGTTCTTTCCCCTAAAGATCAAACAAGATATGCATTTTTGTTCCAGGTCCATTGAATAAGAAACACTGCATAAATAAACAGAGGTCTGCAGTTTACCTTGGAGTCCCTTGGATGTCTTGTCTTTAACATAACTGGGGACATGTCTGGAGTGAATAGGTATTTGGGAATACTGACTATATTGGAGGAGAAATCCAGGCCTAACACTGAAGGAAATCTTAGTGAATCTTCATTTTACAAAAATCTCTGGGGTTTGGATGGGTCCAATTTAGTGGAATCAAAAGAGTTTCTGGTATCAACAGCTCAAAGCCAGGGACACGGATGAGGAGTCTGGCTTTGGAATTAAAGGCAGTTTCCTAGAACTGGTGTTTACCTGTACCTTAATGAGCAAAGGGGATACTCCTTTCCATTGTACCATCTAACAACTGATAGCAAAACTGTAACTGATACTCCTAAAATCACACATTTGGTGGTTTGTCTTTTAAAAATTTTTGTGAGTCACAGGAACCTGTGAGACTTGTTGAGAGAAGAGGGAGGAAAATAAACCCTCTACAATGTAGGTTACTTATTATCTATATGTCAGGCGAGAAAAAATAAAGCCTCAAAGCAAGTATAGGCCTTTACTTTAGTTACTATTTTGGGTACAGAAATCTTTACTTGCTGAGAGAAAAAGAATTCACAGCTTTGTTTTCTTCTCCACCATGAAAACAAGATCAGAGTGAAATTTACTCTAAATGTCATTACAGCCTGTAGATTCAGAGTAATGAGTAACGCCATGTGGAATACTTATCGGTAACGTTTTAAAACTCAGTATACAAAATTTTCCCAGTGGCTGTCTTCACTAGTGACTTCTCTTGGTCTCAGACATGAGTTTTCTCTTTTACATACTCTGTATTCATAGCAGGAAGGGCAATGTCTTGTTTTCCTTTTTTTAAAAAAAAATATTGTAATATTTAACAACATGGAATCAGACTAGGACTGGAGCTTTCTTTAATTACACTGTGAAAGTAATAATAAAAGGATAATATAAAAGCACCTCCAACATTTCCAAGGCAAACCCAAGAAAGCAGAATCATTAAACAAAGGAATTTTGCTGATTCTTCTCTTCTGCTGCAGCTCTAAATACAGCTGAAGTTGTGGGCCTGAACATCAACTACTGGAAAATGTTTAATATTAGCTATGAGCAGAAAATGCTGCAAGACTTGATCTGTCATTGTTCTTCATCCCAATCACAGCATATATCTCATTTAGACAACTGTTTCTCTTCTGTATTTGCTGTTGTGGTGTGTTAGGATTTGCTCACAACAAGCACGGATAGTCAGGATTGTGACCTGTGGCACAGAGGAGGCAGTGTGTACAAGCTGCTCCTGGAAGGTATCTGGAAGAGAAGATAGAAACTGCAATACAGTTCATGGAGGTCTTAAGTTCCAAAATTCATCTGTAGTTGTTAAGGGCTCTATTAAAAAGGACAGCTGTCTGGATGATAAGCATGAGCCACCGCTGAATGCAACTATGTTCAGTGCAGGGCTGACTAGGAGATGTCTAACACTGGACCCAGCAAATGATCTGATTGCCCTTCTCAGCCTATGGCTCTCTGACGTGGTAGGCCAGGGGTGTCAAACTCATGGCCCATGGCCCGAATCCAGCCCCTCACCCTGTTTTATTTGGCCCAGCACCTTGTCTCTACCTGGCAGCGGCACTGAGCTCCTTGTCCCTCTGCTCCTGCCAGTTCCGGTCACGTGTGCAACATGTGACGTGTGTTACGCTGCAGGAGCAGGAGAACGGCGGGAGCCGTGAGTTTGACAACCCTGACAACATAAATCTCTCACTGCTTAGATAAACCCAACCACACACCATCTTCTTTGGGGTAAAAGAGCTGGAAGATATTTTCAGAAATAGCTAAATAATTTGTAAGTCCAGGTCCCACCTTCAGAAGTCACTTTTGCCTCATCTGCACTGAAAAGTCCAGCTCGTTGATAGTATAGCTGGCTGTGTGTCCCCATGGCACATCCAGCCAGCAGCATCCTGAGGTGCATCAGGAGGAGAGTCACTAGCAGGTGGAGAGAGGTGATCTTTCCCTTCTGCACAGCCCTGGAGAGACACACCTGGAAGGGTGGGTACAGTTCTGCACTCCCCAGTACAAGTGAGACATGGAGTTGCTAGGATGAGACCAGTGAAAAATAATGAAGACCATCCACAAAGATGATGAAGGGACTGGAGCATCTGTCCTACAAGGAGAGGCTGGGAGAACTAGAACTGCTCAGCCTGGAGAAGAGAAGGCTCAGGGGGATCTCATCAATGTGTACAAATAACTGGTTCGAGGAAGTAAAGAAGAGGGAGCCAGGCTCTGCATAGCTCTGCCAAGCACAGGCATGAACGGACACATAGGTAAGTGCTTAACATAAAAAAATACTTTTTTACTGTGAGGGTGGTCAAACACTGGAAGATGTTTCCTGGAGAGACTGTGGAGTCTCCATCCTTGGAGACAGTCAAAACCCAACTGGACACAGTGTTCAGCACCCAGTTCAAGCTGACCTTCTTCTGAACTGGGGGCTGGAGGTGTGATGATCTCCAGAGATGTCTTCTAATCTCAGTGACTCTGGGACTCTGTGGACATGGTAAAGAGACGTTCAGCTGATGTACTACAGCCTGACAGGATTCTTTGTCTGGATGGACCTTGGTTTATGATAATTACACACAAATATACTCTCTGTACTGGTCTTGATGGATGTGGGCACTGGCAAATAAATATATTGTTTCATACTAAAATACTATTGTTATTTATTGGACAGATTGTTTGTATTAATATATAAATAAACACAAAGATATTAATAAATAAATACATACAAAGTATTGTTTAATGCCATGCAACTTGCTCTGATTCAATAGCTGATAATTAATAAAAAGTATTTACGACAGCTGCATACCAGAACAGTTACCAGCACAACTATGTTGGCAGAAAATCACCCCTCTTATCAGCATGTTTGTAGTGATTAAAAAAACAGAATCGTAAACTGAAATCCCAAGTTTTTATGTAAATAATATGACATAAGCTCCAAAATCATAGGGGTATTTTTGAACTGTTCTATATTCATATACACGCCGCAGTGCAGTTGAGGACAGGCAGCTGTCTGCTTCCAGAGGAGATGCATTTACACCCCTGTGAAGGTGCTCTATCCTTCTATAATGCAGGAGAAAACAAAAATTTTATTGACAGGAGTTAGGTCTTTCTGGATGAGCTATGTCTGAAGCAAGAATTGTACAATTCCAGTAAAAAAATTACACCCTCATTTACAAAGTTACTTACCAAAAAATCTGGGGCTGTCTGAGGAGTGAAATAACTGTTTTTGCCTCTGTTCTCCTTTTTTTTAGGTTTGGATGCTGATTCTAGTAACTGAGAGGGCTGCTGAAGTGTAGGCATTTTAAGCACATCCTGAAATTAGGTTAGCTGAAGTGGAACAGACCTGCGCATGTAGACACTGGATATAAAATCTCTTTACCGACATACACAGCTTCTTATACACATGTAGAGTGAAGCATCATCCTGTAACCACTCAAAAAAGGCGGAGATGTAGCTCTTCTGTGTAAGACTTATATCCACAAAGCAGTTATGGGTCATAAAGCTATGCTCACGTTCAAGAAAAAAATGACCAAATCAGGTAACAAATATCTTTGTACAACTATGTTTTAACTGAATGATGCATACACAAATATAGAAATACCTTCCTTAGGAGGGTATATAGAAGCATCATTTTTAGTACAATGCAACTAGTAATTATTGTTTTAATGGCTACCTTTGCCACTCAGATCTTCAAAGATTACTGCTTACTTTGAGGTGTCTTATTTCTTGTGTACCAGACACCCAAAAGGAATTCAAAGAAGGGCACTCATGCAGCACTGTAGAATAATCTGGTCTGTTTAAATATCTCTCAAAAAGACACCGGCAAACAAAGGCAAGTCAGTTGACAGTCACTTTTGCAAGTATTACTCCTGGGTTGCTGAAGCACTCATCTCTATGGTTTTCAAACACAAGTGTTTAATGCTGCTGCAAACCTTTGGCATTTCTGTGCCTAGCAGTCGTGACAGAGAGTAGTTTTCCTTGTGAGGTTTGCCTCTGGCCAGTAGCACAAAGCTGCCATGGCTGGAGGGAGAACAAGCACGATCACCCTGCCATTATTTTGTCTATGGGGGAGAGTCTGCGGCTGTTACATGTCGCTGAAGGGACTTGAAAAGTTGCACAATAACTCAAGTCAGTGATGCTGCATCATGATAATGCTTGCTAGGTTGCAAAGTTGCTGTCGTCAGGACTTTAAGCAACAGTACTTTTTTCCTAGTAGGTGCATGTTTACAGAACTGAAAGAGTTAAGTACGAAATGCTCATCTAAGAAAGAAGGTCAAACCACTTTCATCCTTACCTGTCGTGTCCCTTTGTTTCCACCACATATTGACACAATAAAGCATTTATGGCTTTCTCCACAAATAACAAATCTGCTATGACAGATGTTAAATCTTTCAGCCTTGCTGGTTCTTTTCATAGCTGTCGGTGGCCGCAACAGCTCAGTTGTTGCTTAGGGGTAGCTGTTGATATCCAGCCCATTTTTTTGCCTCAGTTATATGATCAGTATCACCACAAAATACACTTAACTGGTCCACTTGTTGGTATAGCTGCTTCAAGAGGGGGCAGATTGAAGTCTTTGATATGTTGTGTTTCTGTCTTCTGTTACGTGTTCAGTGGAAAGGCCCATCCTTGCTGGAGTGCACTGTGTGCTAAAGTTACGTGCATGTGGGAATGAAAAGCCCCTGTGGGAATGAAAAGGCACTATATTCTTAGAAATGGATGGTCTCTGGAAGTGGTGAGCATAGCGGTCAGTCATATCAACCCACTTCATTTACCAGTTGTGGGAGGATGTGCCCACGCTCAACATTTATATAGGTATAGGCTAATTTGGCATCGGTTGACTGCTTTCTTTTAAGCAATATCTTCTATTCTTTCTTTCTCTCTTTTTTTTTTTTTTCAGAGGGGAATGCCAGACTTGACTAACAAAGACTAGAGCAGACTAAATGTTTCCTTAACAGGAAGCCACTTGCTCTCCGGTTAGCGGTTAGCGAGTGGGGAGGGAAAGCCTTTAGAATTATTCGAACTTTCTTATGCAAATTTCACAATAACACAAGTTAAACTTTTGGAAGAATGTCCCAGGGAATACCTATTCTATTGGAAGTTGATTCCCTGATCTCTTCCAGAAGGTGTTTGTGGTCTCTCTATGATTATAAATCCACAGTGCACGAAGCTGCACACAGCACCACACAGAAATCTAGAGGTGAGGAGGCTTTCAGGTCTCCCAGAGCGTTGTTCCACAGTTTCCATCTAATCTCCTTTTGGCTGAGGATAACATCTTTCTAAGAAAAGCATTAGAAGCACTTTGAAGAAAATATAGAGCATTGAAAAGCAAAGTAATGCAGTCCTCTCAGAGGAACATGGCAGTTTCTCAAATGAAGACATTTACTACAATTGTAACCAGAAAATTAGCGTTTGACTGGTTATTTGAAACATGCATATAGAACTGCCATTAGTAGAAAACATCCCAGAGTCCTGTCAGAGATCAAGCAGAGATAACTGCTCTTCTCATATACATCAAGGAGACCATTTTTATCTCCAGACTGTTCTGCTTTGGACTTGGGACCTGCAAGCATACTTTCTTTGTGATCTCAGTCTTGCATAATGATAAGCACATGTACGGGGACTGAAGCCTTAGTCAGTGGCAAGATACCATCAGAGGGTAAAGCAGAGAGTGATAAGTGAGAGACGGACCATTGTTTACAGGTTGTTTTCTCCAGCTGTCATAGCAAAAAAGGACTCTTAGGGATGTAAAACAGTTTGGGTGAATTAGGAGCTACTGCAGCTGCTGTAATGGTCTCCCAAGACAAACAGGTATTGGTACCAAGCTCTTTTCCCTGGACCTCTGCCTCTGTCTTGTTGAGAGACACAGAAAATGGTTGTGATCATCTCTATTGGCTTTGTAGGACAGTCTGCAGAGGGACAAGTGTCTTAGTTGGATTGTATGCGAGGTTGCCTTAAAACTGCCCTCTTTGGCACCTACAGCTCAGAACGGAAGCCCATGTGTGCCTCACTCAGAGAGACAAGCCTTAGATTCTGCTTTTATATGGGCCAGCATCTAATGGTCCTAGGGAGGGAATTCCACAGTTAAGCATCAGGAGAGCAGGAAGTTATTCAGGCATGTAGGCATGTCCCTCTCCCTTCACCTCCCACCCGGCTACTGGTAGGGAAGCGGGCAGTAGCTTATGCTACCAGAAGGTGCCTTTTGCATTTGAGTGAATTACCAGCAGCTGAGGATATCTCAAAGCAGGCAAAAAGCCCCAGGGGGGCTGTTGCTGCTTGAGCTAATGCTTCAGGGCAAGAAGTGCAGTCTGTCCCTTGAGCTCTGGGCCCTGTTTCCTCAGCTTATCCTCTTCACTGACAGGAGGGACAGTGTTTTATCATCTTCATGAGGGCTGTCTGCCTACTTGCCAGCTCTTGGTGTACAAGAGCTGGGTTGTACTCTTGCTTCTGCTATAGTATCTCTGACTCAGTTTCCTCATCTGTTGAATGTGAATAGGGATATTGCTCCCCTTTGTGAAGTCTGTGGGGCAATGTGGATGAAAGCAGTATGCAAGGGAGAGGAACTGGGAGGCAGCTCAGGGAGAGAACACAATGCCAGCCTGATGCAGTCTGCAGTGAACTACTATGCTGTGTTTGTAGTGACAGCTGTAATCCTTGTCAGATAAGGAAAGAGATGGTTTAAGTTGCCTAGATACCCTCACTTTGCTCATCTTCTTGAGGAAGCAACCACTTTTATCCATGTGGCTGACATCTGAGAGAAGTGCCCATTCTCTAGAGAACTGTAAGTGCTTTTTGGCATGCAGAAGAATTTTATTCCCTAACAAATAAGGACAGCACTTGTTACTGAGAAATAACCTTGACTAAATCAACTGTTTCTAGCTGTCCACAGCCTTAGGTTGTTGCACAGCCACACATGAGCTCTGGGCCTGCTGGAGGGTGGGATATGGTGAAGGAAATTCCCAGGTACTGCAGACGGCAATGTGGCAGCAGTGGAAGCAATGATTCAGGAGACAGTATTATTTTCTCTGAGTCATTGCTGATCCTTTACCTCTGGCTGATGTTAGAGAAACTGTGCTGCTGCATAGATACTATCTTTGTCAAGGTATTTAAAACTGAGGTTTTGACACTTTTTGGCATCAGCAGAGGCTACAACACTTTTTGCAGTAGCAGGCTGAGATGATCTTTTATTGGGTCATGAAAGACAAGGTAAGAAGCCCAGGACTTAGAGGTGATCTGTCCTGCCCCTGCCCTGAGGCAGAACCCCACATACTTCAGCTGATCCTGACGGATCTCTATTACCTGTTTTTAAACACCTGCAATTACGAAGGTCTCACACTCACTCTTGACAGTCTGGTCCAATGTCCCCTTACATTTACTGACTGAATATGTCTCCTCATGTTTACTTGCAGCTCCCTATCTTGTGCACTCTGCAGCTGGAGCAATCAGTATAAGTGTAAACATCATTTGATACCAAACTTCCATTTCGTAGGAAGGAAGTGAAGTATTCCTTTTCCCATTAAAAAGTGTGTGCAAATAAGTTATTTAGAATGCAAATGCCTAGTTTCAGACTTCATTTTCCATCTTTATAGGGAAAAGGCAACCTAGAGAACCTACCAATGCAGGTGCCCCTGAGCTCCTGATCCACAGTTAGAACAAGTGGCAGTACCAAGCCTTAAACACCACGTCCCACTGCAGCCAGTCCCAGCCCTGGCAGGGGCCAGTTCAGTCAACAGAGCTATGAGCTCCAGCATCAGTTGGCTTTGGCATTTCATGTATCTGCAATGAAGCTGGAGGCCTTCATGATGGAGGTGGGTTAGAGCGTATGCGGGTAACTGAGTCACTCTGCAGGTAGCAGGACAGCAACAGACCCATTGGTGCCCTTGCCCTCACCCACCCATCCTGTATCATCTTTTCACCATGCCCTGGGTGATGAGTGCTACAGAAATCTGGCCAAACAATTTTGATTGTGTGCCAAACAAATAGTTCCTAACGGACACTGGTGGTTTCCCTCGGGCTGGGTGGTGGCATTCAGCAGGCTCTATGGCATGTTGACTGGGTGACCGTGGTAAGGTGCTGACACCAGGTGGGGTTTGGGGCATGGCCAAGGCAGCACAGTGAGACACGGAGTGGCATGAGGCAACCTGGGAAGACAAATTCCTGCCATGGCAATGTCAACAAAACTTTATTTTAGCCCTCAGAGAACTTCAAATCAGGTCCTATAGAACTTGTCCTATAGACTTATTTTACTTTTGTTGACCAGATAGTTAAGCAAAGAGCTGGATCTTCAATAAATCAGAACAGATCAATTGAAGAGCTATGCTTCAGTACCAGTGTGTGGGTTCAGACCTCAAACTGAAAATTAATTTATTATCTGCCTAGATATAAATTCATGGTGCACAACCTCACTTTCCCACACTGATCCAATCCTGCTAAAGATGCCACCAGGCTGATTAGGCTTATTAGCTTTCTCTTTGAAAGGTGGCAACCCTACCTTCTCCTTAACCAGCAAAATTCTGTCCTCAAATACCAACTTCAAATATATGCATTTAATGTATATCCACTTATATATTAATTCATTCTTGTACCTCTGCTTAATTTATCAAGAATTTTATAGTAGCCAAACTCTTGTAATTACGTAATGGAGGAACAAACAAAGGGAAAACACTTGAATCATTCATACTGCACACTTACTAACACTCCTTAATTCATTGAGATCTTATGTATCAAGTATGTGGCAATTTCACAAGAAACAACTGCCGCTTTACTGAAAGTGACTTTTAGCTATATGACCAGGGAAAGCCACTATTACTTTTAATTTCCCAACAACAACCCATTTAGCTAAAAACTGATATTTTGTAATAGCTGAAATGAAGGTATTTTCTACCAGACAATCCTGGTGACTTTTTACCATAAGACCAGCAACCCTGGGCAGATGGAAGTGGATCATTTCCACTAAGAAAAGTCATCAGCCCAGTTGCAAAAGTGACTGCTGATTCCAGCTGAACCCATAGTGACTAATCTTTAATGAATGTTTTTTGCAAGTCTGTTGCTTTGCTTATTTTTACATTACACTGACTTTCTACCTTTTGTACTGTTTCGACAAAAGCTTCACAAGTTCTGAAGTGCAACTGTTTCTTTTGCACAGCTCTGCTTCCAGCTAAAAATATTTTACCTTTAAGGGCATGTACACCTGCTGATAGAGATACCAGCTTTAAAGAGGAGAGCAATTCCACTCATTTTTAGTTATCCCATATTTAATCTGGCAAACCTAGGTGAGATTGAGGTGATTGCCAGCTACGCAAGAGAGTTTGTTCAGCTGGCTGCAGCTGAGGCCAGAGACTGATCTCATGCACATTGTTTTTACCAGGCGTGCGACACTGCTGACGTCCTTTGACTTCCTGTTCAGAGAGACTGCGCTCAGCACCCTCAGCTTTAGGCACGACCTGTACCCTCTTAGACTTCGCCCTCCAGCTCTGATTTTATTTCACCAGCCCCTCCTGCCTATGAATAACGTTTGGTGGTAATCATAGCACAGGGCAGCTGCGGGGAGGGGAGATTCCCTCTGCTGCAGGCCTTTGCTGCAGCGGTGTGCATGGGAGGGAACAGGAGCAGGCTTCAGGCAGTCCCTGGTAGTGTGCAAGACATGCAGTGGGTGTTTCCCCCCCACAACACCATTAAACCTTCAGGTTACAAGTGGGTTGAATCCTGTCAGGTCATAGGCGTGTTATAAAAATAAACACACACCTCTGAACTGGATAGGTTACTGGAGAGGAGGCAGTAGCATGGCTAAATCAGATAATTTCTTTTTCTGGTAAACACCGAGAGTAAATCATAGAATCCTAGAATGTTCCTGCTGCCAGGCTGAAAGGCTTTTCCTCCTCTTTGTGTTGCTGGTGTTGGTGCTGTATTGCATGTCTTAGCCACATGAAGGAAAGGTATTGCCCATAATGAAGTTTCTGAGTTCACTTGAAGATCTTGAGTGCTGTTTCTGGTGCCAGAGCAGAATAATAACAGGCTAGCGAGGAATTTCTCTGAGAGTTACTGAGACCAGAATTGAGGCCCATGCCTGTCCATCCTCTTATTTTTGGGATGTTAGATAGGGAGGGGGTTTCAGTTGTTATTCAGAGGAAACCAGAGCAGCAGTGCGAGTTTGTCTTTTTCTGAACCCCACTGTGGTAAATAAACTCATGTAGCATTCTCCAAAATTGACATCTCATTATATATACTAAGGATTGCACTGCCTGAAGCATTCTGCTGTTTATAATTCAGAAATAGCACTATGTTTTGCCAATGGAAGCAAGAGAATAAAAAATACCTTTCACCTTTCTGAAAAAAACCTTTTAGTTCTTGTGGCCAACTTAGGGCAGTCTATTCTTGCAAGTACTGTAAATTTGCTAAGCTTCACTGCAAATACAGCTTCATATGCTGCAGCTGCTGGTTTAAGGAGATTATGTTTCCAGTGGTTTCTAGACGTGGAGAACAACTGCTAAAAGCAGGAAACCTCCAATTCAAATGTAAGGATATTAAAAGACAGGGCTGTCAGGCCCTAGATGGGCTGGCAGTGTGGGCTGACAAGGAACCTCATGAAATTCAACAAAAGCAAATATAAAGTTGTGTGCCTGGAAAGGAAGAAGTCCTTGTGAGGGAGACTGACTGTCTGGGGAGTAGCTCTGCTGAAAATCATTGAGGATGGGCAGCAAGCTGATTATGAGCAAGCAATGTGCCCTCACAGCAAAGGAGGTCATCAGCAGTGTGGGCTCTGGTAACAGGAGAGGCAGTAGATGGAGGAGAGGGATTACTCGCCTCCACTCAGCATTCATCAGATCACATCTAGAATAACATGTCCAGTTTTGCACACATAAACACACACCTCCCAATACAGGAAATCTGGAGTGTGTTCAGCAAAGGGCCATCAAGATGACCAGGGCTAAAGTGCTTGTCCTGTGAGGAGAGGCTGAAGGGGGGGGTCTGATTTGGCCTGGGATAGAGACATCTTTGGATGGAACTGACAGCAGCTCCCCCAGCACCTTGGCGAGATCAGCAAGAAGATGGTGCCAAGATCTTCATGACACTACACAGTGGGAGGACGAGAGACAGGGCTGAAGTTGAAACAAGGGGCTCAGGCTGGATATAAGGAGGCACTCCTCCATGAGGACAGTCAAGCACTGGACTAGGTCACTCAGTGAGTCTGTGCAGTTTCTGTCCTTGGAGGTTTTCAAGACTGACCAGACAGAGCCCCAAGCAACTCAGTCTGAGCTCACAGCTGAGCCTGCTCTTGTCAGGAGGTTGCAGAAGACACCTCTCAACATCTCTTCCAGCCTGTGATTCTATGTCTACGTATCCCACACTCTGAGTGTTGTGAAAGTTCTCAGAACTAGGTAAAGAATTGAAAAAGTAAAAGGAATATTTTTAGCTCCCTCTCCACCGTTGAATAATTGATTTAGCTCCAGTCCAGCAACAATGTTATTTCCTCTGATTTCACTAACTCTGATCAGGCAGTGGGATTGTACAACTGTTGGCTTGGCTGTTATTTTAAAATAAGCTCAGAGTAGGTGGGTGATGGGCAGAGCAAATGGTGAACCCACTGTCTGAGAAGATTCTAATACTAAAGCAGGGCTCTATCACACAGGGGTGCCTGAGCCTCATGGGAAGCCTTGTAGGCTCAGAGGTAGGAACAGAAACTCAGCTTTGCCCATCAAGATGTACCCAGCAGGATACCCCTGGCAAGAGAACTGCTGATACACAAAAAGACAAAGCAGTTTTGACAATTTTAATCTCCTCAGAATACAAAATCGATATTATACCAGACCATTAAAATAGTTGCAGTTCTTTGGGGTATTTCACTTCCCAAACTAAAATTAGTTGTGTGCAAATTCGACTCCAAGACTAAGCACCCATATTGCTTGTGGGGCAGTTGTTCTGCTGAATGGTGATGCTGCATCACACTTCTTCCTTTCTCCCTCGCAGCTCAGAAGATTGGTGTGGGTCTGTCCCTTCCCCACAGATCCCAGTGCTGGGCAGCTACTGGCAGCCAAGAAAATTTACAGTGTTTGTGTTGGTTGGGTATTTTTATGAATGCAGGAATTACCACAACTGAATGAATAACTCATTCATGAAAATGATGTATGAAAAAGAAAAGTTATTCTTGGAAATTGTTAACCCAGTTGCTTTTTTTTTTGCCTTTGCTGTGGTGGGGACCGGCAGCGGCTGTCGCTGAGAGCCAGCGAGTGCACACTCAGTGAAAGTTTGCAAACGAAGTGGAGGGGTGGAAAGGTGCACAGCTTCTGGGGATGAGCTCTGACCTGCTGTCACTGATGGCTTTTGTGGGTGTTCTCAGAAAGTCCTGCCGGACGGCCGGGGTGACTCACCAGCAGCTGACTGAAGGCAGGCAGGAGGCCAACAACCCCAGCACAGCTGGAAAGTACAGCGCACGCCAGAAAAAGGAGAAGATGACATGCAGCAATGTGTCCATCTGCCTGTCTTGTCTGTCTGTCACAAGGCTAGAAAAAACAGTGACCTCTCTGTATTCCCTGCAGGATACAGGAGAGCTCAGTGCTGTGAAGCCACCTTCATTCTTGCAAGAAGGCTTGTTACATGGTCGTATAGCAAAAGGGTGAGCTATCACCGGCTTTCTGCACACTGCTTGGCAAACCAAACTTTTAAAGACACATGTGATATTAAATCCTTTCACAGGCACAGTGTACCCTGAGAGTTCCTAAGTTCTAGGGTCAAGTTTACTCTATCAAACTTACTCACTCCTTTGTGAAACATCTCTCGTCACTTTCTGGCGGGCAAGTGGTGGAAACCCAAAGGGATAATGCACACAGTCATATAGGAGTAGGGGCATAAATACTACCCAAGTCTTGTTTCGTGACATCTCCACTGGGGGTTCTGAAGCGCAAGTTAGGATAGCCAGTTCCATGCATTAGCCCTGGAGCTTGGAAAGCTTCATTTCCTGAAGAGCTGTGTCTTCAAATCTTGTGATGGCAAGTTCTTACTGGAGATCTTCCTGTAACAGGCTTGTTTATAAGGTGCCTCTTCTCTGTGGACTCCCTGGTGTCCGAGGAGGGTTATCTTTGTGCCACAGTATTCCTCTGACCATGGGCTGCTTGCTCTGACAACCTGCCTCTTCTCACAGATTTGGCAGAGTTCCATTTTCTTTAAAACTTCTGCACCTGAGAGTCATGGTTGGCATTGGCCAACAGCCTCTGGGCTAGCTGGCAGGGTATTTCTGAGAGAGGAGGAGGCATGCAGACACACACACCATGACATTTGGCTCTTTTTAAGGAAGCCGAGGTGAACATCTTCTGGGAGTGACCCCAGGTGGGAGCTTGTTGGTGCCCCCAGTTAGCAAACCATCAGCAGCACGTCTGGGAATTATACTAATGGGCCTTAACCAGGACTCTGCCAGGACATCCTGGGGCTGCATCTGACACTGGTTCCCCTCACTGGGCATAATCCTGACCCTCATTCACAGGCCAAAATCACATCCCTCATCCCTAGAGAGGTGCCTGTTGCCGATGCTGGCCAGTTCCTTCCTATTCCTGGATGCCCAAACATGTTAACTAGGAACGAACAGTCTGGGGTGCCTGAGGAGCTACTGCACATCCCTAGCTGCAGCTCAGGCATGGTATTTCAAAGATCACTAACCCCTCAGCCCTGGCTCCCACTGACACTGAAGTTATTCATCAAAGGCAGGAAGAAAAGCTTTCCAGGTTTCAAACCTCTGTATTATGTCATGATAATACAGACCAAACAGTGATTCAGTTTTGATTCAAAGCCCCTGATGAAGAGCATGGGCAGCTTGGCTTTCTCTTTTTCTTCCTTGAAAGGTCAGTTGTCCAACAGTATTGTACCCTGGGGGACATGTGAACGCATTTCCCCCTTCCCACAGGGTAAAAAGTGGGAGGGTTTTGTAAGGGAAGTCCATCAAAAAGCCCATGGAATCCACTTCGCTTCTCACTAGTGGACAAGTACCATTCAGCTGATGTACTGTGACTCAGGTTGTATGAGAAATACTGCAGGTTGCTCTCTGGAGGTCAGGGTGCAGTTATTCCTGTTGCTGGTGTGCAGGGCTAAGAGGCTCACTGAAGCACTGCAGCCACTCTTGCTGGTACAGACCTTGAGAACCCCACAAGGGCTGCTCCAGGGACAAACCTATGACAAAACCTTTACATATGAGCAGTTCAGGCTGGTTTGGTTAAAATACCACTTAAGTAGCTGTTATAATATGGGCAGGACATAAAACTCTGGAGTTTAAAGAGAGAACTGACACTCGTGCTTAGGAGTGAAAACAATTAAGTGTTCTTTTTTTCCAGTAAGAACGACAGATCTCCAACTACAAAGAGGGAGTTTTTCATAACGCAGACACATACTTCCTGTGGTTTGTACTGCCTGACAACTATTCAAGCTACAGAAACTGTCAAGTAAGCCTTTTCTGTGTGAATACAAGGGAAAATTGAAAAGTAACCCTCTAAAAAAACCTAATCTCTGCAAATGTTAAGTACTTTATAAAATCGAGGAGTGATAACATCGGCACAGGAGTGATGCAGCTTGCAGCAGGCACCATGCAGCCTCCTCTGCTGAGTTCCTGATTTCCAAAGACAAGAGTGGAGGAGAGATGAAATGTGTAGTAAGACCTGGACCCCATAAGGAGAAAGCTGGCATCGACTAGTTTTCCTGATCCTCTTGATTGCCTTTTGTTGAACATGCTCCAAATTTCCTTTGTCTTTACTTGGAGTAACTGGAACTTATTTATTTTTGTGTGGCTGTTTTGTGTATTTTTCAGTGTGCAGTGCATGGCTACAGGTGCACGTGGACATGGTACCACATTATAGGGTATCTCCAAGACAGCTTGGAATCCTTTTGCTAGCTCGGCAACACGCCAGGCAAGATAAGCTCTATATCTTGGCTGGGAGGATTGGCTTGGCCACAGAATCATCTCAGGATCACTGCTAGTACTGTACCAGCACCCAGAACAAGGCTGCTGAGAGTGCTGCTGACTGTAGTGGTGCTCTCTGCACTATGCCGTCTGCAGCTCCCTTGCCAGCCCAGGCAGTGGGTGAAACCAGCTGCGCTAAACATATGAAATACTGAAACATCTTATTCTCTCATCGCTTCTTTTGAATGCTGGGGCTGTGTATCAAGGTTTATTCTGCTAAGGGCTGTATCATCCCCCTATGTTCTGGGTCAGAAATTTTGGGAAAAAGATAGCAAAATGCAGCTTCTTTGTTTCTCATAATGTGTTTTCTTAGGACAGAATGTATGAAAAGAATATATAAGTATGAAGAATAAGAAAGGAAAACATTCCAAAGATCTCCATAATTCAAAAAGCCAGAAGGAAGCTCTGATACTAACTCATACTTGTCAGACTACTCAATAGGTAAGATCAGGCTTAAAAAAATTTAAATTCATGCTCCTCCTTAATAAATATGCAGCTGATTAAAGGGGAACTGCTGAAACATTTCATACAGGATGTGGACTGCAGTTCCTCATCTTCATTAAGTCCTATGAATTGCCAGGGTATGACAGTCTGTTAATCAAAAGCAAAATCCTAAGCAGTGAGTAAGGAGAAGCCAAAGGTAGAAACAGAGGAAACTCCCTCACACAGTTCCACTTCAGCTGGTGCCTGAACTGCAGGAGGCAGCTTAAATTGTCTGCTATACTACTACACTTCCATCTGCAGCTCTGTTTCCTCCTGTTTCAGTTGCCCTGAGAAGCAAGTGTAAAACTATATACCTAAAATATTCTTTCTCGCTCTGTTGCAAAGACGGTCAGCAAGCCCATCTGTTCTTAAGGAAATGTACGATGCTAGCAGATAAGCTACTGTGACCTAAATAAGGTTTCTTCTTAAGAAGAAAGAAGATATGAAAAATATTGTGGGCACATTGGCTATGAAGAAAAATTAGGGGAAGGCCAATGTTTTGCTAAAGCCAGTACATCTTGCTTATAGCTAATATATTTAGAGTTTGTGAAAGACTCAAACAAACATAAAGATGCTCATCAGGTTGTGAGTATGCCTTAGCACTGGAGCAGAGTCTCCAGATGAAGGCAGGAGGACATTAAAGTCCTGTCAGGTCTGTTTGTCTTTTCTGAGATCGCTATCGGGACTGTTCCTGAGATGGTGATTACCAGCTGCATGTGTGATACCGCATGGCAATGTTTCATCCTGAAGAGAAACTTAGTAAGGTTCCTGGTTGCTGTTCCTTTAGGAAAGCTATACTTCAGTATAGAGAATCTTTTATTCTCTATATTTCTGTCACATTCTGGACAACTGCACCACAAATGACATTGCTTTGGGTGTTTTCTTTAGCAGTATACGAGTGTTCAAAACACAGTTCATGTCAAGTACCATCATATGCCAAGAACCACAAAAAATTAGAAAATAGTCTTGAGTAGGTCTGTCAGCAGACTCCTGAGTTTCTCTATCCAGTTTAGCCACTGTTAAGAATGAAGATAATCATATTCTCATGGCAAATCTCCTGGAGATCTACTGACAAAATGAGCTATGTGATAGTTCATATTGTTATCACTATAATTACTTTTAGCAGTGCATGTGTGTTCTGGTTTGGGCTAAAGCAGAACAATCTGACTTTTCAGCTAAGCCTGATAGCTGTCACCAAGGTAATGGGTCACTGGTGTGCAGAGAGGCCACTGCTCACACCTATTTCTATGTAAAGTAAGGCTATCCCAGAGGTGATGGCAAAAAGGGGGGATTGCATGTGCTAGAAGGGGCAGGCAGGACAGGTGGCCCAGCCTGGCCAATGAAGTATTCCATGCTATATACCTCATGTCCAGTACAAAATCTTAGACATCACGAGGGTCACCCCTCTTCTTTGATCGATGATGTTTAGGGAGGACCTCATCTGTCTGTTTGTCCCTGAACCCATCCACGTTTCCTGAATCCATTTCCTAAATCCAGTTCCTGAGTCCACTTCTGCCTGCTGCTGCTGCTGCTACCTTCTGTGTGCCTGCACTGCAGCACCAGAGGTGGCATATTCCCGTCTGAGGAGTATGAATTGGTTTTGTATATTTGTATATACTTAATTATTTTCTTATTAATATTATTATCTTGCTTTTAATATTATTGTTGCATTAAAGCTGGTTTAGTGTTAGTTTCCAACTCACAGATCTCTCTCTGATTTTCCTTTTCCCTTTCCTGTGTGTAGGGGTTAGGACTAAAAGCTGCCCAGTTTAGCCACTGACCTGGCCAGGGGTCGTAGAGTCTAAATCGGGACAATGCACTTCATGTGCAGTGAAATGATTGTAAGCTAAATTTGTCCAAGCCACATTTAAATGTAGGAGGAGAACAAGAAAAGAGTCTGAGTCCATGTAAGGGGAAGCCTTTGACAACTGAGCCTTAGTAATGCTTAGCATAGGAATTGAAGATGCCAGCACTGGCAGCTCTTTGCACTGCATCTCCAGCAGATCCTGCTCTCACTCAGTGGAGCTGGGGGATCTGCATCCCCCAGGGGATGTGCCTTGGGCATTGTGGTTCACAATCTGATATTCTGAGGTACCCAGAGAGTCACTGTTTGTCATATTAAGGTACCCAAGGTGTAGAGGACAGTAGCTTTGCACTGAGATTTTGGAACTTTGGCAAATGTCACATTCTGCCCACTCCCTTGTAAAAGTGGAAACATCTGGCTTTAGTTCCTGGCGGACTGGACAGGTCAATAGCATCTTCCTCTATGCTGTTTGGATTTTCCAGAATCTGTCAGGATTAAAAGGAATTCTAAAATTGACTTTAGTTAAATCAGCACAACTTCCCTGTGTAGATGTGGCCAGTGTTTCTTATAGTACTGTCCTAAAAAGGAAGCAGAAAAAAAATCTAGAGTTTTCGCAGACCCCATAAAACTGTAGTCTCTGTATTTTATTTTTCCTATAGAGCTGGAAATTATGCCTGCTTTCTTCTAAAAAAGACAAACTACATGTAGATTTCAAACTGCATTTTCCCATCCATGAGTTCATACAGTCACACTTCATGAGAATTCAATCACTTCTTTTGCAAAGCAGAAAGGATGAGTGAAAAAAATCCAGATTTTAGTTCAGTATTGTCACCATCAGACCACATTAGATCCTTATCAAGAATCTCGTCTGTTCTGAGTTTTTCAAGGAGCTCTCAAGATGGCAAAGCATGTGCCATGACACAGTAGTGGAGACACCACTATTCGAAGTGTCTAAGTAATTACTTGATGGATAACAGAGTGCTACTTCTCATTTCTGGCCATGTGGAAAGGCACACTGACTGCTCTGCATTCCCAGCCAAGCCCCTAAAGATGTGTATGGTAGGTGAAAGACAAACGGCCTGTTTCCAGGAGCTAGGAAGGTAATTTGGGCAGGTAGTCATTGGAGCTTGAATGGACCATCCATGCTGATGGGTGGTGTGAGGCAGTGGGGCATGGGAAGAGTGAGGTGGCACAGCTGAGAGAGAGGAGAGGAAGGACGATGGACAATTAGCACAGCAGCAGAGGAGAAGAGTGCAGGAAAGGGGAAACAGAAATGTGAACAGAGACAGAGTGAGCAGAGAGGTTTGCACTGAACGTGGAACAAGAGCTGCACAGAGGAATCAGAGGGGAATGGGTAGCAAAGGCACAGCAGCAAAAGAGGAAGATGAGCATTTGTCTCTTTATGCAACCAAGCTGTACCTAAGGGGTACAACCCTCAGTCTTGGTAACAGATGTTGGACAAGTGCTGACAATAAACAGTCACAGAATGGTAGGGGTTGGAAGGGGCCCCTGGAGATTGCTTAGTCCAATCCCCTCCCGCTAAAGCAGGTTTACCTAGAGCAGGTTGCACAGGAACGTGTCCAGATGGGTTTTTAATATCTCCAGAGAAAGAGGTTTCACAGCCTTCCTGGGCAGCCTGTTCCAGTGGTCTATCCTAACAGTAAAGTTGATGTTCCTCATGTTATGGCGGGACTTCCTGTGTTCCAATTAGTACCCACTGCCCCTTCTCCTGTCACTGGGCACTGCTGAGAAGAGTCTGGCCCTTGATATTTGCCCCCTTAGATAAACAAAACATTTATATCTTTTCCAAGCCAATAGAACTGATTAACCCAATGGTTCAGAGAAAGTTGTGTTGGGGTAATCTATCATTTATTTGGACTACGGTTACAATAATGGCTCAAAACATCTTGCCTTCTGCTCATCACTCAAAAAGTGTTCAGGGAAGTTTAATTACTCTCAATTAACTCTTCTACCCAAAACGGAAATATTCCAAGATCACCATGAAAAAGGTCAAAGTGTTTCCAAATAAATATTTCCTTGCTAAGAAATGATGTTTTAGCAAAATCAGTCCTTGCATTCGGGAATTTGTCATTTCCTGGAAAAAGTCCATTTTTACATGGGAAATATCAAAGTAAAATTGAAATATCATATGAATTTCATTTCTGTTTTCTTCCTGTTCATGAGAAAATTTCCTCAAAGCTATGATGCATCAACAAAAAACGAGTAGTCAGGGTATAGAAATGGAGGTAGACATGGTCATATTCTGGATCAGGGTGGTTTAAGGGGTTGTGAGGAACAATACGTTGCAACAGTGATCCAGGTAACACTTTCACGTACATTGATTTCTGCACATTGGTTGTTAGTGACTTGCCCAGATTTTGCTGACTGCATTCTGTGGGGGCATCATCAGGTTGTGTTTCATTTTCTTCTTCCTGTTGCAGCTTTCAAATCCCCCTCAGATTCAGCAAAGCTACAGAGCAGGTAAATTAAAGACTAGAAAGAAAAGAGTGCAGGTTTAACAACAGACCTAGGGAAAAGTGAAAAGCTAAAGTTTAGTAGGATTAAATAGTTCACCACTGTACATTTTCCTCAATTGAAGGCAGTATGAAAATTCACAAAAATGGAAAAAGAAAAAAAAGTGCTTATTGAAGGAATCTCACATATGAATCCTTTTGATGTTCTCACTGGCTGAAAGAAAGAGAAAAATGGGTGCTACCATTACAACTGAAAATGGAGTTTTAAATGCTTGAAAAAGATGTATGTAGTCTCACATGCACTTTCATATACACAAAAGCACAATCTCCTGCTATCTGCTAGACCAAGTATCAGCTGCATTCTTAGATAGATTACAAATTCATAACTGATTTTAAGGCAGCTTACTTGCTGAAGTGTAATAGTAGCATATATTTTTGTCGGAAAATTGTTATTAATTGTTCCATTTATTTACAGAATTTCTTAGAGACTGTATAGAAAGTAGTAAGAAATCTGTATCAGCTCAAGAAACACTTAAGTTTTGTGAATATTTGAATATCTGACCGAGGATTACGGGTGAGAGGATTTATATTAAGATGTCCTTGTTTGGGCAGCTTGAAATCCTCAGGAGACTGGTTGTCTACAATAGCAGAGTCAAGGACTAGGGATTCATAAATGTTTTCAAGGACAACATTTTCAATGGAGAAAATAGCCTCATTGTGAAAAGCAGCAAATACACATTTCCATTCCCTGCTACCTCAACAATTCTTGGCAGACTATCACAGCAAAACCAATTTTTGTTTTCAGTCTTTTGTCTTGCCTTTAACTTCTTCTGCTTCCTGCTCCTTTCCTTTTAATTTCCTGGCCTTTGCAGGAGAATATGGGTGACTGGCTGTTAACTCGAATTCTATTTGGGTAGGGATCTACTTCTCCACAATGACTACTGGGTAAATTTAAAGATTAATTCCCTTTTCTGAGTAAGAAATTCTCCATTCTAAACTCCCATAACTAGAGACTGTGTAACTGGAATTGATGCTCAGAACAAAAATAGAAACAAAAAGAATTGTGGAACGAAATCACTTACAGTGGGAATCCTTATTTTTAGACCTTCCAGGTAAAGTCCAGACACATTACGTTGCTGAGATTTAGGATTTTACCTATCCTTTTTCATTCTTTTACAGTATCTAAAACTTGGAGTTGTTATAGGAGACATCGCAGTCGGACCAGTCTCACTCTAATTGACTCCTGTGTCCTTCCTTCTTTGCCTGGAAGTTCCCAACTTGCAAGATTATGGCGTAAATGTAGAAAAGATATAGACATTAGCAGGAAATTGATGAATCAGTTGCCTAATATGCTGTGTGTCACATAGCAGGAATGCCAGTGTCTTCAGCACCCAATCCCTTTGCTCCCCTGTGAGAGCACATTTTTTTACCATTTCATATCGTCCTTTTAAGACATGAAGTGTTGCCCACTGTGGCACCAGCATTATCAGAGCTCCTCCTTGGATCAGTGTCTGCTTTTGATAACCCTGGCTTGCCAGCCCTCTGGCAAGAGTGGCTGCCAGCACAACAAGCCATAGGAAGGCTGGCATCCCCTGAGCAATGCTTGTAACTCATGACAATTTCTTTTTGCTTCAAATCTGCTCAAGAACAAGCCTCTGCCCTTCTGCAGCAGCACACACTGTTGTTGGAAGTTTAGGTTTGGACTGCACAACTGGCTTCTCTTTCGATCCTTTTCTCCTGCCTGTCCCTCAGGTGGTGTTTCTATGGGAACTCAGTCAGAGGTGAGCACACTGGGAACAGCAGGCTGCCCACTCCCATGCAGATACCATAGTGAATCAGAAAAAAAAAGGGCTCCAAAAACTTCACTGTGTCGGTTTAACCCCACAAATGATGTCATTTATTCAGAGATGGGGTGAGGGATGATTCTTTCTCTGATTATGAAACAAGGAGTGTTGCAGTCGTCACCCATATTTCCTGATAACAACTGTAGTGGGATGTGTTGTCAGATACCTCTCACTGGGAAATGAGGTGCTGTGATATTTATCCCACCCCCTTAAAGCGACCAGAGCAGGACACTCCTCTTGTGCTTTCTCCTAAGGTCAACCTGTCCAGGGGAGCTCTGGGCCACGAACCAGGGCATTCCTCTGCTGCAAGCAATCATAACAGAAGGGTGCAAGGCACCAGCAAACCAGTAAGCCTCTGTCATCCAAAACCAGTCCTGTGAAAGCACTCACCATTACACGAAGCCCAAGTTGCAGTCGAGATCCAGGTATCCTAAGGAGGTGTCTACATCATGTTCTCTCTGAGAGGAGGAGAGACCACGTCAATGCCATATTGCACAAGTGCATGAGGTGCCTGTAGGATGTGGGGACCAGCTGTGGAAGTCTGATGAGATGGGGCTGGCCAGCACCACTGCCTCTGCCTCTGAGCAAAGCCCTGAAGGAAGCCTGCAGAGAGAATCCAGCATCAGAAGCCATTGCAGGGAGTGCAGAAAGCATCCTGCAGTTTTGACCAGGCTTTGTTTTGAATGAAGAGCCCAAAGCCTGGGCTCCCTTCTTTCCTTCTCACACTTCCCTTTGGGCTCACTCTGCTCCCCTGCCCTTTTTCTGCCTTCCAAATTCTTTCAATGCTTTCTCACTTACTTCTTGTGATCGCCTTTCCATCTCACTGATCTTTCTGTGTGGTATGATGCCCTTC
The DNA here is from genome assembly GCA_033558185.1 of Dromococcyx pavoninus. Lineage (NCBI taxonomy): Eukaryota > Metazoa > Chordata > Aves > Cuculiformes > Neomorphidae > Dromococcyx > Dromococcyx pavoninus. The sequence goes on from JAUMJL010000186.1 coordinate 491,939, forward strand.
CCACTGTCCAACATCTCTCTGGTCCAGCAGGACTGTGCCACATCGTACTGCATTTGCAGAAGGATAGCCAGCCTCCTGTTTCTGCGTAATTGCTCTGAATTTGATGTTGCATCTAAGCAGTGAGTCTTCAAATAACCGAGGGCTGTGAAGTGACTGCTGTGAACAAATGCCTTTTTTCGGTTTTGCTTCAGCTACTGCGAAACAGGTATTTAGTAAGAAAAAGATACATATACACGCTTACACAGACTTGCTGCCCAAACTGCACCTTTTTTTACCAAGTCACAGTAGTGATCAAATATGAAGAACACAAAGTTAGCATATCTCCTCTGAAAATGTTCAAATGAGCTTGGAGAACTAGACTGTGCTCTTCTGGTTAATCTTCTGTATAAGCAGAGGTTTTTTAAAAAAGAGAGAGGGAAAAATTCCAAGACAAGAAAAGCTTTACTTTTAAGGGCCTGTTAAAGCTCAATCAAGCACAATTCTTGTTGTATTACAGGAGCTTGTGCTCCAGCTTTTCAGTTTAACTCTTGGGAGACAATGGGTTTGTTTGGAGACCAAAGAACTTAATATCAAGGAGAAAAATCTTACTGACAAAGATTACAAAGGTCTTCTGTTGAACTGAAATGAAGTGCTACTTAAAGCAGGCAGAAGAATTTGGCTGTATGACAGAGCAAGAAGTGAGTTTGCAGTGTCAAATTACTACAGACAAGAACTTGCTGAGTTGATGCTGGGTTGAACTTTCTGTCTCTTAAAAGAAACATTCTTGTGAGTCATCCTAAATAATTCCTCAGATGCTTTTCTGGCCCTACAGCAGGAAACCTCTCCTTTCTGATGGGAATTTTCCCTGTGCTACAGCAGAGCCTCCTGTGGTTTTCTTAGAAGGGAAATCCATGTGTCCCTTGCAGGCACGCAGCTGTCAGGGTTGTGGTTTAGTTTTGTAGTTAGGATATTTTGAACGTATCATCCATAGCATTTCTTCCACTCACTCTAAGCAAGGGCCTTCAGGGGCCCTCGGCTTTACCCTTAACTTGTACCTCTCTCGCAGTCGATTGCTTTATGCACTCTCATGCTCTCCCACATGCAAATATCAGCTGGGGATAAGAACTTCAGCACCTTTACCTCAGAAGAATGGGCTACATGTATAGAAAAGGGCCCATAGGAGCAGTGGCCTAGGACTCCCCCATGTAAGGCAGCTGTCTGTTTGTCCCCCTGGGTGCATCACCACCAGGATCAGCCCATGTCTCAAGGCACGGTGATGACTTTGTACTGAACAAGGTGGGCTGCAGCACAAATGCTTCCTAAGTCCCTAGGTGCTTCAGTGAGCAGAGAGCTGCACCCTAATAAGGTACCCATACCCATTGCTTCTACTGTTGAACAAATTCCAGCTGGTAACAGCATTTCACTCAGCCAGCAGAGTGGGCTCCTCTTTAATTATAATCACAGTATGGCATTGGGTCATTTTTCCTGCTCCTTTTATATAGCGTGGTTCTTTACAGGAACATTCCTTGTCATGAATAGGGTAAGGAAAAAGAGATGGATATAGGAAGAGGTAAAGAGATTAGGAGGATAAGGATGGTACATATAAACCTCTTTTTTCCCCCCTTTTTTTCCCATGCTATCTTCTCTTGAATTGCATGCATATATGCAAATACCTTTGTTCTTCATGAAGTTCTACCCACACAAAGAGGAGTTCTGTGCTGCACTGTAAAACAAGCACCATTAAATATTTTCTGCAAGGCAGAATATCTTCTTAAAAGGAAAACACATAAAACCATATTTCCATTGCTAGCTCTGCCCTTTTCATTGTGGTAAGCACTCAAAAAAAGGGAAGGTTTGCCTCTTGACAATGTTCCTTGGACCAATTAGTGCTTTACCTTCCAGGCAGTCACCTTGAAAGAGAAAGTTCTCCCGGTTAATGAAGGTAGCACTGCGGTTACGTAATTACAGCAAGTAAATATCTATGAAAGCAAACAAAGTAAAAAAGGACCTTTCATCAGTAGCTAAGTTTTGTCAGTAACTGCAAGTTACTGTTCCTATAGGTAATAAACATATAATGAGAAATTACACCTGGAAGACAACAGCACTGTAGCTGGTGATATAATGAAATATTGACAACTTTTGATCTATCTCCTAAAGAGAACTGAAAAGCACCATGCTCTGCCAAACATGTTTTTGCCGATGCGTACATGATCACTATTCTGGTCAGGTAGTGCCAGTGACTGTGCTTGTACTGCTCAGGGCTGGTGCCCTGAGCATGGTGAGCACATCCAAGTCACAGCACATTTGCCTCAGCCCTCCTCTAGGCTCCATGTGGTGCAGCTAGGGCTTTAGGACATAATCAATATTTCTTTTGTGATTTCTCATGTCTAAAGCAATGAGAAGATTACCTCACAGTCCACCACAGAGGTAATTTCATAACCTGTGGGGGATAACTCCTGGCTTCTGCACACCTCACTGTTTGGGGTGAAGCCATGGAGAAGGAGGTGCTTGGCGTGCCTGTGTGGGACAGTGCTGGAGGACACTGTGGAGTGAAGAAAGGCAAATCTGGTGCAGATTGCCCATACCACCTTCTCTTGACATACCAAGGTGAACTGTTCTCCCCGCTGCACTTGGATTTGTTTCAGAGGAAGTCAGCTACTCTATCCCAAAAGGACTTGGAAATGAACTGATTCTTCTTCAGAGTGGATAAGTAAGGGGATGGGAGTCACAGGGGAAGCTGAGTTAACTCACAGGCTATATGAGGGTATGACAGCATAGCCAGAAATGCATCCTGTCTTATCCATTTCGTCATATGTGCCAGTGATCTTATCTTGCTGTCAAAGGGCAAGGTCTAGAAGACTTCCTGGAAATGTCATTGTGACCCCAATTCTCATTGACTTGGGGATGCAAAAGAGGCTATCGTTTTGCTGAGGCACAGAAGTAATTTTATTACCGAGTGCAGCTTAACTTCACAGGACACTATTGAAAGTGTACATTTCACTCCTTCCTGTCCCTGGCTGACATTCCTCCTACTTTCCCAGCGTCATTTAGTGACTGAGTGGCCAGTAAGTGAGCTGGAACCACCTGTGGATCTGATGGAAAGAGAAAACAATCATCAGAGATTGCCAGATTGGCAAGAGCCAAACTACCCCTTTGAAGAGCAACCCCCAGTCCTCAATTACAGGAGGAAATGATCCAGCAGGGTTGTCCTGGGACCCAGGTGCATGCCCAGTCCTGCTGTCTCCCACATAACTCTTGGAATTTCCCCTCCTCTCAGCTTGTGGTGGTGCAGTATGTGGTAGGTTTCTCAGAGCTATCAGGTGCAGGGAAGCATCAGGATGTAGAAGAGAGGGCCAAGGAGTTTGGTCATTTCTGGCCCACCTCCCAGGGACAAGCAGGAAAACTAGGATGACTCAACTAAAATTGCAAATTCAGTCTGCAGAAATGAGAGACACTCAGCTGCACCCCACCCCTTCAGAAGGCACCAAGCTTGCTTTTACTCGTAGAAATGTAGTTTACATCTTCAGCAGAGTCATCTTAGCTTTCTTGAAAGTCGGGCTGTCCCTGGTTAGACAAGCTTTCTGTGATTTCCAGGTGGAAGGCAAGAAGCCTGGTTACTGTCGGTGTAAACAATGCCAACAGTCTTCAGTTAACAAGCCGTGTAAATAAGTAACAATTTTCAGCACACAAGGCATGCCTCAGGCTACCTGCTGAGAGGGGAATTCTGGTAATATGGCTTTTGACAAACACAGCTGAATGAAGAAGAACTTCCAAATTCAAAAGAGAAAACATGGAATGGCAGTCACTTGCCTGCACAGGCACTTTCAGATGCTGTTAGATATTCAGAAATAAGTCTAAGAAATGCAAGTAAGGGTCCCAGCACTGGTAAGAATTGACAGATAGGTTTGTCTTTTGTCTTTCCTGAGGGAAATAGCAGTGTCCATGGGGATTCCCCATGCAATAAGCTTGCCAGTAAGAACAATATCCTATCTGGGCTGTAATAGAAAAAAAAAACAAGGCAAAAAAATGTAGTTTAAAGATTTAGATTTGAGATTTGGACAATAGGCCATGAACTGACAACTCTGGCTCCAGCTTTGTCTGGTTACTGACCACAGCTGTTCTTTAGTGCTTTGATCTAATGTCACCAGAGGAGCTTATCTAAACTGAACCCACTGTACCATAAACTGTAGAAAATCATATTTACACAAGAATTTCTACTTTGTGCATACCTTTACATTTTATTCCTGCTAAAAATAGGGAGGGAGAAGTGAGAGCTTGTATGAGCATCTCTGTTACCATCTGTGCTGATGGGCTGAAAGTTGAGCAAAAGCCACCTGACAGGTAATGGGGATGAGTTAGCAGCCTTGGGTGAAAGTAAGCGAGAGGACTCAGCAGTGCTGGAGGGAACACAGCACTTCAAGAAGCCCCAGTGCCTTGAATGTCAGATGTGGCATATGGGTGAACTGGACTGCGCTGGCTGGAAGGTAGTGTGACAGTGTGAGGGCAAAGAAACAAATAGCTAAGTGATTACAGGGGCCAGCAGCAAAATATGTTATGAGATGGGCAGAGAAAGGACAGCAGTCAAAGTCAGAGGAAAGGTAACTGGAGAAGGGGTACAGGAGATGGCAGAAAGCGGGGGGGAGTGATGTGGAATAGAAGGTAGAATGGGAAGGAGACAGATGCAGATTCGCTTGACAGAAATGTAAAGAGGCTGCAGCACCACAATTTATACTGTCCTAGCTTTTGTCATTTGAGAAGTGACAGGCATTGCAAGTAGTTTCAATCTGATTCTCTGGTCCTGATTCCCAGCCTTTCATCCTTGCCTGTTCCATTAATTGCCCTGCCTACTTTTGGTGCATTCTTCTGCATTCAGGTAGGAATCTGCCTTCTCCATATTGCTGTGCCTGGAAGGACACAGGAGCCCCCAGGAGTGTTAGCTCCTTTAGTCTCTGCTCTGGTGTTTACATCTGGCAGCAGTCTGCATCAGCTTTGAGCAAGGACCTTTCTTTAGACCTGATACTAAAAATGCTCAGTGCAAACTGTTCTTGGCGAAGATCCAGTGAGATTTTTCCTGAGGATCTGCAAACTGAAATTTCTCCAAAAACTTCTATATCTTTACCAAATTTGGGCATATTTTCCCAAGAACAGCAAGACTTCCTCTCTGACCGAAAGTCATCTCTTTGCCAAACATGCTACTCCAGCATGTTAGGGCACTGCAGCTTTGCCAAAATAAAACTTCTGCCAAAATTCTGGGCTAAACAGTGTTCATTCTCCAATCTCAGTCTTACATAGGGTTTTGGCTGCAGTTTCCTCCATGCTCCTAAGAAAACCTCTTCCCAAAGCAGCCACCTGGGCATGAGAAAATTAGGACTGAATGCTGGAAGCCTTCTATGAGCAGCATAAGATAGCACTGATCTTCTGCAGAAATCTTCCCACGCAACTTCATGACTTCACTTTGCTTCTGCATGCAAGTCTCTCCTCCCTCTTACCAGGGCTCTCTCACTAAGGTATCTTTCCTTCCAAAACCTGTGCCTCAGGGTGCGTGCACTTGTCTGGTTTCTACACTTGGGTGCAGACCCGGCTTTCCCCAAGGCAGTGGTGGCACCGTGCAGTTTGGCAGGGGTGCTGACAGAGGTCTGCAAGTTCCCTTCCAAGGACACATGGGGGCTGTGCATGTTCACGGCATTAGCTCTTTCGGGTTAGGTCTATGAGCCATGTGGCAGTAACAGCTTTTGCTCCTGTCTCTCACCCTGCACCCCCAGGACATTGGCTGGTAAGGACAGGTTGGAGGCATCTGGCCATAGTTGTATGCCACTATGTATGGGACATGAGTGTGAAAAAAGGGTAAGGCAACCCAGCAACCTCTAGTCTGCAGTAAAGAAATATAGATTAAAAGCAAAGGAAAGCAAGGGAAACATTTTCTGCTCTTCTACCTTTCTCCACTGTGACAGATGCCACACAGAGTCGCCCTGGCAGTGGGTGAGGCAGGGAGCGCTGTTCATGTTATCCAGCCTGAGGAATCTCACTGTGATGGTAACCCAAATTGGAAGACTGGTTACCTGCTTAATGGAAAAAAACAGGACATAGGTCTTGGCGTAGCTTCTCCTCCAATGATGGCAGGAGAGCTCAGCTCCCACCTTAGGGTGGCTGCATTACTTAAGTGCCTGAAAATCAGTGATATCGGCAATCCTCCCTCTTATTTGCAGTACGGGTGGGAGCAGGGAAGCCTCACAGAGTGTATGTGGTTGAAGATGAAATAAACATCAAATAAACAACTTTATTTACAGGCTAAGGAGACCAAGGTGTTCCAGGCCCAGGGTTTGGCTGCATATGGTATAGCTCACGCAATGAATGAAAATGCAGCCATCATGGGATAGTGTTACCCTTCCTGCTGCCTTTCTCTTGCCTCCCCTCATTGCTCAATCTTCACTTTGTATTGCCCATTCTTTTCCTCTTCAGCTTTAAACCATGTCCCCCATATATCTGTTTTAGTTCAGGGAGCAGCTGAGGACTGCCATAGGAAGAAGATCCTCGGGGTGCTCCTTTGTGCCTGATGACAGAGGGAGGTGTGGGGTGGGCCGTGGGAAGGGCTGTGGGGCAGAGGTGTAGTTTGTACCCTCTCCTGTCCCTTTGTTTCACTTCTAAAAACTTCCTCAGAAACACCTCAGGTTGATGCAGAACTCAGCTAGTGGAGGTGTGCAATCTACACCGAGACCACACTGCTTTTGCTGCCTTTACTATGAAGTGCTTTGTTTCCATGAGTTCTTCTGCCAAAGCAGCCAGATGCCTCTTCCCGGACTGCTCAGGCCTCCAGAGACCCTGTGCAGTGATGTGGGGCATCGCAGGCTGTGGGTGACTATTCTGCAGTTCAGAGACCCGGCAAAAACTTGAGTCTTTCCCCAGGCAGTGGTCTGAGCTGAATCCAGGTGCTCTGCCTGGAGGCAAAAGCCAGTGCTGTCTTCTACAGTGCAAACACAAAGCTTCACAAGGCATTGGGGATGTCTGACTTGGGGCAGTGCCATCAGCACTGAATGGGTCCCTTTGCTTGTACAAGGGAATTAAATTTGCAGCAGAACTCTTGGAAGCCTTAACAATTGCTTGTCAGGACCTCAGATTTCCCTCCGTTACTCAGAGGTGCAAAAGCCACTCACGGTTGGTTCCCAGAACAGAGATACCGACAGCACAGCCCTGCTCATCTTCCCTAATCTTCTTTCGCAGAACCTCAGGATGGGAAGAGTGAGTGGAGAGTGGAGGGAGGAGTACGCAGTGCCTGGCTGGAGGGATGAGGGGCTGGGTAGGGAGCAGAGGGGTGTGCAGAGAGTGGGGAACAGAGCACCCAGGAGGTAGAGAAGGGGATGCGAAGGGTCAGCGGGAGGGGTCACTACGGGGCCTTGGAAAAGGCAAGGGGAAAAGGAGAACAGACGTGGGGTAGTGAGGAAAGGAACTCCAAGGAGCCTCTGAAACACATGGCTCACTTGGGAAGCAGACTGTGGGGAGGAGGGAGGGAGCTCCAGCTCCTACCCCAAGTAGATAATGGACTTGCTGGAAAAAGTGGTCAAGAAATGGCCATGTCCACTACATTTTCTTGTCTCATCCTGGGGTGCTGGAAGTCAGAGGTTTATTTTTCTGAGGCCATGCTTTCTTTCAGGCAAGGAGTTGGATGATCCAGGGCCACCATAAAGTAGTGGTTGCTGCTGGAGTCTTCTCCACAGTTTCGGTAAATCCCGCAGCCATACATGTCTGCAGGGGAACAAAGGCTCCCAGCTGTTCGGGCAGTTTGGAAACACCCAAGGGTTTTCCTGTTGGACACAGCAGTGGCAGAGTTCACCTCTCTTTGCTTTTCCAAACACTTGACAAGTCAAAATGAGCTGGAAAGCCCACATGGGCCTTTTTTTGCCCCCTTGCCTGCAACCTCAGCACCCATGGGCCTGCCACTACAGGACGTGGAGTAGGGGGAGGTGAAAATGAAGAGGTGGTTTCCCCCAGTGCTCTCTGCGATTCCAGCTGTGCTGACTTCCCATTTTGGTGGTAGGAGAGAACTGTGACTTATTTATGCAGTCAAGAACATGCTGTTCCTCTTCCTATTTCACGTGCCATTGCTATAGGGTAGTACTTTAAACACTTGTGAAACAAAAGGCATATCTTAAAGTAAGTGTAAAGAAATGCTTTCTTTCTAGCTAACAAGTGATAGCTAGTAGCTAGCTAGAGTAATTTCTTTGCACTTCTCAGCTGTGTGAATCAGTCATTCATCACAGAAGGAGATTTTGATCTTTCTGCATGTACTTATCAGTTAAATAACTGATAAATCTCATGGATATACCTCATGCTGATACAATTTTCTTTCCTTTAGCTCCTGCAATCATGATTCTATATGTCTAAAATTATCACTCTCCCATTGACTAGAATCCTTTGCTTCAGTTGTCTATGTTTTAGGAAAGGACATGTTTTCTGATTGTGCAGGCAGAAGAATCTTTGCCTAGGGACAGGCTGCAATCTTGGCACTTATTCTATAATCCCAGGGCTAGGATATATCTGGGATCTGGTAATGAAATATAATTGTTAGGTGCCAAAGCACCAACCTGCTCTGCTGCCCATAAAATCAGGGTGTTTTTAAGGAGAACAAGGAGATATGTCATAAACGTGAAGGCTTTTTTTTTTTTTCAGGACTATATTAAGCCACTTTAAAAATAGAAAGTTCATGTCAAGACCCATCTTGACTTGCCACATGCTTCCTGTCTTCTTTTCTCTTGTTAATGTTTTTTTTTTGGCAGCAAAGAACTCCTTTGCTTACATTTAAAAAAGAAGGCAAAATTGGGGAAAAAATGAGAGTGCATCCCAGGCAGCATTTCCAGAGCCTCACGTCCTGCAGCCACCTATTGCTGCCCCATCTAGGTGGAAAACAGCACTAGCAGCCAAGGAGAATGCTGGCTGCTCTGTGTCGATGAGGTAGACCAGTGGGTCCAGTGTTTCTCTGGACCTCTCCAAACATCACCTGCCCCTTCAGACCTCAAGGCGGCCTCCCTCTGGCAGCCAGCTGTGGGACTGTTGTTCACTTGCCCATTGCCCCCACTCTGCTGGAAGGCTCGTCTAGCGGTGAGGACCTCTGACCACCTGGTTGGAGCAACAGTGGAGTGCTGTGAATGTGACATTGGCTCACAAGGGCTGCTGGTGGAGGCAGAAGCAAACTGGAAGAGACTGGAAAGATGAGAAGTTGGTACAGAGGGGAGAGGTGAGGGCAGAAGCAGCCAGGAGGCCCACAGGAAACACTCAGAGAGGGAAAGAAAATGAAAAAAGGAAGAGACGAACAACACAGAAATCATTTAAAGACCCATAGACCTGGCAAGACCTAGAATAAAGAAATTAAAATAATTTTCCAAGAAATATTTTAACACCAGCCAAGGTAGTTTTCAGGCAGCTCTCCTGTTACCCTCACTGGGACACAGGCACCCAAACCAGCAAGGACTCCCGCCCTAAGCCGTGTCTCTGCTAGCTCTCACCTCCAGCATGCTGTCCTATCCTGTAGGAACAGTGACAGTATTCACATTTTCAAGACCATGCCTGAATGTGTCAGTAATGGTTATCATGCACAGCTCTTCTCATAGCTTGCTTTGTGAAGGAGGCCTTCTGGCAGATGCCTTGATTTTGTGTCTGGGGAAACTGAAAAACAAGATGTGAAAGGGCTCGCCCAAAATTATCCGGGAAGGCAGTGACAGAACCAATACCAGAGCCCAAAGTTTGAAAGTTTCCTTCTCTGTCCATGGGGTCAAAATAAGCCAAATTTGCTGCATAGAATTTCTCTGATATCTACAGAGTGCATATAAATGTAGTTTGAGGTTCGCATTATTAGCAGCGCCAGGACCTTTATTTAAAGCATCTGTTTTGACTTTTCCACTTCAAGCCAAAGGAAACATTCCTGAGCTTTGTCAGTGTATTGCCGGCCAGACTTCTGAGCAGATACCTTAACGATATCCAGCAAGGTGTATTCGACAAAATAACATTCTCTGGTGACAGCCACTGCTTCTTCCCAAACTAGCATCTTCCTTTGGGGAAAAAAACCCACAGACGTTAATTATCATCATCATTAGTATTATTAGTATTATTTGTTTGAGTGTGTCATGAGGACTTCCCCTTTAGCTACCCCAAGAAGCCCGCTGGCACCTAGTGGGGGATCTGAAGACAATTTGCATTCCAGAGGAATCTGCTGGGAAAGTCCAGGACTCTTAGGGCTTTGAACATCACACATCTGAGGAAAGATTGCCTGATTGCCGTAACTCGAGATGGGGCTCTCTGCTGAAGTGTCTGACGTCCTGGTCCAGTTGTAAACCAGTTTTCTGACTCGGTCTATACCAACAATAAAAAACAGGCATGCAGGTGCTGGCCAAGCATGTCTAGCTGAGTTTGTGAGGCCACATAGCCTGTGGCAAGAAACCTCAGCTTTGCTGTCTGTTTGCCACATACTCAACATTGCTGTTAGTATTTCACTGCCTATAGCTGAGATGCTCCACAGCTACAAATATCAAAGGTAAAGAAAATGTTTTACAGTTCTCCCCTATGATCCTGAATGTGTTACCAAAGCAAAACTATTTCTTACAGATATGATCCCCATAATGAAGTAGGACAAACTCAAAGGTGAACACCTTTGACTACAGTTACTTCAGACCCGGGGGATGAAAAGGCAACTTCGTCACTAGCACCACAGCAGACCTCTTGGCTTTGCCTGATCTACAGAAAATATCTTTTTTTTGTAAAAAAAGAAAGACAGTAAACACCTGTCATCCAGGTGAAATAACTACCAGTCAGTGTCCTTCAAATCTGGCCCAGAAGTTCTCAGTATTGTGCGGAAGATTGTGTTTTGGTGCGCCGCATGTACCAGCAGCAGCCAGCCTGGATTCCCACAGACCTGACATGAAGCCAGGGTTATCATCATACCCATTCTGCTCCTCTAGTTGGGTTTGCGTCACCATCATTCACCACAGTCTGGGTTGGGAAAAGAGCAGTAAGGATTTTAAAAACAGTTTCAATAGGTTTTCAGACGACCATGAAAGTGTCTCTGCTAAAGGTAACCGTGAGGGTCAACAAGTGAAGAATGAGCACAGGTGAACTAGATGCATTTTTGAGATGTTTAAAGAGAGAGAGATCATTCCATACCTGCTGTTCATCCAGCCTGTTGAAATGAAGGTCTGAGACTGTCACTGCTCTGATGCTGCACAAGGAGCAGCAACATCAGCCCCCTACCAGGCCAAAGCCATGCAGCTGGATGAGGCCAGTTTTGAAAAGCTCTCGCATTACCCCCTTTGTTGCTCTAATGGAGAAACAGCAGCTCCTGCTCATCCCCATGGCATGAGCTTCAGCTTCTGCCTCTATGTGCATAGCCTTGCATACAATGTATGGAGCAGAGATAGGCTCAAATGTGGCCCTTGGACCCTGGCCATGGGGTCTGGTAAACATCCAGGTAAGCAGCACAAGTTGAGCAAGTGGTGCAAGCTGCCTGCACGGTTATGATATGGATCTCCCAAGCACCTGGTCAGCACTGACTGCTCTCATCCCTGTCTCCAAATGGTCACTTGCTACTCTGCTTTTTCCCTCAGCCTGCTTCTGCTGGCTGCCAGCACAGCCTGAGAGTGGTTGAGGAACCTCTTACTGAACATAGCATCAAATTGTCATCCCAGTCTCAGCTGTGAGAAACACCCTGTGACTGCCTATTAGAAACTGCACTTTGCTCTTTTTTTCTCTGCCTGCATGACATATAGAAGGAAACAGAAATAATGAAAATGCTAAGTTAGCAAACTCAGGCCTCCACAAAAACATTTCTATATGAATGCCTAAGCAACATCCCCAAAATGGCATCAAAATACACATGTTTACTGGGGAAGCTGGATTGTGACATGGCAACATAACCTTGGATTGGATGCATAAATAGGAAAGGCACTTTCCTTTTTAGTTTGCCAATAGTTTGCTTGTGGATAGTAGCTCCTTGCTAGGAAACATTGTCATTTCAGCCTTAACAATAGTTGATTAGGTTGAGCTAAGGATTGTTCCCATCCACCCTGGGTTACTGTAATTCCTCCAAACAAGTTCAATGTGAGCAGAGGGAAGACATCAGCCATCCTCTGCAGTGCAGGGTCCCAGGCACAGCACTTAGGGCTTCCAGGCTCCATACTGCTTCCCAGTCTGTTTCTTGAGTGACTTTAAAGCCAAATCCTTATGTCAGATACTGAATTCAGATTCAGGAGTGGTTAGGATGGCTGCAACTCTTAGTGAGTGTCAAGGGCTCCAGCTATAGGCCAAGCTCTGAGAAGAGAGCAGGAAAAGCCCAAAGTCCCTTCTGGAGCTTTCCAAAGCCTTTTGTGCCAACTGAGCCTTCCCAGCATTGTGAGAGCTTTGGAAATCTGAAAGTCTTTTAGCTTGTCTCCCACCCTCAAAAAAATACGTTTCCTCAGAAGCCTACAAGTAATCCCTCCCAAACTTGTTGAAGGATTCAACAAACCCAGCCTTTCTCCATCCAGAACTCTGATCTCCCACACTGAGGAAAAGCCAGAGTGCTTCCCAGCATGCTAGGCCTTTTGCTCTTGCCCTTTGATTTTTTCCTAGAAAGCCCAGAGTAAATATATATGATATGAGTATAGCACAAACCACAGAAAAGCACTGTGTTATCAAATGTCTAAGCAAAGTCTTCCTTTGCGCAAGCGTCAGTCAACCACTGACTGTAGCATGAGGGCATATGTGCAACCACCCTGGAGAAGAGGTGGCCTTCTGTGGTAGCACACTGGTACAGAACGTAATCCCAAAAGCTCTGAGGAAAAATGGATGAAGGGACTTGGGTTCTTTTTTATCCACAGTCTACTACAACCAGATTATTTTGTAACAGATAACTTCTCTGTTTGCAGATCCATGAGAAGACTAATGTCTGCACATGGCTGGTTTTTTTTCTCCAATGCTGCCCTTCAGCCTCTATTTTTGCTATGCAGATTAGAAAAGGAGGCATTAAACATAGAGTCCATTTTCTGTCATGCGAAGGTGGATGGCTGTCAAGGGACACAGGTCTCTGACTCACACTCCCAGCTGTGCCAGTTCATTACATTACCACCATCCTCCCTCTTTCTCTCCCCATGCACAGATGTCTGCACCTCTATTCTTCTGCCTTAAGCTAAAGTGCCAGGTAATAAAAGCTAATAAACCAGCTGTGAACTGGGGCAACAGGGCAGTAAATACACACCTCTGCACACCTAGCAAGGACTGGTTCCCCAGCATTTGCTAGTCAGAGTCCAAAGAATTTTCTGTGCCTGCACTTTGACTACCTAGATTCGCTCTGCTCTTCCCTACAGGTATAATAATTTTCTTCCTTTTCCTTTTTAAGCATCAGGGTGAATGGTTACAGCCTTTGGAATTGTTCTTTTTTTCTTCCTTTTCCTTTTTAAGCATCAGGGAGAATGGTTACAGCCTTTGGAATTGTTCTTATCTCCCACTGCCCTGGTGGTTGCCCTACAGTCATAGATAATATCATTTCATGGGGCATTTGGAGCTTCATGCTGCCTTGCTGCAATCCCCAGAAATTTTGTCATCCATTTCAGCTGGCACGGGCATAGACCTGTGAGTAAGACCTCTCCTGTGCGCCTCTGTATGTGCCAAGAAGAGTGAAGATTGCTGGTCTCTGTGTGGGATGGCAGGACTCAACCTGCTCAGAACTGTAGAGATTTCAGGATATGGCAATAGCTGCTTGTTTATATTATGTATCTCCAAGTCAATTACATAAAAAAGCTTTGGCGTAATGTTTTCATTTAAAACACTCTGCTGTACAGGAGAGCAAACATTATGATTTTTTTCTTGGTAGAATCAAATGTGGAAAAGGTGTAGAAAGCATCATGTGTTTCTTAAAGTATGAACCCCCAGAAAGCAAGTGGCTAGAAAGTGTAAAGATGAGTCCCCTGGCACTACAGAGCACCGCTACAAATTCCACGTCAGTTTTTGTGACTTTGCTGTGAGTCCACTTGAAGAGATGTGCTTTCAGATGTAAGTCTGAAATCATTGGCCATCTGTCTAAAGGCCATTTGTTTGTTTGGGCTATGAAGTAATGACTTTGAAGGGAGGTAAAAAAAGCATCTTGGACTTCCCCTTCGGTATTTCTATTCAGTTTGCCAATAAGCAGTGGAAGTTTGATACTTCCTTTTATGTCTACAATAGAGCACAAAAGTACACGGTAAACTCCTCTTTCCATTGCAAACAACTCACACAAAAATATCAGCTTAAATTTGAGTGTGATTTCTCCTGGAGACACTCGAGGACAAAAGAGCATAACTCCCACACATTTAACCTCCCAGGCGACTTGCCGTGAGCCACCAGGGACATTCTTTCTGTGGGTCTGTCACACTGACTGAAACAATCAGGGAATAAAATAACCTCATGTGAACTGGAGAGTTCTTCTGCTTTAATGTACAGCCTTCTGAACGTCCCTTAAGCTAAGAAATAGCTATATGATACGCTTCTTTAAAGTCTTACATCTGGAAAGGTTCTCAGACTTCATAATTGTTAAAAGAGGTAAAATTTAAAATATGAATATATTGAAAATATGAATATATGCGAATTTAAAATATGAATATATTTTGTTAGCTGAAAAACCGTATACATCATAATTTTGTTGCAATTTAATATAGTAGTCCTGTAATGAAGAATTAAATAACTTTTTTTTAAGACTTAGCACAGCAGATCCACACAATCGTGAATTCCATGATCTTCAAGTCAGACCATTAACATAGTTCATATATTCTATCTTTTCTTATAGGAAACAGACCAAGAGACTAAACATTTTTCCTTGTTTTCTCTATAGGGAAAAAAATTTAAATAAACTTAGAAGAGAAAATGTCCTTTTTTTTTTGCTTCATACCCTAACTTCTTTCAAAAAGAAAGAAAAAACTTTTTGTCTTGCATCTTTGTGCCACTCATTTTGGCTTGAACTGCAGACCTGCAGTAGTATTTAAATGCTTAGTACTTTTAGCCAGCTTTACAAGAAGATGAAACATAACCTCTGTTTCAGCATTTCCTTCAGAGATAGTCAGGGTTTTTTCACATCGTTGAAATTTTGTAATAAATTTCACCACTTAAAGAGAAAAGACAATTGCTTGTCTCCTGAATTTCCCTGTTACCATCATTAAAGGAATAATATGCAGAAAGTTTTTAGGACCTGCTGGGAATCACTTTCCATTGTAAATAACATTTCATAAAAATGTTCTGGCTCTAAATCCATCTTGTTAGTCTAAACTTATGTTTACATATTTATGTATGTTTTGATAGCACTAAATTATTATATTTTTATGTAAGCCAAAAATTCTGGACAGCTCCTGCCTTGCAGAAAAAGTAATCTGAAGTAGGAACACATATAGGTGTTTCTGTGTATGTGTGTGCATGTCTGAGATTCACATTAAAAAAAATGTAAAATTCTTTTTGACTCAATGTTGCCTCATGCACCAGCCACAGACGTGATCGCTGTTGTATTAAATAAAGCACAAAGCATTTTTCCTACCAAAATGAAACTTCCATTTTTGGTGCCACCAGAAACACGGTACTTTTCAAGCAAGGGGATGATCCTAAGAATTTCCCAGGGAATGCTGAGAGGAAATGGAAGTGGCGTAATGAGAACCATCAGATTTCTGACCTTATCCTTGTACTGTTCAGAGCTATGATTAGATCTCATTTGTTTTCTGACTTCTTTGCTTACCATCAGAGAAGAAAAGGCTTCCCATATTACTATTAACAGAAGAAAACGTACTTTTGAGTCATTTTTGGAGTAGAATGTTTGTTCACTTGATTTACCCTGGAGGTGTTTAAGGGGAGACTGGATGAGGCACTGAGTGCCATGGTTTAGATGATGGGTTGGTGTTGGTGTTGGGTTATAGGTTGGATTTGATGATCTCAGAGGTCCTTTCCAACCTTGTGATACTGTGATACTGTGTGATACAGTGATTTTGAACATCACGCTTTCTACAGAAGTTTGAAGAAATGCTCAAGACCTGGAAATCTTCTTAGAAAATGCCAAGATATTACTACCTCGTGCCCCAGGAATCCTGGAAATACCCAACTTTGCAGATAGCTGTGCAGTGTCATTCCGTGATTGCAGGGGATCCCAGGTGTGACCAACCAGGACAACAAGAGCAGTGAACCATGTGTTTCAAAAGCAGCCTCCTCCCTTTGAAAACCAACAAGGACAATATACGATCTCATTAATATTTGGGGGTTTTGCTCTAAATAATCATGCCAACAATGAATGGCAATGCCACTGTCTTATAAGAAAAGAGAGAATGCCAGTGTCCATGGGTGAATCATGCGGTTTTGACCTTTCCTGTGTTCCCATGGATAGCGTTCATGTGAAGTGGCAGCACAGAGAGATTTTCGACTCTAGATAACCTGGTATCAACCTGCTCTTGTTTCTGGGAGCAGGATCAGGAAGCTCAGTGGTAGGGCCCAATTCTTGACTTGCCTATTAGGATTTGTGAGTCTGTAGGTATTGGTAAGGCAGGTGAGACTCAAGCACCAGGTTTTTTGCTATATCATGTGATCAAACAATAAGTATGAGTAAAATAGCCTTCCTCCAAAGTCACACTCTGTGTGTTACATTTATTTATATTGCAAGTTACATCTCATAGCAAAATAAAATAATGTATTAATAAAAGGTTAGAAAGGTCTATAACTGAAATCTTGGTATCTTTGCGAAATAATTTTCCTGGATCTTTAACTTTATGAGTTGCAATACCTGTATCCTTACAAACAGGGGATTTACTAAAACAGATACCCGTCTTGGGGTGGTGGTGGGGTAAAATGTGAATTTTTTCTCAGATAATGTGGATATCATCATTTAGTTTTGGATATTCTAAAGAAAAACATCTGTTTTTTTTCATTTGCTGAAGATATGCATAAAGATCAAGCTAAGTGGATGTTAAATCTCCATGCTGAGGAGCTAAAGCAGTAGTTGCTCCAGGGAGGGAGCACGCTCAGCTCTGTTACCAGCAGTGTCTTCTGACATGACTGCAAATTGCCAGAACAAGTCATTATTTCAGTCAAAGCTATTTGTCAAGTCTAAATGTCAGATGACTGGCTGTAATCAAGGTAGGCCGATGTGTTTGTAGTGAAGTTCACCATATACCTAACAGGTCTCACAGAGGTCTTATCCAACATGGTGAGAGCTGTGGAGGTGGAGGAAAAGTCAACAAAATGGGAAACGTTATTGAGTTGTTTTCTTCTCAGCAGCTCCCTGAACCAGATAGGGTTTCCATGCATTTAGTCTCTTTCCCCTGACCCTTGCTTTGTTTCCCCCCGCAGCCCTATGAGCATTGATAGCACTCCTGGCCATGGGGTCATCTCCTTCTTGTCCAGAAAACACAAGTGAGGGGGAGAAATACATCTGAAGCCTCCCGGCCCTGCAGTCACCCTCGCAGGGTGAGGTCCAGTGGGTCTGATCCTGCCACCAACAGAGAGCAAGAAAGTTCCTACTCTCCTGGTCCACTCCTGTCCACTGACCACCATGTCCTGGCATAGTGATGGGCTTCTGGCAGTCTGGAGCCCCAGCCTTGCAGTGGAATTGCGCATCCCTGGTGGCCAAGGGCTCCACGGTATCCTCTCTCAGTATTCCCCATCCCGGGGCAGCCATGGGACAAGCTTTTGCAGGGGAGAGCAGGGTGGGACTGAAGCAGTCACACCCCACCTCCCATGTGAGTTTGTACACCCACGCTAACACTGATTACGTTTTCAGGAACTGGGATCATTTTTCATCAGTGCCTGGAGGTATCCACGTAATTTTAGAAGATACATAGGATCCACTGCCTCAACTGACCTGATTTTGATTTGTGAATTGGGATTTTTTCTTTGTAAAAATTATTCTGGGGGTTGCAATGCCCAAATTAGGATGAGAAGGCTAAATGAACACTGTGTGCCAGTGCTCTTATTTTTTTTCTTTCTGGTTATTAATTAGCAGAAGTGAAAAATAGGACTTAAAGAAAATTAGTGGGTTTTTTAATGGATGCCCATTTCATTAAAAAAAAAACCAGTTTGTCCCAGAGCAAAGTGGAGGGAAATTACAAGCTTTGATGGAAAATTTTTGATTACCTTTAATAATTTTTAGAAAAATCCTTCTTTCTCATTTTGAGCAATTTGCTTTGAAATGTAAGCTCTTCTAAACACTAAAAAATATAAAACTCAAGCAGAATTGTTTTTTCATAAACAGAAATATTCCCATTTGAACTTCTCCCTTTTGTCCTGAAGAAAAAAAAATAAATTTCTTGAGAATGTTAATGAGAGGGAAAGAGACCTTCTGCTCTCATAAATATCTGTATATACACCTTACCTTCGTTAGCATTTCAGTGTGTAGTGGTAGCACTTTACAGAACCTGTCTGATTTCTTATTATTTGCTCACAAGCTTAATTCCTCCTTATCTCAAAGGACAGAAATCCACTGATCAAGTTTGACCTTGCTGTAGTTCTGAATAATACCATTCTGTCATTGCTGAATTTGGTCCATTATGATTAGAAAGTGTGCTTAGCTGGCAAGGAGATTAGCTGAGCGTATGTGCTTAATTTTAAGCATGCTTTTAATGTTATCCCTTTTCAACAAACCACTTAGACACATGCTTAACAGCCCGTGTGCTTGAAGTTAATTAAGTGCCTAATTGCTTTTCTGAATGTGGGCCTGAATAGGGATGGACTAAAGCATGTACTGCAGTTGTCAGTTAAATTGCATCCTAAAAAACAACTGTTTTCCTAACCCTTCACCTCCCCTTCAACCTTGCTCAATTTATTTCATGCCTGTGACAGCCAAATCATCCCTGTGTTTGCATAACAAAAATCAACCAAATCGAGTTATGGCCTCTTCATACTAGCTCTAAATATACTTGTAAATAGTTGTAATTAAATCCAGAAATCTAGTAATGTGGTATTAATTGGCCTAATGGAGAACTGAGAGAGAAATGTGGTTTCTGAAGACAGTAAAATTCTGTGCCCTGGAACACAGCACAGAAGGCCTATGGAAATAATAAACCTTGTCACGATTGGTTGTTTTTTCTTTAAAAAAAAATGGCAGAGGATTCAGATTCTTCAGAAGGTTTTCAGAAGTGCAACCGGTCACTTTTCTTGGGGGTGAGAAGGGACCCGCCGAAACAGGTAGGTGCTCCCTGTGGGTGTGGAAGAGTGGGGCTGGGCCAGATTACAAACACCTTGGCCAAACAACGCAGAGCAACAATTAGTCATCGGTTCAGGTGATTTAAAACACGTTACCTTTGCCCCATGGGCTTCCTGCCTGAGGAGGATTGGCAGGTGGACAGATGGGGATGGGCAATGGGCCAGCCTCCAGCGAAAGGGAAAATGAGAGGCAGAGCAAGGAGGAATTCCTTGCTTGCAACATTTCTCCAATAAAAAAATAACAATAATTAAAAGAAAAAACACATAAGAAAGAAAAATAACCCACAAACCTGCTGGAACATCTCATTTTTTTCCTGATGATAAGAAACAAACCAATAAATACTCACATCTCTGTGTTGCCATGTGGCTGAATCCCAGTCCACCAGGTGGTTCCAATCACAGAGTGACGTGAGTTGGAAGAGACCCACAAGGATTACTGAGTCCAGCTCCTGTACCTGCACGGCATGACCCCAACATTCACACCGTGTGTCTGAGGGCATTGTCCGAATTCCTCTTGAATATTGTCAGGCTTGGTGCCGTGACTGTTTCCCTGGGGAACTTTTCCAGTGCTCTACCACCCCAAGCTTTATTTTTCCACAGTTCCTCCATGCCTGTTGAGCACTGGAACCCAGAAATTCCCTAACACGTGTTAAATATCATCATTGCATAGCTAAAACGAATGAGTATCTTGCCCGCACAGCATCTTTTATTGATAAAAGTGCTGTAACCATTCACCTCTTGCCTTTCCTGATCGGTGGCAGGGAAACTCCCGAGAAGATGGGATTTGCCCAGCCCCACAGGGAGCGGCTGCAGGACAACGGGCTGCAACGTAGGAAGGCTGTCAGCCCGACAAGAGCTATTTTACTGACGGCCCCGGCCGAGCGCGGTGATACCCTGCCGTGCCGTGCCGGAGCGCAGTACTGCAGCTGCCGCCGCTGCGGAACAGGCGTGGGCGACGTCATCGCGAGGAGGGCGCAGCAACCAGATTAAAGAGGCAGTTAATTAGGGCTTTATCCTCTAATTCACGCCGGCAGAGCGTAACTTGTTCTCGTATAGTAAATACTGCGGGGTTAACTTCTCTCCTTTTTTTTTTTTATTATCATGAGGATGTGCCAAGAGAAGTTTCAGTTGGATATTAGGAAAACGTTTTTCACTCAGAGGGTGGTGGAGCACTGGAACAGCTCCCCAGGAAAGCAGTCAGGGCACCAAGCCTGACAATATTGAAGAAGCATTTGGACAATGCCCTCAGACACACGGTGTGAATGTTGGGGTTGTCCTGTGCAAGGATGGGACTTGGATCAGATGATCCTTGTGAGTCCCTTCCAACTCAGGTCATTCTGTGATTCTGTGACTCTGCGAACTCCAGGTGAGATCCCCTCTGGCTCCTTCCAACACTGGAAAGTTCCTCCACTGAGGTAGGTGCCAAACCTTTTTGGCAGTCCACAGAGCCGGAAATAGGCACTGCTGTGCGTGCTGTAAGGAGGGCAGTGACAAGTGGTATACATCACATATTGGGAAAAAAAGCTACACTTTTCTGAAAGACCATCGCGTGTTCGACACATATGCACATGAGGAAAGTTACTGTGTCATCTTACTCCTTTCACCACACGAAGCTGGTATATTTAAGCCAGCTTTACATAATAGCAAATGACTTTTCCCTTCTTCTTGTTCTCTCAGCAGCCTGTGAGGCTGCCTGGAAGCTCTCAGAACTCCTCTGGGAGCAAGTTTGTTTTCAGAGGCAGCAAGCCTTGAGTCTCATCCATTTGCAATCTCTGTTAGGGTCTGATGTTTCAAACATCTGCATGGCCATTACAGAGCCAGAGGATGCAAGCATTGCCTGCTTAGTGGGAAAACCAAATCTCCCTCCAGTTGCTGATAAGACTTAGGACATGTAACTCTCTGCAAAGTTCACACGGTATTGAACTGGACTGTACAGCCCTTTGCCAGTACAATATGTATTCCTGCTTGATCTCATGTTGTAAGTTGTAAAAACTGTTCTCTTACATCCTGTGACTGACCAATAAATTGTGTTTACCCTGTAAAATACTGAATGAATGTATGTACAAGACAAAGCTTTCACAAAGTGGAAATGATGGCAAGAGGAAGCGTGGATTGTCACATCGCCACACTGCAAACACCAAAGTGCCCCCAGTCTGTTTATCTTCAGAGAAACTGGCAAAGCCTTGAGTGATTCATAGATATCTGATTATACCAGGAAAAAAAAAAGATGAGGGAAGCTGCCAGAAACTGGAAGGCTGGAAAATAGGGTCTTACATATTAATAACATTTAAGGCCAAGCAATACCCTACACTATGAATCTGTGAGCACCAAACTGTCATAGGAACAAAGAGCAATTAATAAACTGTATCATAGCAGAAGCTCCTTCTATAGGATGCTTGTGAAATTTCTTGATACCTCCTAGCCTGCCTGGAATACTAGTTTGAACCTGAGCCCTTGCAAGGTCATGAAGTCTCTACCTCTGGAAAAACCCTAGTCTAGTTCCTTTAACCATGTTTTCTGCCACAGTGCTAGCTACCATGACTATAGAGGAAAAATCCATGGACCACCAAGAGGACCTGCTGGACAGCAGGCTCAGACATGCCTTGTTCCAAAAGCAAATGACTGTTAAAATCTATTTTCACAGAAATGCAGTAGGAATCTCTAGATACCTAGGCCCATCTGCAGCAGAGATCACAGAAAATGAGCTGTTGCTTCCTTGCATTGTGTGCCTCTGTCCATGTGCCTCTGTCCCTTGTTTCCATAGATTTCTCAGAGGCAGTAGAGCTCCTGTCCTATGGAGACTCTGCAGTTTTCCTGAGTTCTTGGGGTACACTCAAGAGCCCAAGGTAGTCCCAGTATGAGCCATGTACCATGCACAGATTACTCAGGGATCTGCTATGGAGCAGAACTCAGTGAAACAAGATAAGATACCTTGATCCCACCAAGCACAGGAGGAGGCCGTACGCCTATACAAGGCTGCCTTGATGATGATGAACTGTTGAGGAGCAGCTGCTAGAGCACAAGTACCAGTAATATCTCAACAATTTGAGGATCTGATGAGTGGTCAGTTCTGATATCCCCACTGCTGAGTCTGCTTTGTGTCTGCAGTAAAGTACACAGTCACCAGGCTGCTGGCAACCTGCTCTGACTCTGTGCACTCCTGGAACTGGCTGTTCCTGGTGGCTCTGACTGACTGTCTTATTGCAGAACTTCGAAGACATCACTCTGATAAGCACGAACAGGCTGTGAGGATGGGGAGACATCATTGGTGTGAGGGCTGATGTGGGAAGAGCTGCTGCTGCATGCAGTATGTTGCTACATGATGGCCATTTCCTCCTTACACAGTCCATATGAGCCATAAATCACTAGCACAGTTTCCAGGTACACATGGAGAAGGAGTCTGAGCACCCATGCACAGCAATCCAGCAGGTGCTCTGATGGTCACAGCTTCCTCACAAGTGATCTCCTCCAGCATCTTTCTCCTCCAGGCCTTTCCTAGAGGCCCTTCTTCCCTGCCACAGAAAACCAGAAAGCATCCCATCACTGTGAGCTAGCTGTGACAGCTGTTGAAGATTAGCTGGCTCACGATGCTATTGCTCCCTCATGAGAAGCTGGGAAGTCCAGCAACTTCTCAGCAGTTCTGAAGCGCTGCTGGACAAGGGCACCTGCAAAAGATGCTTTGCCTGCCAGCTTCGGTGCTAACCCATGCTGTGGCACAGGCTCTCCTCCTTACAGAGGGGTCCTGTGATGATGATACCGGTGCTGCTGGGCTGGGTTACTTGAGTCCTGCACCTGTACAATGCCAGATAGTGTAGGGCCACAGCTGAGGTCCCTTGGTGGTACCCTCCTTGCTGCTTTCAGGTCAACAACCTCCATATGAAAGAGTAGTGGCTTCATGCCTCCAGAGCAGCCAGGAGCTGGTCTCTCTGGTGTCTCACCACAGTAATTGCTACTCCAGCTCTTATGGCAGGGAATATCATGGGACCTTGGACAAAATGGCACTGTGCATACATGCAGTTTGATGCACCTCCAGAGGCAGAGGTGACACGCACACTGCTTTGTGCAGCCTTGGGGAGCACAGCACCCTGCATCCACCCATCCTCCCACAGAAGACAGGAAAGTTCCCAGCTGAGGGCAAGTGGTTGGTGCATCCTGAGTGCAGGAAAAGCTCTAAGCTTGGGAAGGGTGGTCAGTCCCCAGCAACAATCCCAGTGAGTTGTGCATCTCTACAACAGCTAGGCTTCTAAAGGTGGAATGTCTAGCAATGACCAGGGAGAAACTGGCCCATATTCTGGATAACATCCTTCTGATTTCTTTCTCACCTGTTGTGTGTATTGAGCACACCGAGGACATATTGCTTTTTCGGGTGCTTTCCTGAAGCCTGGAAATTTCTGAAGGGCAGGGGTAAGTTGACAACCCTTTTTTTACCTCATTGCTGCTGCTCCCCAGCTGGATCCAACAGATCTGCTACTCACTGAGGTGCTCTAACCACCAGCAGGTACCTATCCAGAGTTTGCCCTCCATCCCTGGTCCTGAATAGGTCTCACCAGCGTGGGGAGTTATTCCTCCCCAAGTGGAGGACTTTGTGGTCTGTTTGAGGTTCCTCTGAGGATCCTCCTCCAGGCTGTCAGGTCCCATCGACCAGCAGCCCTGCAGCTGGCTGTGAGAAAGGGAGCCTGCTATGGAGCAGCAGTGTGTGAGGATCCCGCTGAGAGCCAAGGTGCCTGGGTGTGTGGCAAGGAAGTGGTCTCAGAGAGGCTGGCCTGCAAAGGGCAGAGGTGCATGAATTTATGTTTAACCTAGTCAGTGGATGGAATGAGATTCAAGGAGAAAGGTGCATGAGAACAAGTGAGAAAAGAAGAAACATACATTTGGATCACCACTTCACACTGTGGACATAACACATAAACGTCATAAATTTAGTCCTGACAGCTGTAGCTATTGTTTTTGAGTAACTGGGAGGTTGTACTCTTAGACTAGGTGGTACTGTCTTAAAATGAGACCTGGCCTGTGACGCTCAGGAAAGGCAATAAAAAGGAGCGACTGTACTTTTCTCCAGGTTTCTCTGATGATCCGATCTAAGCAGTTGTAAAGGCACTATATCTGCTGAGACCCTGATGCTTTGGCTTTTGTGACATGGGGACTTGTTGAATGGGACAAGCAACCTCTGCAAGTTAGGACTTCAGTCTGTCACCAGGGTTCTCAGACTGGCCAAGAACTGCAAGTTTTCATCCAGAAAACTGCATGCTGTTAACCAGACTATCTTGCATTTTACCTCTGTAATCCAAGCAACTGAGTGCACACTGATCGTAGGACATTCATCTCTTGGAAGATGAACTGTGTAGCTCTATTTCTTGCCACTTTACCTTCTTTCCCTCTAGAGGACTAAATAGCAGTACTAGTCTTGTTTGTGCACACTAAGTACCAGAATAGCTGTGCTGGCTGGATTTTAGTGTAAGACATTGCTGCAGAGAGCATCCCTCAGATCAGATATGTCTGTACGACCTTGTCCGACATCCAGCAAGCAGCAGTAGGTCTTTCTTTCTAGGAAATCATGAGTATAGATAGATAGTTCTGTTCAGGCATGCTATGGCAAACAGAGCTCTCCCATATCTCTATGCATACCTAGAACTTGCCTCTTGGCCAACTAGATGTCTCTCATTTGCTGTGCAGTTTCTATGGACTTAATTCTCATGTCCCTAACTTCCCTGTCTGGTGTGCAGAAAAGAGAGCATTAGGGATGCCAGCAGCTATGGGGATGCAGAATTAGTTATTGCACTCACCAAACTCCTTTGTAACTTCAGCCATAAAATAGCACTTAGGAGTCAGTTTTACAGCAGTCACATGGCAGCCTAATGGGGGAGAAGCAATAAGAGGTCGGTTCAGCTGTGGGCTTTACTTTCAATTATGAAAGACTTCTTTTGGGAGTTAAACGAGTATGTGGTTTTAATAGCTGAAGATTCTCCCAGGAGCTGTAAGTGCCTCTTTTTTTTTGGTTTCTTTCTTTACTTCTTTTAATAAAGACAACAGCAACTGGAAGCATTTCCTTGAAGATAGCCTTTAGCAGTTTTTTCTTTCGCTGATGTTTTGTCTGGGAAGGGAAGGGTTTTCCCCCACCACAGGAGAACAAAGCATTTATAGAATGGTATTTCTGAGCAGATTTAAAGGGATGTTCTGGTTTTACATAACTTCTGTGTTCAGCAGAACATAAATATTTTATCGGAGAACAGTTATTACACTGTAACCGTCTGACTCCCTCTGCTTTCAGTAAAAACAAGGAAGAAGCTTGGCCTTTTTTTTTTAATACACGCTTTTCGTTACATACAAATATTACTCAGGAATGGGAACCAGGATACACTGGCCCTCCGAATGCGGAGTTTAGCCTCCGAACGTGTCCCTGAGATCCGATGCGATCGTGCCACAAGCAGCTCCCACACCCTAAAAGCGGTTCCCGCGTACGGCCGCCAGGGGGCGCTGCAGGAACGTCGAGTGACGGCGGGGTGCGGGGGGCAGGGTCTGAGGTGGGGGATGCGGGATGCAGCGTGACGGGTGCAGAGTAGGAGATGCAGAGTGCGGGATGCAGGATGACGGGTGCAGAGAGGGGAATGCGGAGTGTGTGATGCAGGATGCAGAGCGGGGGTTGCAGTGTGCAGGATATGAGGTGGGGGATGCAGGATGTGGGGTGCAGGGTGACTGGTGTAGAATGGGGGTGCGGGGTGTGGGATGCAGATTGGGGGATGTGGGGTGCAGGATGAAAGGCGTTGAGTGCAGAGTGGGGGATGTAACGTGCGGAATGTAGGGTGAAGAGTGCAGAGTGAGGGATGTGGGGTGGGGGATGCAGGGTGATGCAGGATGATGGGTGCAGAGTCGGGGATACAGGGTGGGGAATGCAGAATAGGGGATGCAGAGTGCAGGATCTGGGATGCAGGATGCAGGGTGTAAGATGCAGAGTGGGGTATGTGGGGGATGCAGAGTGGGGGATGTGGGGTGCAGGATATGGGGTGTCGAGTGCAGAGTGGGGGATGCAGGATGTGGGATGCGGGGTGATGGGTGCAGAGTGCGGAAACCAGAGCCACGAGTCACCCGCTGTGCCTGGCAGTCTGCTCCTTGACGTTGCCTTAAATTGAGGAGCTCACCTTCTCTCTGCCTGGAAAATTCGCAATAGCTTTTTACAGGTTGGCTGGCAAATGTCACCCATGACCAAGTTGCCACAGAAACTGCTGAGCCTTCAGAAAATTTCAGGTTCTTTGATGAATTTTTTCTCTCTTTTCTACAGAGGAAAACCGTTGTACCCCCTTTCACTCCAAACCATGAAACAGTAAATATGGGAAGGCCAACCTCTGTCCCCATTAAATAGTTACATAGAGCATGTTAAGAGTGACAAAAGGGAGCAAATCAAGCCAGCTCTTTGACTAGACAGATGTTTTGGGAACAATTTGAAGGATCAGATAAGTAGCTGCAAAAGTAACAAAAAATGTTGTTTCACAGGATCCTAACGGTGCCTCAGAAGCAACACCTTTCCCTGGTGAACAGCATCTGATGACAAAACATCAGTATCAATCCTGGTTTTGCAATGGGTCTCATGCACCAGAAATTTCCAAATAATTGGAGAGAACATACTGTTTTTGTGCCTGACGCTTGCTCTGGGTCTGGGTGGATCACAAACATACTCCACTGAGGAAGCTCTGAATTGCCTACATGCATGTTTTAACTTCTGCTTTAAAAACAGACTGGAAAACACCATGTGAAATAGGCAACAAATCTCCTATTTGTTTACTTCTAATGGTGAATAAGGACCTTCATAAAAGCAAGGGAACCTGAGCGATTCTGAAAAGTAGGTGTGCTTTGCAGTCCACAAATCAACTCTTCATGGTACTGCCTGGCCTGCCCCTGAGCTGAGGTGATAGATATCCACCTCACCTGTGACTTTCGTGTGTATGGCTGGTACTGAAAAGCTGCTTTCATGCTGATTATGTGATTTCGGAGACTCATATAGCCTATTGTCTAACTGTTTGACTAAAAGCAGGCCCTGCTCCTGCCAGAATGCCTTTGGTGGGTGCCTGTACTGCCAGTGAGTAGGTTTGTTACAGTTCTGTACACTTCTAGGAGGAAACTTTCTGTCATGGAGCAGGATATCAGAAGGGGTTACAGAAGATGAGGTGAGTGGGAAGGTCCCACAGAAGAAAGCAGTGGGAGAGGAGGTTATACTTTATACGGGGAGTATTGAGAGTATTATGGTGGAAAGAGGGGAGTCAGTGGGAAGGGGAAGTGAGAGATATGGGAGTGCTAAGTTTGGGTCTAATTGGGGAAATTGTGGTAGACAGGTTGACTGTGGCTGCTGTAGAAAGGGGACAGCGTGTTTGCTGTGCTGACAAGTTAAGTATGTTACTGACCACGCCACTCACTTGACTGTGTCATCCTTGTAGGGCTTCATTTTCAGATTTATGCTGTTCTTTTACCCCAGTCATTTGTTCAAGAAGTGAAGGAGGAAATTATACCCCTCAACAGTTATCTCAGCATGGAAGTCTTGAGCACTCCCTTGTTTGCAAACACCAGGACTAGAGTAGGACTTTTTCTGTGTGTTGGTGGGTGAGTTGTAGGCACTAGGCATAACTGGGAGCACTTGCAATGTGGGAGCGGTTGTGTGAGCGGGACATTGGACAGAATGGTCCAACACACTTTTCTGTGCCAGAGCACATTGCAGCTTGCTGGCTGTGCCGATACATCCATTGATCCTGAAAACTCAGCTCTCCAAATCAGCTGTTCCCAGTGCTCACGTCTAAGACATGAAAGAAAATTAAGTAGCAGAGGATGTAAATTGCTGCCTTTATCATACTGCAGAAGAGGAGCTGGTCTGGTCTGGAATTTCAAGAGCTATTTTGGGACAGAGCCTGCACATGGATAAAGACATAACTTGATTAGTTCAGATCCAGATGAGAGAATTGGTCCTTGCTCACCCTTCACCATGGCAAAATCAACAGGGAGGAGACAACCAAAAGCTTTAACTCATAATTTATTCCATTGGGAGGGAGGGCTGTTCCTATCTCTCTTTTTCCTTTCTAAACTGCTTGACTATTGTAGTCTCTGCTCCACTGCACCAGCCACACTGCTGATGGGACTCCTCAGTGGGGCTGAAAAGAAGTTGTGCACCCAGACCTCTGTGGTTTTCTCTTTTTTCTCTTGAGAGTTACAGCACCCTGGTCAGCAAGAGAGAGTTTCTACAGAAACCATGAACAAATCCCAACCATTTTCATTGCTCAATCAGCTTGTCTGCATCACAAGATCTTACCAAGGGTGCACATGATTTGTGAGGAAAGAGCAAAGCCCCAAGAGGATGGTCATATGCCTTGGCAGTCAGTGGTTGGTGTTACACCAGCTCAGTTGTAGCTAAAATCTGAACCAGTCTAGTTTGTCTATTTGGTAATACTGTAGTGACTTTTTAAGCAAGAGAGCACTCTATGGGGAATACTCAACTTAGGGAAATCTTTTCTGCATTTCGGGGGCAGAAGAATATTCCATGTGTATTTAACAACAGGACCAGAGGCTGACAGGACCTCTGCCCTTTTTTCAGGAGCCAAATTGGATATATTCATGATGTGAATGTATTTTTATTGGCATTAGCACAGGTGCACTGCTGCATCTCAGCAAGGCAAAGGGGCTATTTTCAAACTGTTGATGCGAAACAAGCTGAAACAACAGCATCCATCAGCCTACCAAATTGTCATTCACAAGAAGTATGGAGGCAATTTTTGTTTAGATAAAATTTGCTGGTAAGACAGCAATGAACACAAGATATTCAGCGTTCTAATAAAATAGTAATGCTGCAAGCTCAGCGGCTCATGAAACATTTACAATCTGCAGCTAGTAAAGTGCAAACAAGAGATTTAAGCACTGCTGTTGCTAGATGGATGGAAACCAGTTAGAAGATTAGCTGGAAGATTATTCCACACAGGTTAGAGTGTGGTTCATTAAATGCCTATTAGTTTCCTCATTTGCTGTAGGAGACAGGGAGGGCTGTAGGATTGCACCTGTTGAAGCTTTGCTGAAGTGCTCATCTTCAGCCCTGGTGTTAAGCCAAATGAGTTCTTCTTTTTGGCTTCTAGTTTGTTTTTCTTCTCTTGTTTCCTTGTATCGAGAGATTTTGGGAACAGTATTACCTATGGACTTGCAGTCTCTTATTCTTTAATAGGAAAACAATTAGGTTCCAAACTTGCAGCAGACTCTGAAGAAGGGAATAGAGAAGAGGGCACAGTAGCCACAGTGCTCTCCATAAGTTCAGGCTAAGAGGTGCAATTAAGGACACATCACTCACTTCAAACCCGGGTAAAAATTACTCACCAGGCAGATGATTTTATTCACTGTTTGTTTTTTATCTTTTGCTCTGACCCCATTTTATCATGGGCTATAGTAAATTGCAATCATTACTGTCATACTTAAGTTCTTCTTCACAGCTCCTTTGCAAATTAGAGGTTAAAAGAAGGGTGGTGGATAAGATCAAACAGGGAATCCCCCAGATGCGTTCCTTCATGTTTCCCTGTTACTCTAGTAGAGTCATTCTGATTCTTTTCTAAGCAATTTTTGTGTAAAACAAGAAGCCTTTGCTTTTTGGTTTTTGAGCTGTACAACAGGGTTCATTGACCAGACTACTCTGTTTCTTTTAAATCTGGGCCATAATTATTACAATATGCATTTTAAGAAGAAACCCCAATGCTTTCTGGATCACTGAATATGTGAGGAATTGGGAGGGGTGGGAGGACAGATTCAGCAGTAAATTATTTGAGGAAGGAATCATTTTTTTCTGGGTCCAGGGTCCATGAGCAATATAACCCGTGAAATGCATAAGCCTTTTTAACCTTTCAGTAATACAACAAATGACAATAATGGACTTGAGATTCCTTGGTGAAATCCTGATCCTGTTGAAGTTAAAAAGTGCTGTTAGTGCTCGTTACAAGCTGTGCGTGTTGTGAGCTGTAAGATTTCACTCTATGTGCAGAGATACGATATTCTTACAAATGCTAATATGGGGTTTGACTGGCAAGATGAGACAGGTCTGAACGGTGTGTGACAACAGAAAAATCACAGAAGTATTTAATTTGAAAAATTGGAATCCATGTATTTTAGGATTATTCTCAATCCAGAAATGTACAGTAGTGTCAATAAATCCTTAAACAGGAACCAATCCTTCACCTGGTTCCTTGAGTATGCTTCTGAGAGTCACGGTCACAGGAGAGGATCCATGGTTTTAGTTGGCGAGGGTGAGAGAGAAAAGTAGAGAACTTCTGTAATGGACAGCAAAGAAGTTAAAAGCCCTGTGCTTCCGGAAACAAGCATAGATCCTTCTTAAACTCAAAGGAGATGAATGTTTGGGTGTCAGATCGAATTATTCATGACAATTCTATGAATTGTCACCATAAATAAGAGTAGTTGGGGTTGCTAAACGCAGTGGATGGAAGTTTCTGAAATAATTCAGTTGCCAGCAGTATGAGTCGTACAGACAGTATTTGTACTCAGGTTGAGGAAGCAAACTTGCAGAGGTAAAGCAAACAAATGCCCCCAAGTGGAAACAATACTCATTGAATCATTTAGATTGGAAAACACCTTACAAATCACAAAGTACAACCCTTAAGCTGACACTGCCAAGTTCACCAATAAACCATATTCCTAAGCGCCACATCCATATATCTTTTCAATACCTCCAGGAATGGTGACTCCACCACTTCCCTGGGCAGCCTGTTACAATGCTTGACAACCCTTTCAGCAAAGCAATTTTTTCCTAACAGCCAACCTAAGCTTCCCCTGGCACAACTTGGGGCCATTTCCTCTAATCCTATCATTCATCACTTGGGAGAAGAGACCAGCATCCACCTTGCTGGACACTTTCAGGTGGCTGTAGAGAGTGATAAGGTCTCTCCTCAGCCTTCTTTTCTCTAGACTAAACAAACCCAGTTCCCTCAGCCACTCCTCGTAAGATTTGTGTTCCAGACTCTTCACGAGCTTCATTGCTCTTCTTCATGCGTGCTCCAGCTCTTCCATCCCTTTCTTGTACTGAGGCTCTCAAAACTGAACACAGTATTTGAGGTGTGGCCTCACCAGTGCCAAGTACAGTGTGATTAACCTTTGGTACTCCTGCTGGCCACACTTATATCAACAAGCCAGAATGTTATTGGCCTTCTTGGTCACCTGGAAACACTGTTGGCTCATATTCATCTGGTTGTCACCAGTACTCCCAGGCCCTTTTACACCAGGCAGCTTTCCAGCCACTCTTTTCCAAGCCTGTAGCATTGCATGGGGTTGTCGTGACCCAAGTGTATGACCCAACACTTGGCCTTGTTCAATTTCATAAAATTGCCCTTGGCCCATTGATCCAGCCTGTCCAGATCCCTCTGTAGAGCCTTTGTACCCTTAGGCAGATCAGCACTCTGGCCCAAGTTGGTGGCATCTGCAAATTTACTGAGGGTGTACTCGATCCCCTCATCCAGATCATTGGTACAGATATTCTGTAATGTCTTTATCAATAACATGAGGACAATGAACTCAATGCAATGTGATGGCAGTAAAGTTCAAGCTTTGGGAGTTTTGAAATTAATGCCAGCTTAATTTCATTCAGGAAAGAGAAATATGGAAGGAAGGATAAAATTAACCTGTATTCTTGTTGGCAGGAGACTATGGAAAGCTTAACGAATAGAAGATGAATAAACTTTCAACAAAAATAGTAAATAGCTTCTTAGGGCAAAGTTACAGAGATTTTGAAAGTAGCGTGGTTGAAGTTATCATTTCAATATCTCAGAAACAGACCAGTTCTAGGGAAGAAGAAAAGACTTGGAAAAAGCCAAAGGCTTGGTAATATTTGAGTAATTCTGAAAGCAAATACTGGCATTACAGTGTTGTTCTCATGCTGTATCTGTTGGTCATTCTCTTATAAAACATTGCATTAAGGAAATGTAAATGAGGAGGAAACAGGCAACCGAGAAAATTGTGGAATCTCTGTTCTTTAAAAGCACTAAAGAACTGAACTGAGTTTTTTTCCTGTTGTTGGAAAGTAATTGTCATGGGAAATGAATTGAAAACATGACTTTTTAAAAAAAAATCTATAAAATTAAAAAATATTTTTTACTGAATTCTTAAAAGTTTTCTAAAACTTCACGGTGTATTTGTTGCTGCATTTCCAGTTTTCATTAAAAAATGAAAGCCATTTTTTCAATAAGGAATGTGGCTGCAAATAAGCAAAATAGCTAGCAAACTTTTTGTAATGTTACGGAAAATAGGACTTCTGGTCAACTCTGTTAAACAGATTCAGTCAGAGCAAATAGAAAGATGGTGTCATTTATTACAGCCACATATTCTTTAACTCTGTTGCGATTATAGTGTCCTGTCACAGCAGCATTTTCCCATCTGTAGTTAGACTTTTCCTGAACGCAGGACAACTTGGATAAAACTAAATATCTCTCCTGCTTTCAGGATTCAGGTTAGGTTACATGAAGTCAAACCATACTGTGTAGATCTACTGGTACATTGAGTTCTACTTGGCAGATATCTGCATAAGGCTTTGGTAGAAATGTATTCACTCTATAAACTCCTAAATCACTTTGGAGGCTGGAACTGATAAATCTAAAATTCCCAAACTGAACAAATTAAAACTGAGTAGCTTTAATGATGTTTCTTTGCTACTGCAGATTGTCAATTGCTAGAGGAGGCAACTGTTTCTTAGTAGTTTCTTTTCCAAAAGAGAAGAAGCAAAGAAAAAAAGCAATGAAGACTTTTTAACCTTGCACATTTAAATCATGCAAAACTGTCACAGAATTTAGGGTCAATGCTGCTTGGCAATGGTGTTGAAGCAAGGATACAGGAAGGAGCCTAATGAAGGACTATGTCAGAAACACACCCACGCTTCACAGGGATTTCCAAGGAAAAGCCTAAATGTGAACTTTAAATGCTTCATATTTCTCTGAGCTTACTTTGAAATCTGATAGCCAAACCATAAAGATGTATCTCCTGCTTTTAGCTATTATTAATAATGCTACCAATATTATCAATATTAATATTAGTAGAAACTTCTGGTATAGGATGTGTTAAAGTGTCTCTAATTTTGTCCTCCAAGAACCTTATTACAGCTTCCTTTTAAATGAATGATATTTTGGGCAGTCACTCAAGTGAGCATGCATAAAGGCTACCTTTAAAAGCAGAGTGTTATTAGCGTATAGAGGAGAGAGTTTTTCTGCTCTGCTTAGGGCAAGCAGGCTACCTGTGTAATTATTTCTTTAGTGAGGCTGCATAAAACTTCTATTGCATCTAATTCAACACATAACAATTTCTATATTTCATGTCATGGGTAGGAATGAAAATGGAGATAGTTCATCAATGCTGATATGTGGTATAAAAAGAGCTGAGAAGCCCAGGGTATGAGAGTGCATAAAAATGTTTTGTGTCCTGACCAGTACATTGCTTTAAAAAAATTTTTACAATCAGCCCCAATTGTTCATTCTTCCCATGCAGAAGATACTCACATATTCATTTTTAAAAGGGCAAATCAACCATAATTCAGTTTATAAACTGTGAAGCTGGTTGCGAATGTCTGGATGAATATTCATTAGAATCTCTTAATCTGCCATCGACGGTGATTCATTAGGCATATGTAAATATCACTCACTTTAATTGCCCCTAAACTGACTTAACATAATATTGTCATTAGCAAATTATTAGTTATTTGTGTAACTAATGGTACATTATGGTGTACACGTTAAATCATCAAATATATGATTACAATTATGATGATGTTTTATGCTGGGTGCTTTGTAAACTATTTGATGAAATATAATGGAGCCAAATCAAATCTGGTATGTTAATAGGACAGTTGTGGAACTTTCTTATTATATTTCTACACCTTGGTGACTGCCGTAAATAGAAGTCTTTACCCTGCCCTGGGCTTCATTGGGTTAGGGATCAGCTTTGCTTTCCTTTCCATATTAGAGGCTGGTGTGACATTCCACTGCCTGCTTACCCCTTGTTTTACCTAATGAACTCAGTTGCAGTTAATTATGGGTGAAAGTGCCCTAGGTTGCTGTGGTAAGACCTTTTCACTGAATGGCTGGAGGGAGGGAGCAGAGAAGATGGACTTTGCAGCGCAAAGGGTTAATGAGCCTTGCTGGGGAATGCTGGTGTCAAGATAGCAGGACAGGACAGGCTTTCTTTCAGTGCCTGCAACCTTCTTAATTTTCTGTGGTCTATTCATACATTGAGGTCTTATATTTTCCCTGCCTCTTAACTTGCTGACTCTCGTGCGATGAGAAGTCTTGCTGGGATTATTTAATCCACCCACTCTCCAGCATCTATGAAGAAGTCAAAGTTGTGATGGGGAGGCCTAGAACTGGCATTGTTAAAAGGTTTTTAATTGCTAGACAGGATAATAACAGGAACATGTTTGTGCAAAAGGTATGAATGGCATTCTCAAAGGCGCTTAGTGGATATTGTGTCTAAATGCAGATCTATTTATCAGTGTGTTGTTTGTAGTCCCAGAAAGATAAGAAAGGGCCAGTTCCCATTGCCACATCTTTATTCAAGTTGCAACTAATAAGATTGTTACTTTACTTCTTTAAAAAGAGCTTCTTAAGACATTTACTAGGAACTAATGAAGAATGTAATGAATATGGATCTGGTCAGAAATTAATAAAAGGCCTCAGAAGCAATGTCCTGCATCACTAAGTGGTTCACCAGCCATTCCTATCAGCTGTGCTGCTCTGCCTGGGACACCACTCCAACCCCTCAGGTGCTGCAAGTCTGACTGTACCTGCAGTCAATAGTGTGGCAGCAATTTGTATCAGCTATGCTTCTGGCCTTGTATTCAAATAAGACACTTAACTGTAAGTTGAATAGATACAGATGTTATGAATGTTAGTGGAACTTTTTCAATGAGTTCAAAAGACTTTGGGACAGATGCAAAACATCACAGGTTAAAAAAGTGGACAAAAGGCCTGGGAAACAGATGCTGGTGTTGCAAACTGGAACTATCACATTGGAAACCTGGTTCAGAGGGCTTTATTTATTTGCAGTGTTGACTAAACGTAACTAAAGCTATGGCTTTCCACTGATTTGGTTGCAATAGGGAAAAAAATGCACATGGGAATTATTTTGATGTGACTCAGATTATATTGATTTAGCTTAATTCAGTTAGAAACAGATTTATGCTAAACTACAGAAGAAAAAATATTCGGAAAACAAAGTGAAAGATCTCACAGAGGATTGTGTACTAATTTAATGGAAATATCCCGTATTCTTATGTAGACACCCCCTAAAATATGCCAGTGTTGGGCCTGACCCCATTCCCAGGAGTACAGCAGACCTTTGGAAACAAGAGAGTTCAGATATTGTTCAGCGAGTATTTGCAAGAAACTCATGGCAAATTAATTGCAGAATAATTCACATAAATTATTGTCTGGGTAATTCTGAATAATGACTTAAGCAGGAGAAAAAGATGCAGTATTACATAATTTGTTCAGTCCTAATAGAAACATTAATAATGCTCAATAAGCGTAAAATAAATTGCACTTAGAGATTACTTAGCCCTACCTCAAACTTCACTGAAGGCTACGGTAATGCTCTAGGTCTGATACTGGCAGAGTACAAAAGAGAGGGAAGCAGAAGATGGACTGGGAGACAAGCTTTGGTAACAAATGTATTTCTGAAACAGATATAAATGTCAGTGGGTGATGAGAACTTCAGGGAGGGCAGCTGGCAAACCAGGCTCCAGTTCTGTTCTCTGATGACTCTGTTCCAGGATCCACTGAATTCTGCAGACTGTCTCTAGAAATTTGAGAGCTTGTTCCTGAGGGCTGGAAGCTTTTGGAGGAGGAAGAAAGGAAATGGCCATTGGGATCATATGTCAGGAACCCGGTATGCTGGTAAACCTTGGATGAATCAGACTTTGCTTCTCCTCCTGTAAAGTGGAGACAGTGGAGGAAAAAGAGGCACAGGCCTGTGGATGCAAAATAGGCTGGTTTGAGAGATTCCAGGCAACTGCTGTAAATCACACATCTGAAATAATCTGGGTCATCTTTTTTGGAGAGTTTTCTTGCTGTGCGGATCATTCTGTAGATCTGTAGCTGTACCAGCAGTTGCTTTGGTGGTATAGAGGGAGAGAGTTTCATCAGCACAAGGGCAGTGGCTGAAATCTCTTTCAGGAAGGGTATGTGGGGCTACTTTGTAGGAGGACTACTTAATCAAGAGCTCAGATAAAAGTAAATTGACTGTGGCTGGGTTCACATGTGGGACAAGAAGTTTGCAGTGATGTTTGTTGTTAGTTGAAAAGGAAAACAGAGATGTGATGTTTTTATTATGTTAGAATGTTTGGGTTGCTTTTTAGAATTCTTTTTGGTTAGTAACCCACCTGCCAGATTAAAATGTAGTAATAATAAAATGACCGTGGTGTGATGATTAAATATGCTGTAAGGCTGATTTTAAATATGACTGCTTACAGCACCAGTAAGAGGTACACACCTAGAAAAGGTACTTATTAGTAGGAAGAAAACTGTCTGGGAAACAAACATATACAGCAGATACTGCAAAACAGAAACGGTTTGCTGGAATAGGAGCATTAAAAGAAATTTTCCTGAGGTAGTGTGGCATGTTTCCAGGTTCCTGGGGTCACCAGGCTGGGTTGAAAAGATAAGCAAGATACCTTGGAGGGAAGCAATCACTTTGATCCCAGTAACAGCAGTACTTTAGCTCTGCCTCTTGCTTTTTGCTGAAGAAGGCATGAGTTTCTGCAGTAGATTCAGGTTACGTGACACACCCTTGTTCACCCACTTGCTCGTCAGGGAATAATATGCATAAGACATCCATTTTGGTCAGAGCACAAGGCTAGCTGAGAGCATTGATGAAGGCTTGGAAGGCTGAAGTGGCTTAAGTGGTTTCTTATTCTGACTTCCTGCACATGGGCAGGAGCTGGAATTACTTGTTTGGCACCTCCTCCCCTCCCACCTATCTCTAGCTCACTTGGAAAAAACAGATTTGAACTTTTAGAAGGGACTGTTAAGCCTTCAAAAGCTTGAAAGTATGTTTTACCTTACCAGTACATTTGGAACACATCAGCAGGAGCCTACTTGCTCTTCTCTTAGGCACTAGACACATCAATGTTAGGGAATTTTTAAGTCACTGTGTAAAGCGAAACGAGACTGGCGGTCCCTTGGAAGAGGATGTATCTCACCCATGTCCAAAATCATATGCTTGACCACATTCATAGAACAGGCAAGGAGGATGTCTCAGATCTCTAGAGGTAGATATGTTTGTGTCCCATGGACAGTTGTGTGTGGGAAGAGAGCAGCTGGGGGAAAGAAGGATAGATTGAATAATTAGAAGAGGTTTAAATTGCTTTGGAACCTCACTATGATGGACATCTCCTATAACTCTTCAAAGTAGCTCACACTGCCTCAGCACAAGCCAGCTCAAACTAAGTTGTTACGTGCACACAGCCCAGAATTTCTCCTTGTTCTCTCCTATGTTTTACACCAGAGATTGCGGAGGGCTCACCTGTTATGCCAGAGCTCTCCTCGGGTCCAGCAACAGAGGCTTTGACTGCCATATCTGTATGGAACTTAACAAATCCCTTTAGGCTGCTTCAGTGACATTCTTGGTTTATAGTTTCCCAACAAGATGAGAAACAAAGCTCCCTGCTATCGCACAGGGAAAAAGATCTATCTTCTAGACCCTTTTTTTTTAATGAAAAAAAAAATCTGACCTGCACTTCTCTTTTTGTGCAACTTCTGGTGACATTGTGCTACATGGCAGTGAAATGGCTTGGATTAAACATATTCTTAAAACATGGACAAAAGTGAACAAAATAGTATGTGGGTTGAAATCATATCTGGAGAATGTCGGCTACAGTTATTGGAGAAGGTATGGAGCTAGGACCTATCTGCATGTTGAAGACCTGCTGATACTTCCAGTCCTTGGCAAGCATGTAGGAGGAAGCAGAGGGGAACTGCTAGGACTGCAGTGCTGGTCATCAGGGTCACTAGGGTGCCTTCAGCTTCAAATCAGCTCTTCAGAGCCAGTTTTTGAACATGTAAAATCAGAACAATGATATTTTCTTGCGTTCATTAAACACATCTTTCAGATCTACAGCTTAAAAGAGTAATGTAAAAGCTGCTTGTTATTGTAATGACCCTTTTTTTTCGCACGTGTGCATAAATGTCTAACTTCAGGTTGCTTTTAATGACGAATTCTTGAATACTTTTTCTAATGATGAATATGCTTGAGGTGGCAATGCAATGGCTATAGCAGTTTCTACAGAATTTACCATTAAACTAAGAAATTAGGACACCACAATCAATGTATGCCTATCACAGAAGATTTGCACCAGAATTCACAGTTTGGCTTATGAATAAATCTTTTAGGAACTAAGCTTGCAGGTCTTACAGAAACAGAAAGTGTGTCACCACAATCATGCTGCTTGGCTTGTTTGATCAGACAGAAGGAGTCCGGGCACTTGGGGATTTTGAATCACCCAAAATCAAAATCCATTAAGTTGTGATACATTTAAACCCATAATTGCTGCAGATTATAATTCAGCAGAGAACTTTGCATAATGCCAAGTGGTGACCTTTTTTTCCAAGGTGTTCTCGCACAGTTGTTAGGACCTTGTAACAAATGCCTAGAGCCATTTAACGAAGGAATGACATATCTCTGATATGCAAATTTTTACAGCGCAGCAATTAAGCGGTTTAGAATTTTACGACAGTGTTTGGGCTTTATACAACAAAAAAAGGGCCAATAAAGGGCTGTGATGGATGGGCTAATCCCCACTGGAAATATACCATGTAATCTCGTGGAGACAATACATTATGGATAGCATTGTGATTATTGGTTGTTAATATCTCCCCCTCCTCCTCCTCCCCCCCTTCCCCTCCCCTCTCCCCTGCTCCCGGCCCGATGAAAACTGCATGGCTGCCACATTGTCGGGGGCACAGGCCTGGGATACAGATGGGAAAGTTGGGCCATTGCAATCTGCTGCGCGCACGGACGACAGTGAAAAGGGGGCTTGCAGCGAGGCAGCTTGTCAGCAGGGGATGGGGCTGGGGGCCATATGCCTCTCTTCTTCTCCCTTCTGTCACTGTGTCTGCTGCCGCATCCTGCTGTCAGGGGACACTTTAATGATGAACATGTTATAAACAATTTTGCTTACATAGTGACAGCTTTTTGGGAGGGGAGATCCTAGTTAGACACCTTCCGCAGTTTTGGCGGATTATATTTTTCTGCAAGTGTCCATCCATCCATAGGTCTGTCTGCTGCCCTCCTCCATGCAGCCCAGCACTGCGTGCAGCTGCACTGCTTGTGTCTCACCATCGTCCACATACCACAAAGAGCACATCTCTTTCACTCTGTGTGCCACGAGCTAGCCATAGCCCTCCTCACTGCTTGCAATTATCATCTGCTGCAGAGCTGGCAGAGATGTTGGCAAAGTAAGTGCCGGGAATTTCAACTCTGTTTTTAAAAACAACTTGCAAAATTAAAAGGAAAAAAACGTTTGTAATTGCTGTTTGGAGTGCCGAATAAGTGATTTAAATCTTGAAGCCACCCTTTTGCTGTTTGTTGGAAGTCTTAAAGAGTCAAATAAAGGTTGTACTTTTAGCCTTTTTTTTGTTGCTCTTTTATACCCTTGTTTAGAGCTGCTACTGAAGTACCTCTTCTTTTGGAGAAGAGAACAGGGGACTTACAAAAAGTCTTCTGTCATTTATTTAAAGTTTTTTTAGGTTATCAGAAATTCCATCAGTATATGTTGTGGCCAAAGTTAATAAAGATCAATTTTACCAAAAAAGAAAACCTGACCTGCTTGCCCTTCCTGTGGAAAACCCCTTGGCAGAGGGGTTCTGGGAAACAAAACCAGCATGGGGATTCCCTGGCAGGGATCCTTAAACTGGCAGGCCTTTGGGATGGGAGGGAAGGAACGGAAACAGGTTTGTTGGGACAAATGGGACCCCTCCAACAACACAGGGGGCTTCCACCAAGTCTGATCGACCCCAAGCGAGTACAGAAAGCAGAACAGTTTGTGTGGAAGAAATTATTCAAGCACTAGCTCTGATTTCCCATAATCTCTCCTTAAGGTTCTTTCCCTAACAGCACCCAGCCCTCATGCAAAGAATCTCCTCATCTCTACCATTAGGCCTAAAGGGCAGGCATTTCACTGGGCTCGCCATTCTTCGCCCCTCAGAGATCTGCCCTGTTTCTTAATCACTAAGATTTCCCTATTTTAGTGAAAAAATACTGAAGACAACAGCTGAAATAAACAGTAGGACAGCTGTATTAACAGATGGGAAGATAGCTGGATGGAGGGAGAGAGACAGACAGACAGACATACAGAGAGATAGACAGATATTGTTGGGAACTGTGTGTGGACATGGACTTTCAACAAGTCCTATACAACACCAGGAACAGTCAACAGGAGCTGTCGTGCTTCAAATCTCTGACACCAAACAAAGCTAAAACACTTCTTCTGAATCCAGCATGGGAGACTAATTCCAGGCTTGAGAAACATGATGATATGTCACACAGTGAGATTATTACAGGATGTGCCAAAATAAAAATCCTGCATAGCTGATGTTTTGAGAACAACAACTTGGCAGATGTAAATGGGAAGCCCTTGAAACTTTGGGCTTTTTTTTGACGTTTAAAGATTGTCTTTTTCCGTAAGATGACAAATATGTTGTCCAAAAGGGTCTATTTCTCTCTGCAGAACGATGGGTCTGATCAAAGGAAAGGAAGCGCTTCCTACCACGAGCCTATCTATCTTTGAAGAAGTGACTTAAAAGAAGCGAGAGAGCCCTTGTAATCTTTATGTATTAAAATATAGCAGGATATACAGAAGCACAGGCCCTCATAGGACAGGAGAAAGACTGTGCTAGGAGAAGGAGGGGTAAACAATCTGAGTAATAATTTCCACTTTGTCCCTTTCATTCCTGCGTGGAAGAGTCCCTCTGTGAAGCGCTGCAGTTCCTACTGATGGGAAAAAGGGCCCCAGACAAGTTAGCCACTTTGTCCTTGGGAGATTTGACTGCCTTGCCTCCTTCTAGCCACTCATCTAGACAACTTGGTACTTGGCAAATGCCTAACTTAGTCTTCATCTGAGTCAAGATCATGCCTCTATATCTTTCTCAGTTGCTACAATCCGGTGTCCAGCATCTCACAAGAGGGATAATAGAGCATCTGGCATGGGGCACCACCCACTACTAGTCAGGAACTCATCGTTCCCAGTAGTGAAGCCTGGGACCAATTACATGTATCTAATTTCTGAGCTAGCATGGAGATGAAAGTATTTGGTGATATTTGGTGTTTAGCACAAATACTTAGTGGCATCCAGGTCATGAAACTGATGGGAGGTCTTTCCCTCACTGCCATCTGTGTGTTGGTACAAACAAATGCTTGTGTTGGCAACGTAGTATAGCTTCATTGATCATAGAAGTAAGGAATCAGAGGATAGTCGGTATTTGTTTACAGTAATAGAAAACCCTAACAGTACTAACTAGGGAATCTCAAACACTGCCTTAGAGATGTCTTTAAAGATGTCTTTAAAAATAAAGTTTTGACCTTAATATCTCCTGTTGCAAGATGATAATACATAAAGACAAGAATGCTGGCAGGAAGCTCCTGGACTCCCTCAGCTGCTTGCTGACTTCTATGAAACTTTCGCATTAGGACTTGAATATCTGAAGCAGAGAAATGCTGAGCCACTATGCTTGAACCTTCAAGAAAAAAAAATCACCTTTTCTCTGAGTCTAAATAGAATTGAACTGCAGAGTGATTAAACTTAAGCATCATTTGGAGACATGTATATCTTCATTAATTTAGCTGAAGGCTTTTCACAAAGTGTGGAGTGAGCAAATGTTACCTACAAGACGCAACAGGTATCCTCAGTTTTTAAAAAAAAACAAATCCCAAATCCAAGGCCACAAAGGATCGAGTTTGCTGAAAACTACTAAAGTTAAAAGAACTCAAAGTGGCTTTTGTTTTCAAAGTTACGGTGATTCAGTCATGGAAATTATCTGAAGTTGTCACGTGAGGTTTCATTTTTACTTCAAACTACCTTGAAAGACAGCTAGAAATTAAATGAAACAATTTCCAAACAGTACTTTGGAAATCACTGCCACAGTCATCACAAGTCACAGGTCAAAAAATGATGTGCAGCATTAGAAAAAGAGTAGATTTTGGTGCTCTTCATGTAATAAACTTGTATTTGTATTTAAAATTTATATTTATATGTAAATATGTGCAAGTCCCATTTCTATCAAGGTATGATACACCTGCGTCATCAGTCAGTATTGCTTATTTGATTCTTGCATTTTGAGCAATTGGTAGATGTCATAACATCACAGTTTTACTTGCTTTTCTCAAAGGTACATAAAGCCGCTCTTCTTTCTTTGCTTGGCAAAACTTCTGACATCAGGAGATTTAACTTACGTGATGGTGGTTGTGGAGAAAATATTGTTTCCATGGCCTTGAATAATAGAATGGGTTAGACAGATCAGACCTGAGACAATTATAGTGCCTCAAAGAAAGTGAAGTGCTTCATTTTTGTATTACGAGCAATATATTTTTAGGCATTATCACAAAACAATATCGGTGCTGACCTAAAACACCCTCTGTCATTCCAGTGCCTGAACTA
The DNA here is from genome assembly GCA_033558185.1 of Dromococcyx pavoninus. Taxonomy (NCBI): domain Eukaryota; kingdom Metazoa; phylum Chordata; class Aves; order Cuculiformes; family Neomorphidae; genus Dromococcyx; species Dromococcyx pavoninus. Next base: position 534,729 of record JAUMJL010000186.1, read on the forward strand.
CTAGGCTGGTACATGGTCGTACCAAAAGTATGTTGTTCTTTTTTGAGCACTACAAACGTGGACTAGACTGTAATCACCAGCTTCTTCTAAGACAGAAAGGAAGACGGCTATTACAAAAGAAGATTGAACTTAAATCAGTGCATTTTCTCAGGTCAGTTAATTTTTATGAAGGGTTACTAACTATTACACCATTACCCACACTGCCACCCTGAGAATAACAAAGGTCTAAAAGCAAACCTAGGAAGGAAAATCAAAAAATATGGGGCTTTCCAGATCCCAGAGACTGTAAATGATGTGCTTGGTTAAAATAAATAAAAAGAAAGCTGAGAGTGGACTGGTAACACCTATTTCTGTAAGGGAAAGAAAGATGTAAAATTTAGCACTAATCAAACATTTCTCAGTTCTCCAAGAATGGTGTGGGAGCCATTAGATTTCACATTGATTCCATTATCTTGGGATCCTACCTAAAGACTATCGAAATAAAAATACAAATAAGAACAATATCTAGGGTTACAATGACAAAAAATAAAAAAATCATGAGTTTCTAATTCAAAACATAAACTAACCTCTAAATTACTGCAACTACAAAATTCCTTGCAATGTTTCTCCAAACTTTTGTTGTTAATGTTGTTTTTGTATAGGAGGGGATAGTGGGTCATAGTATTCAACAATCTTACCCAATTTGATAATTTATGTGTGCCTCTTGATCAAATCTGGATCTGTTCATCTTCTGAAAAACATATCAGTACCTTTAATATCCTGGTAATTTGGGTCTATTACAAGTACGCAATTCTGGTGGTATCACTCAAACCCACAAACATTACACTACCCAGTCTGTATGTGCCAGGTAAAAAAGGAAACAGGTTGGAGGTCATTTTTATTTTAGACAAAACATTGTATCAGGAATGTCCCTTTACCTGCATCAGGTTTTATTTGATGTTATGTTTGGGTTATCATAGAATTATGTTCACAAAGTTACTGTAGAACTAGAAGGATAACTTCATTGCATGCCAACAAATTTCATTGTATTTTTAATCTGTGTTTTGATGTCCCTGAATACCTTCATATATCTGGAGTTGATGTTGTTACCTTCCCTCCTCCATAGCCGAGGGGAAACAATTTATCTTTAGGATTATGGATGAGACAACTAACTGGGGAAAAGTGGCAAATATCATGTGCAGACAGAGTTTCAGCTCAACTAAATTCCTACAATTTCTACTAACGTCATTTGTAAGCCGAGACGAAGAGGGAAATGGCAAAGTAGTTTTTTTCTGAAAGAAGGCACTAAGGCACGGTGAGGTGAGTTAACCACAAGATGTGATGAAGATGCAGGGGCTGAAGTGGGTGCCAGCATCCCTTAGGACAGCAGGGCCAGCTGAAAAAGGCTAGACTGCAGAGCTCAGATTGCTTTACTTCTGAATAAGAGTGGCCACATGACGATTTAATGCCCTAGGATTTATGCACTCTAATGTCTCTCATTTTGTTAATTTGTGTCATGTTCCTGAGCATCCCAGGACCTGTCACGCTTAAACAGCTCATCTTTCTCTACCTTAGTCACAACTGGGTGACAGCCGTGGTGGCAGAGTGAGAGAGAGGCAGAGTGGTGATAGATGGCAGGGAAGAAATACGGGGGGGAAAAGACTGGAGAGCAGGGGGTGGGATGGCAGAGGAGCATTACTCCTGAATCCCACTGCCCGCTCCCACCTGAGGGACCAGCGCTCTGGCCTGCGTAGAGGAAAGGGCATCCTGCGAGCAGATATCCCACACGGGTATGCTCTGTTAGCGAGGCCATAAGCCCGTGTGGTCGATAGATGGCACTGCTTGGTTTAGTGTGACATTTTTGCGGGTTTGGGAAGAAAGGCGGAAAGTTGCTGGAGTTAGCTGCTTGGCCAGGCTCAGCTCTGCCTGCTATGAGTTTATTTAAGTAGCTGTTATTAAAAGAAACAAGAGTAGTGAGGAAAAAAAGGGCTTCGTTCCTCCCACGGTAGTGGAAGTGAGCCAGCTTGCGGAGAGTGCAGTGGCATCCAAGCACAGCGGGTGGTGACATCCTCCTCCTTACGTAGGTAAAACTGCAACCCCTTTGAAAACAGCGTGAGCTGATCTGCTGGGAAGTGTGGCGCAAACAGCAGGTCCAGAGGGCGGGTCCAGGATCTGTGACCATCGATGGGGTAACTGCCCACAGGAGCAGGGCAAGATGTCTACGACTTGCAGGCAGCTGGAGGGGAGTCCATGGACTTGTGAGCTCCTGACAGCTTGCCTGAGTCAATGTGACATCCTTAGTCCATCTGAGAAGGCTTGCTCCTGGTCCAAACTGAGCAAGGATACCAAAAATGAGTACAGTATCTGGAAGGTGCCTGTGTATTTTTATTTATTGATATATTCTGCAAGACCTTTGCAAAATACCAAATCAAGAAGGCTAGAAGGTTGGAAGAGATATTTGGGACTGCCAGGTAAACTATCTACTAAGGGTCTTCAAAAGCCTGGCTGCTTCCATTATTAGCACAAATAAATAGGAATCTTTAACCTCTATTACAATCCAGTGTGCTGCATCTAGTTCTCATGGCTGTGAAACTTTCCCCCCCCTCTCTATGACTACATCCAGCTTTGCTAATGTTTGCTCAGCCCTATTGACCATGACCAAAGGTATCTTTTTTCATGGATGCATTCTCTAAACCTTACTTCTCCCATCATTAGTATGTGTAGGCATAGCTTGATGAGGTAATATTTGGTGAATAAAATTCTGGTAAAATTCATCTAGAAAAAGTAACCTGTTTAGATGGTGACTGACTGACAAAACCATATTCATATACCCTGTATGACAGGGACATGTTTCCAGTCTATCAATTTTCATTTGTAGATGTTATGAAATGGCAAATACATTGATTCCGTTCAACAATCAATCCCCACTTGTGCTAGGGACTAAATACATCCAGGACTATTAACATTACTTACTTCATTGTAGGACATAGGAGACCTTGTCAGAGATGGTACTGATTTTGCTAGATGCTGAATGAATGCAAATAAAAAAAATGTTTAAGTGCTCTACAGGAATGTAAGAAAAACTCTCAGCTTGGAAATAGCTTGAAAGCAGCCCTAGAGATGCTCAAATGTGCTTGAAATCCCAAAAGCCCATCTAGCAGCTAGGTTTGGCCTCTCCTTCATTAGAAAATGCTGTAGCAGCCTTGGACCCCACTCCAAATCACAGTGGTAGGCAGGGGTAGAGCAGAAGGGGTTCCCAGGCTTGGCTGGGGAAAGCCACCTTTGCAGGAGGACTGTTAGTGGGTTGAGAGGGTACAGGTTGCATTTGTTGTGTTCATGGGTTTTAGTTTGACACACAGTCTGGTGAGTTTTTTTCAGAGGTCCTCCACAAGGTCATTTGCGGTTTTATTCTGTGTACCTCAGAGTGGTAGGGTTGAAATCAGGCTGATCCTGCTTCTTCTTGTAGCAAATTTAAAGGTGTTTTTTGCAGTCAGAAAAGAGTGCTTAACAACTGACCAAGTTTTTCTCAGAACTAGTCAAGAAGGCTGTGGGGCTTTGTGTCAGCTTTTTTCTTGTAACAACAGATTCTTTGAAAGCAGCCATGAGAGGGGAGGATTTTTCTTAAAGTTTTATCATGCTGTTACTGACAAATCCTGCTACCGGATGGTAATAGTAAGCATTCTCTATATACTTACTGACCCAGGGTACAGCTGGCGCTGTGCGTGTGAGATAGTAAGGGCTTTGGCAATGAATTCCCTGTAGTCTTTTGCAGATTAGAGCAACAGGAAAATTAGTGCAGTTACAGCACAAGAGACAGATAGATAAATCTGTACTCAGAGGCGGGGATTTTAGCTGCAATATTTAAGAATAAGTTAATACGAGGAAAACTGGAAAGTGGTAATGCTGTGTGGTTGGAATCCTCCTGAAGTTAGCAGTACTGAGCAGGATGAGAACAACTGTCATACCAGAGCCTTTCTTGTGACTTGAGGTCCAATGGTGCTGCCATTGGTGTGCAGAGTTAGCTGCCAGGAGAAGGAATATTTGTGTAAACTCTCTCCCTTCCTTTATCGTTGGAGACAGCTCAGAATGTAGGCAAAGCCAAAGCATCATAAAGAAGAAAAACTAGTATTTTATCTTGTTTATAGTTAAAAACAAAAGGCAAGAAAGCCACCTTAACCCTCAAATATGTAACTGTTCTCAAACTGTTTCACATATTTGAGCCGAGTGGGAGCTATGCCACGAAGCAGTAGTGCACAGTTCCTTGCTCCTAGCTGAATGCTGGCATAATAAGGGGAAATGACCATAAGTTGTGCCAGGGGAAGTTCAGACTAGATATTAGGAAGTATTTCCTTACTGAAAGAGTGGTGAGGCACTGGAACAGGCTGCCCAGGGAGGTGGCTGAGTCACCATCTCTGGAGGTGTTTAAAAAATGGGTAGATGTGTTTCTGAGGGACGTGGATTAGCAGATGATGAATGCATTTGGAGTTGATGATCTCAAAGATCTTTTCCAACCAGAAGATTCTATGATTCTATGACATTAGGTTCGCGTATGATGATTTGTATATTACCAGCGTGTAACCACGAACCCAGAAGGAGCATATGTGGTACGTGCTTGGTATGAGAGGTGAAATGAGGTATAACCTAATTTTGGTGCAAACTGATTAAGCTCTCCTGAAGCTGTTGGAGCTCCATCAGTTCATACCACAGGAAAGACTGATCCAAAGCTATTGTGCATCTGTATAACTGTTGCTCTGCCTTTCTTCATGTTGCTGTGTATCTAGCTGCTTATTTAGTTGCCAGTAGATGAAGTTTTGCAAAATACTGGCTGAAATCACATGTTCCAGTCAGCATAGGCGCACTTAGTAGGCAAAACTTCATGAGTGAGTGATTTTTCAACTTGACTTGACATAATATACGTGGACATTAGTGGTGTGGGATTTCCAAGAGATGGCAAAGCCAGAGTATGTCGTGCATTGAGCAAAAAACTAAACTTGCCCAGAGTGATGAAAGTCCTGAAGGACTCAGCTGCGGAATTACTTGGATGGGTGTGGATGGGATAATCTACCAAGGGTATCTAAAAGAATAATGAAACATTTCAATGAGAAATGAGTTAAATTAGAGACTATTGCATCTATTTTAGATTTCCACAATCTGCTGGATTTAACTTAAAAGTTTACACCTTTTAGTGGAAAAATTAATTTATCTTTCACAAGTTCCACTTAGATTTTGTTGCTAATAAACCCAAGGATGTAAATACTATTAAGTACAAAACAGTCTGCTGCATAATTGTTTTGAAGCAATTACAGATTATATCGAGCCATTCATTGAGTAGAAACAGTTTTTTCCAAGACACTAGCTCCCTGTACCTTGAAATTTTATTAGTCTAAGAATTCCATGCACCATATGTTGTAATATGAGACTAGCTGCAATTGAACAAACAACTTTCTGATATATAAGTGAATGATAACCTGATTTTAAATGTGTTTATCTAATGAGATAGTAACTATAATTTACAGCACATATAAAAACTCCCACTGTTACTCCTGGTACACCTTTTGGTTAAAAAGGGTGATGCACTGAGATATGCTAATGAATATTGTCTTGGTTTTTACCAAGTCAGTAATAAAATTTGCATTTGATATTGTGCACAGTAAACTGGGTTATTAGCCTTGAAAATGAGTCTCATAAAATTTAAATATAGGCTTAAATCATATTAACTGTCCTGTAGATTTTCTGAGAGGCTTTAAAGCATTGTGCTCTAGTTCTATAGTGTTAGGCATGCAGATGTCATTTTGCCTTCAGGGGTGCCCCAAAATATGCATGTATTGGAGCCTGCAGGATGAACAGTAGATCAACTCCTTCATCTTTCCCACTTGGGGAACTGGATGCAGTTCCTGGACTGGGAAAACCGCTGCGGGAAGGGTAAAAAGAAAACATGAAAAGGTAGTGTTGTTAGGGTGTTGCCCCTGAACTCAAGCAAGGCAAAGCAGCACATTCAGCCCTACAACCCGACCCTGCTGGTCTGATCAGCACTGACCACAAGAGAGGAGAAACATTTGTGTGCTGGTGTCATATCTGGTGGCAAGGCAATTCTATTGATTCAGAGAAATGCTTTTTCTGCTGCATGATCATGGAGGAGATGAGAATTTGACCCTTGATGTTTTGAGTGAGAAGGAGGTAATTGAAGGACAGATGTATCTCCATCATAGGCAGAACCACAGCACCTTCACAGGAAGAATCACTGGAGAGGAAGATGGACAAAGATGAAAGACAACGGCCTGTCTCCACTCAGACGGAAGCCCCAGTCTCAGCAGCATGGCAGGACGAGCAATATGTTGAACTTGGCTCTGCCCAGCACTTGGTGTTCCTGCACGCATCAAAGTTAGGGCTTAAATGCTTTAAAACACAGCACAAACTTCTCTTTCTTTTGGAAGGAAGGTCCTACACATTCCGAATGCTTTCATAGTATGTCAGACCTTTTAATTCACTTTATGAACCCAAATCCACTTCTACTAAAGGCTGATTTTTCGGGGAAAGGAGAACATTTCTTGCAACATCAGTGTAGTGTTGTCTTATCTTATATAAGGGGTTACCTAACCCTTGTGCTTTATAATAAAGAAGAGTTGATTTGCCTCTTGTTTTACCCACCATAATGTCACAATTTTTGCTAGGAATCAGGCTCTTATTCCTAACTGATTGTCATGGTTATCAGAAAAGCTTTGTCTCAGGAGGAAGTCTCTGTCAGTTATGTAACGACAACATTGCATAATAGCATTATGGCTCTATACCCATTAGGAAGAAATCACCACTCTGAAATGGGACATGATCAATCTATATTCTGTGCCAAAAAAAATATTATGAACTCCGTTTGTTTTTCTATGCAAGGTCTTCTACTATTACAACACAAGTGTAACAGGGAAAAAATTACAGCCTTGTGAAAATGGAATTTGTTATGAAACCCCAAGTCTTCTTATCAAATAAAGTGTTTGGGCACAATGTAAAGTATTACACAAGCTGTTCCAGAGCATGGTACCTAGATTGGGCGCTAGGCTGTCGCTTGGGAGTCTATAAACATCTCCAGCAATGAAGTCCAAATGCTGGTTTCTGTAGTTCTGCTTTGGAAAGGTGTAATAAAATGTTTTTGTAGGGTGTTGTCTTAGACTATACGAATACCTGAAAAGTGGATGTGAATGCCAAACAACAACAGCACTGTGAGCATTAGAGCACCTGTGTGAGGACACAGGAATTACCTACTAAAGCAGACCTGAGCTCTGTCGCATCTCCTCTCCTTTCCATAGCAGTGACTGCTCCTGCCTGCTTCAAGAAAGAAGCCTTGTGCGTTCAGAGTAGGGCTCACCTTGACACTGAAAAATCGAAGGTTATCTTAAGGTCTGAAGCACAACACTGAATGTCTCAACCATGTCACTGTTGACATTGATTATTAATAATTCCAGACATTCTTTATAGTATTGTTGTCACCAACGCGTTTTTTTTTAATTTTAACACAATCAATATTACACTTACATAAACACAAACACACATCTTTCTTCTTCTACTCATTGAACAAACACAGTATTGCAACGTCAGGATGCTGTGATGCTTCATCAGTCTAGGCTGACTGCCAAGAGCCAAGGGCTTCAAAATTAAGGGGAGGGGGGAGTAAGAGAAGAAAAGATGAGCAAAATGTTCTCCTAACCATGGAAAAGGAAGGATTTTCTGACAGTGCAGAAAAGTTTCTCATCTAGGTGCTGCACCCTTAAGCAGTTTTCAAGGCACTTCCTGCAGTGTTCTATCTCCGTCTGTTCCAGCATATTAGGATTTGGCAGGCACCCGAGCTGCATTATGTTATGTTAAAAGAGGCTGACACATCCTTTGGCTGAGACATCTTTCCCGACTGAGCCTTTCCCACTCAGCTTAAAGAAGAGGAAGCACCAAGCTAGTTCCTCTTGTTTGACTGCTAATGACACGTCTCTGTGGACCACCTAGCAGGTCCTTCCTGGTATGGCTGGCTGGGCAATTAGATGATTGCTTTATAACTAGGTTTATCTAAAGCAACTGTAACACTTCTAGATAAGGATTCCTCAGGAGAAGAATTGACTACTTAAAATGTTATTCAGAGATTTTATTTGGTTTCACTTGACTTCTATGTCACTAGGAAATTTTTATTTGGGAAAAGCAACACGACATAACTATGGTCTTGGACATGGGGTTAATAGTTTGGACTTTCATTCATCATTATAAGCATCTGAAAGGGGTCCGGGTCCTACATTATCATTAAGGACCTCGTGATGCCATGCCTGTGAGCCCTGTTTGAAGGATCGCATCTGACTCGGATGCCCCATAAACACAACAGTGTCAAGTGAAGGAGAAGACCCTAATTGTGTCCCTGATCCTCCTGAAGGCCTGTGCTTTTCCTTGTTCTTCTGGCAGAGATGGCTTCTATTTCTATACAAATGTCACCCAGAATGGTGGATGGGAGAGAGGTGATTTGGTGACAGGGAGCAGGTTTGAGGCTCTACTCACTGCCAAGGTTTATGGAGAAATCACAACATTATTCGACAACCTTCCATCTGATCTCTGTTGCAGATATTTCATGTAACAAAATAAAGGGTCAGTTTTCACTTGAGCCATGTTGATGTCTTTGGGTCTGACTGAGTACACTGACTTGCGGAAATAGCAACGTGAAGGAGTGAACGTGCAGAGAAAGGAAGACAGTTTGAAGAAAGACAGTAAGTGAAGATAGAGTGCCTGTATTACAAGCAAGTTACTTGCTTTAACTTGCCTCGTTGGTCACTGGGAGCAAGCATTAAAGAGAAGCAGCAGTGGAAATAATGCACCTAGAAGTTATTGTGTAGGGTTTTTTTTCCTCTCTTTTAGGCTGTCCCCATGTATCCTCAAAATAGGGAGGGTCCTGCTCATTTTAATCCTCAGCACTGGAATGTCTCTGTCTGTACCAGCATATTCTGTTTCAATTGTCACCATGAAGAGTAACAACACCAGTGCCGACAAAGGTTTATTAGCTGATTTATAGGGGTAAATCAGGGGTAAATTGAACCCTTCTTTAGAAAGCCTGGAGTTCACAATGCCAAGATATGCTGAGCGTAAAAACTCATGTGGGGATAAGAAAAAGAGGGCAGAACAATACTGACACTGTGTGGAACCAGGTTATATATGCAATCACACAATTTTAGGAGGTCTATAGTGAAAACACAGCATGCAGTATGGAGGAAGGGTACGTAAGCACAGTATCACCTATTGTGTTGACTCAGAAAGACGTAAATATTTCTGTGGAAAAATAACACCAAAAGTAAAACTTTACTGTTTGGTTGGAGAGGGGAGAATTCAGGGAGAACTTCTACTAAACCCAAATACAAGTTTTCGACTTTGGCTTTACTCTGAAGAAAACAGAAGAACTTGAAAAGGCTTGAGAGAGAGGACAAAATGGGAGTTGGTTTTGTTTGGACCATGACTTTTTGTAAAACTAACAGTTTTACCATTTCTAGAGATAGTATTTGTTTTGAGTATCTGTAAATATACTTTATATTTATTAACTGTTTATGAAGACGTATAAATTAATTTTATATAGATGCACATATGTATATACACATATATATAAACACACATTTGTATGGAATAAAGCTGCTTCTCATATCTATGCATGCATCTAGCAAAAGAGCAAGACTTCATCCTGCAAAGCTTTCAATGCAAAAGGCAAAAGAACATGAGTGGGACAATGTATCCCACAGTTTGGTCTAAGTACTATCACTATGATACCAACAGCTATAAGATTTAAAGTGAGGAATCAAAGTACCAGTCTCACAGAAAGCCTAACAGTACTGCTAGCTTAGTTTTTAACATGAGACTTCATGTCAGGAGCTAAGGATGTCCATGTCTAAGGTTTTACTATGCTGGAAAAATTTATTTTAAAATTTCAACATGCAAGATGTGGTGGAAAAATGAATTTGTATTTATGTTAAAGGATTCTTGCATTTCCAGCTTTGAAGCTCTCATAACCTTCAAGTCTACGTACAGGTTGTAGAGCAGATAGGGCCTGAGGCTGGGGACCTGTTGGAAATTACTGTGTGTCTCTTGCCTTGTGCTACCCATTTTTTTCCCTTGAAAATTGGAGCACAGAAGGAGGCATTATAGTGTGCATCAGTTCTTCATCTTTCCATGCAGCTGGAAGGTGACAGACACATGAGCCCAGATGGAGGAGCTGACGAACACTCTTTTGTCCCAAATAACCTGTGCTGCCTTTTTGTGGCTAATTTTACACCCTTTCCACGGGAAAGAGAATAACAGCCACACAGGAAGAGGTCAGAAGACTTAGAAGATAAATTCCTCAGGCCTACTTAGGAGGCAGAGTAGGTGTTCTCTGCTGGAGCAGGGAGAAAGGGAAGTTCATCTCCTCAGCAGCATGGCTCCAAGCATCCACGTGCACACCACAGCAAGCTGGGCAGACACACATTTCTCTCAATAGCAGTCTGTGTGTCACTGACAGTATTGTTTTACAGAATAAAACTCTTGCTTCAGCCAAATGCCAAGTAGTTTTTACACGGTTTGAAGAGGCAGCCTTTGTCCCATCAATGAACAGGTTATAAAGTGCTAGCATTTCTAAATGGTGGATGTTTTAACTTAGCCAGTCCACATAAAACAAATAAACACACCTCAATACCAAACTACTTTGATGTACTGTTCTCTGCAAAACCAGCCACAACAAGAATCAGCCACTTATCAGCCTGCAAGACTGTTCATTTTACAACCCAGTGCATCCTCTCTCAAACTAACTAGCAGTCTGCTTTCAAAGGATGCAGGATTGTTTAGCCATCAAGGGTGACCTGACTACATAGCACATAAGAGAAGCCAGCAAGAAAAATGTGCAGACGTATATATTCATGGTGGGTTTGAATCGTTTATTTTTTATACAGTAGTTTGGTTCTTGCACAGGCCTTCTAAAAGCAGTCACATATGTTTTATTTCACAGAAGAGGTCCTTTCTTTTTGTGGATAAAGTAGTGTAGTCAGCTCTCCTCCTAGCTGCTGTCTTGCTTATGCTCCATCAGAAAACTTCCATGCTTGTGGAACTCCCTGCTTCAATTAAAAGGACGTTTCCGACCTGCATGGTTGCAGTGAAAAATCAGAAACTGTGAATCACTGGGCTCAAAACCCCAAAGAAAATTAAAAAAATAAGAACTACTCATGATTTAAACAAATTATGCGTTTGTGTAGGTTTAGCCCAAGATATGTCAACATCTGGTGTGATGCACAATGAATTATCTTTTGCCTCCTCATTGTTTAGACAACACTGATGATACAGAGTCAGTCTGGCCTGAGAACCTGAGATGAACTCCTAGGTACCCCTTCAGTCCCAGTGTCAAGGGTCCTTCCATGTTGTCTGAGTGCTTGCCCAAATCTCACCACAGAGCCCTCTGCACAGACGCTGGCTAGAGATGCCCATACACTACTCAGTCCCAAGAGTAAGCCGGATGCCCACAGCAGCTGCCAAACAGATGTTTGCAGGCACCTCTGGAGAGGAAATCCCTACAAATACGTAGTTTTGCAGATGAAACCCAGTTGCTTTCAGCCTGGTTAGAGCCTGATGGCTGGTGCTGCTGTACCTCTGCCCCTTCCCTGGGCTGTTATTCATCTTTGCATCTATGATGGACTAAGCAGCAGATCTTCTGGCTAATTCTTCCACGTGTGATAGGTCCAGACATTTCCTTTCCTAACCATGATGCATGTGCAGTTTTGTCTGTGTCACTGGCTTATACAACCAAGTGATACTTTATATCAGGGGTATTTTCTTTATCTAACATGCTTGCAGATAGAAGGTGCAAAGGAGCATCAGCTCACTCATGGCTCATGGCCTATGAGACACTGTTTGCAAGCCCAATAGTTGTGTATGACATTTCTGATTTCAGCTACAATGATATAAAAGGCATGAAGGCCAACTTCCTCATAAGGATATCAGGTATCACTTCATAAGGCACACCTTCAGTGTGAACTCTATCAGAGTTTTATGACTGATTTTTGCAGAGCAGAGCAAAACACAAATGAGAGACATATAGTTTCTAATCAAGAGAATAAATTGCTTTACTCACATAATCTTTTATATGAAAAGAGGAGGTGAAAGCAAGAAGGAAGGAAAACCTCGGGGCATTTTGTCTGAGCAGAATAGTTTTCTTTATATTAAAATAAAATATTCACTAATTATAGCTTTTCTGGCATTGACTCTATCACCAAAGTATTTTTTTTAAGTCTCTCTGAGACCTGCTGCAGCCCAGCACAGTTGTGTGTGCCCCAGCTGCGGACACGTTTCCTCTCCCTATCTCCGATGCGCATCACCTCCCTCATTCAAAATGTTAACAGAGGGGACAAAAGAGAAAGACTTTCAGCCGGCCCTCACCACCAATGTGAACATCACTATTGACAGCACTTGCCAGGTTTTGCTGGCAATGGGTGCCCAATCCAACATCGCAAAGGGAACAGAATATTTAGCTGGTCAGGGAGGGCACAATGCACCCAACCTGCCAGGAAAGGAGAGCTCTTCACGCTTCCCTCCTATGATAAAGCATGACACCCAGCCCAGCATGTCTGCAAGGGTTTGAAAAAAAGCCCTCCAGGCTGGAGAGGTCCACAGGAGGTTAATGCAGGTCTGGGTTGCCACAACACTGGAGGCATTCAGAGAAGAGGGCTGCAGTTGCTGCATAGGCACATTTGGCCCAGGTTGCCAAAGAGGCTGTGTGTGTTACTGCAGAGGAGTACACTGCCTGCCACTGTTGGGCTATTAGTATGGAAATGAGGCATGTGTGTGACAGGTGGCCTTACAACCAACACAATTAACTTTCTCCATTAGCTGACGCACTGACAAAACAGATGCAGCATCAATAAGCACCAAAAAACCCACAAACACTGAATAGGAATGACACATTGCACACCCCTATTATTTATAAGGAGGAACGGCATAATTTCTGTGGGACATAGTGGCGAGTAGGTTGTAACTGGGGCTTTCCTCCACTATGATGTTTGTTTGAGTTCTTATAATTATTATTTTAATCTTGAACTTTATAGAGATATTGCTGTGGAGCTTTAAGAGCTTTGAGTTATACACAGATGACTCGGGAGCATTTGTCACAGTTGTGGTGTAGGAAGAACACAGATCCTTTTGATAGGAAATAATTCAAGTTGCAGAAGTCATCTGGCCAGAGGCAGGAACACGAGGCTCTGAACTGGAAAGAATTAGTTCCCGATCTTCCAGATTCTATGATTTTAGTTGCCTCTGACAACACCACTAAGGACAGTTAACGTGGAGCAGCTGGTCATATCCGTAAAGTGAGTTAAAAGGCTTATGACTCAGCTGAAAACATGGAGTTGGGAAGAAATGCTTGGCGTATTAGATTGCAGCAGAGGAGCGCATTCTGTTGGCTTCAAAGAAAATTGGTTTAGATATCAGTTGTTCATGAAAAGTAAATGAAAAAAGGGGGCAGTTGATTTTGGCTTTAAATTTCCTGGTTTGTGGTTGGGTTTTTTTGCAGTTAGGCAGTTACTCCTGACAATGTGTGCAAACCTTAATGGAGATCTAAATAAGTGCAACAACTTGAACTGTCTGAAATTCAAAACTGTAATGTAATAGCAGAAATCTACATAACAGCCTCCTTATGTCAGCTGGTAACTTTTGAAATATTTAGAGATGCACTGAGTAGCATCCTTGGCACATCTGAACTCTCATCGGCCTTTGGCTCTGCTGATCTATGCTAGAGTTTTCCCAGGTTAAAGCCACTAAAGAGCCTCTTCCATACTATCCTGATATGAAAATGCCCTGGAACAGTGTCAGCTGCTGGGTCACTCTGACAGCGTGCTAATTCATGGCATATAGCTACAATTAGGAGGATGTTTGAGGAGATAAAGCAACTAGTCTATAAACCAGCCCAGTACAGCCATGATTAAAACTGACTGGGCTGCCTCTCACTGGCCTGTGGAGTAATGGGTGGGAGTAAGCACCACAGACAGCCCTGTGGGCTGCAGCAGCAGATGTGGCAATGGTGGTTCGGGCATAGAAACACACATGTTCCACGCACGTTCTTTAACAGGCCCTTCAGGTGCCAAATCCAGAAACAACATGCTGAAACCTTCCGTGTGTGCTTTGTGTTTCAAATGTGAGTTTTCAGCTGTCAGCACAGTCATGAATAAAATTAAAGCTAACGTCAGTTCTGGTAAAAAAAAAAGCAGCACAAATTTGTCATGGTATTTATTCACTGCCATCTTCTTTAATTTACAGAAATTTAACATTGTTTCCTCTGTCTAATTTTATAACTCACAGCTGTGTGCAGCGACATTCTTACATTGAGAAGAGATTCCTTAGAACACACCGCATACATATATAGCAGGTACAAATATCAGGAATTTTTATGCTCAGCTGCCAATAAAAATTGAATAATAACTGTCAAGTGCTTTATTTTATTAAAAGAACATAATATTCATATTGATCTTAATATAATATTAATAATATTACACAAGATGCAAGTTCAGTACAATTTCCTTGAAGGCTCTGTGTTGGATCTGCTACTTTTAGGATGAGACAAGAAACAGCCATCCTGACTGTAGAGATCGACTGTAGAGAACTAGAGGGCATGGACTCAAGCTTCGTCAGGGAAAGTTTAGGCTTGATGTTAGGAAAAAATTCTTCACTGAAAGGGTGATTGGCCATTGGAATGCGCTGCCCAGGGAGGTGGTGGAGTCGCTGACCCTGGAGGTGTTTAAGGGGAGACTGGATGAGGCACTGAGTGCCATGGTTTAGATGATGGTTGGTGTTAGTATTGGTGTTTGTGTTAGTGTCGGGTTATAGGTTGGACTTGATGATCTCAGAGGTCCTTTCCAAACTTATGATACTGTGATACTGTGATAACATTAAAGCAAGCGGGGGGAGTGCATTCACTCTTATGGATAGAGATGTTTTTTAAAAAAAACTTGCTGGTGATGTCATCCGTGGTAGCTTACCTGGTCCTGAGCCAGACATTATCAATGAATACAAGTGGAGTTTTCAGGGAGATCATTTGGAGACATCTGAAATCTGGGTAATAAAGCTCATTTCTGGCTATATTTTACAGATGCAGACCTAGAGACGGGAGAATTTCTTGTGACAGGACTGATGACGCCATGCCCCTGGGCTTTCCACCAGACTTATGGTGGAAAGAATGAAATCTTACCTAGAAAGTAGTGTCTGTCTCTCCATAATAATTACATGAGCTGTTAATTTTATCATTTTGTGTGGCACCTTGGGATATATGCCATGAAAGACCCCACTATTAAAGCATAGTTTAACTGACTGAATTATGGGACATCTAAAGCACAAAACCCTACGAATCTAATTCGATGTCCTTAGTTATACATCTCCTTCTCCCTTTGCGGTGAAGTCTGTTTCCAGCTCCAGTGTGCCTGCACTGTCAAGATTTGTGCTAAGGCTCAGTAATCCTGGCCGCATAAAGCTGGGTGGACTTTTATATCCCACACCCACTCATCTATCTGACTGTCTAATTGCTCCCAACAATGTTAAGGAGATGGCTTGAATGGAGGTGTCTCCAGGGAGAGGGATGTGGAATGGTGCAAAGGCAGGTTGTTCTTAATGGGAAATTCCCGTTTTTGCTGCCTCTCTGTGACTAAGGGGTTGCATCCAGCTGACTGACAAACAGCCTGTTGGGTCAGATCAGGGGACTTCTTCAACTTCACACGTGCCATGTGTGAGTGGCTGAGATTTGGATGCAAGTTCCCTGGTTCTTCTGTTCTCATTTGCAGGTAAGAACTGCGTGAAAGTCTCATGGGGAATAGTTCCATCTGATGGGTTTTGCCAGTTTTATAGGTATGATTTACTTGTTCACAGGCCAGAACAAGCCTTTTTACAGAAGGAAAGGAGGATTTTCAGAAAGTACCCCAAAATAAAGAGGTTTGGGCCTTAATAGTTATTATTTACCCATGCAAATAAAAAGCCACTTGTTCATATGCATATGTGGAAACATCCATTTAAGTAAATGTTCTTACAAAAATTTCAAAGACAATTGACAGGGTAGAATCAAAGAGCTGTTCAGCTCCCACTCAGATAGAAATAATTGATCCTATATTTGTCCATCTGGAATCATAACTTTTCTTAAAAAACTCTTTCAATTTTCTTACCTTGCTTCATTCTAAAGATGCCCTGTTTGATCTTGAAAAATGTCAAAAATTTGCTGAACACTTATCAGGCCAAGTCAGTAGGAAATTTATGGACATGGGTGGATTTGTATAAGCATGTACCTGTCCTCTTCTGTACATATTTATGTGCCTGTAATGGTTATCTTCCCATTTAAAAGTATGAAGTCAGACTTTCTGAGGGCATCAGAACAAGAAAGCCATGATGTGTTCTGGCTGTTTACACAATTGCATAATAAGTGACAGGAGTTCTTAGTTCTTAAGCGCGTAAACACTGATATTAAACTCTCCTCTCTGTTTTTTTTTAACAGAAAATCAGCTGGTTATCCAAATGTCACTTGAGGTTACCCCTCATGTCACAAGCTTCTCTATTTCTTATAGTTCTTATTTAAGCCATTGAAATGCCTGCCTGTATAGTTGTGAGTTTTTTACCAAGTTAGCATATAGACTGCTTTGAACCCACTATTTCAGGACATCTTTTCAGATGCGGCTTGCTAACGCAGAAACCTTGACAAATGCTCTACCCTTGTTTTGCTTGCTTTTGTCACAATTTGTCGCAAATTGACTCTTAGGAGAGGGTTATTAGGAAGTGGCTGGCACATTTCTGCCAGTCCCATCATTCTCCTTTGATACTTGCTTAATATATGTGTGTGTTTTCCCCTACAACAGTAAAAAGCAGAAGAAGGAGCAGAATCCTAGACTGCAATAGGCAAAGGCTTTTCAGATGCCACTAAGAAATATCATACCTTGGTAATTTCTCAAAAATGTCATCAGACAGGTGATGCCCTGGAGGTGCATTTCAGTGGGCTGACAAGGGGGACAGATAGACACAGGCCTAAGGGAGATATTTGCCCTTCTGGAGAAGCAGTTGGCAATCAGGCAACCTCTTAAATGGATTAGATGCTTGCGTGTAGGCAACTGTATTGCATTCTTTAGTCACAGCAAGAGTCACGAGATTGTGAGAACTAGGGCCAAAAGTCCTGATCTTAAGTTATTAATATTAAATACAGACAGTAAAACAGTGAACCTAAATCACAGTCATATTGCAAAATATCTTTAAGATAAAAGCTCTAGACATTTTTCCAATGTAAGGAGAAATGGATTCAAATAAATATCAAGTAAACATCATCTCTTAACACTTGCCATAGGAAAACATCTTTAGATGAGAATTCTTCAATATATATTTAGGCTGTGGAATTCCTTGCTACAGGATTTTATGGGTACCAAGATTTTGCTCGATCTCAGAAAGCAGCGGGGCAAACTCATGGAAGAAAGAACGATCAAAGGCTATCATGCTACTATATCAGGAAACACAAGAAAGTAATTTTGTTAAGAATCTCCTACGGTAGCCCAGAGTATTGAGTTTCTGCTCTTTGACCTTTTATGCATCTTGCTGACTCTTGAAGCTGTACAAGTATATGTAATTTTTAAATGTAATATATAATACTAGATTGTAAAATTATACGATTACAAGATTATAAAACAAGCCCTACTGAAATCCTTTTAGGTACAGCAGTACAAATCTTGGACAGGGGAGTATGGGCAAGATCCTTGTAGTGGTAGAAAGGGATGGTGATGGCTGTGCTTTTTTCTTGACAGATCATTTGTAGAAAAGTACAGTAGCTGAAACATTGCTGAGCCTGAGCTGGCAAACTGACTGTGAGCCTGATGCAAAGCCTGTTGGAGTCAGCTGAAGCTTGAGGTGGCACAGCTGTGTGAGGGGTACTTGTTACTTTGGAGCAAAAACTGTTCTAAGCGATTTTCTAGCATGAACATGAAGGAAGGCTTTTGTTCAGTTTTCCGCCTCCACTTCCTCCTCTCTCAGTATTTATATCTTTTCTGAGACTGTGGGACAGTATCTTGGATTTACAATACCTATGGCTGAGCTATAAAACATGTCTGTGCGCTTGGAGCATCTGAGGCTTTCTTTCCTACCATGCGAAATAAAAGGCCTGCTTAAACGTGGAAAGCCAGAGGCAGCAAATGGAACTAATGGGAAAGGTGCATCAGAGTGACCTAACTCCACTGGTTTAACAAGGCTAAAAATGCATGACTCAATTACACAAGAGTTAGCTAATGAGGAATGGGGAAGATGTTACAGTTTAAAACAAATGGCTACTAAATGAATTGGGTACTGCCTTTCAAACCTATGCCATTCAACAAAAACCTGGCAAGACATTTTCTTCACAGGATATGAATCATCCAACATAAAAAAGGCAAGACTAGGGCCACCTACATTCAGAGTTTGTACAGTATGACCTTAAGGCCCAACATCTACCAGAAGTTGAGTTGCAAAAGGCCAAGCTGGAAAGAATAAAAGGGTTTACATCAGTATTAAATAATTCTCTCTTAGAGATGCAAATTTCTAATTAGTTACTGTGGAAACTGTAGAGGCCTGGAAGTAAGCCCTGCACAATGAGAATGAGAGTTTACTTTTTTGATTTACTGCAGGGCTGCAGTAGTTGAGGGAGGGCTGAGAGGGGGAAATAAATTCATTGCTTTTAACATGGCAACAGAATAAAGTGCAGCAGAAGAAGCGACTTTGTTTTGTGCACTACTGCTGCTCTGACAGATCCCCAAGGAGCTTTATGCAACATAGGCTCACTTAAAATATCTCACAAGGCAGTGTAAAATGCTTTATTTACAAACAAGTGACTTTCTCAACACACTCACTTGTTGCGTCTCTGGTAAAGCCTTGGGAGGGTCTTTTCCAAAACCAGCAGGAACTGCAATGCCTTCTGTTAGTGACATGGCCAAACTGAAATACCCAAATTTCAAAGCATAACATTTCTGAAAATCAAGTTGCCCTAACCTGACCTATGCTGAGCACTAAAGATATCTTGTTGGAAATGCTTTTGACATGCTGAATGCAGAATAGCAATCAGTTCTTTGCCTTGTTTTCTTTACTTCTGTTTTGCTTTACTTCTAATTATTTAATTTCAAACTGCAGCATAATTTCACTTTTATGGCCATGTTGGGACATGTGATCTCATCCTCTATGGTCTACAGTGAAGAGGGAGCAAGTGACTTTAGTTTTTGTATAAACCAGAGGAATCTATGGTGCTACATTCCTCACAAATTCAGGCAGTACACATATCTTCAGTAATTTTCTGGATAATACAGTTTAATATAAACCAGTCACAAACTCAAAAATAAAATTAAAAAATAAATGTTTTCATGCGCTTGTTATTTTAACAAGAACCAACACAAAATGTATGAAAAGATTTAGATGTATTGCTTGTCAGAAATAAGTAACATTGATGGGTATTCAGTAGTTAAATTTGTTGCTATCTTGAGCAGGTCAATAACAATACAGCTGAATATAAATTTAGGGAAGCAATGACCAAAGTATTAGGTTGTGATTTCAACGTAAACTGTTTTAAATTTTTCGTGAACTTTTTTTTCCTCCCTTCTGGGTTAAAAGAAACCGTGTATTCTCCCTTCAGAGCTTGGACTGAACGAGGACACAGGGCATTGCTGCAGAGTCTCCTCCAGCTCCTCAGACTCCTGCTTGCCGTCTGGGATGTTCCGGCTCTGCGGAAGCTGAGGTCAGGCTGATTTCAGAGCAGTAGGGAAGGTCCAAGCAGCTGCACCCAACTCAGATGCTTACGGGTGAAAACTGACATGTCAACAAACAACTCTGTTTGTAGGAGAAAGGAGAGGGAGGATCACAGACTGACGTGGCTTGCTGTAAGAAGCCTCTTGTTTTGGTGCCAGTAGCAGATTTATAGAGACACATTATTTCTTTTCAGCTCCAGCCAAGAAGCATACCTGAGAGGGGAGACACCATGATCAAGCAGGTGGTTTTCCCAGGATGCGCTGACCCCTGTGATGAGACCGTATGGAAAACCTATCATCTGACCAAGGAGATGTCAGGGTGGAGGAGACTGAAAGCACTAATCTGCTTGTTAGATGGACCACAGCCAAAAAAAAGGATTGGTGAATTGCTGGATGTTAGTAGCTGCAGAAAGGTAGTTTGGCATGATTCAGCAAAGGCAGGAAAATTAGCTCAGCTAGGATAGGGACAGCATTCTTCCTGCTTGTCAGGCATAGAAAACCAGCTTTGAATTCATTTAATTTGGACCGTACTTGTGTTAGCTTTATTTCCACCTTCATATGTCCCAGAAATTTCTGAAGCAAGGAACCTCTAGTGCTAAAATAATAAGAAGTTAACACTTTAATTTTAAACATTTTTCTTAAAATGCAGCTGAAAACTTACAGGTGGCACAAAGAAGGCAAACCAGAAAGCTAACAATTGCAACACCATGGTTGTACTTACATGCTTTTACTGTGGGAAACACAGAAAAACTAGAAATATTCTAAACTGATATAACTGTTACAAGCACGACTCTAGGTCAGCATCATTGCAGAATTTCAGGGTACATAGCCTGAGCTGTTGCTGCTTACCACTCTATCCTTACAAAGCCCATGACAGAGGCTTGACTTTATAGTGCTCAGCCCACTCTTGCATCCTTACCTTTGTAGGCAGTGCAAGAGTGAAGGTTGACCAGATGTGCCTTTAGTATTTTGAATAGGAACTGGGCTGGGCATTATATTCTCCTGACTCATTATCATCTCTTAGTCGTGTTTGATCCTGAATCTCTTTTTATCTGTGACTTGAGCTGTCCTAGCCCTTCCCTGAAATGTATAATTAGCCAAACATATTAGGGCACAGAGAGCACTCTTATGCACATTTGAGTTACCTGTCATTCTAAAGGCTCTGAATAGCACTTTTTAATGCTTCCTGCAGGTCACTCCTCCCAGCAGTCTGGTTTTCACCCTACTATCCTGGCGAGCCTGCTGTAACGGCCCGTTTTCAACTGGATTCTCACCTTCCCTCAGAGTTGCACCCAGAATTGTTTGTCAATCCCTTTGGATAGCTGCCAAGGAGAAGTATTTTTATAGCACTTGTTTTCTTTGCTACTTCTGTACAAAGTGGCTTCTTTATTACTTTGCCACTTCCTTATGCTAGGCTTTGCATTTTCTCTTTAGTAAAGCACTGAGCCAGTCCAGAGTTAACTAAACAATCAAGGACCACCATTTGAGTTCCTCCAGACATGAAAATGTGGCCTGGAGGTTGGTTTTCGTTGATAGAAAGGTTGAGACAAATCTAAAAAAAAAAGCATTTTTCTGCATATTTTAGACCCATCTAGAGCTTCGAAGAACTGGTTCCACCTGAAAGTGGGCTGGCAATTTCTGCAAGAATATTCTCGGGAAATTATTACATCAAACCTCCTTACAGATTATGAGCCATAAAGCTCTTATCTTCATGTGGACATCCTGATGACTTTCTCAAGGTTTATGCCCTTTACATAAAAAGCACGTAGCTCAGATTGTATTACTCATAGTGATTAAGCATCATAAGAATACTGCTTTTTCCTTCCTTCCTTAATAAAAAATGAAAAAGCATTCATAGCTAAACAGTAAAGTTATTACACAAATAGCCTCCAAGGCTCCTGGGAAATCTTGTTATTCATTGATGTTTTATATTTCCTATAAGGATGGATATACACAGTGCTTTAAATACATCTGCATTCCAAATGCCACAGAAACCATAAAACTCTAACCATCAGTTCTGTCCTAGAGATTATTCATCAAGAATTAGTCTAAAATAGTCCATCAAAATACTTTTCATTCCGTTCTGCTGATTCAGCTACATTGACCTTTTTTTCAGAGTTCAGCATTCAAATTCAGAAAATCACTGATGGTTTGAAAGTCTCTAACTGTTGATCTCCCACTTCCTCCAAAGCCAGAGCTCCCAAATCACTCAGATCCTCAGCAGCTCATTTGGATGACTGCCTGTCAGCCAGAAAGCCTTTCTATCTTTAGCTTTCATCTTCTAGCTTCTTTCAGAGTCCAGAATGTCAAGATACACAGTATCAAAGTGTCCTAGGAGCTGGGATTTGATTCCCTTTTCTTTCCTACTGGAACAAAACCTAGATATGAAACTCCCCATGAAATGAGGTTACTTTTCTCTGAGAAGTTCTGCTCCAAAAAACCTGACAATATGGTTTTCCAAGGCTTATATGAACTTTGGGAAATAAATCTTTCAATTCATCCTATGCTGATGTGAGGAATGGTTTATTGAATCATTTCTACTGAGAAATTAAAGGGAAGGAGAAGACAGAAGCAAGGAAGGGATATAACTAAAACTCCAGGGTCATGACCTGACAAATTACAATTAAGTCTGCTTTCTAAAAATGGGTTGGAGGTGTTTTATTTGAAGAACAGTTTTAAAGCATTGCTGTCTCTGCATACGTGGGGAGGCGGGAGTGCTGTGGATACAAGAAGAGAGGATCATTCCTTTCACAATACTAATGGCTTTACTACAACTGTAGAGAGTGATTAACAATAAAACAACATTTCAATCCGTTTTTCTAAGGAGCCTTCACTTAAGGAACAGAAAAAATTAAACCAAGACAGTAAAACTCTGAGGAAACAAAGGAGGGGAACTGTCAGACTGTGAAGTCCTAATGCTCATTATATCTGGTGCATGTTTAGCTTGTAAGGAGGGCCTGGGGAGGAAAGTAATTTAAGCAAACCAACCTGGGCTGTCTTTTCATTCTTTGTCATGCACTGCTGTTGTTACTCTTAGAAATCCAGCAGCAGGGCTGGTTGTGTCCTGGTTTAGTGCCCTTCGTAAAGCATTCCCTTTTCACCAGCTCTGATGGCCCCATTGGAGTGGCCATGACAATGGATGTTCATTTTACCGCTATAAAAGGGTTTAATGATTAAAAGGCCGCACCATTGCACTCAGCCACAAAACTCATTCTTCCACTTCTGTGGAGCCCTTTGATTCAAAATGTTCTTTTGACAGGATCAAGAGTGGTTTTCATTCTGTTGGGCAGCAGAAACATCTGCATTTTTTATCCTCTGCCTCCTCCTCAGTGCACATAGTTAATGTGTAATTAATGAAACATCCCTTCTTGGAGTGGCACACAATCAGCATAGGTCTCCCACCAACCTCGCTCCAGCTCCAGTAAAGCAGGTTTGCTTTTATATCCTTGTACTCTCATTCAGCACTAGTAATAAACCCAGTTCCAGGCTTATCTACCCAGCTTACATCTTAATCTTTCTTTTCCCCCCCCCCGCCCCTCTCTGTCTCCTCAGGGAAAAGGGATGAAAAAAAAAAAAAGGACTTCTCTTTCTTTTGGGTTATCCAAGCACGTTGGGAGGGGGGAACAAAACACACGGCAACATTCAAAGCAAAACAGAGAGAACAAGGGGTATAGGGAAAAAGTCCCCTCCTCCCTCTTTTCCCTGGAAGAAAAAATAAAGACCTTGGTAAGCAATCAAGCAAGCTGAAAAGGCAGTTACACAGGAAGGATTTCTAAACCATATAGGGTAAGGCCTGCAAGAGCAGGGAAGTTCTTGCTCTCATTAGTGTAACATATCCAAAATCTAATACATAACGTGTCAGAAAAGTACTACAGCCTGCTCTTCAGGAACAGCCTTTTCATGTGCTGTTCCATTTGCAGAGTTTTGGAGGCCAGAAGTGTATTTGACAGCATTAACGTTAATGTCCAAGTACTATCAAGGCTAAGGCTACATACTACACAGTGACTCCTGAATGTTTCACAATCATATTTATTTACATAAGCTTTGCTAAGTGTACCATGAATGACTGTGTAGAGCAGTAAAGATATGTACTTCTGCATTTGTGCAATACTGGAGTGGTTCTAGGTGGTCAAAATGGGTTCAACTGAATCACTGTCCACCAGCAACTCTCAGGCAAGTTTTCGGAGCCATGTTTACGCAGCAGATCTGCAGAGTGTTGGTCTGTGAGTGAGTTGTCATAAAGAGTTTCCTGTATGAAAAAGCATGACAAGGCAAAGACAAGTAACAGATCGAAAAGATAAATATATGGGACCATGCTGCTCCTGCTTGCAATAATGTAAAGCAGAATATCCGTGAAGTCCAGGAGATGTAAACCATGTGGGGAAGGATAGCCATCACTTTCATGCTTGCTTCACTGCGGAGAAGTTATCTTTGATGTCTTGTGGTCTCTTGTGGCTCTAACAAAGGAAGGAGAGAACACTCTGCTCTCGAGGATTTCATTTTGAGCCAAAGGTTCAGCTGCAGATGTAGCATGGAGAGAGAAATATCAAATAAAATTACCTGCTTACTAAGGAATTCACCTCTGAATGAAGTCCGGTTCATCCCAATCTACTTAAAAATTCAGGTCCAATTCAGAAAGTAGAATAGTCTGCAAGAAAAAGTTCAGAGGTTAATCACAAGATTCTCTCTCCCTTTCATCAGTAGGGCTGCCTCCTGTCCAAGGATCCCACCCACCCAGAGGAGGTGCAAGCCACTCCTGTAAGTAATTCTTTATATTGAGAGGAATATCCCTTTGCTTCCCAGGTTTTTAGGACCACATTCTAGCCACCCAACTCCATTCTGAATGGGAAATTTAGTCTCCACTATGTATTTATCTGTGAATATCAAAGAAACCTAAACAAGTAATGATCACAACTAAAAATGTGTGCACACTGCATAAGTTTAGGCCCCTTTATGAATTAGTTGCATCAGAAGCTTCCCTCTTTCAGTTATGTGGGGGAGAAAGGCGATTCTTCCCAAATTGCCTACATGTGATCCTTTTTATTTTCCTGGTTTCAAAGAGTCCAAACAGAGTACATAAAGCGCCATGCAATTTTCTACAGCACACTTAATCTGAAAATTTACTAGTGTTCCAATAAAATCAGAGTAAACCAAGAAACAGTTGCAGATATGTAATGCTGCAAATATTGCCTTTTTATCATAGACAGAAGGAAGATCTGCCTATGAATTCAAGGAACTGGAATTGGTATAAAATGTCCATTCAAGGTGATAAATAACAGATACGGTTCTTGTGCCAGGCCACTTCTGAGTGACCCCTAAGAAATCAGAAGAATTATTCTGTTCTATCCATATGTACACCTGCAAAAAAATCTGGTTTCAGGCAGATACTTACTTTAACACAGCCTCTGTCATACTCAGCTGTTACTTGTCTGCAAATAGAAGGAATCGAGGTTTGGAGCGGGGCAAGGGGAAACAGCATCTTGCAACATGACTCTTTGGGCCAAATTCCACATGGACAGCTCCCACTGAGATCCAAATATGGGCAACATTTGTTTCCAGATTGAGCACAGAATGTGTCTCTATTGTTATTGAAATGAAAAAGGGCATGAGCTTTTGAACATTATTCCACTCGTCAGACTTGCCAACTCAACCTATGTCCAGTGATCAGAAACGTTTTCACTGAATCACTTGTTTTCTGTTTTCACAATGGTGTGTGCTGCCAGCGTAAAGCATTGGAGATAGTGGACTGGTAAAAACAGGCAAACTGTGGGTAAACTTTGCTCAAGAATTTTGGCTGCAACCGGGCTTAAGAAAAAGAGACACGTCCTTCTGATCCCATGCAACAGGAAGACTTGTGTGCTGGGAAGGCGTGGAACAATTGCTACAGTGACTGAGCTGCACTGCGATACATCTGAATTCTGGCCAGAATCTGGGAAGTCCACATTAGCTTGCCAGACCATTCAGAGAAAAGGGGCTTCAAAGAGAACTTTTTAGCCTTGATTCCAAAGTGTGAGTACAGAAAGAGTATAATGTTTACTGTTGGGATTAGCCCCCTACCGTGCCAGTCACGTATGAGCACACTGAAAATTAGCGACATGCAAGGGGAAACCTCTCAGCTCACTGCAGCTGAGATAAAGCCAGGGTAGATTTCCAAGCACTAGAGCAGAAGGTGTGTGAACCTCATTGTCATCTCCAGGGACAGTAAAAGAACAAAGAAGAAATCACATTGAAAGGAATGGAAAGCAAAGACTGTAGGATGGGAAATTGTTCCCCATTTTAAGAGATATAAGAAAAACTTTGGCACTATTGAGGGACTGATTAAAAGGACTTGTTGCACAACTATGCACAAAGCTAACAAAATGACACATTAGAACTTCTGCTTTAAGGAAAAAGATAATTCTGGTTAAAATAACAATAGAGGACTTTTCAGTTCCATGAAGAAGTCATAGGAAAAATATTCTCATCTATCAGGTGCCCAGTGCTCTCCTCAGTTTAGAAAGAATTGGTATCATGCTCCACCAGTTTTTGCTCATACAGGCTATTCAAGCACAACACAAAATCAGAGTTGCTCTACCTAGTATGATCTCATGGTTTTTCCCTTATGTCTACCTTCTCTCTTACGTCCTTTGCCTGACTCAGGAGCTTCTCCAGGACCCTTTTGTATTTCCAAATCTAAGAGCCAATTTTGACTTCTTGGGGTATGTGCCACCCAAATCTATGCAAGGAATAAGATGCTCTCCTTGACTGTGGACACAGTGATTTCCCTCACTAGGCCCCAAGTGAGAGGTTTAAATTCCTCAGACCAGGCCTTGGGAAGAGTCTTGCGCTACAGAACAAGAGGAACAACAGTCAGAATATTGAACACAAATGTGCCTAAAGTAGCATGTGGCAATGCTGAGAGAGGTTGAACTGGGCACCTGGTAACTTCCTCCTCAGTCACAGAGGATGGGACTGCAGGGATGCGTATTTCAGATGCCAAGTCTCTCACATGGATACATGAAATGGAAACAAATTCACCTGAGGAAGCGAGAGAAACAGTACCAGATTCATTAGCAGAAATGGCAGGGAGCTGAGCACTGGGCAGCAAATGAGAGTAGCAGCGAGAGATAGAAAAATGCAAGATCTGTCCTGCCTCCCTTTGCCAGTGCTGGCAGGGAAAGGATGCAATGTAGTGCAGTCAGAGAGGACACCATAAACCAGCTGTAAGAGGTGAATTTGCTCTGAGGACTAATTTAAACCTATGCGGACACAGTCATGGAATCTTTAGTGACACAGATTGTACTTTTTGGTTTTTATTTTGAGGTCCCAACTGGCATGAAGACCAGCCTCCAAATGAAACTTAGCCAAAAGGGTAAACTGCTGTGCCACGTCAACTGACCACAAATGAAAACATCTTAACACTGTCATTCCATCTGTGAGTTTCTGAATAATTGTTTTCAAAATACTTTGTTTAAATATGGTTCTAATTCAAGTTTAGCTTGCAGACCACATGACAGATATCTCTCCAAATCTCATGCTGGCAGCCTGGGTGGTGCCACTTTGGAGAAAAGTAGCAGCTGAAAACCTCATTCATGTATTGAGGATTGCTAAGAAACTGAAGTTTGGGCAGGAAAGTGTGTTTTGAATCAGTAAACTGAGACTTTGATACATATTGTGGCAGTGCTGTTTAAACCAACTCTAATTGTCCTCTCTCCACATTTCCTTTACACCTCAATTTCTACTCCAGTCTGTCCCCTCCTATGCCAGCACAATGGGTTTACCCATTTGTGGATTTATCCTGTGTGGTAAATGAGGACATTAACTAATCTGGTTGAAAACTAGTCCTGAAAAAATATAACGTTTTAATTCTCAATCAGATCAGTTTCTTGATATGGTTTGTCACAGGGTTCGTGAGAACAGCTATAGTAGCATAGTGGAGGATGCGATGCAGAAGAAAGAATCAAATACATCGGGACTGATGCAAAAAAATGCCCACATAACCATGGCCAGAATCATAGAATCATAGAATCATCTGGTTGGAAAAGTCCTCTGGGATCACCGAGTCCAACTGTACCTGTCCCCTTACTAAACCACATCCTTAAGAAACTCATCTACCTGCCTTTTAAACACCTCTAGGGATGGTGACTCAACCACCTCCCCGGGCAGCTGTTCCAGTGCCTAATGACCCTTTCAGTGAAAAAATTTTTCCTGATGTCTAGTCTGAACCTTCCCGGCACAACTTGCGGCCATTTCCTCTCATCCTATCACCTGTCACTTGGGAGAAGAGACCAACACCCACCTCATTACAACCTCCTTTCAGGTAGTTGTAGACAATGATGAGGTCTCCTCTCAGCCTCCTCTTCCCTAGGCTAAACAACACCAGCTCCCTCAGCCGCTCCTCATAGGACTTGTTCTCCAGCCCCTTCATCAGTCTTGTTGATATTCTCTGGATGCGCTCCAACACCTCAATGTCCTTCTTGTACTGAGTGGCCCAAAACTGAACACAGTACTCGAGGTGTGGCCTCACCAATTTTGAGTACATGCGGTTCCTGGTCCTGCTGGCCACACTGTTTCTGATACAGGCCAAGATGCCACTGGCCTTCTTGGCCACCTGGGCACCTGGGCACTCTGCTGGCACATATTCAGCTGGTTGTCAGTCAACACAAAGGACTACATTGTATAAAAAGAGACTTGATGAAAAAATAAAATTACATTTCATTGATGCATACCTGGTCTTCTCCACTTCTATGAATGGAGATGTAGTTCCACATACTTGTAAGAGAAATGTGGAATAATATATACTTACAGTTCTAAATCAAGATGTAGCCATGTTACTCAGCACTACCACAGGTTCCATCGTTTGCTTGGGCCTTGTAGGGATTCATGGCCACTGCTGGTAACCCCAAGCCTTTATCTAGTATACCCTGCTCTACTGTTCTCAGTCCAGGACTGTGAGCTCTAAAGCAACAACAATATGCTGTCAAATGATCTTTATTTCCATATCACATGGTTTGCTTAATACAAGGCACATGAAGTGGATTACTTAAGCCAACATGGTTATTTGCTGGATACAGTCAAACTCTTGCTACTGCTGCAATCTGAAATTGCTTGCACTAAGCAATGTAGGTACAGCAATCTGGTTGTCCAGATTACAAATCTTGCAGACCATTTAGGAGTGTCTATTGTGCAAGGACAGAAGATACAGCTACAAGTCCAAAGTTATCATCAATTTTAAAAGAAAAACTTATGAAAGCAGGAGGATAAACTCTGATTAGAAAAAAGTCCTAGAAACAATAGTTTTAAGATACAAGCTTTCCTGGCAGGTCTGAGAAGAATAACTTGCTTTAAACACAGCACTCCTTTAGTTGCCCTATGCCACTTGTGCCCAGTGTAAGCATTCCCTTGAAATGGATACAGACATAAGGTTCATTTTGCTGCTGCAGGTTCAAAGGCTGGATTTAGTAGCGCTTCTTTTTTTAATATCTAGTTGCCTGTATGCTCATTTAAAATGTTGATCGCCTTTCCTTGACGGTTTGGCTTCAGAAACATGCTGTGGAATTTAAATTCATCTCCCTCCCATGCTAATGTTGACATTATTTGTGTGTAAACACATTACATGGGATACCAGAAATGTAAATGAGGTTTCAGTGTTGAGTTGATTTATAAACAGCCGGCCTCTTAATTTATTGAAGTCATCTTTGTGCCATTTGCACATGATTAACAGCATATACCATACATAGGGTGCCCTTCTACAACATGTTCAGAAAGAAGAAATGCAAAATGTATACCATTATAGCAACAAATGAAGATCTTATTGAGCTTCAAGATGCTTTGAAACATGTAATTACTAACTTAACTCTGCCTGTGAACTTGTCCTCATTAACTCCATAATTAGTAAGACCTTGTTTGATCTTGGAGTTCATTAGACATTGCAGCTGGAAGATTGTTTCACTTCTAACACATCAGAATAGACAAATAAAGTGATAATAAAGAATCAGTATCACTTCCCTGTTTCTTAGATTTTTCCAAGGTTGCGGTGTGCCTAATTAAACCTAGTTTGAAACAGTGAGAAATTAAAAAATAACATTGTCATATTTGTTTAGGTTTAACAGGCTATTTAAAAGGCTGTTTCTAATGTGCCCTGGGAAATGGTATCTACCTACATGATGAATAAATAGTTGGGATGTTTTCAGATTCAGCTGCAGGCTTAACTGGAGACTTGAGTAGATGTTGCCCTCCTGGCCCCCTTATTGCCTGTGCCACATGCAAATTCCCTTCCTTCTTTTTACCCTCTGACTGGATCCAACTTCACATTTCCCATTAACTGGTGCTCCAATATGAAGAGAAGAACTTGTTGAAAACAAGTTACTTGCGTGGCTGTGGCTTTTCCACAACACAGACCAAACTGGTATACATTTACCTTTCAGAGCAGCAGCCTGATTCTCCAGTGCATCAGGACCTCCTTGTGCAAGACAACTGTAAAACTGGCATAGTGTTCAGTGTCTGCGGCAGAATCAAACCAGAACTCACACCATTATGGGACTCCTTCCCCCTCTCTTTCCCCACAGGAGGCAGACTGGAGTTCTTTTACACAGAAGTGTCTTTTTGGTTTTTACCACAGTCAAGAAAGCAAGTAAACCAGAGGAAGAAGAGTGGTCTGTGCTCAGAAATCCCATGTTCAGGTGGACCTGATGCTGCTTTCTGCCTGTCTTTTGACTGGCAAGTAACTGAACTGTAGTACATTTCTGTGTCTGTGTTTTCCAATGACAGAGTAAGGCTCTGAGCCTCAACACTGGAAGAACATGTAGGAAACCTCACTGAAATTTCCTATGTAGTGAAATGCAACAACATCCTAAATGAGATTAGGAAGATTCAACATCCTCCTTCTGCATATGTGCTTTTGCCCCAATCCTTCATCATTTTAATTTAATAAGCACAGTTAACTGAAGACACAAATCACGTCACTGAGGGAGAAATGGATAATGAAGGACCACTGAAGCACTAATCCAACTAATCTTGCCTTTGGCTCTTGAATTTGTGTAGATCCCAACAGTAAATATTAAGTTCCAAATTCACCCAACTGATTTCAGTGGGGTTTTTTCAGCCTACAGGGTGCCACACTCTTCATTTTGTTTGTAACCATTTGAAACTAAATTGTTTTAAAGATATTAATGCTTCATTGATTTGAACTGAAACAGACTCTAATTGTTGGCATTTGGGGCAGATTACAAAAATAGGGTCAGATCCCTAGCTGGTGTGAATCCATCAAAAAGAATAAAATTACAATGAGGGTCCTAGTTTATGTACCCTGGATATAACGCCCTTGATTTATGTCAGTATTAGGGAAAAAAAGTCTGCATTCCAATGCCGGTGAAGCAAGGTGACTGCAGACAAGCAGAGATAACCAACATCTTGGCTTGCTTTTCTTCACTATGACAAATTTCAGTGCTTATGCTCCAGTTTCTAATTGCAAACAAGGACTACTCCACTGGAAGCAGGCCACTCCTTTTCACAGCTACAGGATAGGCTGATGCTGGCCCAACCACACCTGCTCTGTCCTACCCTTAATGTCTCCCACAGGCATGACCCTTTGCCAACCAGCATTTGAAGTGCTTCTGGAAAGACATTAAATCTTGTCCTGATGTTAAGTCAGTCGTACCCCATGCCCTGTATTCCCACTACCCAGTACAACACAGGTTTGCCTTGGCTCAGCATGACATAGATATTTACCTCACTCTCACCATTACTGACTACCATCTTGTAACAAATGATGCTTTAGTTCGAGCTGAACTGCTGCTTCAGGGCCTGTCTTAGCTAGATGGGAAGAGTGGCTAAATATGAACGTTTAACCCATTGGCCTTTGAAGCCTGAATGCCATCAGGAACCATACTGGGTCCTCACAAGCCAAAATCAAGATGTGCCACATCCTCTCTGTCACTTCTCACCTCAGGCTGACATGAAACCTGGTATCCATCTGGGTCAGCACCTCCTGAGGGAACTGGGGAGAAATAGCTCTGTACAATCCAGGAAGGCCACTGCTGCTGACCAGGGCATCACCCCTCCTCCCTGACAGTCCCTGAGCAGACACGTAGTTGGACCTGGCCATGGTACTGTTCTAAGGTTTCAGGTTACCAAGAGGCCTGCCAAAGCTGGTGAGGAGGTGGCTCCCCCCAGACCCTCCTGAACTGCACCAAGAGCCATCACCTGCAGGTCTAGACTTGAAGACCCTGGGAGGAAGGGTCCACAAAACACAGGCAACGTCCCAAGAATTTTGTATAGCTGCAATCCTCCAAAAAGTACTAATGTTTCTTACAGGCCCTGTTGCCACCTCTCTGTGCAGGCTGAGATTGTGGAGAGCACTGGGGCCTGTTCAAAACAGCCTAAGAACAGAGAGGTCTAAGGGGGAGGCAGTGGGATAAGCAGCCACAGCGTATGCAGCAGCAGCTGAGGAACATCATGGCACCACACATGCTGGCAGACTAGGTGGTGCCAGGCTTGATCGGTTATGCTGTGAAATGGTCAGATAACCTTGACCTGGACTGCTGCATGGCTGTATCTTCCACACAGCAAGAAGTGTGTATGTAGACAGCTTCTCCTGGAGGAGACCCCAGCAGCATGGAGCAGGGGGTGCTGTCCTGGGGCCTGGCCAGGGGATATGGCTGCTCAGGGGAAAGTGGGCATGACTTTGCTTCCCAGAGGCTGCTCTCAAGGATGGTTGCATGAGCCACTCACAATATGGAGCAGTATGCATCATGAGGGCTGAGCAGCCCCAGATTTCCAGTGCAAACTGACCCAGGGATCTGCCAGACCACTCTAGAGCTCTCCCTGCCATCTGGAGGGCTGGACTGGTGAGAACCTTGTGAGTGTTGTGGAGGGGTCGGTAGCAGGATGCAGGCAGTGAGCCTGCCACAGCCCTGCTGCATATCAGGGTGTGGATGAGGCCTGTCGGTGTGAGGGCAGCAGGGCATGAGGTCTTCAAATGTCAAAACCCCCCCACTTCACCTGTAAAATATGCAAAGTCCAGAGGGAGTGAGCATCACAGGCACTCGTGGGCCACAGGGCCAGATTCAAAGCCAGATTCCTCATAGACAAATTGTTTGCTTTCTCTTCCCTAGCTGAGAAGCCTAAAGTAGGGGAACAAGTGTGCCAGTGTATCCTCACCCTAGGGATTCCCTGACCTTATTGCTTTTTCCATGCAATGTTAAGGATCTACCCTTGTTTCCCATCCCTGTGACATTCAGGAGGTTCATTTGTAAAAGAAAATGGACTCCCAGTCCCTAGGCTGGTTTTGGGATGCTTTATACTATCTCTAAACAGAAGGTTAATTTCAGCTGACACTTATTTACGGAAGCACAAAGTCTGGTGAGATAATAAAAAAGTCAACTTCCAGAGAATATATAGCCTTAGATTTTCTTACCTAACATGGTTTTAGCTAAAGATTTATTGAGCAAAATAAAGATTTGCCTGGCAAATAATGTTATCAATTGCTCTATATTTTAAACTCTTTTGAAAGCACATACAAAAAACAGATTAATTTCCTTGTACACTATCAACCGTGGGTTATAAACATGCTTTATTCAGTGACTGGCCGAGAAAATGTAAATTAGCTGTCTGACATTTGAGAAATTCACGTGGCTGAATTATATAACTTTTATATTTGGAAACCCCATAGAGTTTGTTAGCATCCAGGTGGATGTTAATTTTAAGTAACAGTCTGTTCAAATGCTGCGGTTTCAGTGTTGAATCAAAGACACAGGGAATTCTCCCATCTCTTTCCTTTTACCTACATCCAGTTACTGGATTTAACACCTGAAATCATTTTACAGAGAGTCTGAATGAATAATACAACTGATCATTTGCAAGCTGACTTCTTCTCTGCTGCCCTCCCAGGGTTTGGCAAAGACATCTGCTTATGCGGACCGATTCTCACTTCTGCACAGAGGAAGAGGGTCGCCCATAAGACAGAGAGTCAGGGCCTTTGACTGGGGTCACGATCCCAGCTCCCCTCCATGTCATTGTGGCAAGGGAAGGACAGAGCAGTAGCCCACCGTTCTCTACACAAATCTGCCATTCAGCTGGGCGAGGATGGGAAATAATGAAGTCAGCACATTAGTGCCTAGCCTGCTGAGCTCACACTGCTGAAAGCTGCCGGTGGGTGAATTTCCCAGCATTGGGAAACTTTGTCTCAGTTCTGCGGGTTTGCTCAAGTGTACGATGGCTGTTTGCGAGCGAGCTTTCCCGCTGGGTGGGTTTGCTCTCCTCCTTGCAGCTCAGAGAAGGTGAGAGCTCTCCTTCACGTCTTCCCTGCCCCCACTGCTGCCCCTTGCTCACCCCACAAACACAATGCTCTTCCAGCGGGACCCCTTTGCTGGGGAGATTTTCCCTCTCCCAACTCCCACACTAGGACATTTTTCCACATTTCCAGGATTATGGCCACTTTCACTTAGATCTATGTGTGTTGCCTCCACATACAAAGAAACACTTGGGGACAGGATTAGTAGGATTAGAAGAGATTCACATATGTCCAGTTCAAGCAATTGGTATTCAAAGCTTTACACTACCAAATGCCACCAAGAGAGAGAAAAGGAGCTGGGAGCTTGCTTTGCATTTCAGCACCTTCCTGCGGGGGACAGGGCTCTTTGTCTGGGGAGGGGACACACAAATCCTACTCCCTTCTTAATCCAGCACCCCTTAGCCATGAGCTCTTTCCCTTCGATACCACCAGTGGGGCTCCAGTGTAGCCCTGACATGAAGAAGAAGTATCGTGGTTTTCCTGTTTCTCACCTTAGAGCAGCCCTTCTGTGAACTTTTGGCAATCTCTGCTGGGGTTTGGTAGGAAAATCAAGGTCCACTCACATGCAAATTATGACAATATAATTTGTTGGAAGACAAGAAAGCATTGCTGGATTTAGAACATAAAGGCACAAAATTCTTAAAGGAGTGCCTTTGCTTATCCTTCACACGCAAGTAAACTGTTCATCCAGGCAAGGCAAGGGCTTAAGGTTAAACAAGTGTGTTAAGCATTTTTGATAAAGCAATATAAAAATCTGCTTTTTCCTCTTCCATTTTTTTATAGACTGCCTTCCTCGTTGTCTTTAGGACAGTGATTATGGTGATGTCCTGATATTAGACACATTGGTAAAGGCACAGTCCATGTTACATAGTTTGCATTTTGGCAATCACTAAATGTAAACAAATTGTATTGTTCAAGAATGAAGAGGAAGACTTTATTATTAGTCAGTGTAACAAATCTTTATGTGGAATAGTGAGAGATTTTTTGAGCAGAGCAGGTGGAGCCATTTTTTTATACATTCATCCATTAATTAATTCATTCATTCTTTTGTTCAGTCTTTCTGCTCACTTTCTGCTTACTAGGATAAAAGCTCTTGTGGAATACTGTATTGTTTGCTATGACTTATGAGGGGCAGGAACATACACAAACATATTAAAAAAAGGGAAAACATTTCATACACTCAGAATATCTTTTAGGTGATTTTAAAATTTACACTAAGTGTGTATATTACAATTTTCAGCCCAAAAATGAAATTTCATAGTATATGAAAGAGGATGAATGAAGCCAAAATATTGCTACAATATCAAAGACACTCTCTTAATTATTTCTATTTACTTTTATCTTTAAAAGGCACAGAGTCCTGAGTGAGTATTAGCTGAAGTCAAAATACTTAATATTAATCTACTGATACCTGAGTAAGCCAGTAGAAAGCCCCATAGGCTTTTGTTCTCATTAATAAAATCAGCCAAATTCAAGCTAGTATTTTATTAACTTGCCATTTTTGCAACTCAAAATCTTCAATAAAAATATATGTGAGAGCGTACAGTGAATATCCAGATTAAAGGAACTAAGCGTATGAATTCTGATGATTTTGTTAAATCCCAAAATTTTGTGATGTACAAGTGATTCTTTGGATTTTGGATAGGTGGAAACCCTTAAAACACTGAAAAGCAGGAAGGCTATCAGATCTGTACATGCTCCCCGAATCTTCAAGGGAGTTCCAAATAGTTCACATACACTAATGATGCAAGATTAGTCCTCCGCAATTTAGGAAAAAGGTAGCAATACCTGAAAATGCTGGAACTCCAGCACACTAATTTTCCATTTCAGGTGCCTACCAGCTGTGGAGAAGAGGTTTACTTAGTAACTTAGTGAAGACAATCCAAAACATATGTACCTATGAACATTTTAAATCGAATTTCATTTTCAAAAGTGGAAAAAATAGCTACTTCCCACTGCAGCTGTGACCATCAGTCATACAGAGCTATGAAATAAAAAATACATATAATTTCTTGCTTCTTCCCTTTTACTTTTTGCTTATTGTTGCCCAGTCTTTCTCACCTGTCCTATCTAGTTACAAAGTACTCTACTGAATGAAGGTCTTGCACATCTCAAAGTATCCCTCTTTTGGGGGTCTCTTGATCTCACTGAACTATACGTAATAATTATTAGCAAGCAAGACAGATAAGTGGATGAGATAAAATATTTATAATATTGTATTCTGGCAGTTAAGAGGCAAAGCTTTTTTCTTGGATTTTGTGTGTGTCATCCCATTTTGGAATTATATTCTTTGTGCCTGGAAAAAGCTTAGAGCTCTTGCTTTCCCCAGTTATAAAAAATACCTGAAAGAAAAAAAGGGGTTAACACAGGAGCAGTGTCAGTGTAAAACTGGTGCAGAAGCAGCTGTAGCTCCCAAGATCCTGTTCCATTCCACACTCTCAGCAACATTTTTGATAGCCAGACAGAGGACTTGGGGCACTAACCTCAACTGAAGAATCATCCGTGTCCCATGTATTTCCTCTCCAAATTAAAATTTCTGGAAATATCTCAAGTCACTGAGTTTTATGTGAAGGTAGAGGTTTACCAACTAAGCACCCCTGTGAGGAACTGTCTTCCTGACAAAGAAAAGGTATAATGGCTCAGACTATTTCTAGATGCATAGCTGTTGCTACTGTACACTCACCTTTAGTTCAGATGTAGAAGAATAACAGGCAAAATGGTTACAGAAGCGATATTAGCAAACTAGAGAAGATGGCTTGCTTTTCACTCCCAAGTTCTTCCCTGAAACGGTTTTGTGCGGCATCAGTGGCTGAAATGAAACTGTGAGCTCCCTTAGCTGAGCTTGGTGTCTATGGATGGCATGGGATCTTTTAAGATCTTATTATTAACACTTCACTAATCAATTTTCCTCTTGGGAAACAAATACGAAAGGGCCTATGCACAACCAAGGCAGTTTGTTTAAAAATTAAATGATCTTATTGGAGTAATTAAGGCCTTCCTTACGATATTCATTGGTTCTTTATTACAAGGAACTGCAATGGTGATTTGAATTTTAGGGGCTAACCTCTAAGTCTATTGAAACCGAGAGACATCAGTCAGCTTCAAAAAAGGTTTGGTTCTGGCCTTGACAGGCCTCATAATAAGCAAACAAACACCACAGTTTGTCCATGTTTCAATAGTTAATAATTAACCTTTGCCATACACTGATGAGAAAAGATGGTATTGGTAGACCTAGTCTTCTCTCCCTCTCTCTCTTTTCAGAGATAGAGGTGGGACTCCTATGATCCTCACTACTTACGTGTCTGAGCACTTCTAAGCCTGCTCCAAGCTGCTGAGAATCATGGGCTCCCAGTGTTATATCCGTAGGTTTGTAGGTTTTCAGATCAAATGACACATTCTAATCCTATGTCTCAACTCAGGCTGCAGCCACCAGTCTTGCACAGCTCAGCAGCCCTGTGCCTGGCCTGAAGCACTCACCTAGTACAGTTTCCCCTGCAGTTACACTTCTCTAGGATGGACCTAGGACTGCTGTTCCCTTTGTGTGAAGCACGAACATTTCCGAAGACTGGGGGTCATTCTGCAGGCATGGTGGGGCAATGATCGTTGGGCTACACATTGCCAGCACTATTGTTTCCCATGTCTCTGCTTTCTGACCATCTTTCTTCTCTTTTATACTTGCGCTTGACCTTATTTTCCTCCAGCATATCATATGTTCAATTTGTGGAACTGCCTTTACATTAGTGGTGTAATTGCCACTGAAAGCAGACTGCTTCATTCCAGCTGCAACTTTAAACAAGATGAGAATGGAGACTCATTCAAATTGTAAGTGTGGGAAAATATTATTTAAATAGCACAAACCCCTTATTTTACGTAGTAAATTGTCCCTGTACATTTGAAGTTGCAACAGTTTAACTAAAAGCAGTAGAGCAAGGGACTCGGAAATAGTTTATAAAAACAGCCTTATGCCTTAGCTGGGCCAGATTTTACCATCGTTTCTGGCTTTCATTAGCATCTCATTGCACATATCCTCCCATTTATCGCAATGGAACAAGCCCACACAATAGAGATCTATTCAGGGGAGGTGAAGGCAGTCCATACGCCTACCCCCAAACACTGAGACATGGCAAAGGTTTGTGAATAGACTGCAGATAATTTTTGTTGTGTCTTCCAGAATTTGTACTAGCCTATTAAGAACTCGTAAATATTCACTGGAGACACGCATTGCTTAAAATTAAGATACAAAATGAGACAAGGATTTTTTTTCTTTCTCTTTAGTAAGTCTTTCATGCTTTTGAATGTCTAGTGGAAGAGTTATTCGATAATTTATATGGCTTTCTTTATTTTCACTATAGCTATGAAAAATAAATTGCATTAAATTTCTTTGTTTCTGAGCCCGCAACACAATTCAAGCTTTAATTGTTATAACACCAAAGGTTCCACTCCTAGGTAAAAAGACTGAGAATCTTACTAAACAGCAGCGCGTCTGTGTTTTCTGGTGGAGAGGACCTTGGGGGTGTAGAAGGGAGCTCTCGTGCTCTCTGTTCATCTCCTATTTTGCTAATAGTTGATATTTAAGAAGCCTGCATGACTTCAAGACTAAATCAGTAACTGTTGACTACTAAAGCAATGAGTGAGTGTTGTTAGAAATCAATGAGTGAATTTCAGTATCAAGTGTAGTAGATGGAGAAAGTTCACAGTAATGAGAATGAAAACCACCACAAGTGATGTGAAAGGCCAGAAAGAAAGACAAAGAAAACTTGTCCATTTGAGTACATTAACATTTTACGTACAAAATGGGCCTAGAACATAAAGGCAAAACAGAAAAAATGCAGGCCTTTGAGCAGCATTATTATCCTTCAACGCAGTGACAAGGCAGCTCTGATTCCAAAGTATGTGACGAGTTTGCTTGCCAGGAATGACAGGTTTAGCCCATTCTGTGTAAGCATGCACCACTGTCTGAGCCTTGTGTATGGGAAATGTGTACTACAGTTTCAGCTCTGCAGTGTCTGGATGCTTTCAATATTTTGGAGGATTTGCAAATTTTGCCAAGCATCTAAAAATAAACTATTTAATGAATGCGTATTCGACAATACTGAAAAGAGGGAGTTGTTAAATTCTAAAGATGGCAAAATACCTCACAGTTGACTAATACCACGGCACATTTGAATATATTTAGAAATATTCAAATTGATTTTCTATAATCTTTAATTAAAATACAGGTTGCAGTTGCATTCACTACAGAAAAAAATAAGGAACTAAAAGCAAACTGTTGATTGTTTTTTATTATTTATGGCAAGCAATTTCAGGCTTTTGGTAGCAATTGTCATATATCAGAGGATTAGCCATTTGCACATCTCTAATTAATTAGCCTTTGACATTTTAAATTTTATTACAAAGCTTTTATGCCATATTTTTTCCAGAATTTTTGCAAATCATTATTTAGAAACAGAAAATAAAATGTCATCTTTAATTAGCTGCACTGGAATGCCCATCAGTTTTTTTCCTTTCAGGTTATATTCACCACAAAAGCAGTTCCTGGTATGGACCCGATCCTGTCGTCGTCCACAAGATACTTTAAAGATCTGAGTTTCATATTCAATAAACTGGGAAAATTTGTTCTGATCCCTTGTTACCATCGAATTGGAAAATACATTAATAGAGAAGAAATATCCTGTATCCAGGTAGATGAGAATTATCTCCGGGTTTAGCTGACTGCAAACTTTGACTACAGCAGACCGGGACAGCCTTCTCACCGCTTTCCAGTCGTTTTCTTCCTTCCGGAAAGCATATTCGTGATAAACACAAGAACTAAACCAGTCTTTCAGTCTATTCACTTTGGTGATGTCAAAGCATAAGATGACAAGATACTATCAATGTGAATTATGTCATCAATCAAAATGTAACCCATTAATATATTTTGAGCAAAACCAGCATGCGGTTAGGAAATACCGACTGTTCTCTCATAAAACGAATGCGTTTAGAAACGCCCAAATTTAAACTTCAGCAGCCAGTGCTAAAAGCAAAACCCGTTCCTAGCAGCTCGCCTCACAGACAATTGTCTGAGAACTTTAGTAGAGCAGTGATCTGTTTGTCCTAAATAGGATTAAAAAAACCCTTATTATGATGCTAACATTTATAACTATTCCTTTAAGAAGACCTCGACTGTCAAATGTCCAAATGAAATTGAAAGCAAGTGCAGATAACAAAAACTAACGGCCATAAACCATAAAAGCTAGTGGCGTTCTAATAAACCCATAAGAAAAATGCATAATACTGATTTAACCAGTCTTCCTGTCAAGAATCAGATTCTGAGTTGCCGGCCAGGTCAAGATTTAACATTGTTTCATAGTAACGCCACACAAGAGAAAAAATACATCCGATTTCCGTACAAACTCTATGAGAATTCAAAATCGGGCACTGCTTTAAAGTGCATAAAACCCGATATTTGAAAACACACAGTTTCCATTCCGAGAAGCCTCTGAAACTCACATCTGTCCCGTGAGCCGACAGCGGCGCCCAGTCGTGCCACTACCATTGCACTTTGGGTAACGAGCGGGTCGCGTTTCCCACGGCCTCGTGTTATGCTGGCGCGGGCGCTGAGCGGGATGCTCTCGCACCTGGTATCTTATGCAATCCCGAGCAGTTTGCCTTGCCAGAGAAAACATATTTCCCTCCCTCACCCAATCTCTCTGCCTTTATGAAAAAAAGAAATTAAAAGGCGGGGAAAGCGCATGTTAATTTAATTTAGCTACCACGCAGCTACCATTTTCGCCCTTCTCCTACACCCCGATAGAAAAAGATTTGATTATCTGGCTCCCGGGGAGTAATTTCGTTGCTGCCGGCGTCGGGGAGAGTTTTGCTGTTGCCTGCACCGGTACGGCAGCACTCTCGGAGATTCTCCGCAGCCCCCTCTGGAATGCCCCTACCCGGGTGGATGACGAGCATTTTCCTGGGTGGGAAGAGGTAGCAGAGGGGGGCGCAGCCAGCAGCCCCGGGGCAGTGCGGCTCTCACCCTGCCGAGGCCCGCTCTGCGCTCTCCGCCGCTCTGCGCTCTCCGCCGCTCTGCGCCGCTCCCACGCACCGTTCTCCTGCACTGAGACCGTTCCTTCTTCCCTTCTTTTTCAATGTTTTCCTTCCTTCCTTCCTTCCTTCCTTCCTTCCTTCCTTCCTTCCTTCCTTCCTTCCTTCCTTCCTTCCTTCCTTCCTTCCTTCCTTCCTTCCTTCCTTCCTTCCTTCCTTCCTTCCTTCCTTCCTTCCTTCCTTCCTTCCTTCCTTCCTTCCTTCCTTCCTTCCTTCCTTCCTTCCTTCCTTCCTTCCTTCCTTCCTTCCTTCCTTCCTTCCTTCCTTCCTTCCTTCCTTCCTTCCTTCCTTCCTTCCTTCCTTCCTTCCTTCCTTCCTTCCTTCCTTCCTTCCTTCCTTCCTTCCTTCTTCTCCTTTCTCTCTCCTCCTCTCCCTATCGCTATCTTTCTGCAGCATCAGCAAAGTAACAGCGGCAAAGGAAAGTAGCGGGGCAAGCTGGATGCATCTGGCAATGTTATGACCAGCAGTTGTGCTGGAGCAGTGCTGCCCTTTTCTGAAACGATTTTGCTGGCGAGGGTCCCTGGGCTCGCGATTTAACCTTGCGTTACTTTCCCAAATCCTTCCTTCTCCCCAGTGCGGCTCCGAGCAGAGTCGAGACCCCCGCCCCGTCCAGGGAGGAGGATGCTGCCTCCGTACTGGCGAAGCTGGCCGGGGGCATTGGGGAGCAGCGACGTCGCCGGGAATGGGGAGAGAAGAAATATTCGTAATATTCCTCCGAGTGACCACCCGACCTTTCCATCCTGTCTCACCGCCCGCCCCGTGGTGCACTGGATGCTCCCGAGGCCGGTATTTGCCCCCCAGGCCCATCCCGATGCAGTCCCAGGCCCGGAGGAGAACAGGGCTCGCTGGAGCAGCCCGCCCTGCCAGAGGGCAGGATGGGACCCTTCCTGTTGCTTCCCCCGATGGCATTTTTTCGCCTTCTTCTTCTCTCTGCCATCGGACTTGAACGCTCCCAAACCGAGCTGCTCGTCTCCTCCGGAGCTGGAGATGCAGGGACGGGAGCTGTAGCCCCCCTGGCAGCCTCCGGCCCCGGGGTCGGGTTTTCCCCCGGCCCTGCGCGTTCTGCTACCACCGCTGCCGTCACTGTATCAAGTTTTGTTCGTTTGCTTCACCCTGGCTCCACGGGAGGAACGGGCGGAGGGAGGAGCAGGCTGCCCCCGGTATCACCCCGAAGAAGCTGCCCTTGTGGGTAGGGGATATCAGCGGCGCCCAGATCTGCAGAAGCGACGGCGCTGGAGGGGACGGCCTGGCCAAGTTTTCTGCCTGTTTGCCCGACAAACATCTCGGCTGGGGAAACTGACTGAATGGGTTCGCGGCGGAACAGGGATAAACTGACGTCGCACCCATTTTTTTCTGATAGATTCTCTCCTTCTCACCGCTGACAGTGCTGAAATCAGAAGGCTTTATTTTTGCTCAGCAGACTAAGCAAAGTTAGACTCTGTCGGATAAAACTGTCCCTCTTTTCCTGGCTCCTTGCTCTCCTGGGGGCTTTGAAACTTCATGGAGGAATAAGGACTTTCTCCTGGGCCCTACCTGTCTGTTGGCAAGTGGAAACTCAACCCGACGGCTCCTCCCTGGGAGCCGCTCACTCACCACGTAGGCAACACTGGGGGCCGGGAAGATTCAGCGGAGGACCAGGTTCCCCTCCTCGGCAAGCAGAGAGCTCCGGTAGGCTGCTACTGCCGCCGTCCCAGCGGTGGGATACCCACCTCCCAGCCAGGTAGAGACCCACAGACTCAGCAGAGACTCCGGCTCAGCAGAGAAGAGCACGGCCGAGAGCTGGGGTGGTGACACCTGCCCCACGTGCCCCGCCAGCCCTGCCTGACCCCACGCATCCCCTCCCAGACCCTCTGCCGGCAGGAGAAGGTCCCGTCCAGGCTGCAGCCGGTGCCCGAGTTACTTACTGGCTCGAACGCCTGGGGCTGTTTTGCAGCGCTGCCCCCCGTGACCGGTTCCCTTCCCTCCTTCGTCCGGCCCTGCCCGGCCGGGAACGCAGCCTCACGGTTCCTCCGACGGCTGCCCGGTCGCCCCGCCTCGCCGCCCTACCTTCAGGACCCGCGGAGCCCCGGGGGCTGCTGCCAGCCCCCGAGCCCGCCAAGCCACCCCTCCCACCACCAAACACTCGCCGCCGCACCCCGGCTTTCCCTGTTTATTTAAAGGGAGTCGCTGGCCCGTGGAGGGAGGCGGGATTCCCAGCGCGCATCTTCCCGCAGAGGCTGCCCGAGTCATCGCTCATTCAAACAAAGCGACCCAGGTACGAGCCAATTGCGGCCAACCCGGCCGGCCGAGGGCCAGCCGGTGCTGCACCACGAGCCCCAGCCGGGGGGGAACCGGGGGAGGGAAAGACAAACAAAGCGGGGAGGCGCGCCTGGAGCCGGGCACGCTGCAGAACAGGGGCAACCGACGTACCCAAGCCCTCCCGCTGAAGCAGGGGGACATCCCCGGGCGGCTCTTGCCCGCAGACGGGGTTTCCTCGCCGGCCCCTCGCAGCCCCCCGCAGTCCCTTGCCTCCCTCCTGTAGACGGGATGCGGTTTTATATTGGAAATGAGGCGCAGGGGGAGGAGGTGGCGCGCACACGGAGCGATGAGTGTGCGGTGTCAATCAGAGGGGTTTTGTGTCTCCTTGACTCCTGATGGTCCGTGGCTGAGGTGTCCCGGGTGGCACCACAATGAATATGAATAGGGGTCCTTGCTAAATGGGACAGTCAAAGCGCACCGCCCTGAATAATGGCACGTCATCCTAACTAGACCATTATACATAGGAGGGCTCCTTTTGTCTCTGCTCTCTGCTGCAGCTCTATAAAAGCCCCTCTTTTTCTGGCTGAGGTTAGTCCAAGCATACACTAACTAGCCATCCTGTAAACAGGCTGAGTAACCGGGGAGAGAGAGGAGAGATTGGTGAGAAAGAGTGCTGAGGGACTTTTTTCCTTTTCTTCCAGCATTTCCAGCTCTTCTCTGGCAGAGTCTGCCATCCATTTATTTCTTTTTCATTCTGTTTTCGTTCATTTTTGAAGGAGAGTTGTCTTGTTCCTTCACCTCCAGAACAGAGAAGAGTTTCTTGCTCAGAATCCCCAATACAATGAATTCTGACTCCAGCTCTGTCTCCAGCAGAGCTTCCTCGCCAGACATGGATGAGATGTACCTGAGAGACCACCACCACCACCACCACCACCACCACCACCAAGACAGTCGGCTCAACTCCGTCTCCTCCACCCAGAACGACATGGTGCAGAAGATGTCCGGGGAAGGCCTCTCCAGGAACGGCTCCAAGGCCGGAGGAGAAGGCAGCAAGTACAAAATCAAGAAGCAGCTCTCGGAGCAGGACCTGCAGCAGCTGAGGCTGAAGATCAATGGCCGGGAGCGTAAGAGGATGCATGACCTCAACCTCGCCATGGACGGGCTGCGGGAGGTGATGCCCTATGCCCACGGACCTTCCGTGAGAAAGCTCTCCAAAATCGCCACCCTCCTGCTAGCCAGAAACTATATCCTGATGCTCACCAGCTCCCTGGAGGAGATGAAGAGGCTGGTGGGG
This sequence comes from Dromococcyx pavoninus, assembly GCA_033558185.1. Lineage (NCBI taxonomy): Eukaryota > Metazoa > Chordata > Aves > Cuculiformes > Neomorphidae > Dromococcyx > Dromococcyx pavoninus. The sequence goes on from JAUMJL010000186.1 coordinate 579,331, forward strand.
GAAATCTACGGGGGGCACCACTCGGCCTTTCACTGCGGCACGGTGGGACACTCCGCCGGGCACCCTCCCCATGCCGCCGGCACGGTGCACCAGGTGCACCCCATCCTCGGCAGCGCCTTGTCCTCCGCCAACACCTCCTCCTCCCTCTCCGCCTCCCTGCCGGCCATCAGCACCATCCGACCCCCCCATTCCCTGCTCAAGACCCCCGCGACCCCCCCCACCCTGCAGCTCAGCAGCGGTTTCCAGCACTGGGCGGGCTTGCCGTGCCCCTGCACCATCTGCCAGATGCCACCCCCGCCCCACCTCTCGGCCCTCACCGCCTCCAACATGGCCAGGATCTCGGGGGAGACGAAGGACCTACTGAAGTGACCTGGAGGACCCCCATTGACCCTCGGGGCTGAGCTGGAGCCGGCGCTCCCACGGGCGGGGAGGAGGCTGCGGTCGAACCTTCCCGCGCCGCCCACGGACCTGCCTCCGCTGCCCCCCGCCCCGCCAAACCCCTCCTGTAACACGGGATTAGTGTAGTAAGGACCTTGCGAAGGTAATGTTTTAGCCGGCTCCTCGGGCGATGTTTTCTTATTATACTAAACCAGAAAAAAAAGTCCCTGTTGTAAAAAGAATAATATTAATAATAATATTAATAATAATGCCGTTTATGGTGATCAAATGTAAATAATTCCTTAAAATGGATGCAAAAGAGGGAAAAAAAAAAGACATGGTTGTCATTGTAGTGTTCGCAGCTACTAAGAGACGACGAGATGGGTTTGGGGCTTCTTCTTTCTTTTTGTGGGCTTTTAATTTCTTTTCTTTCGCACGGCGACACCTCTGAACCCTCCAGCCCCAAACTCGGCTGCGGCAGCGCAGCGGCGGCCCGGCAGAGCCCAGAGAGTGCATGCAAGCTTCCCACCTGCCGGTACCGGTCAGGGGCGGCTGCCCTGGCAACAACGATTTCCGAGTGAATTCACTGAAGTTTTGTGGGGTTTGTTTTTGGGGAGCATTTGGGTTGTTTTTTTCTTTTCAGTTTTTGTTGCGACGCGGTTTTATTTGCGGTTCTTTTTCTTCCCTCTGTGTCCGCTCGAAGAAAAAAAGATTAAAATAGAAGGAAAAAGTGCATAATACAGCACAGCTCTCCTGTAGGTCTGTTTTGCCAAATCTCCCATCTCCTGCTCTTGGTGAAGTACGCTAGATCCCCTGGATGGGGTCCTCGTCGCTTCTTTCTCTTGTTGGCTTTGGGTTTGTTCTGATTTGCTGGGGTTTTTTTTTAGTTTGGGTTGGGTTGCGTTTGCATGCGGAGTCCGCTCTATGCCAGATCAGTGACTTGTATAGCTAAATCGGAATCTTTGTTGTTGTTTATTTCCTTTTCCGGTACGTCTCCTTGAGCGATTGCTTGAAATACTGTTGTTATTAATTCCGTTTGCTTGTTTGTTTGTTTGTTTTGTTAGAGCCTCAAAGACAACACCGTGTCTTTATTTTTTATATATTCTTGATAACTATCGATATATTTATTATTGACCAGTGTTTCTGGATGAGATTTCCAAATAAAATTAAAAAAATAATTACAAACTGCTTGTTTCACTTTTGTCTGGGACTGGAAGCTGAGAAAAGGCGCCGTGTTTGGTGGCTCTGGGTTTGACACAACTTTTCTGACCCAGCGGAGGAGGCTGGCAAAGCTCCTTGTGTGGCTCAGGAGCTGCCTTGAAAGCAGCAACAAACTCGACAGCGAACCCCCGCGAGTCCCCCGGTGTCTGCGAACTGCCGGGCTTCCCCGTTTGACACCAGGCGGGAAGTCGGCAGGAGTTCGTAAGTCGATGGATGGTCCGACAGACAGTGCCAGGCGGACGGGCGGCAGGCACAGCTGGGGAAAGGAAGGCTGGTTCATTTACAGGTTAAAAAAAAAAAAGGATAATAATGTTCTTTTTTCTTTTTCTTTTTTTTTTTTTCTTCTCCTGGACGTCTAGCTGTCAGCCCTTCTACGGGAGGGAAATGCCAAGCTGAGCTGTGAAAAGCATCTCTGCCGCCTCGGGAGGCGATGCTCCATGGGAATCAGAGCAGTGCGGGCCAAGGAGTAGGACCCCCCCGGCAGCGCAGCTGGCGGCTGCCAGGGACTCCCGACTCCGCACACGGGAGTAGGTCCTGCACCACCCGACCAGACACCGACCCTCCTCCTTACTCGGAGGGGTGTCCAGGAGGGAGCTGAACAAACACGGAGAAAGCGATTTTTCCGAGTCACAAGCTGAATAGTGACAGTGGAAGGAGGTGCATTTAAACAGAGGTGTGAAGCACTTCTGGGTGATCGCGCTGGTGAACGGGCAGTGCAATACCGCAGCAACAAAGTTATCGTCAATGCATAAAAGCACGCATACAAAGCATTTGAAAATCATAAGGCGAATGTATATTGCACTGAAAACACAGCGAAACAACGAATCACATCGTAAAAAATGTCAGTCCTTCCAGTAAATCCCTGCAGTACTTCAACAAGGTCACTGCGACATGCTCCCCCCTCCCTCCCTCCCTCCCTCCCTCCCTCCCTCCCTCCCTTCCTTCCTCCCTCCCTCCCTTCCTTCCTTCCTTCCTTCCTTCCTTCCTTCCTTCCTTCCTTCCTTCCTTCCTTCCTTCCTTCCTTCCTTCCTTCCTTCCTTCCTTCCTTCCTTCCTTCCTTCCTTCCTTCCTTCCTTCCTTCCTTCCTTCCTTCCTTCCTTCCTTCCTTCCTTCCTTCCTTCCTTCCTTCCTTCCTTCCTTCCTTCCTTCCTTCCTTCCTTCCTTCCTTCCTTCCTTCCTTCCTTCCTTCCTTCCTCCCTCCCTCCCTCCCTTCCGTCCTTCCTTCCTTCCTCCCTCCCTCCCTCCCTCCCTCCCCCCCCTTCTTTCTTCGTTTCTTTACTTCCTTGTAGCTTTAAGCTGTGCACGATTCCACTGCCTTCCAGGCGGACTTTCGCCTCTGTCCAGGCCCAGCCCCACCCTCACGCCCGGCTCTCCCACAGCCCCTTCCCGTCGGCGCACTTTCCACAGGCAACAGGAAGGGGTTGCCGCCGCAGAGCTCGGCGCTGGCAAGGAAGGGAGTGCAAGAGTCAGGGCGGAAGGGGATGGGGGGAGGTGAACCTGGGAGTGTAGGGTGCAGCTCGGACCATGGAAGGGGCGCAAAGCCTCGGCTTCCTCCCCCGCCCCCCATCCTTACCCCTGCCCTGGGCGAACGGGGCATCTTTTGCCTGGGCTGCCCGTCGCCGGGGCTGCCAACAGCTTACGGAGCCTGCAACGGGGCTGGGCTGTAAATTACAGCCCAGAAGAGGGAGAAGTCACCCTGTTTCTGGAGCTGGCAGCCAGATGCCCGGGACCCGCCGCGATTCCTGGCTGCGCTGCCTCTCCTCGTCCCGTCGCGCCGGGACTCATTCCCCAAAGCATCTCTAAGCAAAAGGACTATCGGGAGGGTGGGAGGTTGGGGGTGAGGGTGAGGTGGGGCACTAGATCCCGACCGAGCCACCCGCAGCTGCCCCGGGCTCTGCCCTGTTTTTCCCGGGAGCTTCAGTGTGTTTTCCAGCCACGAAGCAAGGATGGTGAACAGTGCGCAAATGGCTTCATGCTTCTCCCCATCAAAAGGGACCGAGTAGCCGCATGAGGCTGAGCCGGGGTTTTGAGTCCCCAGGAAAAGGACAGTATATCTCCCATTCCCCTGGCTTCTCTGCGGCAGCATCGTGCCCCGGGCGATGTGAGTGAAAAACTTCTCGACGCCCTGGTTTCACTTCCTGAGCACATGGAGAGGGAGAAAGCTAAAGAGCATCCGCAGAGATGCCGTTTCCTTTTCCTTTCCTATGGGTTGGGTGGGAAAATCCCGAGTGACTTGGAGATGCGATGCTGAGGGCGAGGTGGAGTGCTCGGAGAGATTTCCTCACGAGAGGAGACTTCTGTCTATTCAATAGTAACTCAAGTCTCTCTGTGTCTTGTCCCTCGCCTGGGGCTCCCACCTAGACCTCAGCCCTGGCTGGGTAAGGAGGAACCCTTCCCTTCCCTTCCCTTCCCTTCCCTTCCCTTCCCTTCCCTTCCCTTCCCTTCCCTTCCCTTCCCTTCCCTTCCCTTCCCTTCCCTTCCCTTCCCTTCCCTTCCCTTCCCTTCCCTTCCCTTCCCTTCCCTTCCCTTCCCTTCCCTTCCCTTCCCTTCCCTTCCCTTCCCTTCCCTTCCCTTCCCTTCCCTTCCCTTCCCTTCCCTTCCCTTCCCTTCCCTTCCCTTCCCTTCCCTTCCCTTCCCTTCCCTTCCCTTCCCTTCCCTTCCCTTCCCTTCCCTTCCCTTCCCTTCCCTTCCCCCCCATGGAACAACTTCTGGAAAAGCTGCCCATAGGGAAAGAAGGGGAATGATGGGGTTTTCTTTGGGAGGGTTTCCTTCCACAAACACATCTGGCGTAAAAAAATAAAATAAAAATAAAATAAAATAAAATAAAATAAAATAAAATAAAATAAAATAAAATAAAATAAAATAAAATAAAATAAAATAAAATAAAATAAAATAAGATAAGAAAAAGTAGACAGGGGGAAAAGGATTAGGGAATAGAAACAGAAAAGCGGGTGGGATCCGATGGTGGAAGATCCTGGCAGCGTCCTCCCTCTGTGCTCGTCCGTGCCCGACGGGGCGGGCAGGGAGCGACAGGGATGCGGGGCTGGAACCGGAGCAGCTCAGCTCGGCACCGCTCGGTACAGATTGCTTCTCCCGAGACAAACGGGGGCCTGGTGCTATCAGGAAATTAATTTATCTTTCGCTACAAAAATAAGCAATGTCTGCATGCACATATATGAAATACCTACACGTGCACATAAATAAATAAATATAAATATAAATACAAATACAAATATAAATATAAATATAAATATAAATATAAATATAAATATAAATATAAATATAAATATAAATATAAATATAAATATAAATATAAATATAAATATAAATATAAATATAAATATATCCGAGGTGGATGAACCCTATTCGTTTATCAGTTGTGCTTCCCTCCCGCTTTCCGCTAGGACCCAGCACGGCCGAGCCGTGGGAATTAAAGTTGTTGCTCTTAGTCCCAGCTTCCGCTTCGTTCTCGGTTCTTTCCAGTTCTCATGGGGGAGGATCCCGCTCCCTCACCTCCATGAGTCTGCTACAAACTTGACGCCAGACCCTCACGCCCTGAACAGTTGATTTAACTTCGTCAGTTGTGGAGTTTCTTTCCTCCTCCCTCTCTCATCCCACCGGACCCCGTTTTGACAAGCCTAACTCGCTCAGTCCCCTCACCGGGCGCCTCTTCCCCAGCTACGCGGGGCCAGGGAAGAGGCGGGGGATGGACTTGTGATTTGATTAATATGGAAATAAAACGCAGAAACAGCAGCAGTACTTAGCTTCATTGCTTCAGTTTAGAGATTTATTGGCGAGGAGATAAACGCCAGGCTGGGGGCTAGCTCGGTAATTCACGGTCCCCATCAGTTATTACCAAACGAGCACATCGTTTTTCTTTGAAACGGCGAAGGGAAAAAAAAAAAAAGAAAAAGAAAGAAAAGAAATTGGGGGAAGGGAGGGTAATTTTTTTTAATAGACTGTTACCCTCTCCCCAGGCCACTCCCCAGGGCTGCCGGACGGCATTCACTTCTCCCCTCCCGGCCCCGGCGTGGGACTGCCGACCCGGCTGCCGTGGTCGGGGTCCTGCTCCCTGTGCAAAACTAATAAGGGTTTATCACGGATTCGTGCCTTTTAAAACTCGTGTGTCCTGCTTTTTCTCCCTCCAACTTTCTCCTGTCTTTTCTCAGGAAAATTTGCACCCGTCCAATTTTTTTTATTTTTTTAATTCATTGCAGTCCGATTTTCACTCCTGAAGAAGCAGGTAGACATGCATTTGAGCTGGAAAGAGCTGTCTACAAGAAGACATCGTGCTCCTGCACGAGGAAAACTAAGGGGCAAGGCTGAGAGACGGAGTATAATCCTGTATTAGACGCAGAGATCTAGGGGGAAATGGGCACTTTGGGGGCACACAAATCTATTCTGAAATGGAAACAAAAAATTCAATGCTAAGTACAAGCTAAATGCTAAAATGTAAAGAGGTATCTTGCACTGGACTTATGTGAAACGTGGATTTGAGTTTGTTGCTTTGCAATCACTGTCATTAGAAATGCTTCGACACACACACACTGTGCTGCCAAAAAATGCCCCAGGACCTGCTGAACATTCATATTATTCTGGATCGGCAAGACAGGTCTGGGAGAAACATTAACGCACCTCAGTGGCAGTAAATGCTTATGTTTAGGTGGCTGAATAGAGCTTTAACTGTTAATGGTTTTGTGTTCTCTCGATCTTTCAAGTAATCAGGTTGATAAGCACCATGAAAGGTTTAAAGGTCTAATGAATAAAACAAAGAGGAATTACTAATCTTACTCCACATCAGGGAGATGATAGCTGCACGGGTGCTACTTTTGGTGTAGCTGATAATTGCTGAGTAGGAAATGCTGAACTGAAGTCATCAGAAGAGTGAATGGAAGTGCCTACAGCCAGTCTTCCTTCTCCTGTCCTCCATTTCCCATTTTGTGCTCAAATCAAAACTATTTACTTGATATTATGTTGAAATAAGCACCTCTGTAAGGTCATTGCAGCTGCAGGTCAGTAAAGTCTGGCTGAAAGGCAAAATTTCTTAAAAACTACTATCATCAGTTGTGACTGCATGACCAAAATACTTACACAGCTTCCCTAAATCTCTGGAATCTGTTGTGAATTGGGGATTTTATATAGCCCTGGCGAAAGATCACAGATCAATATATTAATTAAAACTTTTTATATTTGTTTTTCCCCAAAGCATTGTTGTTGCTGTTGACATGTACATCTTGAAAGTTACCTGTCAGAAGGGCATCAGGTCCTGCTAGATGGGCAAGAGAAAACTACAAGCAATGCAGTAATTTCAATTTTTATGAAGAAGATGATTTGTGGAGACCTGCAAATCAAAAACCAATGCGCTCCTTGTAAAAGACGTAGAGGGTTGACAATAAAAGAGATATGCATAGGGCCTGGTCCTAAAGCCTTGTAAGCTAGTAAAAGCAGGGAAGACTCAAATTTTAAGGCAGAGATAATGGCACAGCAGAGCTGAACCACAAAACCTCCTGTTTACAGCAGGTAGGAATAGGAACAGCAGCCAGTAGTATTACATCCCCCTCAGTTGTCATCTAGACCAACAAGATGAGAGAAAGGTTTATTACTGCTTAAATATTAGTGCACAGGTTTTCATAGTCATTGTACAGACATTCAGTTATAATAAAGAGCGGTTAGTTCTGCAGAAAGAGCTTACTTTTATTTCTATAATGTCACATACAATGTTTTCAAAGGCAGCTTTAAATACAGGCCAGACAATCCCAGAACAGGGCAGGGAAGGAGCTATTGATTCTGGATGCATGTGTCACTTCCAGGGAGCCTTGTCCAACATTAGAGACAGAAATGAGGATGCAGTGGTCCTTTAGTTGCACCACTGGAGGAAACATTTTACAAATTGTTCAGTAAAGGAAATTTGATGTTAGTGTTATAAAAAATGGATTCTGTTTTTTACAACATGAAATGACCTTTCTGCAAATTTACTTACTTTTTATTGTTTGCTTTTGTTGTTGGTTTTTTTTTTTTGATATTTCTCTTATCTTTGTCAGTTTCTACCCAGTGGCCCTGACTACTACGGACCAGATGCTGCTTTGCTGTGTTTCAGCTGCAAACTTTTGGGTGGCTGTTTGAAAAATAGGAGAATTCATTTGTATTTTTAAAAAAGAAGATAAATGCTTTACAACAAATAAAAACTTATTCTTACAAAATCTGACCTTTGGCCTAAGGGAGTCCTGAATCCTCGCCCAAGGGTCAGAAGAAGAACAATAAAGTGATCACATAAAGCAGTCTGTTTCCAGACTTTTTATTTTTGGTGATAAACAAAGATGTGTCAAGTGTTATGTAGGAAGTAGATGACTAAAAGGGCAGTTTGTCCCTTGTGCTGCCCTACCTCACATTTTGCCGAGGAATCAGTCACGGTGTATTTTGTGGCCTATGCTGTCAGATCATTGCACAGCAGTTGAGTTATCAGGCACTAGGGGAAAGACAGCTTGAAATACCTACTGGGAGAGCTTTTATCCCCTGCTGCAGTACTTGGCTTTCCTCCCAAAATTACAAGCTACAGCACTAGAAATTAGTCACAACTGTGGTGATCATTTGTATTGTGATGGTTTGCTTGAGCACACTGAGAATTAAGTTTGGTTAGCAGTCCGCAGCATGTAAGTGCAAATACTTATAATGGGCTACAGATCCATCAGAAACAGACCTGCCAGGACTGGAAACCATGGAAGGCTTGTAAGCACTCTTGTTTTCCATGCAAAGGCCCAGATCCTTATTGGTGTCTCAATACCTTTGACTCACAGAAATCAGTAAAGGACTAAACCAGTTGAGTCTAAAGGCTTCATTTCCATGCAAAGCAGATGCTGTAAATTCCAGACCTCTGTCACTAAAATCTCAGTGCATTAACACTGTCTTTGCACATTCACTCTGGGAATATCTTAGAGCAGCTGTTGCGGGGCAGCCATTTGTTGCCCATAGGCAGTCTAGCTGTGTCCATGCGGCTCTGCAAACTACTTATGAGCCTGATGTGTGCTACCTGCCCTGGCTCTCTTTTCCTCAAGGTATTTCCAAAAATGACTTCTGTGACCATAGTCTCCTGAGGTGCCTGTGACCCGGTCAGCCTCCACCACAGCTAGGGTTAAGGGACTGCATGTGTTCTGGAGAGTGCTTTCTGGCCAGGTTCCAGCCCACACTTGACAGTTCACAGACTGGTCTCTGGGCTGTCTGCTCCTCGTGGCCTTGAGACTGCATTTGAAAGCAGTGCATGCAGCCCTTTTTTAAAAGTTTCTTGCTGTGTGCTTTTGGGAGGTTTAGCTGTGTTTGATTTTGAAGCAGATTGAGCTATGCTCTGCAAAAGCACTTGACCTCAGACTTTCCAAAGTTTCAGACTCTTCCTTTCCAAGGTTTTGTCATTTCCGAGGCTGTCCAGTACAGTCCCTTTGCCCTTTCCAGAGATGGAAATTTGTGCCCTCATTACTTCCTATCTTCCATCACTTCTGCCAGAATATGACCTTTTCCTTATGCAACTTACAGAAATGGTTTGTCAGATGTATGAGAAGATTTTTTCCATAATATGCTCAGTCAATTGTCATGCCAAGTTTTCAAGGTTTTCAGTTTTCAGCAGATGCCCAGGATTTTGTATACACATGACTTGTGGAATCCACTGCTTCAGAACCCACAGTATATGCCTCTGTGTGTCATGATACTTCTGTACATTCTTATTCATTCATGAAGTGTCATGGAGATGACTTGTTAATCATCTTTAATGGAAAATGCATCTTTCTTAGCTAAATTGTAGTGTAAATCAGATGATACATCTTGGTCTGGACTTGATGTCACTTGGCTGATACTAGCAGGTCAAACATCATTCGGCATAACTAAATTGAGAATTTTGTCACCAGCATTTTAACTAGGATTTTATTTATCACGGCTCATTTATTGTTGTTACAGCCCCTTGTGTGTTGTTCTATATGAGAGTGATAACCCAAATCCTCCTCAGAAATACACACCTGGCTGCATTCATGTTCCTGTCCCAACACCTTTTCTCCCAAGATTTCCCTAGTTTGAGTAGGCTCAGTCGTAGTTCCTTGCATAACGCGCTTTGTTATTACCTTCATCTCCTGCCTTTACACTATAGTAGAACCATAAAGATTTTGGCTATGCTTTCCTGGATCCTGAGGACCCATGGTGAATTCTCGGTAGCTTAGTTACACCTTTTCCCCTTCTCCAGCCTTGTGGGCTTTCCAGGTATTAGCTAAAGCAAGAAGATTATTTTTGTGGTTCAAAAAATAGATATTCTTTGCTTTGACTGTCTCCGTTTCTTCAGTACTCTCATGTCTATTGGATGCTCTAGGGTTTTCCACTTCTCAGGATGCTTGAAGATGTTCAAGATTTCCATTCGAGGCTAGGATCATGGATGCCATCTCTCCTGGTAAATAAAACAGTGCCACATAATGTTCTCAGGCATTGAAGCTCAATTATTTATAGAGTCAAATTTTTACAATGGTTCCTGGCACGATTTGGCTCCAACCAACCAGCTCTCCCCTGAACATTCCCCAAGCATGGTTTGGCGATATCATAGGCCAAAGGCCAATCCCAGCAGGCAATTTGTATTCAGCCACATTGCCTGGAAAGCAAGAATTTAATAATATGGACACATGCCAGTCTGTGCCAGTTGGCTTCAGAATTAGATAACAATCACAGGCATGTTTTGTATAGATGTGGTCTCAGAGTCTTTCTCTCTCTTACACTAAGCTTTTGCCCTTGTTGCCATCTCGTTCTGTCTGTCTTTCTCTCCAGATTACCAGGAGGACACATTTCCTTTATGAAGCGAGTTATTTATCAGAATTATCCACTAATCAAAGTCACCCATTAGTTGATTTTTTTCCATTGCTTTTTGGCTTTCTCTGCTTAGCTTTACCTGGTGGTGCAAGATTGGTCTATTGAACAGTGAAACTGTAAAGAACGTCTATTTCTACTTTTGTGCTACGTACAAGAAATCCTTCTTCCATCTTCCATGGGTTTTACATCAACATAGGGAAAAAGATGCCCAAGGCAGTGATGTCCCACATTCCACAGGGACTTTTTCAGTTCATAGATATGACACATAGACACAAAGCAGTCCTCAGTATCAGAATTCATCAGACATCCAGAGAACAGACTTTCCTCATTTTCCTCATTAATCATCATGTCTCTGCCAAGAAAAATGAACCTGTGGTATTACCTCTTTTCATTTGTCCACTCCCAGATTTGTAAGTAGTTGGGGCAAGCACAGGGCTTTTGCCTTCTGCTTTATAAAAGTCATATAGCTTGTGGAAGAAGTGTCACAGGTTGCATGGGCTTTACCGAGAGACCACTTCTTTCTTTTGTCCATCTGCTAGGACCTGGCAAGCTGTACTTAGTGTCCCATCCTTCACTTGTTTCCTCCTGTCTCAACTGATCAATGCAAAGCTATGGTCCAAAGAGAAAATTTGCTTTTCATTTTCTTATTGTGTTGTCTTAAAAAGTTGCAGTGCTTGTTTTTTTCCCACCACCAGTGCTTCTTTGCTTCCATCCACGTGGATACCTGAGATCTCTGGGGTTAACCCTGTTCCCAGCAGGACAGCAGAACAGTCCTCCTGTAAATCCAATATCAACAGTTCAGTTCTTTCTGTATTATTCACCTTTCCCAGGGAGTAGGACAGACTCCTACTGCTATAAAGATCTCACCATCTTTCAGGGCCCCACAGTCAGCAATTGATGGTATCTTGGGGTTTGTCAAATTCAGTTGCTTGAACATATCCTGCTCATTCCCTCACCTGGCCACTGGCTCCATCTATCTCTCTCCATGCATAGCCCTGTTTCTCCAGCTGCAGCATCTTCTATTCCAGCCTTCATTGCTCTGGTTGTCTCACCTTGCAATTGCATCTGCCCTACCATCTGTTGAATCATGTTCAATATAAATAACAGCTCGTGACAAATAGTAACTATGGATATCCTCCTGTAATAATCTGGTGGCCTCACTACTCACTAGATATCTGCCACTTCATAGCATTTTCTTATTTTGCTTTGCAGGTCAAAATTATATGGTAAAATAAAGTGGTTTGTAATGTTAAAGTGGTTTGAAGTCCTTGGGCTGCTTTATATATAGTTTTTATATCTTTCCCCGAATTGTTTGCTATTATTTAATTCGCCTTGTTCCTGATTGTGATACTCTTCTGTGACTGGAGAGAAGATAAAATAGGTCCTTATTCTGTGCTTCATTGCAATGTTAAAGATACCATACCAGTTGCAATGGGTAACAGAAAATCAGCTTTTAAAACCAGCCACCTTTGATAATTTACACTAGGAAAATGCTGAGAAGAAGTGGGAATAGTACCTTTCTTTACACTTCTTTCAGATGAACTGGAAGTCAAAGAATCACAGAACGACCTGAGTTGGAAGGGACCCACAAGGATTATTGAGTCCAACTCCTATCCCTGCGTAGGACAACCCCAGCATTCACACCTTGTGTCTGAGGGCATTGTCCAAATGCCTCTTGAATATTGTCAGTCTTAACACCATGAGTGCTTCCCTGGGAAGCTGCTCCAGTGCTCCACCGCTCCCTGAGTGAAGAACCTTTTCCTAATATCCAACCTAAGCCTTCCCTGGCACATCTTCCTGCCATTCCCTTGAGCCCTATCATTGATCACTAGAGCGAAGAGATCAGCGTCTGCTCCTCCTCCTTCCCTTGAGAGGAAGCAGTAAACTGCTAGGAGGTATTCTGGCCTTCTCTACACAGGAAAGCAATTTATTTTTAATCTAGATTATAGAGTAGGTGAAAACCTGTCTTAATGTGTCTGGTCAATAACAGGTTTTTATCTTTATCTGAGACCTTTAATCCACGCTTAGATAGGGACTTGGTCACTGAAGTGCTCAAAACATGTTGTAGGTAATGTAATGGGGTAATGTTTTATTCAGTAAAGTCACGGACAGCTTTGCTTAGAGGCCAGTAGTGGAGCTGCAGCCTCGCAGCAGGAATTTGTCCTCAACATTGCAACTTTCTTACTACATTCTGATGCTGAAAATGAATTGCTCTAAACATAGCTCTGAAGCTAATTGATGGCCAAAGTAATCTTTGAACAGTTGTAATGGTTGTAATGGTGAGCATAGTTGAGTGGTATTAGAAAAGCTTTGTTTTTCACTTTCATTCCTGATTCACTTCAGGGATATTCACAAAACTACTAAATTTGACAAAGTGCTTGTTTTTTTCCCCAGCTGCCTTGAACTAACAAGCTGCTGACAGCTTTTCGGTACAGATGGGATTGTTTGAGGAAAATATGCCTAGCAAGCGGCTCACTTTTTAAGCAAAGTTATCTCAGTTTATCACGCTCTGCTCTCAAGGCACATGAGCTTCTCCAGTAAGGGGAGCTGCTGGTCTCAGCTCAGGGGATAAAAGGTTGAAAACAAGCATTGGAGATTTTGTGCTGCTTAAGGGCGACTTTCTGCTCTTTTTTTTTTTTTTTTAATTGAAGATGGCTTTGCACTCACTGGTCGGAGGTGCTCATTTCTGCAGGTCGAAGATGGGCTGTGTTTCCTAAACACCACTTTTTATTCATGCCCCTCCAGCTGCGGAGCTGGAGGATGCCGTCTGCCCTCCCCCTGCTTAGTCCTCTCCTGTGGAGAACCTGCAGCCTACCAGCATCGGGACCATAGTGACTGGCCACAAATCAATGCTTGAGAAGACGTACAACTAAAGCTGCCAGGCCACAGCTGCAAGGGAGCCCCTCCTAGGGGCTCTGCACCCTCAATGTCTGTGCTAGAAATTGTAGTACCTTTGCAGCAGCCTGCAGTCAGCAGTCTGGGGGTGTACCCAGAGAGAAGTGAGATACTTCTAATTGCATTGCTGACACCAATCCACTCCTTGACCTTTGGCAGGTGCTTCACAGATACGCACAGGTTTGGAAGTTACAGGCAATTGGCTGCCCAATGTATCTGGCCAATGGGAACCTGAAAAGGAACAGAAATTGTTGGTACTGACCAAAATCCCAGTACCATCAGTTCCACAAATAGGTGATACTGATCAGGAGAGGAGGGAAAAACACCCATGAAGGTGCTCGTCCTCCTTTCCTTTTGCACACTCCTAGATACACACAGTGCACATACAGTGAGTTTCTCTTCCCTTTGTTCCCTAAGCCATCAGGCCAGTCCTGTGCATTTCAGCATGACTGTAGACAACACTTGTCTGGTTCTGACAGGTATTTTCGGGAAAAAAAATACTAGGTTCATTGAAACTGGTTAAATCCCTAGGGACCTAAGTTGTGTTTTAAAACATATGTGAAGGGGAGGAACCATTTTTCACACATTCTAAAGAATATAGCTGACATATGGACCATTCAAAGGAAATTTTGTTCAGGCCATTGGCCATGCATGAATGGCCTGGTTTATACAGTGGGGACTCAAGGTATGACAGGGGTCTTCTCTCAGGAACTGTTTTTTCTCGATAGTGAGAGCAGGTCCTATAGCTGCTAACTGTGATGCAGACTCTTGGAGCCTGAACCAGAGCCAGCTGAAGGGGCAGGGGTGGGCTGGGTTGGCACAGTTGCACGAGGTCAGGGTCTGGGTTGTGGGAGGGAGAAGCAGACTGCTGCAGTCTGCATCTCCCCCAACCCTGAACCTGTCCAGCAAAGCTTGCCCTATGTGTCCCCACTTTTTCTCCTCTTCATCACAAGCTTTCTCCTGACCGTGTTCACTGGTGCTTGCTGCTCCAGACACTGCTTTACTGTAACTGGGTGCCATCGCAACACCACTGGTAGATTTAGCATCTCAGTCATCTTTCTGCTAAATACTTCCACGGGCCCAGAGAAATACCTCGTAAATCTCTTAATTGTCTTTAAAAAAAAAGAAATCCCAACTCTAAACAAAACAAAACCAACAACAAACCACAAGGAAGTTCAGGGAAATAAACCCCTAAATTGAATTTCTTGCTTTAAAAGTGCTTTACATATATCACCACCAACCAGCATGTAAATTTTAGTCAGCTACTGGACTAGTCTTTTAAAGAAGTTGAAAAATGGCCCTTCGTCCTCAAAGGACACACCTGTTATCTGAAACAGTTTTTAACCAGCTTGTTAAGCAGCTTTGACAGATCAAAGACCCCAGACAATGGGCACAAACTTTAACAATAGTTTAGCCTTGAGCAAAAGCTTCTGTCAAAGCAAGGCTTGTGCCAGTAGTATTACGGCCTGCAATTGAAAATAAATTTTACTTGAATAAGTACCTCAGCCCGATCAGAGGCACTGCCGCCAGGGAGACAAAAGCAGTTGGGGATAAGTTATTGACTCCACTGACAGCATGAATGAAGTTCATTATGCCAGCCCACTCTTGGTAAATGTGTCAGGTTTTAAACTGAATTAGGTGGCAGGTGCACGGACCATTTTCCTGCCCCCCTTGAGACAGTAGAGGGCCAGCCATCACCTGATTCTACAGACAAATGTTTAGATTTGGTTTTCATATTGCATGGGCACAAGCGACTGCATATTTAAATCATAAATAAGGCTTTCTTTGAGCCCTCATCTCTCCCTCTCTCTTCTTCCCCTTCGTTGACTGCTGTGTTGCCCACTGCATGCAGAAGGTGGGTTTGCCCCCTTTCCACAATACTCGCTACAGCCCCATTCCTTGTCACTCTTCCTGTCTGCTGTGGGAGTGTGCAGGATTTGGGCTTCCACAGGCCACATCTGGGGTCCAGTTCTGAGCCAGAGGAAATCCCAAACCTTTCTGCCCCTATGTGAGGGACACTGCACACAGCTGCATGTTTCCACTTTGACAAGGTCTGGATTGAGCCCTCCCATAGCCAATATTATGTGAAATATATGGGCAAAATTGTTAACTTCCAGAATGGTTTTCAACAGTGAAATAGTATTTAATCCTTACAACCTCTGTTGACAAACACAACTGCAATTTCACAGAACTGCAGGCTGTAGAAGTGATGTGAAACACATACATATCTATGAGCATATACACACAACACCCCATACAAAAATCCGAGTGTGTCACATATGTACCAGTGTTTAAAAACTTCAGTAGAATTCAAAGAAGTAAGGTGGTAATCTGTCATGATAATTTGATATTGTTCTGCTTTGAGACTGAACTACAGATTTAAGGTATATCTTTTATTTATTTGTTGCCTACATATTTTGCTTGAAAACATTTTGGTTTATAGTCTGCCAGGGCCTACAAGGATAATGCAAGATCAGCTGAACTTCAAATAATTTGGATGCCAGCTCTCATTACTTAACCATGAGACACAAGACTATTAAGACTCTTAAAAATGAAAGCGTCGTTCTCTGACCAGGGAGGGAAGAGTTGGCATATGCCTTTGGCTGCATGCCTTATTTACATTAATGAGCAAGTAAGATTCCTTCTCCCTCTGAGGAGACTGAGCATCCCTTTTCCTGCAACTTTTGGGAATCTGCTGCCTGTATTGGTTGCAAAGGGGACTCTTTTGCTTTTTGACAGCATTTTGGACACACTTGGGTACATTTGTTGTACTTGAGTCACTTAAGTGACCTTAATTGTTTAAAAATGCCTGTGTAAGCCTGAAAATGTCTTTTTTTTTCCCCCACATACTACCTAAAGGTAAAGGCTTTGTGGTTGTCTGGTTCATAGCATACACCAGCCTCTGAAATTTAATAAAAAAATATTTATCCCCTTTTCCCAAGGATTTCAAAGGGCTGAACAAACACCAGCGAGTCATTGCAACATTCTCTTGAAGAAAAACATTATTGTTGATCCTCAAAACTGAGAACCAGTTCAAAAAAGTAATGATGAGTCTTGCCCAATGTCACAAGCAAGTCAGTGGCAGATTTACACTCCAGCGGGTGCTTCAACTGTCAGGTAGTGCTTCGCCCCCCTAACAGGACATTGCTAAAGACACATTTGGCTCATGTCATGTTTGTATTTAGTACACTTGTTAATACAGTCTTATGAAATCCTTTCTTTTTCTGGCTCACATACAAACAGATCTAGGAAGTGTCACCCATGGACCCCCATCAAGAGAAAATGTTTCTTTCCCCTTACACAAATCTGGAAAAACAAAGTAGGCTTATTCTTTGGGGCTATCTAAAGACTGCTGTGTGTCAACACACAAAATCATTTCTCACAGTGGTATCACTTGCTGGATATGTTCCTTCTCTCCAACTACAGCAGATGGTGTTTCATAGTTGGTCACAAATGGCTGTCAGTGAGCGTTTGTCTGCCTGCCAGTAACCTGTAGTTTGGGGACTCCCTCGGAGAGTGTACCAGCACTGACTCTGCTGATAACAGCATCTGAGAAAATTATCCATCCTTTCTTGTCAGGCACAAAATTAGCCATCTCACTTTCAAACTGTTGACAAGGGGGATATGAAAGAAATAAGGGCTGTGCTGGCCCAAATGATGTTTCCTCAGCTCTGGTTTGAGGCAGCTAGTGCTGACTACAGAGGAGAAATTGCCTTTACCACAGCGAATATTGACCTCTGGTGAAAGATAGAGATATGAGGGCAGCCTCCTCCTGGTGTCAAGATTTTTCATGGCATTTCCACCACCACCACCTCTCCCAAACTCAGTTTAGATTTCTCTGAGACAGCATTATAAATGAGAAGGCGCTGGGCTTTAGTGATGTTGCTCTGCAGCTTGAAAAAGCCTTCAACTGGCTAAAGGTACTAGTTCACCAGTCAGGTTTGCTACTGGCTTCACACACATTGGGAGAAGACAGCCAGCCAGTCCAACATCGACTGTGACTGCAGTCTTGCCCTGGCAGCAGAGAACAGGAGGGACAGGAGAAACAGCAAACAGTAATGACAGAGACCAAATACCACTGTCCTCATCACCTGGGACAGAAAACAGTTTTGGAACCTTCGCGGCAGCTTGTAACAGCAGCCATTACCTTGCTGGTGCATATCCACATTTCAAGCACATGTAACTACAAACCCAAATGATTTATTACAACAGAAATCTTAAAGATGGCTTTGTGCAGCAGGCCAAAAAGCTCTCTATATAAGCTACCTCAGGGTCTTCTGTCTGTAGAGCGATTTCTATTTAAAACCCAAAGTAGAATTTGGGCTGGTAAGCTCTGCTGGCTTCACTTTCCATCTAGCTTAACCAGGGCAGGGGTCTCCTCCAGGTACTTTATCCACCGGGCAGAGGTGATATATGTTACTTGGGTCTGGGTGGCACCACCATCAAAGGGTTCTGACAACTAGGTGCATTCCCAGGACTCCAGCTTTCGCATACGTCAGGAAGCTGATTTATGTGTCAATTCTATGTAGAAAAAATTCCTGCACTTGTAGGGGAAAGCCAGATAGTATTGGTGCCAGTTTCTATCAATGGCAGTTTTGCTGTTCCAGTTCTGTCCCATTGGAAGAGATTTAGAGAAAACCTGGTTTCAGAATTTTCCGTTCACAAAAAGTTTCTGACATCGCAAAATTCCTTTTCACCCTAAATATACCCTCTGTGAGGGAAAGGTAGATTAAATAAAAATTTAAGTCCTGCAAAAGAGAAATTGTAACTGCTTTGGAAAACATCAGAATGATCCATCTGAAATGAAATATCCTAAAAAAGGCCAAATTGCTTAATTTCAGCTTCCTTATTTTTGTCACTGAACTCATGTTAAAAAAAGTACTAAATTAGGCAACAGTTAAAAGTCAAAACAAAGAGCTTGGACCTTGTTGAAATAAAAGTTTCCAGTCTTTTAAAAATGAAATATTGCAATAATCGGATTTTATTAATATTGTTACCTCCTCACAAATCTGCTTCTTTCAGTTCAAATTTTGTTTTCAAATGAACATTTTGAGCTACTTTCTGGAATATTCGTCAACAAAAACAAATTCACACAATAACTACACAACACCAATGACAACATCTATCCAGAACAGAAAGGACACAAAAATTTTGTGTAGCTGGAATGAGGCTTACAATGAAATGTCAACTGCTTCAACAAAACAGATTTTTTTTAATTCTATTGAAGGGAGAAATCTACAAGCAAATTTGAAAATTGAGTCTCCCAAGGAATCCGCTCTTGAGAAAATCCATAAGGGCAGAAGCTGCTTTGCAGATGTTTTCAGAGAATACCACTAATATTTTCTGATTTTCCCTCTGGAAGAATAAAAAGGGAGGGCAAATGAAACCAGCATCTCAAATGTTGGAAAATGCACATGGCTGGATGAGTGTACGTCTTCCCAAACTGCCACTTTCTGCTCCAGTGTGCAAAGCACTCCTACTTAGGGAAAAGTGCTCCCCTGAATCATTATCTTCAATGTTTGTGTTACCTTATTGATTTGGGTGAGACCATTGGTGTCTGGAGGTAACATAGTGGCCAATTTAGGTCTTTTTAAGTTAGAAAAATAAGTGAGCCACTTCAGAGTAGTGTGGTCCATTGTGTGGCCTATCATTTCGACCATCTGCAACAGCAACTGCCATGGTCAACAGTTGATTCCTCTTGATGAGTAAGAGGTACACACAGAGTTTTGGATGTCGCCAATTTGATGAAGAGAGCTGTTGAGGCAGTGAAGCAGTTGGTAATGCTCTCACATGCTACAGGGAGCTCTGCTGCCACACACAGTGAATCACGCTGTAGTCCAGGACTCTGAAGGCAGGGGTGGATCTGTGGGCTTACATGGATCAGGAAGACCAGCAGTACCTTGTCTGAGCATCTGGCTTATTTTGGGCACCTGAGCATTTGAGCATCTGCCTAAAATTGGCAGTGGCGGATGTACAGGATGAACAAGCGTAAGGCTGTCTCATGGATTTGTTTGGGACAAAGAGATGAGGAAACAGCTAAAGTTATTTGTGGACCACTGTAGTATGTTTCTGAATTTTCCTGCCACTCCATAAGCTGAATACTTAAAATTTACCCTCCTAGCTTTCTAGTCTCTACTTTTCTTGAACATGGCCTTTTTCTCTGCATTTCTCTTGCTCACATTACTCGGTTTGTTATCTTTAGTCAAGCTGGACAAAGGGGTTTTTTTGCATGGGAATTTCATTAGCTTTTTGATAAAGTTGTCAAGGAAAAATACTGGTACTCTGCCATATGGAAGCATTTACTCACTACCAAGTATGTAAATTAGATTACATCCTTGATGACAGCTGTGTTAATTAGCATATCTTGGTCTCCTGCTTGCTGGAACTAGACCTGAAGTTTGTCTTTCTTGATTTTCTTTTTGCCAAGTTATTCTCGAGGCCTTCTCAAAATGCATTAACCTGACCAGATCTGCCTCAGATCCTCATAAGAGTCTCTATGGAGATCAGAAATTCCTTGTAGCATTTTCCCTCTGCCAGGGTGTCTCTGCCTGAAGATCTGGGTGGGACTGAGGAGATTAACATGAACCCCTTTGAGAACTGAGTAGATCTGCTTCGCAACGTGACTTTAAATGTTGACTGGACTCATTATGAGAGGCAGAAGCTCTGCAAGAGTCCTCAAGTTAGTTAGGGGAACTTGCCAAGGCTTGTCAGACATTTGATGATCGGCATTGGATCCTTCAGACTTTTGGCAAAGCTTTGGAGACAGTGACATGCCAGTGAAAGGCTCCGGCTGTGCTAACTAACCATGAGTGCATTCCCCCGGAGTTACCAACATTTCTTGGAAATAGCGAAAGCAACAGAGCAATTTGTGAGCTTCCCAGAAAACCAGGTCTGATTGTCTCTTACCCTCCCTAAAACTTGAACCACCCACCCCCTTAGTCATCAAGTTGCCAAAATACCCCATTTTTCCAAACTCTTTCTTTAAAATTTGATGGAATAGTTTATATTGGTTGGGGTAGCAGGCTCTTGCACCCTGACCTGACACATTTGAGAGCTTAGAAAGCAATAATGGTATTTGAATACCCATCCTGAAAATCCTTGGAGGGAAAATTGATACTTTACATGACAGAATTGTGATAATTTAACTCTTGAACATCATTAATGTCAACATAACACATTGTCAATCATTTACCAGCCAGGGCCTATAGATATTTCAGGGATAGCAGGTGTTCACCTTTCTTGTAAAATATCATGTTTTCATCAAAAAATATAGATATTGTTATCAGCAGGACAAAATAAACTTAGAAGACCCTGAAGGATGTGGTTGACAGCAGCACCAGTTTT